>CM055117.1:27504883-28104883 GCA_029206835.1 Rana muscosa | reverse complement strand
CGAAAATCCGTCGGAAAAAACAACCACGGTCTTCTTGTCGGAATTTCCGATCGTGTGTACGTGGCATTAAGGCGTCAGCATACCAAGACATTTTGAACAATTTCATGATCCCAACTTTGTGGGAACAAGTTGCCGTGTTTAGCCGCTTTTGGCGCTTCAACCGCCTCTAAACACAGCTTCTGAATGCATTTTTTTGGGTTCAAGAAAAAGCTTCTAAACACAACTGCCTAGAAACGACTATAAACAAACCAGTGTACATGTACTGATAAGATAACATAGAGGAGAGATCGGGGATCCTGTGTACATGTACTGATAAGATAACAGAGGAGAGATCGGAGATCCTGTGTACATGTACTGATAAGATAACAGAGGAGAGATCGGGGATCCTGTGTACATGTACTGATAAGATAACAGAGGAGAGATCGGGGATCCTGTGTACATGTACTGATAAGATAACAGAGGAGAGATCGGGGATCCTGTGTACATGTACTGATAAGATAACAGAGGAGAGATCGGGGATCCAGTGTACATGTACTGATAAGATAACAGAGGAGAGATCGGGGATCCTGTGTACATGTACTGATAAGATAGAGGAGAGATCGGGGATCCAGTGTACATGTACTGATAAGATAACAGAGGAGAGATCGGAGATCCTGTGTACATGTACTGATAAGATAACAGAGGAGAGATTGGGGATCCTGTGTACATGTACTGATAAGATAACAGAGGAGAGATCGGGGATCCTGTGTACATGTACTGATAACATAGAGGAGAGATCGGGGATCCTGTGTACATGTACTGATAACATAGAGGAGAGATCGGGGATCCAGTGTACATGTACTGATAACATAGAGGAGAGATCGGGGATCCAGTGTACATGTACTGATAACAGAGGAGAGATCAGGGATCCAGTGTACATGTACTGATAAGATAACATAGAGGAGAGATCGGGGATCCAGTGTACATGTACTGATAAGATAACATAGAGGAGAGATCGGGGATCCAGTGTACATGTACTGATAAGATAACATAGAGGAGAGATCGGGGATCCAGTGTACATGTACTGATAAGATAACATAGAGGAGAGATCGGGGATCCAGTGTACATGTACTGATAAGATAACATGGAGGAGAGATCGGGGATCCTGTGTACATGTACTGATAAGATAACATAGAGGAGAGATCGGGGATCCAGTGTACATGTACTGATAAGATAACAGAAGAGAGATCAGGGATCCTGTGTACATGTACTGATAAGATAACATGGAGGAGAGATCGGGGATCCTGTGTACATGTACTGATAAGATAACATAGAGGAGAGATCGGGGATTCTGTGTACATGTACTGATAAGATAACATAGAGGAGAGATCGGGGATCCAGTGTACATGTACTGATAAGATAACATAGAGGAGAGATCGGGGACCCTGTGTACATGTACTGATAAGATAACAGAGGAGAGATCGGGGACCCTGTGTACATGTACTGATAAGATAACAGAGGAGAGATCGGGGATCCAGTGTACATGTACTGATAAGATAACAGAGGAGAGATCGGGGATCCATGTTTACATGTACTGCTAAGATAACATAGAGGAGAGATCGGGGATCCTGTGTACATGTACTGATAAGATAACATAGAGGAGAGATCGGGGATCCTGTGTACATGTACTGATAAGATAACATAGAGGAGAGATCGGGGATCCAGTGTACATGTACTGATAAGATAACATAGAGGAGAGATCGGGGATCCAGTGTACATGTACTGATAAGATAACAGAGGAGAGATCGGGGATCCAGTGTACATGTACTGATAAGATAACATAGAGGAGAGATCGGGGATCCAGTGTACATGTACTGATAAGATAACATAGAGGAGAGATCGGGGATCCTGTGTACATGTACTGATAAGATAACAGAGGAGAGATCGGGGATCCAGTGTACATGTACTGATAAGATAACAGAGGAGAGATCGGGGATCCAGTGTACATGTACTGATAAGATAACAGAGGAGAGATCGGGGATCCAGGGTACATGTACTGATAAGATAACAGAGGAGAGATCGGGGATCCATGTTTACATGTACTGCTAAGATAACATAGAGGAGAGATCGGGGATCCTGTGTACATGTACTGATAAGATAACATAGAGGAGAGATCGGGGATCCAGTGTACATGTACTGATAAGATAACATAGAGGAGAGATCGGGGATCCTGTGTACATGTACTGATAAGATAACATAGAGGAGAGATCGGGGATCCTGTGTACATGTACTGATAAGATAACAGAGGAGAGATCGGGGATCCAGTGTACATGTACTGATAAGATAACATAGAGGAGAGATCGGGGATCCAGTGTACATGTACTGATAAGATAACAGAGGAGAGATCGGGGATCCAGTGTACATGTACTGGTAAGATAACAGAGGAGAGATCGGGGATCCTGTGTACATGTACTGATAAGATAACAGAGGAGAGATCGGGGATCCTGTGTACATGTACTGATAAGATAACATAGAGGAGAGATCGGGGATCCAGTGTACATGTACTGATAAGATAACATAGAGGAGAGATCGGGGATCCTGTGTACATGTACTGATAAGATAACATAGAGGAGAGATCGGGGATCCTGTGTACATGTACTGATAAGATAACAGAGGAGAGATCGGGGATCCAGTGTACATGTACTGATAAGATAACAGAGGAGAGATCGGGGATCCAGTGTACATGTACTGATAAGATAACAGAGGAGAGATCGGGGATCCAGTGTACATGTACTGATAAGATAACATAGAGGAGAGATCGGGGATCCAGTGTACATGTACTGATAAGATAACATAGAGGAGAGATCGGGGATCCTGTGTACATGTACTGATAAGATAACAGAGGAGAGATCGGGGATCCAGTGTACATGTACTGATAAGATAACAGAGGAGAGATCGGGGATCCAGTGTACATGTACTGATAAGATAACATAGAGGAGAGATCGGGGATCCAGTGTACATGTATTGATAAGATAACAGAGGAGAGATCGGGGATCCAGTGTACATGTACTGATAAGATAACAGAGGAGAGATCGGGGATCCAGTGTACATGTACTGATAAGATAACAGAAGAGAGATCAGGGATCCTGTGTACATGTACTGATAAGATAACATAGAGGAGAGATCGGGGATCCTGTGTACATGTACTGATAAGATAACATAGAGGAGAGATCGGGGATCCAGTGTACATGTACTGATAAGATAACATAGAAGAGAGATCGGGGATCCAGTGTACATGTACTGATAAGATAACATAGAGGAGAGATCGGGGATCCTGTGTACATGTACTGATAAGATAACATAGAGGAGAGATCGGGGATCCAGTGTACATGTACTGATAAGATAACATAGAGGAGAGATCGGGGATCCAGTGTACATGTACTGATAAGATAACATAGAGGAGAGATCGGGGATCCAGTGTACATGTACTGATAAGATAACAGAAGAGAGATCAGGGATCCTGTGTACATGTACTGATAAGATAACATAGAGGAGAGATCGGGGATCCTGTGTACATGTACTGATAAGATAACATAGAGGAGAGATCGGGGATCCAGTGTACATGTACTGATAAGATAACATAGAAGAGAGATCGGGGATCCAGTGTACATGTACTGATAAGATAACATAGAGGAGAGATCGGGGATCCTGTGTACATGTACTGATAAGATAACATAGAGGAGAGATCGGGGATCCAGTGTACATGTACTGATAAGATAACATAGAGGAGAGATCGGGGATCCAGTGTACATGTACTGATAAGATAACATAGAGGAGAGATCGGGGATCCAGTGTACATGTACTGATAAGATAACATAGAGGAGAGATCGGGGATCCAGTGTACATGTACTGATAAGATAACATAGAGGAGAGATCGGGGATCCTGTGTACATGTACTGATAAGATAACATAGAGGAGAGATCGGGGATCCAGTGTACATGTACTGATAAGATAACATAGAAGAGAGATCGGGGATCCAGTGTACATGTACTGATAAGATAACATAGAGGAGAGATCGGGGATCCTGTGTACATGTACTGATAAGATAACATAGAGGAGAGATCGGGGATCCAGTGTACATGTACTGATAAGATAACATAGAGGAGAGATCGGGGATCCAGTGTACATGTACTGATAAGATAACATAGAGGAGAGATCGGGGATCCAGTGTACATGTACTGATAAGATAACATAGAGGAGAGATCGGGGATCCTGTGTACATGTACTGATAAGATAACATAGAGGAAAGTTCAGGAGCAGTTGAAAAAAATTCCCAACTGCTCCTAAACATCCGTTTACCAGCAGCAGAGTACATGAGGCCTAAATGGTTTTAAAGGCTCAAGGCTTCTATGCATGAGGGTAAAAAAAAACAAAAAAAAACCTTCTGTGTGCGGCGCCCCCCCCCTAAATACTCACCGGAGCTCCCTCTCGATCCAGCGATGTGCACGAGAGCTAGACATGTGCAATTTGTTTCGTTCGGAATTTGTTTTTTAAAATTCGTTAATTCAGAAATATCCAAATCAACGAAAACCCGTTTAAAGAATTTTTATGTAAATTCGAACAATCGAACATTCGTAAATTCGAACATTTGTAAATTTGAACATTCGAAAATGATTAAATTCGTAAATTGGAAAATTCGTAAATTGGAAAATTCGTAAATTCGAACATTTGAAAATTCGTAAATTCGAAAATTTGAAGATTCGTAAATTCGAAAATTCGTAAATCTGAAATAATAACTAACTAATAATAACTTATCTATTGCTAACCATTAAATTATAGGTAATGGAATTTCCTTTCCAATTTGGCTGTTAGTGAACGTAACGAATACAAATTTATCTGAAGTTATCAATTATCCAAAATAACGAATGCTGCATCTAAACAAATGGAATGTAATGAATTAATAATAATATAAATAACAATAATAATAATAATAATAACGTCTTCTTCTTATTATTATTATTATTTATTATTATTAATTAGTTACGTTTTAGTCCGACCGTGTGTACGGGGCTCAACGCCCCGAGGATGTTTGTCTCTGTATACATGCAGAGACATAGAGGCCCTCGGTGTGATCTGTCCCGGCTGTTCGGGACTGGTGGTTCACTTGAAGCCGTTCGGGCGATGTGAGGTCTGCAAGGAGTTCCTCTTTGAGGTGGAGCCATCCACAGAAAGGCCTCGCGCCTTCCACCTCAACTGCCTGACAGGCACCGTCACTCCGGAGGGAGAGATCAGAGCCTATGCGGACATTCCTGCGCGCACTGACCGGAGCGAGGAGAAGGCCCCAGCGGAGACTGAAAAAGAGAAATCCGAGGATGCTGCCTCGGTCACCACAAGCTCCCTGCTCCCACTGCCGAAGAGGAAAGTCGGCCTGGTAAAGGCATCCTGTGGTCGTGGAAGAGCTTCGCCCCATCGCTTGCCTGGCCTGGATGGATCCGGAGGGAAGAGCCCTGGACATCTCTGTTTTGCAGAAGGCCCAGGTGTGCCAGGGGTTGGGACTGTGTGTGTGGTTGGAGGTGTCGGGAGTCCACAGTCGGTGGAGCCCGTTCAGGGGGGTGATTCCGTGTCCACTGGGAATTACCTGCCTGCGGATTCTATGACACCTCCGACCTAGAATCGTTATCTGATGCCGGTGATGACGGGGAAATTGATGAGATCTTCCACAGGGAAGGTTGGGACAAGATGCCGCTACTCTCGTCCCGAGCAACAAGGGACCCGCCCATGTCTATTGGGGATAGTGCACCCCGGCTGGAGGCCCCGGAGCCTGAGGAGGAATCTAGTCCCCTGCCTGCCTTTCCACTCCCTGAATCACCTGCTGTTTCATCTACAGAGGTAGTTAAAGTACCTCGTCACCCTGAATCCATCGTTCTGCCTGGAGAAGGAGATCGTGCCACATTGCCACCTTTGGCCAGGCTGCAGCGACTCTTTTGCCAGAAGGTTGCCCGTGAATATGGGTGGGAATACCCATATTTACCCTGAGATTTGCTCTATGAGGTAGAGGTCTTGCGGGAGCGGTGGTACGATGAATTCATCTGGACACAACTTAAGGTGCCCCACGCTCGCAGATACCTCTCGTGCTCACCTACAGCCTCTAGGAAGTTCAGAGACTGTAAGGCGGAGTGGATGCTGGGTCGGCATATCCATGCGGATAGGGTGCTTATCTGTCGGAAGGATGGAGAGGCCATTGAGTATAATATGGAGTCTGTTGATAAGCACTTAAAGCCCTTGTTCCTGCCGCACCCAAAGTTTTACCTCTAGGAGGAAGAGACTCCTTTGTTTTTTTTCAATGCTGGACTTTCCGGAGTGCCTTTGCTGGAACCCAGGGACTGTGCCCTAGTCATATGGGTGTTTTGCTCTTAGGAGAAATGGGAGCTGTTGCTGTTGTTTTGTTCACCCTTCTCTCCTCTCACCACAAGGAACACAGAGACTTTGGGGTGTAGCCAGCATAGGGCCACAGCACAGAGAAGCAAAGTTTCATCTGGATTTGACCAAGTGTCTTTACCGCGGCACTACCACCAGGTGGTGGTGCTGCTCAACGACTGTTTTTTTTTTTTACACTTGCACCATACTTATTGGAGCGAATGGGTTTCTTTTCGGATGGACCCATTCATTCCAAGAAACACACATTGTGATAGGATGTATGTTTCTTTCCCCTCTGCAGGAGATTCATCTATCAAGGCTGCTGAGAATGGGGTGGTCCTTAGATAGCAGAGAGGGGGGAATGTAAATGTGTAAAATACCTAGAGTATATTTGATGAGAGTTCATTGTTTTATTTTCTTGTTTTCCCTTTCCTATTTTAGGTCCTGGCACAATTCATGGTTAGTTGGTAAGGTTTGGTTCTATGTGTAGTTTGGTCTCTGGGTTGAACTTATGTTACCACTCTTTGGGAGACATGGGTTTGCACCAGACACTGGGGACCAGTGTCAAATCACCAGGGGGAGAGTGTAGCGGGTATTTAAATTTAGGGGGAGCATCTGGGTGGTAGTATGACCCAGATACACTGATTGTTAGGGAATTTGGGACCTTTTTTATTCGTGGAGGACTCCAGTGGTGTGCAGTTCCCTGCGGCCTGTGGGTGGCGCTGTCGCCCTGAGCCGGGGTTGAACAGTCACTGCAGTGCTGTGCCCTTTTTGTCCTGTTTCGGCAGCGGTACGGCGGGGTGGGGAACCTGCTTGACCTACTGAGACGAGGAGATAAAGGGAACAGACGCCCTCACATGGGGTCAGTCGTCGGAGGTGAGAGCCGCACCCAGGCACCTTCAGCTTGGGTGCTGGCGTTCCGGAGTTCCGGGCCCAGGTGCCCTTGACCTGGCCGGAGCGGGAGATGGAGTCCATCCCAAGCACCTTCAGCCTGGGGTGAGGTACTGCTGAGAAGGCCCGGGGCCCAGTACCTTCGACTGGGTTCCGCAGGGGTGGAGGAGTCCGAGGGGCCCTAAGGTGTTGGGCGCCCCAATCTGAGACGAGGAGGCCAGGGAGTGTAACCCCTCAGAACAGTCCGGTGACGGCGGGGCCTCTGGTAACTCTCTTGGAAGGATATCTTCCCTCGGACAGGGGCTGCACTTAGCGAAGGTAATTCTGTTCTTGTTCTACACGGTCGGTGGCAGCAGCTGTGCGCCATAACCGTTGGTGACACTACAATGGTTGGTTCTATTTGAGGATTGTGCCTTGACCTACTCCCCACTTATACTGAACTGTTCTTTGGGTCACAACCTGTCTGCTGTTAAAGGACGATTTATTGCTGTCAGAGAATAAATAAAAGTTGGACCTTTTCAGTGGTGTGAAACTTCAGTTACTGGGAGCAAAGGGGGGTCATCTGCAAAACGGACTTGGCTCTGGGTTATGCACACGACCCGAAGGTAAACAGGTGTTGGCTTTCACCTCTACACATTAGGGGACATAGGCCGTAGTGTACCGCACCCCTCCTCCCTGATCCCCCTAGACAAGACAACAAGCCGAGAAGTAGAAGGGGTGAGAGGGGTGAGGCCGCTACACTAGTTTTACCAGAAGGTGCGCTCCCGTCTCATACTTGATTCTGACCATGCGCGGTTTTTGAAGACTCGGAAAAGCATACACACGAACGGTTTTCTCGTCCAAATACAGTCTGACGAGAATCACGACGAGAAAAAAGAAAGCAAGTTTTCCTAACACAAAGAGAGAAAAGGTGACAGGTGAGGGAGCTCTAATACAGCCTGTGATTGACAGCCTCAGCTCTGTTCCTGTGGGCTGTGTGGAGGGGGTGTGTCCCTTCCCTCCAATCAGCTCTCACTAAGATCTGCAGAGTGTAACTTCAGCTCCCCTCCCCCTACTTTCTGAAAGCTCAGACAAGTTGTATAAGTACTTAACCACTTGACCTCCCCCTTCATGACCAGGACATTTTTTGCGATACGGCACTGCGTTACTTCAACTGACAATTGCGCGGTCGTGTGACGCTGTACCCAAATTAAAAATTGACGTCCTTTTTTCCCCACAAATAGAACATTATTTTGGTGGTATTTGATCACCTCTGCGTTTTTTATTTTTTGCGCTATAAACAAAAAAAGAGCGACAATTTTGAAAAAACGAAACAATATGTTTTACTTTTTGCTATAAAACATATCCAATAACAAAAGGTAAAAAAAATCACATTTCTTCATCAGTTTAGGCCGATATGCATTTTTATACATATTTTTGGTAAAAAAAATCCCAATAAGCGTATATTGATTGGTTTGCGCAAAAGTTATATAGGGATATTTGTATTTATTTGTTTTTTATTTTTATTTTTTACTAGTAATGGCGGCGATCAACAAAAATGTGACGGGCAAATCAGACACAAAGTGACATTTTTGACACTTTTATGGGACCAGTGACACTAATACAGTTTTCAGTGCTAAAAATATGCACTGTCACTGTACGAATGACACTGGCTGGGGAGGGGTTAACAGGGATAATCAAATGTGTTCCTAGCTGTGTACTGTATGGGAGGTGCTTTTACTAAGGGAAGGCATAGATCCATGTCCCAACTTTGCAGGAAAACAGGATCAATGCCTTCCCTGCTGACATTACGAAAATCTGCCTTGTTTACATGGCGGTACCCACCGCTGGGCTCCTGCTGTGTGTGATCTGACCCGGAAGTGTACTAGGTACGTGATCTGGCACAGAATGGTCAACATGTTGCAGTATATCTACCATGGGTGGTCTGCAAATAGTTAAATTTGAACGGCTGTAGAGAAGTGAAGACTGCAGATAAACAGGTAACACTTATGTAGGAGGATTTGTTTCATCTCTGTGTATCACCTGAGGCCAGTCACTTCACTGGGTGTATGTGAGACTTTACTTCCACTTTAACTGCTTAAAGCGGAGCTCCACCCTAAAGTGGAACTTCCGCTCATCGGAACCCTCCCCCCCTCCGGTGTCACATTCGGCACCTTTCAGGGGGGGAGGGGGGTGCAGATACCTGTCTAGGACAGGTATTTGCACCCACTTCCGGGAGTCCTCTCTGCAGGTATTCTGCAGGTAGTGCCCCCGCCCCCGCCCGTTGTGTTCTGGGAAACACGCGGCTCCCAGGACACAATGGTGACCAGTGCGGACGGCGCTGCGCGACTCGTGCATGCGCCATAGGGAGCCGGAACGCTTCACTTCCTGATTCCCTCACTGAGGATGGCGGTGGGGGCAGCAGATAGACGAGCGATTGCTCGTCTTCTGCTGCAGACGTCGCTGGACTCCAGGACAGGTAAGTGCCCTAATATTAAAAGTCAGCAGCTGCCGTATTTGTAGCTGCTGGCTTTTAATATTTTTTTAATGGCGGAGCTCCGCTTTAAGGACCACCCCACGTACATTTACTTGCAACAGGGCAGCCCTTAAGCGTGAAATCACTTACCTGTACGTGATTTCTTTCTCTGGGGCATGCCGCCGGAGACCTGCTCCCTCTGTGATTGGACACGATCGTTCCCGAGGCAGACAGAAGGGCGGTCTGCCTATGTAAACAAGGTAGAGTGCCGTTCTGTAACAGGAGAAGACAGAGATCTTGTGTTCCTGCTATTGCTGCAACAAAGTCCCACGGGAGATATCTTTTGTCTAGTGTATCAGGGATGGAGCAGCCTTCTTCCCATGATAAACTTGCTACTAGGGATGAGCCGAACACCCCCCGGTTCGGTTCGCGGCAGAACATGCGAACTGACAAAAAGTTTGTGTGAACATCGTTAAAGTCTATGGGACCCGAACATTGAAAATCAAAAGTGCTAATTTTAAAGGCTAATATGCAAGTTATTGTAATAAAAAGGGTTTGGGGACCCGGGTCCTGCCCCAGGGGACATGTATCAATGCAAAAAAAAAGTTTTAAAAACTGCAATTTTTTCGGGAGCGGTGATTATAATGCTGCTTAAAGTGAAACAATAAAAGTGAAACATTCCTTTAAATATCGTGTCTGGGGGGGTGTCTATAGTATGCCTGTAAAGTGACACATTTTTCCTGTGTTTAGAACTGTCCCTGCAGCAAAATTACATTTCTAAAGGAATACAAGTAATTTAAAACTGCTTGCAGTTGTAATGTAATGCTGGGTCCCGGCAATTTAGATCAAAATCATTTAGAAAAACAGCATGGGTCCCTCCCTCCCTCCCCCCCCCCCCCCTCAGCCCATTACCAGGCCCTTTGGGTCTGGTATGGAACCCTGCACCCAAATAATAAAAAAAAAGGCGTGGTGCCCCCAGGCCCTATATACTCTGAACAGCAGTATGCAGGCGGTCCCCGGGTAAGAAACAAGACAGGGACTGTAGGTTTGTTCTTAAGTTGAATCTGTTTGTAATTTGGAACAGGTACATTTTTTAAGTGTAGCTCCAGCCTAAAAATCTATTTTTAAGATTTTTTGGAAAACATAGGGAAGGGTTATCACCCCTGTAACATTTGTTTTGCTGTCTGTGCCCCTGTTCAGAAGATTTCACCTCACTTTCTGTCCCAATGACAATTGGATTTAGAAAATTTGGGGTTATTAGGGAAACAAGGATTGGTGATAAAGCATCAATGGAGAGGAGACACCTTTTTTCCCGTATTAACTCTTAAGCCCCGTACACACGATCGGATAACCTATGGATTTTTCGACCGATGGATTTGACCATCGGAAATTCGATGAAACTGTTTTTCATCAGTCTTGGCCACACACCATCAGTCAAAAAACCGACCGTTCCAAACGCGGTGACGTAAAACACTCCGATGAGCCGAGAAAAATGAAGTTTAATGCTTCTGAGCATGCGTCGACTTGATTCTGAGCATGCGTGGGTTTTTTATCCGATGGACTTGCTCATAGACGATCGGAAATTCCCATCGGTTTTTGATCCATCGGAAAAATTTAAAACAAGTTCTATTTTTTCCATCCGATGGAAAAAAGACCGATGGGTACCATACACGATCGGTTTGTCTGATGAAAACCATCCATCAGACGGTTTTCATCAGCTAAACCGAACGTGTGTACAGGGCTTAAGAGGAGAGAATTTTCCTTCCTAGGGGTAGATTTCCTCTCACTTCCTGTTGTCTCCCTCCGTTTGTAAGTAGGAGTCATTTGGTAAGTCAGATGTTTGAAAATAGGGGACCGCCTGTATATACTATACGGCCTGCCCTATATAGTCTTCAGAAAATTGGGCCTTAGGTGTTGGTGGTACCAGAACACTGTAAGCCCTCACAGTTACTCTTGGTGGGCACTGGAACGGGCCCTGCTGTGAAATTTTATATCAAGAATTGTAATTACATGCCCCTGTTAAACAGGGGCAGAAAAATTGGGCCTTAGGCAGTGGTGGTGGTGCCACAACACTGTAACCCCTCACAGATTCTCTTGTTGAGCGCAGGAACGAGCCCTGCTGTGAAATGTTAGAGCAAAAATTGTAATTACACGCCCTTGTTAAACAGGGGCAGAAAAATTGGGCCTTAGGTGGTGGTGGTGGCACAACACTGTAAAGCCCTCACAGATACTCTTGTTGAGCACAGGATTGGGCCCTGCTGTGAAATATTAGATCAAAAATTGTAATTACGTGCCCCTTAAGCTGACCACTGGAGGGCATCCTGCCTCGTTGGACATGTGCCTCCTCCTCTTCCTCCTCTCTTCTATCAGGCACCCAAGTAGAGTCAGTGACCTCATCATCCCCTCCCTCCTCATCACTGGAGCAAACTTGGCAGTATGCTACAGCTGGGGGAACATGACTGCCAGTTTCTTGTCCTTCTTGGGCACCCCCTCTCTCTAGGCTCACGTTACTCCCTTCCTCAACCTGGGTACCATCATAGGAGCCTTCAAATTACTGCGCATCCTCCTGCAGCATGTACCCAACACTGTGGTCGAATAGTTTGGTGGACTCCTCCATGCATGATGGTGGGGCTAGGGAAGGAGTGATTGTTGATATGGAGCAGATGGAATTGGCCGCTTTGGCAGCTGCATTGGCAGGCAAACTACTCTGAGCCTGGGTGACAGAGGATGAGGGCGGCTTTGTTATCCATTCCACCAACTCTTCTGCATGTTGTGGCTCATTAACATGGCCAGCTGCAGAAAACAAGGACAAGCGTGCCCCACGGCCACGTGCTGAGGATGCACCGTGTCCACGACCAGCACTATTTACTGTAGACACAGAGTCTGCTTGCCCTCTTTTAGTGGCCTGTGAGCGTCTGCCTCTCCTTGGTGGCCTTCTGGACATGCTGTAAATTTTGTTTAGCAAAACCACACTACACTGTATTGTGTACTGTGTACACCACCAGAAAAGTAGCAACTGCACTAGGGGTGCACTCTATTGTGTACACCAACAGAAGTGTAATAGTGACTACGGCTGCACTGTATTGTGTACTGTGTACACCACCAGAAAAGTAGTAGCAACTGCACTATGGGTGCACGGTACTGTTTATATCACCAGAAGTATAATAGCAACTATGGGTGCACTGTATTGTGTACTGTGTACACTAGGGATGAGCTTCGTGTTCGAGTCGAACATACGTTCGACTCGAACATTGGCTGTTCGATCGTTCGACGAAGATCGAACGATTTGGGCCGTTCGCGCCAAATTCGAGTGACGCGAACGGCCCACAATGCACTACGCCATCGCAGTGTCATCCAGGCGCTGTGATTGGCCAAGCATGCACTGTGACCCCGCATGCTTGGCCAATCACAGCGCCGGCAGCGAGGAGAGCAATGATTGGCCACAGGCAGGATGCCTGTGGCCAATTATTGCTGAGGGTGTTTAGTACACGCCCCACACTATAAAAGGCCGCCAGCACGGCGGCCTAGTGTAGTGTGTTCCGGAGCAGGGATAGAGTAGCATAGGCAGGGACAGTGACTGTTATTTCTTTCTTGCTTAACCTGGATTCCTTTAGTTTAGGGAAAGAGAAGGATAGGTAGGGAGAGTGTCAGTGTGTTTTGTGCTTCTGCTATAGTGTGCTTAAAAAAAACATTTATTCTAGGGACAGAAAACTCTAGGTAGGGACAGTGTCAGTTTCTTTCACTCTGCAAGTCCTTGTTTCCAGGGACCTGTAAGGACAGTGAGTTAATTGTCCTTGTGCTATATTGTGCTTAAAAAAAACATTTATTCTAGGGACAGAAAACTCTAGGTAGGGACAGTGTCAGTTTCTTTCACTCTGCAAGTCCTTGTTTCCAGGGACCTGTAAGGACAGTGAGTTAATTGTCCTTGTGCTATATTGTGATTAAAAAAAACATTTATTCTAGGGACAGAAAACTCTAGGTAGGGACAGTGTCAGTTTCTTTCACTCTGCAAGTCCTTGTTTCCAGGGACCTGTAAGGACAGTGAGTTAATTTTCCTTGTGCTATATTGTGATTAAAAAAAACATTTTTTCTAGGGACAGAAAACTGTAGGTAGGGAGAGTGTTTTTTTTCTTTCACTCTGCAAGTCCTTGTTTCCAGGGACCTGTAAGGACAGTGAGTTAATTGTCCTTGTGCTATATTGTGCTTAAAAAAAACATTTATTCTAGGGACAGAAAACTCTAGGTAGGGACAGTGTCAGTTTCTTTCACTCTGCAAGTCCTTGTTTCCAGGGACCTGTAAGGACAGTGAGTTAATTTTCCTTGTGCTATATTGTGATTAAAAAAAACATTTATTCTAGGGACAGAAAACTCTAGGTAGGGACAGTGTCAGTTTCTTTCACTCTGCAAGTCCTTGTTTCCAGGGACCTGTAAGGACAGTGAGTTAATTTTCCTTGTGCTATATTGTGATTAAAAAAAACATTTTTTCTAGGGACAGAAAACTGTAGGTAGGGAGAGTGTTTTTTTTCTTTCACTCTGCAAGTCCTTGTTTCCAGGGACCTGTAAGGACAGTGAGTTAATTGTCCTTGTGCTATATTGTGCTTAAAAAAAACATTTATTCTAGGGACAGAAAACTCTAGGTAGGGACAGTGTCAGTTTCTTTCACTCTGCAAGTCCTTGTTTCCAGGGACCTGTAAGGACAGTGAGTTAATTGTCCTTGTGCTATATTGTGATTAAAAAAAACATTTATTCTAGGGACAGAAAACTCTAGGTAGGGACAGTGTCAGTTTCTTTCACTCTGCAAGTCCTTGTTTCCAGGGACCTGTAAGGACAGTGAGTTAATTTTCCTTGTGCTATATTGTGATTAAAAAAAACATTTTTTCTAGGGACAGAAAACTGTAGGTAGGGAGAGTGTTTTTTTTCTTTCACTCTGCAAGTCCTTGTTTCCAGGGACCTGTAAGGACAGTGAGTTAATTGTCCTTGTGCTATATTGTGCTTAAAAAAAACATTTATTCTAGGGACAGAAAACTCTAGGTAGGGACAGTGTCAGTTTCTTTCACTCTGCAAGTCCTTGTTTCCAGGGACCTGTAAGGACAGTGAGTTAATTTTCCTTGTGCTATATTGTGATTAAAAAAAACATTTATTCTAGGGACAGAAAACTCTAGGTAGGGACAGTGTCAGTTTCTTTCACTCTGCAAGTCCTTGTTTCCAGGGACCTGTAAGGACAGTGAGTTAATTTTCCTTGTGCTATATTGTGATTAAAAAAAACATTTTTTCTAGGGACAGAAAACTGTAGGTAGGGAGAGTGTTTTTTTTCTTTCACTCTGCAAGTCCTTGTTTCCAGGGACCTGTAAGGACAGTGAGTTAATTTTCCTTGTGCTATATTGTGATTAAAAAAAACATTTTTTCTAGGGACAGAAAACTCTAGGTAGGGAGAGTGTTTTTTTTCTTTCACTCTGCAAGTCCTTGTTTCCAGGGACCTGTAAGGACAGTGAGTTAATTGTCCTTGTGCTATATTGTGCTTAAAAAAAACATTTTTTCTAGGGACAGAAAACTCTAGGTAGGGAGAGTGTTTTTTTTTTTCACTCTGCAAGTCCTTGTTTCCAGGGACCTGTAAGGACAGTGAGTTAATTTTCCTTGTGCTATATTGTGATTAAAAAAAACATTTATTCTAGGGACAGAAAACTCTAGGTAGGGACAGTGTCAGTTTCTTTCACTCTGCAAGTCCTTGTTTCCAGGGACCTGTAAGGACAGTGAGTTAATTTTCCTTGTGCTATATTGTGATTAAAAAAAACATTTTTTCTAGGGACAGAAAACTGTAGGTAGGGAGAGTGTTTTTTTTCTTTCACTCTGCAAGTCCTTGTTTCCAGGGACCTGTAAGGACAGTGAGTTAATTGTCCTTGTGCTATATTGTGCTTAAAAAAAACATTTATTCTAGGGACAGAAAACTCTAGGTAGGGACAGTGTCAGTTTCTTTCACTCTGCAAGTCCTTGTTTCCAGGGACCTGTAAGGACAGTGAGTTAATTTTCCTTGTGCTATATTGTGATTAAAAAAAACATTTATTCTAGGGACAGAAAACTCTAGGTAGGGACAGTGTCAGTTTCTTTCACTCTGCAAGTCCTTGTTTCCAGGGACCTGTAAGGACAGTGAGTTAATTTTCCTTGTGCTATATTGTGATTAAAAAAAACATTTTTTCTAGGGACAGAAAACTGTAGGTAGGGAGAGTGTTTTTTTTCTTTCACTCTGCAAGTCCTTGTTTCCAGGGACCTGTAAGGACAGTGAGTTAATTTTACTTGTGCTATATTGTGCTTAAAAAAAACATTTTTTCTAGGGACAGAAAACTGTAGGTAGGGAGAGTGTTTTTTTTCTTTCACTCTGCAAGTCCTTGTTTCCAGGGACCTGTAAGGACAGTGAGTTAATTGTCCTTGTGCTATATTGTGCTTAAAAAAAACATTTATTCTAGGGACAGAAAACTCTAGGTAGGGACAGTGTCAGTTTCTTTCACTCTGCAAGTCCTTGTTTCCAGGGACCTGTAAGGACAGTGAGTTAATTTTCCTTGTGCTATATTGTGATTAAAAAAAACATTTATTCTAGGGACAGAAAACTCTAGGTAGGGACAGTGTCAGTTTCTTTCACTCTGCAAGTCCTTGTTTCCAGGGACCTGTAAGGACAGTGAGTTAATTTTCCTTGTGCTATATTGTGATTAAAAAAAACATTTTTTCTAGGGACAGAAAACTGTAGGTAGGGAGAGTGTTTTTTTTCTTTCACTCTGCAAGTCCTTGTTTCCAGGGACCTGTAAGGACAGTGAGTTAATTTTACTTGTGCTATATTGTGCTTAAAAAAAACATTTTTTCTAGGGACAGAAAACTGTAGGTAGGGAGAGTGTTTTTTTTCTTTCACTCTGCAAGTCCTTGTTTCCAGGGACCTGTAAGGACAGTGAGTTAATTGTCCTTGTGCTATATTGTGCTTAAAAAAAACATTTATTCTAGGGACAGAAAACTCTAGGTAGGGACAGTGTCAGTTTCTTTCACTCTGCAAGTCCTTGTTTCCAGGGACCTGTAAGGACAGTGAGTTAATTTTCCTTGTGCTATATTGTGATTAAAAAAAACATTTATTCTAGGGACAGAAAACTCTAGGTAGGGACAGTGTCAGTTTCTTTCACTCTGCAAGTCCTTGTTTCCAGGGACCTGTAAGGACAGTGAGTTAATTTTCCTTGTGCTATATTGTGATTAAAAAAAACATTTTTTCTAGGGACAGAAAACTGTAGGTAGGGAGAGTGTTTTTTTTCTTTCACTCTGCAAGTCCTTGTTTCCAGGGACCTGTAAGGACAGTGAGTTAATTTTACTTGTGCTATATTGTGCTTAAAAAAAACATTTTTTCTAGGGACAGAAAACTGTAGGTAGGGAGAGTGTTTTTTTTCTTTCACTCTGCAAGTCCTTGTTTCCAGGGACCTGTAAGGACAGTGAGTTAATTGTCCTTGTGCTATATTGTGCTTAAAAAAAACATTTATTCTAGGGACAGAAAACTCTAGGTAGGGACAGTGTCAGTTTCTTTCACTCTGCAAGTCCTTGTTTCCAGGGACCTGTAAGGACAGTGAGTTAATTTTCCTTGTGCTATATTGTGATTAAAAAAAACATTTATTCTAGGGACAGAAAACTCTAGGTAGGGACAGTGTCAGTTTCTTTCACTCTGCAAGTCCTTGTTTCCAGGGACCTGTAAGGACAGTGAGTTAATTTTCCTTGTGCTATATTGTGATTAAAAAAAACATTTTTTCTAGGGACAGAAAACTGTAGGTAGGGAGAGTGTTTTTTTTCTTTCACTCTGCAAGTCCTTGTTTCCAGGGACCTGTAAGGACAGTGAGTTAATTGTCCTTGTGCTATATTGTGCTTAAAAAAAACATTTATTCTAGGGACAGAAAACTCTAGGTAGGGACAGTGTCAGTTTCTTTCACTCTGCAAGTCCTTGTTTCCAGGGACCTGTAAGGACAGTGAGTTAATTTTCCTTGTGCTATATTGTGATTAAAAAAAACATTTATTCTAGGGACAGAAAACTCTAGGTAGGGACAGTGTCAGTTTCTTTCACTCTGCAAGTCCTTGTTTCCAGGGACCTGTAAGGACAGTGAGTTAATTTTCCTTGTGCTATATTATGATTAAAAAAAACATTTTTTCTAGGGACAGAAAACTCTAGGTAGGGACAGTGTCAGTTTCTTTCACTCTGCAAGTCCTTGTTTCCAGGGACCTGTAAGGACAGTGAGTTAATTTTCCTTGTGCTATATTGTGATTAAAAAAAACATTTTTTCTAGGGACAGAAAACTGTAGGTAGGGAGAGTGTTTTTTTTCTTTCACTCTGCAAGTCCTTGTTTCCAGGGACCTGTAAGGACAGTGAGTTAATTTTCCTTGTGCTATATTGTGATTAAAAAAAACATTTTTTCTAGGGACAGAAAACTGTAGGTAGGGAGAGTGTTTTTTTTCTTTCACTCTGCAAGTCCTTGTTTCCAGGGACCTGTAAGGACAGTGAGTTAATTGTCCTTGTGCTATATTGTGCTTAAAAAAAACATTTTTTCTAGGGACAGAAAACTGTAGGTAGGGAGAGTGTTTTTTTTTTTTCACTCTGCAAGTCCTTGTTTCCAGGGACCTGTAAGGACAGTGAGTTAATTGTCCTTGTGCTATATTGTGCTTAAAAAAAACATTTATTCTAGGGACAGAAAACTCTAGGTAGGGACAGTGTCAGTTTCTTTCACTCTGCAAGTCCTTGTTTCCAGGGACCTGGAGAGACATTGAGTGAATTGTCCTTGTGCTATATTGTGATTAAAAAAAACATTTATTCTAGGGACAGAAAACTCTAGGTAGGGACAGTGTCAGTTTCTTTCACTGTGAAAGTCCTTGTTTCAAGGGACAGAGAAGGACACCTGAAGGTAGCCCTTATTGCTTTTTTCCCATCTCCCTGCAGGCCATCTATTAGAATGTCTGGAAGGCAAACAAGGAGAGGCAGACAGTCAGGAGGCAATAAAAGAGGGCAAGCAGGCTCTGTGTCTGGGGGCAACAGTGCTGGTCGTGGACGCGGTGCATTGTCATCAGCACATGGCCATGGGACACGCTTGTCCTTCTTTTCGGCAGCTGGACATGTTGAGCCACATCATGCCGAAGACTTGGTAGAGTGGATGACCAAGCCCTCCTCCTCCTCCTCATCCTCTCTCACCCAGGCTCAGGGTACTGGAAAAGCAGCTGCCAAAGCGTCGTCTTCCCTGGTATCAATGTCAGACAAATCATCAGTCACTCCTTCCCTAGACCCACCATGTCCTCCTCCTGAGGAGTCCCCCGAACTGTTTCAGCACAGTGTTGGGTACATGCTCCAGGAGGATGCCCAGCGTTTCGAAGGGTCTGATGATGAAACCCAGCTAGAGGAAGGCAGTAGCGTGAGAGCAGACAGAGGGGATGCTCAAGAAGGACACCAATCTGGCAGTCATGTTCCAGCAGCTGCAGCATACTGCCAGATTGGCTCCAGTGATGAGGAGGGAGGGGATGATGAGGTCAATGACTCCACGTGGGTGCCTAATAGGAGAGAGGAGGAGGAGGAGGATGAGGAGGAGGCACATCTCCAACGAGGCAGGATGCCCTTTGGTGGCCAGCGTAAGGGCAGTACACCGACGGAATCACACCGCAGAGCTCCGCCTGTGCAGGGCGCTGCCTCTGCCCGTCATTCAAAAAGTTCTTTGGTGTGGGCCTTTTTTGAGGCTAGTGCATCAGATCGCACAGCTGCTGTTTGCAACATATGTCTCAAGCGTATATCGCGTGGCCAAAACATCAGCCGCTTGGGTACCACATGCCTGACCAGACATATGTTGACCTGCCATGCAGCTCGTTGGCAAGCCTACCTCAAAGACCCACACCAAAGAACAAAGCGGACCTCTCCTTGCACCGCATCAGCTGGGATCTCCAACCCCACTATAACTTCAGTCCTCTCTGAAACATGCACTGAGAGGAATGAAGGTGTAGAATTAGGTGTGTCACAGCCAAGTACTTGCGCCCACTCTGCTAGCAGTACACCGACGTCCGATTCTAGCAGGCAAATTTCCCTGCCCCAGCTGCTGGACCGTCGAAAGAAGTTCACTCCCAGCCATCCACATGCCCAGCGGTTGAATGCTAGCTTGGCTAAATTGCTAGCGCTTCAACTGCTGCCTTTTCAGTTGGTAGACTCGGCCCCCTTCCGTGAGTTTGTGCAATGTGCGGTTCCTCAGTGGCAGGTTCCCAAACGCCACTTTTTCTCACGGAAGGCTATTCCGGCTCTCTACCGGCATGTGGAAGGCAATGTCTTGGCCTCGCTGGACAGGGCGGTCAGCGGTAAGGTGCATATTACCGCTGACTCATGGTCCAGCAGGCATGGACAGGGACGTTACCTTTCTTTCACGGCCCATTGGGTCACTCTTTTGGCAGCTGGGAAGGATTCAGGACAAGGTGCAGTAGTGTTGGAGGTTGTCCCACCGCCACGCCTCCAAAATGCTACTACTGGTTGTGACACACCTCTCTCCTCCACCCCCTCCTCTTCTTCCTCCATGGCCTCTTCCTGTGGTTTGTCCTATGAACCAGCGGTGCTCCGTAGCCGTTCACGGGGCTACGCAAGTACGCAGGCAAAAAGATGCCATGCCGTGCTTGCGCTGGTGTGTTTGGGGGACAGAAGCCACACTGGGGCAGAGGTCCTGTCTGCTCTGCAGGGCCAGGCCGAGAGGTGGTTGACGCCACGCCAGCTTAAGCCAGGAATGGTGGTTTGCGACAATGGCACCAACCTCCTCTCCGCCCTCCGACAGGGACAACTGACCCATGTGCCCTGTGTGGCTCACGTCCTTAACCTGGTGGTGCAGCGCTTCTTGGGCAGGTACCCGGGCTTACAGGATGTCCTGAGGCAGGCCAGGAAAGTCTGTGTGCATTTCCGCAGATCTTATAATGCCAGTGCTCGCCTGGCTGAGCTGCAAAAGGAGTTGAACCTGCCCAAGAACCGCCTTATATGTGACATGCCCACCAGGTGGAACTCAACGTTGGCCATGCTGCAGCGGCTGCACACGCAGCAGAGGGCCATCAATGAGTACCTGTGCGACTACGGCACCAGGACAGGGTCAGGGGAGCTTGGTTTTTTTTCTCCACGCCAGTGGGGCATGATCAGGGATGCATGCACTGTCCTGGCACCATTTGAGGAGGCCACGAGGATGGTGAGCAGTGACAGTGCATGCATCAGTGACACTGTACCTCTTGTCCACCTGTTGGAGCACACGCTGCGTGGAATAATGGACAGGGCACTTGAGGCAGAACAGAGGCAGGAAGAGGAGGACTTCCTTGCCTCTCAAGGCCCCCTTTACCCAGACAGTGTTCCTTCTGTCCCACCCATCGCACAGGAAGAGGAGGAGGAGGAGGAGGAGGAGGAGGAGGATTGTGTCAGCATGGAGGTGGAGGCTGGCACTCAGCATCATCAGCAGCAGTCTTTTAGGGATGATTTACAGTCCCAAGAAACCAGTGGACTTGTACGTGGCTGGGAGGAGGTGGCTGCGGATCATGTCGTCCTTAGTGACCCAGAGGACTCCGGAGCGAATGCCTCAGCAAACCTACGCTGCATGGCCTCCCTGATCCTGCAAAGTCTGCGGAAGGATCCTCGTATTCTTCGGATCAAGGAGAGGGACCATTACTGGCTGGCCACTCTCCTTGATCCACGGTACAAGGGTAAGGTTGCGGACCTTATGTTACCGTCGCAGAGGGAGCAGAGGATGAGACAACTCCGGGAGGCCTTGCAGAAAGGTCTGTGCAACGCGTTCCCAGAGACTGGGAGGTTGCAAACTCCTGGTCCTGGACAACGAGTTGCTGAGGCTTCGGCCAGTCAAAGAAGGAGCGGTGGGGAAGGTGGCCGTCTGACCGATGCGTTCAGACAATTCTTTAGTCCGCAGCCCCAAAGTATGATCGGTTCCAGCAACCATCGCCAGCGTCTGATAAACATGGTGCAGGAATATCTAGGGGCAAGGTCAGACTTGGACACCTTCCCCACCGAAAATCCTCTGGCTTACTGGGTCTTGAGGATGGATCACTGGCCAGAGCTTGCACAGTATGCAATTGAGCTACTGGCCTGTCCTGCATCCAGCGTTCTTTCGGAACGCACATTCAGTGCTGCTGGAGGATTTGTCACGGATCACAGGGTGCGCCTGTCCACCGACTCGGTTGATCGACTGACTTTCATCAAGATGAACCAGTCTTGGATCACCACCAGCTACCACACACCTGATGCTGATATAACAGACTAATTGATTTTAAAATGTCACATCCCTTCAAGACTGATGCTGATGCTGAGTGCCTGTGCTGTTATGTTGACTGGCTATCCTCCTCCTCCGAGTCCTCAATGATACGATTGATGATGATAGCTTGGAAGATCATTTTTGTTTATGGGTGCCGCCACCAGTGCCTAACGCCCAATTTTTCAGCCCCTGTTTAACAGGGGCGTGTAATTACAATTTTTGAAGCAATACTTTGCAACAGGGCTCATTGCTGTGCTCCAAGTACAGTATCTGTGAGGAGTTGCAGTGTTGTGCCACCAGTGCCTAAGGCCCAATTTTTCAGCCCCTGTTTAACAGGGGCGTGTCATTACAATTTTTGAAGCAATACTTTGCAACAGGGCTCATTGCTGTGCTCCAAGTACAGTATCTGTGAAGGGTTGCAGTGTTGTGCCACCAGTGCCTAAGGCCCAATTTTTCAGCCCCTGTTCAACAGGGGCATGTAATTACAATTCTTGATCTAATAATTCACAGCAGGGCCCATTGCTGCACCCACCAAGAGTAACTGTCAGGGCTTACAGTGTTGTGGCACCAGCACCACCATCAAAGGCCCAATTTTTACTACCACTGTTCAACAATTATATGTAATTAAAATTCCTGATATAATAGTTGACAGCAGGGCGTTCCAGCACCAACCAAGAGTAACTGTGAGTGCTTACAGTGTTGTGCCAACACCAACAACTAAGGGGCCTATTTCTGCAGAGTATATACGGCAGGTCCCTACTTTCAAACATCCAACTTACAAACGACTCCTACTTGCAAACGCAAGAAGACAACAGGAAGTGAGAGGAAATCTACCACTAGGAAGGAAAATTCTCTCCTGTAAGAATAAATATGGGAGAAAGGTGTCTCCTCTGTACTGATGCTTTATCAGCAATCCTTGTTTCAAGAAAAACACCACATTTCAAAAACAGTTGTCATTAGGACGGAAAGTGAGGTGAAATGTTCTGAACAGGGGCACAGACAGCAAAACAAATGTTACAGGGGTGATAACCCTTACCTATGTTTTCCAAAAAGTTTAAAAATAGATTTTTGGTCTGGAGCTACACTTCAACAATGTACCTGTTCAAAATTACAAACAGATTCTACATAAGAACAAACCTACAGTCCCTGTCTTGTATGCACCGCCTGTATACGGCTGTTCAGAGTATATAGGGCCTTTTTTATTTTATGTGCGGGGTTCCCCTTAATATCCATACAAGACCCAAAGGGGCTGGTAATGGGCTGGGGTAGGGGGGGGGTCATGGGGTAGCTATGCCATTTTTCTTAAAGATTTTCATCCATATTACCGGGACCAGACATTACATTAAAGCCGCAAGCAGTTTTAAATGGCTTTTTTTTCCTTTAGAAGTGTCATTTTGTGCAGGGACAGTTCTAAACACGGGAAACACGTGGCACTTCACAGGCATACTTTAGACACCCCCCAGGTACGATATTTAAAGGAATATTTGACTTTTTTTTTTCACTTTATGCATCATTAAAATGACTGCTCCCGGAAAACGACCGTTTTTAAAACTTATTTTTGCATTGATACATGTCCCCTGGTGCAGAACCCGGGTTCCCAAACCCTTTTTAGGACAATAACATGCATAATAGTTTTTATAATTAGCACTTTAGAATTCGAACGTTCGCATCCATTGTATTTAATAGGGTTCTAATGTTCGTTCGAACTTTCGGTCCGTTCGCGGGTTCTGGTGCGAACCGAACCCGGGGGTGTTCGGCTCATCACTAGTGTACACCACCAGAAAAGTAGTAGCAACTGCACTATGGGTGCAAGGTACTGTGTACTGTGTACACCGCCTGAAGTATATTAGAAAAAGTACACCAGGAATTGCCTGCAGTCAGATATAGGCTACACTGGATGCAGTGTGTGTATATATATATATATATATATATATATATATACACACACGAGACTGACTGTATATATATATTAAATACACTGCAGCTAACTGAATAACCTGCCTGCCTGAAGTATATTAGAAAAAGTACACCAGGAATGGCCTACAGTCAGATCTAGCTACACTGGATGCAGAGTATATATATATTTACGAGACTGAATAACCTGCCTGCCTGCTCAATCTAAATCACACTCTCTCTTAGTCCCCCTGAGCCATAATTGGCCAAAGGCCTTTGGCCAATTATGGCTCTCTTAGCTGAGGGCGCTGGGATTGGCCAAACCATGCAGGTCATGGTGCATGCTTTGGCCAATCATCATACAGCAATGCACTGCGATCTCACAGTGCATTATGGGGCGGTATGCGGCGCTCGAATTTGCCGCAAACGCCCCAATATGTTCGTTTTTCGACGAACGGGCGAACACCCGATGTTCGACCCGAACATAAAGCTCATCCCTACTTGCTACTCTTGGTTTTCATAGTTTGTAGACGCTACGTTAGAAACACCTCCCTAGGACACACATTTAACCCCTTGATCGCCCCCTAGTGTTAACCCCATTCCCTGCCAGGGACATTTACACAGTAATCAGTGGCTATTTTTAGCGCTGATCGCTGTATAAACGTCAACGGACCCAAAAAAGTGTCAAAAGTGTCTGATCTGTCTGGCGCAATGTTGCAGTCCCGCTAAAAATCGCAGATCAGCACCATTACTAGTGTAGTGGGGCTCACCCCTCTCTCTATCTTCATCAGTTATGCGGCTGCTGTCTAGGGGTACCTGGGAGAGAGGGATAAGACACACCACGGCCCACGTCCTCCATAACTAAGAGGTGAAGGCCAGCAAACTGGGTTTTGTGTAGGTGTCCTAGAGTCAAGTCCAGTACTTCGTCCCTGACTCCTTTGCTTCTAGTAACCAGAATTCCACACAGTGAATAGGTCCAACTCAGCCCTCGTACACACGGCCAAGATTCTCGTTGAAAAAAACATGTCGTTTTTTTCGACGAGATTCTTGGACAAGAAACTTGTCCCGGCCGAGTGTACACACGCTCGTTTCAAAGAACCCGCGGTTCTTTGAATGGAGCGTACGCGGTGACGTCATCGACTACGACGAGCATGCGCTCGTCACATTCGATGCCGTCGCCGCCATCTTGGTATACCCTACGTATGCCTAGGAAGCTACCGCGCATGCGTCAAATTCATTTCGAACATGCGCGGGCTTCCGGGAGGACAGGTAAGTGTACACACACTCACTTTTCTCGTCGAGAAACATGCCGAGGAGAATCTCGACGAGAAAATAGAGAGCAGGTTCTCTATTTTCTCGTCGAGGTTTCTTGTCGGTTTTCTCGACGAGAAACCCGATAGCCGCGTACACACGACCGATTTACTCGGCAAGACCTCTCTGCCAGCAAGTTTCTTGCTGGTTCTTGCCGAGAAAATCGGCCGTGTGTACGAGGCCTCAGTTTTATTCTTCTTGCCAAGCAATAAAACAGTTTCTTTACTTTGGAAAATGGGGACAGATCGAGGCACAATCCTTTCCCTTCTGCTGCTGACCACTGTGCTGTCACCAGTGGTTAATAATCACTGCCACTGACTAGGTGATGTAGAACGTGAATTACCTTCGCTCACTCTGCCCCTGTCAGAGGAAGAAATCCGTCCAAGGGAGAAATGGAGGCCTCAACGTCACCAGCGATGCTGCGCCGGACTCTTCAGAGAAGTTACTGCACACCAGTCCTCACGAACTCAGACACGGGCACCCAAGGAGTTAGGGCCCCCTCGGATTCCTCCACCCTCGCGGAACTCAGTCAAAGGTACTGAGCCCCAGGCATCCGCCATAGTACCTCACCCCAGGCTAAAGGTGCCTGAGATGGACTCCATCTCCGCTCCGGCTAGGTCAAGGGCACCTAGGCCTGGAACACCGGAATGCCAGCACCCAAGCTGAAGGTGCCTGGGTGCGGCCGCATCTTCTGGCTCCGGACTCTAACCCCGTGATCAGGTCCGCCCCTTTTTTGACCTCTCCCTTCGCGCCACTGCGGGTTCCCCGCCCCGCTGTACAAGCTCCAGTGGAGGACAAAAAGGTACAGTCTTGCGGTGCGAGCCCAAACCCGGTCCAAGACAACAACGCCACCTATAGGCCGGCGGGAACTTCACACCACCAGAGTCCTCCAAGACTCACAAAGGGAACCTTGAATTTCCGAACAATCAAGGCATCTGGGTTACACTACCACCCAGATGCTTCCCCTAAATTCAAGTACCCGCTACAATAGTAAAAAATAAATAAATAATAAAAATGCCATAAATCTTTCTCCTATTTTGTAGACGCTATAACTTTTGCGCGAACCAATCAATATACGCTTATTGGGATTTTTTTTACCAAAAATATGTAGCGGAATACATTTTGGCCTAAATTGATGAAAAAATTTGATTTTTTTATTGGATATGTATTATAGCAATAAGCAAAAAATATTGTTTTATTTTTTTAAAACTGTCTGCATTTTTTTGTTTATAGCGCAAAAAAATAAAAACCGCAGAGGTAATCGAATGCCACCAAAAGAAAGCTCTATTTGTGGGAAAATAAGGACATCAATTTTATTTGGGTACAGCATCGCACGACCGCGCAATTGTCAGATAAAGTAACGCAATGCCGTATCGCAAAAAAACGGCCTGGTCATAAAGGGGGTGAAACCTTCCGGGGCTGAAGTGGTTAAATAGGGTTTAAGATAAAGTTTCCAATTTCGGGCCATACAAAGTGCTCTCTCAAAATACTGAAAACTTTGCCTTCAAGTCACTAGAGACAATCATCCCACCCATGGCCCTCTGTGTTGCTTGTAGCTCCGGCGCAATTCATGGCAAGGTTTTCCGACCGAACCGTAAATCCAGCAAAGTGCAGATGTATCACTATGTAAATCCGTTACCCTGTACTGCATTACACAGCATCCCTCCAGCTGCTCAGTGACCCCCCCCCCCCCCCCCCGCAACACCATGAATCTCCTTCCCCAATTGCTTCCAGTCAAAATATTATTTAATGTGACTGGCTGGAGATTCCTTGATATTTAAAACTCCCCATTAATCACCCGGCCTGGCTGAGGTTCGGGTTGCCATCAGGTGTTCTCACAAATTTATCATCCCCCAGGGCCTCGCAAAAAACCGCCATCAGCCGAGGGATCGCTTGTCGTAAACACGTCAGATAGAGATTCACACTTCGCAAATCGCAACAGTTCAACCTTGGCATTTCCATACCTTGCACAGGTAAGCAGGTTCTACAATAGTGTGAGTGACGTATTTATTTAATCATAACATATATAACCATGTCACCGGCAGGGCCGCCATCAGGAATTTTGGGGCCCCTTACACAGCTTCAGGAGAACCGGGGGGGTGCTACAAATTGAGAAGCGGGGGGGGGGGTGCTGCCGCCACGAATTGTTGAGGTCAGGGGGGCTTTGGGTGCTGACGAAAAAAAAAAGAGGGGGGGTTGCCATCCGGGGCCCAGGGGACCTCTGGGGACCTCTGGGCCCCTTCCAAAAAAAAAATTATAAAAAAAAAAGGGGGGTTGCCATCCGGGGCCCTGGGGACCTCCGGGCCTCTGGGAACCTCTGGGCCCCTTACAAAAAAAAAGTAGAAAGAGAAAAAAAAAATTATAAAAAAAAGGGGGGGTTGCCATAAAAAAAAATTATAAAAAAAAAAAAGGGGGGGTTGCCATCCGGGCCCCTGGGGACCTCCGGGCCGCTTACAGGTTTACTGCCTGTACCCCACTGATGGCGGCCCTGGTCACCGGTATCGACTAGTGCAATTTTTTACAATTGTGCTATGGGCCTGTTTAATCGGTCATGCAATACCTTTGTCATTACTTAACCACTTCAGCCCCAGAAGAATTTACCCCCCTTCCTGACCAGAGCCCTTTTTTGCGATACAGCACTGCGTCACTTTAACTGACAATTGCATGGTAGTGCGACAATGTACCCAAAAAAAATTGACGTCCTTTTTTTTCCCACAAATAGAGCTTTCTTTTGGTGGTATTTGATCACCTCTGCGTTTTTTTTTTTTTTTTTGTGCTATAAACAAAAAAAGAGCGACAATATTTTTGACTTTTTGCTATAATAAATATCCCAAAAAATATATAAAAATTAATTTTTCCTCAGTTTAGGCCGATACGTATTCTTCTAGATATTTTTGGGGAAAAAAAAACCGCAATAAGCGTATATTGGTTTGCGTAAAAGTTATAGCGTCTACAAAATAGGGGATAGATTTATGGAATTTTTTTTAAAAAAAAAATTTTTTTATTAGTAATGGCAGCGATCTGCGATTTTTATCGTGACTGCGACATTATGGCGGACACATCGGACACTTTTGACACTATTTTGCGACCATTGTCATTCATACAGCGATCAGTGCTATAAAAATGCACTGATTACTGTATAAATAACCCTGGCAGGGAAGGGGTTAAACACTAGGGGGTGATCAAGGGGTTAGGTGTGTCCTAGGGAGTGATTCTAACTGTGGGGGGGATGGGCTACCACTGGCATGACAGCGATCACTCCTCCCAATGACAGGGAGCAGTAGATCTGTGGCATGTCACTAGGCAGAACAGGGAAATGCCTTCTTTACATAGGCATCTCACCATTCTGCCTCTCCACACCGCAATCGCGGGCCACCGGCGAGCATCGAGTTTGCGGGGCCTGCGGGCATAGTCACAGAAAACGCGGCGGGAGCCTGCCTGCCCGTGCCATTCTGCCGATGTATATCGGCGTGCGGCGGTCAGCAACTGGTTAAAGGGTAAAAAATAGCAAATAAAGAAAAAATAATAAAGTGTGTACAATTGCGATACAAGTCATATTGTAGTTGAATGTTACTAAAAGTTACCTTTCCTTTTCAATCTGCAGCCGCTGTAATTTTCTGAAAATGCAATGCAATATGGCTACCTGGAGTTGTTCTGTACACAGAATATGTACTGACCACTCCCCAGAAACATAATTTCCTGCTTGTGTGATTGGCTCACCAATTTTCCCAGAAGTCTGCCTAAGATACAAATCAGATTTCAGGCATCCCCTGCAACAAAAATGTAATTTTTGGTGAGATATTTCCAATAGGGACACGTTTAAAGGAATGCAGGCCCAGCAGATTTCCTCATTAGTGCCTTCAGCTGCCACAGCTGACTGATAATTCTGAAATCACTCCCATTAGACCCATTAAGAACAGAGGCACAGACAAACACACAGATTTCTTCAGAATAACAAAAGGAAGGAATCTGCAACAAAGGTTGTTATAATCCTTGTAATGTACACAGATCACCCAGAGGGGAATGTTTTTTCTCAACAAAAGTTATGCTTTAACCACTTGCCAACCAGCCGCCATCATAATACTGCGGCAGGTCGGCTCTATTGCGTGAATCGCTGTAGGTGCACGTCGCTTTGTGTAATAGATACAGTGGGCACGCGCATGGCAGCGGAGACGTGCTCGCGAGCACGACGCTCCGCTGGAGCCAATGCTCGTGGCCGGTGCTCCACGGAGAGGCAGAGGCAGAACGGTGATCTGTCAATGTAAATAAACAGATCCCTGTTCTGTCAGGGGAGTAGAGAGAGATCGTCTGTTCCTAGTGAGCAGGAACAGCGATCTCTCTCCTCCCTCCATTCAGTCCCCTCCCCCCACAGTTAGAAACACCTCCCAGGGAACACATTTAAAGTGATTGTAAAACGTCTTTTTTTTATTTTTAAAATACCAAACATGTCATACTTGCCTCCACTGTGCAGTTCGTTTTGCACAGAGTGGCCCTGATTATCCTCTTCTGGATTATCCTCTTCTGGATTATACCCCAGCGGCGATGGTAGCTCCTCCCCGCATCGTATAACCCCCTAGGAGAAGCACTCTCCCGGGGAGTTACCTTGCGGGCGTGCTCCCGAGTGCAGCATTTGTGTCCATGGACGCAGAATGCCGGACTCGGCCTCGCTCCCCAGTTGCCCGCGTCATTGGATTTGATTGACAGCAGCGGGAGCCAATGGCTACACTGCTATCAATCTATCCAATCAAGAGCAGAGACAACAGGCAGAGGGGAAGAGCGCGTCCCCGGCATTGGAATTACAGGGGGGGGGAGCTGCTCAGTGACAGAAGTTTTTTCACCTTAATGCACAGCCCCTTTAACCCCCTTGATCGCCCCCTAGTGTTAACCTCTTCCCTGCCAGTGTCATTTATACAGTAATCAGGGCATTTTTATAGCACTGATCGCTGTATAAATGTCACTGGTCCCAAATAGTGTAAAAAGTGTCTGATATGTCCACTGCAATGTTGCAGTCCTGTTACAAACTGCTGATTTCCGCCATTAATATGAAAAAAAAAAAATAAGAATAATAAAAATGCCATAAATCTATTTCCTATATTGTAGATGCTATAACTTTTGCGCAAACTGATCAATATACGCTTATTACGATTTTGTTTTAACAAAAATATGTAGAAGAATACGTATTGGCCTAAACTGATGAAGAAATATGTTTTTTTTTTTAAATTGGGATATTTATTATAGGAAAAAGTAAAAAATATTGGGATTTTTTACAAAATTGCGCAAAAAATTTAAACCGCAGAGGTTCAAATACCACCAAAGGAAAGCTCTATTTGTGGGAAATAAAGGACATAAATTTAGTTTGGGTACAGCATCGCATGACCACGCAATTGTTAGTTAACGTGACGCAGTGCCGTATCACAAAAAATGGCCCGGGCAGGAAGGGGGTAAATCCTACCGGAGCTGAAGTGGTTAAAGGAGAATTTTGGGGTTACCAAAAAACAAAACCTCTATACTCACCTCTATGCTGCAACTGTCCTCTGCCGGCTCTACGCCTAGGGTTGCCACATTTTACTCAAGCCAAACCTGTATACTTTAGTAGCATGCAGCAATTTATTTATTTATGTAAAATACAAAAACAAATGATAAAAAAATGGGGTACAAATACTCTACATGTAAAATCTGTATAACCTTTTTAAAAATTATGCTGCACCAAAGCGTGTGGTATTTTTTTACCATACGTTTTGCCGCAGGTGAGAGCAAAAGCAAGGTGTGTGGTCCAAATTGCTCTGTAATAAAACATAAAAGTATGCCAATCACATCCATATTTTAAGTAAAAGAAAATAAAACTACCTTGCATAAGGTGTCCTCATCAGAATGCCCCCTTACATCAGGTGTCCCCATCAGAGTACCCCCTTAAATCAATTTCCCCATCAGACTGTCCCCTTATATCAGTTGCCCCATAAGAGTGCCTCCTTACATCTGGTGCCCCATCAGAGTACCCCCTTAGATCAGTTAGCCCATCAGAGTGTCCCCTTATATCAGTTGCCCCATAAGAGTACCACTTACATCTGGTGTCCTCATAAGAGTGTCCCCTTACATCTGGTGTCCCCAATAGATTACCCACTTAGATCAGTTGCCCCATCAGAGTACCCCCTTAGATCAGTTGTCCCATCAGAGTGTTCCCTTATATCAGTTGCCCCATAAGAGTACCCCTTACACCTGGTGTCCTCATAAGAGTGCCCCCTTACATCTGGCGTCCCCATCAGAGTGCCCCTATCACGTACCTGGTAGCAGAGCCTGATATGATGGGGAAGGCCTCTCTTACACCTCTGACTTGAGGCCCCCTGGTAGTGTGAACAGAAGACTCAGGAGTGCAGAGTGGCACGAGTGCCTGTAGGTCTTGCCAGTAGCAGAGCGGGTATCCACGCCAGGCAAGAGGCCGTCAGTAGTCTTCAGTGAAGTAGACGGACTGGTAGGCAGCTGGTGCATGGCAGACTGAAGCAGGCTGGTACTGGCGAAAGTGGGCAGATGAGGCATGCACTGGTAGTAGATCAGCAGGCAGAGTAGGATGTAAGGCAAGTACCGGAAACCTCAGGAAGATTAGAAGAGTCAGGCATGCCGGGTCATACGGTGGCAGGACGGATCAGGTACAGAGGAGCAGGCAAGAGTGTGGTCAGGGTACACGCCGGGTCAGGAGCCAATCAGTAAAAGAGAAGCAAATGGAGCAGGCAGAAACAGAGGTCAAGGACAAGCAGGGGTCGGTGCAGGTGGAGTTCAGAGAGTGGTCAGACAAGCCGAGTCAGTAACTGGAATCAGGATGCAGAATCAACGGGTCACAGGATACAGGGGAGGCTGAAAGACAACCTGAGCACTAGCACAGTTTAAATAGCCCATTTGGTGCCAACATCTGTCCCAAGTGCACACGAGCACACTGATGCGCACCTATACGTGTGCCTATATGCAAATTCCTACGTCTACAAAAGGAGGCACGAATTAGCCTGTGAAGAGGGACGGAAGTCTGCCTAGAGGAGCCATGATGTCTACTGGCATGCCCTTCCTGACAGCCCCCTTACATCAGGTGTCCACATCAGAGTGCCCCCTTACATCAGGTGTCCACATCAGAGTGCCCCCTTACATCAGGTGTCCACATCAGTGTTCCCCTTTACATCAGTTTCCCCCATCAGAGTGCTCCCTTGCATCAATGTTGCCATCAGAGTGCCCCCTTACATCAGGTGTCCACATCAGAGTACCCCCTTACATCTGGTGTCCACATCAGAGTGCCCCCTTACATCTGGTGTCCACATCAGAGTGCCCCCTTATATTAATATCCCTATCAGAGTGCCCCTTTCATCAGTCTGCCCATCAAAGTACCCCCTTACATCAGGTGTCCACATCAGAGTGTCTCTTTACATCAGTTTCCCCCATCAGAGTGTCCCCTTCATCAGTGTCCCCATCAGACTGCCCCCTTAAATGAGTGTCTACTTCAGAGTACCCTCTTACGTCAGGTATCCACATCAGAGTGCCCCCTTACATCTGGTGTCCACATCAGAGTTTCCCCTTTACATCTGGTGTCCCCATCAGAGTGCCCCCTTACATCAATATCCCCCTTCAGAGTGCCCCCTTACATCAGGTATCCGGCAGCTGTTTGACACTGACAAAATGGTCGGGATCCTTCCAGAGCCTGAAGCGCCCTTGTTTTTCATTTAACCACTTAACCCCGGAAGAATCATTTAACCCCGGAAGAATTTTCCCCCTTCCTGACCAGAGTACTTTTTTGCGATCCGGCACTGTGTCGCTTTAACTGACAATTGTGTGGTCGTGCGGCGCTGTACCAAAACTTAATCAACTTCCTTTTGTTTCCCACAAATAGAGATTTCTTTTGGTGGTATTTGATCACCTCTGCAGTTTTTATTTTTTGCGCTATAAACAAAAAAAGAGTGACAATTAAAAAAAAAAGCAATATTTTTTACTTCTTGCTATAATAAACATCCCCAAAAAATTCCGTGTATAAAAAAACAAATTTCTTTCTCAGTTTAGGCCGATACATATTCTTCTACATATTTTTGGTTAAAAAAATCGAAATAAGCGTATAATGATTGGTTTGCGCAAAAGTTATAGCGTCTACAAAATAGGGGATGGTTTTATGGCATTTTTATTAATATTTTTTTTTATTAGTAATGGCGGCGATCTGTGATTTTTATCGTGACTGCGACATTATGGCGGACACATCGGACACTTTTGACACTATTTTGGGACCAGTGTCATTTATACAGCGATCAGTGCTATAAAATTGCACTGATTATTGTGTAAATGACACTGGCAGGGAAGGGGTTAAACACTAGTGGGCGATCAAGGGGTTAAGTGTGTCCTAGGGAGTGATTCTAACTGTGGGGGAGATGGGCTACCACTGACATGACAGCGATCACTGCTCCCGATGACAGGGAGTAGTAGATCTCTGTCCTGTCACTAGGCAGAACAGGGAAATGCCTTGTTTACATAGGCATCTCCCCGTTCTGAAGCTCCGTGACACGATCGCGGGACACCAGCGGACATCGAGTCCGCAGGTACCGCGGGCACGGTCACGGAGCATGCACAGCGGCAAATTCAAAGCAACGTACAGGTACGTTGCTTTGCGCAGCCCTGCCATTCTGCCGACGTATATCGGTGTGAGCCGGTCGGCAAGTGGTTAAGATAACAAAGTATTACACAAAACATTTTTTTAATTCAAACAAGACTATTTTTATGCAATCCACAAGCAAAAAAATAACTAAAATACATGAAATTGTATTTTTTTTTTTAAAACTGCATTTGAAAAACCGCTGCACAAATAAAATTGCAACACCCACCATTTTATTCTCTAGGGCCTCTGATAAAAAATATATAATGTTTGGGGGTTCTAAGTAATTTTCTAGAAAAAAAAAGAAAAAAAAATGATGATTTTTACATGTATGACAGAAATGTCAGAATTGACCTGGGTGGCAAGTGGTTAATCGCAAGCAGTTCCAGTGGCCAAGCACTGGCTGCAGAGTTGGACCATTGAGCTCTTAGTTCTCTATGAGTCTCACTGCAGCAGTCTGCCACGCCCCCTGCTGTGTCACACCTAAAGCCCTCCAATGAGCCATGCTCACACTCCTTGCTGATTGGGGAGCTCTAGCTCAGCAGGGGCGTGCCAAACCACTCCTGCCACACCCACGCAGAACACAGAGTCCAATGGTCCAACTTTTGTTTTCAGCCACTGCCTAGCCACAGGAACTTGTAAAGTGGAGAAATTTTTTCAACTACTAAAGCCAGTACAGTGTGTAATTCTGTTGCTTCAATGTTTCCATTAAATCTGCTTTCAGAACCCTGAAATTATCTTGTTCATTTATTTTCTGGAAGGCACAGTTGTGCTTTAAAGAGCATACAGAGGATGAACAGAATGGACAGATAAACAAAGGTTGTTTTGTAGACTGTTTTTGTGAATTTCTACCAACGTTCGAACCCGCAAATGGCAAGAAGTGAAAGAAATCAATACAAATCACATTGCCCATTATGTGTTTCTTCCTCTCGCTACTTTTCAGCTGCACTTACAGGCACATGAAATGTGTTAAATGAATCACATCCTACCCAGCTAAATACAGCCTTCCTTCTGAGAAGTGTAAAATGTTTCTGTCTTTTCTGTAAAACAAGCGCCAACATTCCATTATTGGAGATTGAGGCTAATGTGTAGTGAATTGTGCATATATGTACCATAAGGGGGCGCTGTATATGGGTTTCAACCTCATTCTGAGCAAACCATGGCAGGCCATGGCTCTGCAACAGTCCGACAGCAAATTCTTTGTTATATAGCGCTACTCCCAAGAGGGCTGCTGGATTTTGGATCCCCCTTTGTCTGCACAGCCAGGCAACAAGTTTTTTCACCAGGCCTACGTAGTCGAAGAACCAGTGCAAGGGCTTTGGCTTTGGTATTTATTGGGCTAAATAACTTGGATGGGGTTAGGGTGGTTATGGGATGCCCAGAACTTGGTCAATGTAGAACATTGAGGACAGCTTGAGTGATCACAGACTTCTAGCAACGATACCAGACTGTACTCCAAAATAACTGTACATACTGGCTAGCCACAAGTCCTAACTTGATTTTAGGTAATCTTAGTCTTCCCTGCAAAATGCTAGTGCACCTGGCTCCAACTGAGAAGCCAGGGTGGAGGATAACAGTATACTGTCCCTCTGAAAATCTAGCTGTATATTGCACTCAACTGCAATCCCCCTTGTAGGCTTTGGGGGTGAAAAGTGTAGAGGTCCTGCAGCATAGATGGTGACTTCTTTCCAGGCCTCCTGCTGTTCAGGTCTCACGTTCTTGCCAGAGTGTCTCAACCACCTACGATAAGACTGAAGGGGGTGGGGGTCCCTCTCTGGTTCCTTCTCCTCTCTACTCCTCTCTGTCCACTGAAACCGCACACCTGCCTGGTCCCCTCCAGGTCCCTGGCCCCTGGGTTCTCTCCCCACATGGCCAGGCTCCAGAACTTTTATGGGCAGACTTTCCACCTTCTGGGCCGTCCTTATCCAGGGATTGGTAGTGCTCTGTTAAATATTCAGGCTTCGATTGCCAATTCTCCGCTCAGCAAGTTCTGGAACTTCCTGGATGCTTCCAGAAGCCAGGGGGAGGCGACAAAGGCTCAGCCCTCAGAGCCCGCCAGCTAACTGTAAATAACCTCAAATAACCCTGGCTCCACTGACTACAGTGGAGCCTGACTAAATTTACCTAACCTATTCACACTATGTGCACAAGGGGGTGCTACAGTTACATGCAGTAGAGAGCAGCATAATTATATACTAACTAGATCTGTTGCATTTAATTTGAAAATGGTGGTACTATAATCTTCTATGTGTAGCGGCCTCCTCACTCCCCTCTTTGAATCAGCTCGTCTTTCTCTTGTCTAGGGGTACCTTAGAGGGGAGAGAGCGGGGTCACCACGCCAAGCCTTCACCACAGATGTCTGTGCGGTGTAAGCAAAGTTCCTTCTCTACCTTCGGGTCAGTGTTGTGCACCTGGAGTTACCTTGAACAATGTCCACCAGAAAAGAGCCCCACACCATTAAAGTCCAACACTCCTTTATTCTTCTCGAGTGAACAGCACAATCATTTAGACTCCCTTAAAGAACAGAACAAACAAGCAGGTGTGGATGCAAGTAGGCCCAGACACAATGAACTCTCCACTTTCCTCCCTGAAAGTGGGCTGAGGTCTCCTAGCGAGGGGGGATTTTCCTTCCAGGCGGTCTCCGATGGGAGGCTCACGTCTTCAAGTGAGTAGCTCCCCCCGGTCCATTACGCCTTCCGGATTCGGGTACCCAATCCCGGGGTTCCCTAGGACCTCCTTCCCTCGCGGAACTCAGTGTTGGGCACTGAGCTCCAGACCTCCATCCAAGTACCTCACCCCAGGCTAAGGGTGCCTGGGATGGAACACGACCTCCGGAGGTCCTCTAGGCCTAGGCCGCCTATAGGACCGACACGAACCACCGCCCTCAGGCTGAAGGTGCCTGGGACTCAACCCCGTGACAAAGATGGCCGGCCCCTTTATACCCTCTCCCAGCAAGCACGGCGGGTTCCCCGCGCCACCATACCGCTGCCGAGGGAGGACAAAAAGGAGGCACAGCACACAGCAATGGTTCAACCCCAGCCCAAGGCGACAGCGCCACCTGCTGGACCGCAAGGAACTGCACATCGCTGGTGTCTCTGCCAGTTTGAATTACACCCGGGAAAGTACATACCCGCTACATATGTCTTATTTTCTTATAGTGCCCACACACTTTTTGAACCCAAACATGGATTAATTCTGTTGTTTCAATGATTTTATCATATCTACAAATATGTAAATTATATGTTAGCATATGATCCACTTTAATTCATTTTGAAAAGGCTGAAAAAACATGAATTGATTGAAGGCAATGGTGGCTTGCACTGGACTCATTCACCCAGACCCCATCTATCTCCACTTAGCACTGTTTAAGTATTTCCTACACCTCTTTCTCCTCTTTTGAGGTTCACTGTATTTCTGTTTTTGCTTTAGTTTCTCTAAAGCCCTGTACACACGATCGGATTTCCGATGGAATAAAATCCGATGGATTTTTCCATCGGATTTCCGATGAAGCTGACTTCCATCAGTCTTGCCTACACACCATCAGTCAAAAATCCGACCGTCCCAAACACCGTGACGTAAAACACTCCGACGAGCCGAGAAAAATTAAGTTCAATGCTTCTGAGCATGCGTCGACTTGATTCTGAGCATGCGTGGGTTTTTTCTCCGATGGAGTTCCACACAGACGATCGGAATTTTCTATCGTTTTTTCTTCCATCGGATAAATTTAAAACATGTTCTATTTTTAATCACCGATGGAAAAAAGACCGATGGGGCCCATACACGATCGGTTTGTCCGATGAAAAAAGTCCATCGGACTGTTTTCATCGGTAAAACCGATCGTGTGTACAGGGCTTAAGGATCGCAGTGACAGTTGGACTGGTGTCAAGGTTCTTTGATGGCTTGATGGTTGGCTGCCCTACTTTCTTTCCTCTGAAATACCCACCATCATTCTTGGTGACTTTAATATTAACATCCCAACTGCATCTCAACGTCTCAACTTAACCCCATCTCTTGACCCAACATAAGGGAAAAACATTTCTACTCCATCTGATGGTATGAACCTTGACTTATTCTCCCACCATTGTACTTCTTGCAACCTCTGCAACACCCCCTTTCCACTCTCTGACCACAACCTTATTAGTTTAATCCTTCAACTTATTAGGACATTGTGTCTGCCGTACCTGACAATCAGCTCCCGCTGTCTCTAATCACAGAATTATCGAGCATCAGCCGCCACTGGTGGGTTCCCTCCCACACTCCAAAGACGTGCTGATAGGTTAATTGACTCGAGTATGTGTTTATAAATTGGCTATGCACAAGTGTTATCACATTCTGCATGCTTGTCCCAAGCTGAGCAATTGGTAGGGTTGAGGAAATACCTGGTGACCTACCTCATAAAAAATTGACTAAGAAAATTCAAAAGATAAAGGCCTACAAAGTGTTTTAGATATAGCACCCATAGAATTGGCCACTATATCTGATTGGGATTGGGAGGGTTGAGGAAAGACCCGGTGACCTACCTCATAAACAATTTGCAAGAAAATTCTATGGAAAAAGTCCTACAAGTGTATCAGATATAGTTCCCCAAAAAATTGGGCTTTGTATGTGATTAGGATTGGGAGGGTTGAGGAAAAGCCTGGTAAACTGCCTCATAAAAACATGTACACGTGTTATCACATTCTGCATGCCGGTCCCAAGCTGAGCAGTTGGGAGGGTTGAGGAAAGACCCGGTGACCAGTGGCGGCTGGTGCTCAAAATCTTTGGGGGGCGCAAACAAACTGAAAAAATAAATAAAAATCTAGCGCAGCCACTGTGCCATCAAACACAGCTACTGTACCCATCAATTGCTGCCAGTGTGCCCATCAATTGCCACCACTGTGCCCCATTAATTGCTGCCAGTGTGCCCCGTCAATTGCTGCCAGTGTGCCCCATCAATTGCTGCCAGTGTGCCCCATTAATTGCTGCCAGTGTGCCCCATCAAATGCTGCCAGTGTGCCCCATCAAATGCTGCCAGTGTGCCAATCAATTGCCGCCACTGTGCCCCATTAATTGCTGCCAGTGTGCCCCATTAATTGCTGCCAGTGTGCCCCATCAATTGCTGCCAGTGTGCCTCATCAATTGCTGCCAGTGTGCCCCATCAATTGCTGCCAGTGTGCCCCATCAATTGCTGCCAGTGTGCCCCATCAATTGCTGCCAATGTGCCCCATCAATTGCTGCCAGTGTACCCATCAATTGCCGCCACTGTGCCCCATCAATTGCCGCCACTGTGCCCATCAATTGCCGCCACTGTGCCCATCAATTGCCGCCAGTGTGCCCCATCAATTGCTGCTACTGTGCCCCATCAAATGCTGCCAGTGTGCCCCCCCCCCCCCCCTGCCCGGCACTTACCTGTCTCGGCGCTGTACTCCATGCTCCAAGTCCTCATGTCTTCTCCTGTCCTCTTCCTTTCCTCTGCTATGATTGGACGCCTGATAGGCATCCAGTCACAGCGCCTGTCGCTTCAGGCAATCAGGTGACAGGGTAATCAGACCCAAGCATCCTGATTGGCTGAGAGGCAGATCAGTGTTAGGGAAGCGATGTATTCGCTTCCCTAACACAACACTGTGGAAACAACGAACGCACAGCATTGCGCCCGCTGTTTACCAATTTGGAAGCCTATTAGAGCCTATGGCTTTAATCAGGATGCCTATTAGAGCCGACGGCTCTAATCAGGCGCTTCCCAAAAAAAAACCTCTTTTGTAATTTAGATGCCCAGCGCCCGACAAGGGGCCGGACACGTGAATAGGGGGCGGCAGCGGCGACAATAGATATATTCATGCAATGTATGAATCTATCTATTGGTGATTGACAGGTGCAGGAGAGAGGGGGCGGCGCTCCTGAACCCTTTATGGATGCACCGCCACTGCTGGTGAGCTACCTTGTAAAAAAAGTTTGCTAAGAAAATTCTAGGGAAAAAAGACCAACAAGTGTATTAGATATAGTGCCCATAGAATCGCTGAGAGTCAGATATGACCAAAACGGATATAGACATATGCCGCGTACACACGATCATTATTCACGGCGGTTAAAAAACCGCCGTGAATAATGACATTAAAAACGAGGGAGCGGCTTGTTCCCCACACACGGTCGTTTTTCACGTCATTTTTTCTCTTGTCGAGAAAAACGACCGTCTGTGGGCTCCGCGGCAGTGTTTCCCTATGGGAAACACTGCCGCGGAAAAAATGTCGGAAAAAACGACGAGAAAAATTAGAACATAATCTAATTTTTCTCGTTGTTTTTAATGCCGTTTTTCTCGTCGAGAAAAACGACAAAATGCCCGCAGACGATCGTTTTTCTCGTCAAATGGAAAAAAAATCGTTTTTCTCAACGAGAAAAACGGTCGTGTGTACACGGCAATACATTTGATAATTCCGCTGTCATGCCTTGATTATTTTAAAAACGCAATAAAAAAAACTTGAACTTAAAGAAAAAGTCTAGAGTTTGGCAAGAATCAAACTAAAGCAACCAGATGATCCACCATTCTCCTGGGCGGAGCCTCACATAAAGTGGGTGGGGCTAGAAACAGCGCACTGTCAAGTAGGCTCAGTGTAGCAAAAATATTTCAGCTTACACTTCTTTGCAGACAGATACAAAATAAAAGCATAAAGGAAAATCTCGTTAAGCAAACAAATTGAAATCATTTATTGATTTAATTTTATAAGTGCAATGGAGGCATCAGTGACATTACAGAGAAGTGGAATTGAATATACTGTTATTTTATGTTCATAATAAAATATTTATTAGCTGAATGTGGATGATGGAGGGTAGAGTGGTATAAGGTGTGACATCTTTATTGGCGTTATACGAGGGGGATGCTTAGAAACATATCTTCATTTTACATTTTAAAGAAGCAGTCGAAGTGCAAACAAGAAGCATATACAGTATAACTAATATTTATGAGTTTACAGTACACCAAGGGCAAATGAAAGGCAATCATTTCTAAAATATACTGAAAAATGTATGCAGTAGAGATGACTGAACAATTGTGGTAGTTACTGGCTACAGAACCATTTTATTATTTAATTCATTATTTTTATTTATTTATTTATTTTTAATTTTATTAATTGATTTATTTGTTTATTTATTTTTCATTTTAGTAATTTATTTATTTATTTATTTGTAACCACTTGCGGACCATCCCATGCACATATATGGCGACGGGGACGGCCTCACTGCGCCAAATCATGTACATGATCTGGCATTTCCGGGTAGGGAGCGCATTCACGCTCCCCGCACTCCATCTGTGTCAGTTAGTCACCGCCATTACTAGTATAAAAATAAAAAAATAAAATAAAAAAATTTAATATATATATATATATATATACACACCATAATTTGTAGATACTATAACTTTCACACAAATCAATTAACTGGTTCCGGACCACCTTCCGTACATTTACAGTGGGTCGGCTGCACGAAATTACGTATCCGTACGTCGTTTTGTGCAGTAGCTCTAAGGCGGGCGCAATCGCGCACTGATCGGTCAGACGGGGAGCCAATCAGCGGTTCCGGCGCAACCCGATGTCCGCCGGGCCACCCAGCGATCGTTTCTACAAGAGACAGAACGGCGATCTGTCTATGTAAACGAGGCAGATTATCGTTTTGTCAGAGGGAAGGAGAGAGATCATGTGTTCCTGCTAAGCAGGAGCACAGATCTCTTTCTTTCCCCAGTTAAACCATCCCCCACACAGTTGGAAAGCACCCCCTAACCCTTTGATCGCCCCTGGTGTTAACCCCTTCCCTGCCAGTGTCGTTAATACAGTGACGGTGCATAATTTTAGCACTGATCACTGTATTAGTGTCACTGGTCCCTAAAAAAATTGTCAAAGGTGTCAGATTTGTCCGCCGCAATGTTGCAGTCCCGCTAAAAATCGCTGATCGCCGCCATTACTAGTAAAAAAATTTATAAATACAAATTCCATAAAAATATTGTAATTTGTAAATGCTATAACTTTTGCGCTTGTTGGGATTTTTTTTTTTTATGTAGCAGAATACACTTTTTTTTTTGAATATATGTTTCATAGCAGAAAGTAAATATATTTTGTTCTTCAAAATTTGTGGTCTGTTTTTTTCATTTATATCGCAAAAAATAAAAAAAAGTCAGTGTTTAACAAATACCACCAAAAGAAAGTCTATTTGTGTGGGAAAAAAAATTATAAAAATGTTGTTTGCGTACAGCGTTGCATGACCGCGCAATTGCCACTTAAGCCCCGGACCATTTTGTTGCTAAATGACCAGGCCCCTTTTTGCGATTCGGCACTGCGTCGCTTTAACTGACAATTGCGCGGTCGTGCGACGTGGCTCCCAAACAAAATTGACGTCCTTTTTTTCCCACAAATAGAGCTTTCTTTTGGTGGTATTTGATCACCTCTGCGGTTTTTATTATTTGCGCTATAAACAAAAATAGAGCGACATTTTGAAAAAAATGACATATTTGTTCATTTTTGCTAAAATAAATATTCCCAAAAAATATATAAAAAAACGTTTTTTTTCCTCAGTTTAGGCCGATACGTATTCTTCTACATATTTTTGGTAAAAAAAAAAAAAAATCGCAATAAGCGTTTATTGATTGGTTTGTGCAAATGTTATAGCGTCTACAAAATAGGGGATAGTTTTTGGCATTTTTATTAATATTTTTTTTTTTACTAGGAATGGCGGCGATCAGCGATTTTTATCGTGACTGTGACATTATGGCGGACACATCAGACACTTTTGACACCATTTTGGGACCATTGTCATTTAAAAAATGCACTGATTACTGTAAAAATGACACTGGCAGTAAAGGGGTTAACCACTAGGTGGCGCTGTAGGGGTTAAGTGTGACCTGGTGAGTGGTTCTTACTGTAAGGAGGATGGGCTGTGTGTGACATGACACTGATCTCCGCTCCGATTACACGGAGCGGAGATCAGTGTCATTGTCACTAGGCAGAGCGGGGAGATGCTTGTTTACATTAGCATCCCCCCGCTGTATCTCTCGGTGAGACGATCGCGGGTATCCTCGCGGCGATCGAGTCCGCGGGACCCACGGTCGAGCTCACAGAGCTCGCGGCAGGGTCGCGAGCGCGCCGGCGACTACACGGCGGCATCTTAAAGGGGACGTACCTGTATGCCCATATGCCATTCTGTCTACGTAAATAGGCGTGCGGCGGTCCTTAAGTGGTTAAAGTAGCGCAGTGCTGAATAGCAAAAAAAAATCCTGGTCATGAAGGGGGTTAAAACCTTCCGGCGCTGAAGTGGTTAAGCAATTTTCCTTCAGCCTCTAATGCAGCCATTAGGGATGAGTGGAGCAATTTCTGCAACATTTATTACTCTTTCGTCCATGGACCGACACAGCTTCTCTATTGACAAAGTGGGTATTATCCGTTAATTAGGAGTGACTAGGCAGAAAAACTTGTAAAAAGTGTTGCATCACACCTTCTACAGTACCGCCCAGGGGGCGGACCCTCTGGGTATACCCTCTCAGTCTGCACATCGCAGATCAGTTTTTTTCTGTCTAGCAAGGAGTAGGACATGGCTCCCTTCGGGCTCATTGGTCCGGGGAAAAAAGATATATATATATTTTTATTTATTTTTTGCTACATTTGTTGTTTCCTGCGATCTTCGATCAACTGCCGACTGGGTGACAGGCTGGATCCTCGATCCTTGTAGTCTCCCCAGTTTCGGCCATCGAGCGTGTGCCGACCCTAGCTACGCGCTGGGTTTTCCACGACATGCCCGTCGCTCCACGGGTGGCCGGTGAGCCTACGCTCCAGGGCCTGCATCGGACCGCTCAGCTTCGGCTGACCTTACGGCCGAGTCGCAGCAGCCTGGCCGGTGAGCTTACGCTCCAAGGCTTGCATCGGACCGCTCAGCTTCGGCTGACCTTACAGCCGAGTCACAGCAGCCTGTCCGGTGAGCGTCATGCTCCAGGGCATACATATGATCGTCCCTTCTGGGTCCAATCACAGCATGCCTGGCCAACAGTCACCTTCCGTGCGCGGACGATGATCTGTTTGGAATGTCTTCCAGCAGAATACATGCAGGATAGGTAAGTAAAACTCCCCTGCCTCGGCTGGGTGATTTAGCTGGACATTCCTGGAGAGATCAAGTAAGTGGTTGTGGCCCCTTTCTTCCCTCTCTCCCTGCCTTTCCCTCCTCCCTGGGCTTCTAGCTAAAGGTTGCTGGGTGCTGGGGGTCACCTAGGGGGTCCCACTGGAGCGGGGCTGGCTGTAACTAACATTTAAAAGAAATGTCATTTTTGCTTACCTGTGTTTCTGTGTCTCCATGCTGTCGGCGGCCATTTTGAGGTGGTCCATGCCAAGTTTGGCCTCTTGTAACTGCCTGGCGGCCATCTTCCTGTAGTTCGGCCACACCCACTGGCCCCTATCAGGTGATCGGCGGCCATGTTTGTCCACCCTGTATGCAGATATTGCCGTTCGGCGGCCATCTTTTTTGTGGGCTATGGCTGCCTGACCTCTATCTTCTGTCGGCGCCCATTTTCTTAGAGCCCACATTATCTTCCATACAGACGGTTTTGGCAACCATTTTGCGAGAGCCTCCGGCCTCTAGGGTGCATTACACTGGCGCGAAAATTCACACAGGAAGTGCTGATAAAAGAAGCAGACTGACACAGCAGCAAGGGGACAGCATCATAGGCGCAGCATAGCAGTACCTATCCAGGGTGGTGAGTCCTCTGGGTAACCCAGCATCTCTGCAGCGCAGGAGGGTGGCCTATTGATATCTTGCCTGGAGCCCTGTGAGTGTCAGCGTGTGGTCAGCATGGCATCTGAGCCAGATGTCTTCTCCCCTGAAACACCAGATTTAGCAGCTGGTGTCCCTGAGGTGTCTATGGACGCTATGTCGGCAATCCTAGAGGCGTTTGCTGCCAGGGTGGAAGCAGCACACGGGAATACAGGGGGTAATAAACGCCCCCGTCCCCAGCAATCTTCTGGGGATATTTCTGATGCAGAACCAGGTCCAGCTACGGCTCATGGCCCAGATTCTGATGCATCAGAGACTGCAGACCGTGACCGATCGGACAGTGAGGAGGACTCCAAGTCCAGGTCAGTACGCGAGACGGCTTTGGTATCTGACCTTATTACTGCAGTGCGGGATACGCTAAAGTTGGAAAGGACTGAAGAAGTAGCAGATACTCCAGTCCCCTTTGGGTTTCGTAGACCTGCCCGCACTGCTAAGGTGTTCCCTTGTGTGTCTTATTTTGACAAACTCTTATACAAGGAATGGGAGAACCCACTGAGGGTCTTTACAGCCCCAAAGAGGTTTGCAGTACGGTACCCCTTTGAGGAGAGTTTTCTGAAGATATGGACCTCTCCCCCTATAGTGGACCCTTCGGTGTCCAGACTTAATAGAGCCACCACTATTCCAGTAGAAGGGGCTCCTGTTTTCAAGGACCCTGTGGATAAGAAGGCTGAAGCACTCGCTCGCTACCTATACTCAGTGGTAGGCTCAGCAGTACGCCCGGCATTGGCGGGGGCCCTAGTGTCTCAGACACTTACTGAATGGGCAAAATTGCTACTCCAGGGGTTAAAGGAGCGAGATGCTCCTCCTAATGAGATAACTTTGGCCGACCAGTTGGTCCAGGGCCTTAAGTTTGTCTGCGAGTCAGACATGGATACTATTCCCCTGCTGTCAAGAGCTTCGGTTTATGCAGTAGCAATACGCCGCCTGATCTGGCTAAAGGGCTGGTCTGCGGACCAGACTTCCAAGAAAGCCCTATTGGATCTGCCTTTTAAGGGCGACAGACTTTTTGGGGCTTCTCTGGATGACATCATCAAGGATGCTACAGGAGGTAAAAGCACTTTGCTTCCCCAAACTAGCAAGGGTAGGGGACCACGCCAAGGGCAAGGGCCCTCCTTTACTGCACGTAAGCGGTTTTTTCGCCCTCTTAAGGCGACAGGGAAAAGACCCCAGGCCGATAAAGCGCCTGCCCAAGGACAAAAGCGTCCTTGGTCCCGCAGACCCAACAAGCCTGTGGACAAATCTGCGTCCACATGAAGGTCCGCCCCCACCCAGCTCTCGGGTGGGGGGACGTCTTCGCAAATTCGCGACTCAGTGGACTGCTCTAGTCTCCGACAGGTGGGTTTGCGAAGTAATCTCCTCAGGCTACAAGATAGAATTTCTCTCTTGTCCACCAGACAGATTCATCACCTCCAATCTCCAGCTACTACCGACCCGTCGGGAGGCCCTGTATGGGGCGGTCCAGGGTCTACTGGAACGCGGGGTAGTTATTCCAGTTCCAGAACAGGAACGGGGTCAGGGTTTTTACTCAAATCTGTTCATTGTGCCAAAGAAGGAGGGGGTTCGTCCAATCTTGGATCTCAGAGCCCTCAATTGCTTTGTGAAGGTACAAAGATTTCGGATGGAGTCGGTTCGATCCGTAGTCACGGCTCTCCATCCGGGGGACTTTCTGGCCTCCTTGGACATCAAGGACGCATACCTGCATGTCCCCATATACTCCAGACACCAGAGGTTTCTGCGATTTGCTATCGGGAAGAACCACTACCAGTTTGTGGCCCTCCCGTTTGGCCTTGCCTCAGCACCCAGGACGTTCACCAAGGTGCTCGCTCCGATTCTGGCACTTCTAAGACAGCGGGGTATCGCTATCACAGGTTACTTGGACGACCTTCTGCTGAAGGGCCCTTCAAGCTCAGAATTAGAGGTAAGCGTGTCCATTACCTGTCAGACTCTTCGAGACTGTGGTTGGATACTAAACACGCAAAAGTCAGTATTGGTGCCCACTCAACGCCTAGTGTACCTGGGGTTGATTCTGGATTCCTCAGAGGCAAAGGTATTCCTCCCTGTGGAGAAGTTGCAGACCCTCCGGGCTGCAGTACGGCAGCTGACTTCCAGGAATTGGTCGTCACTCCGTTTTTGCATGCGAGTGTTGGGCCTCATGGTAGCCTCCTTCGAGGCGGTCCCATATGCTCAATACCACACTCGAGTGTTACAGAGGGAAGTTCTGTCCAGATGGAACAGATGCCCTTCATCTCTGGATTATCAAATCCGAGTGAGCCACCTAGTCAGGAGATCCCTGGTATGGTGGCTGACAGCACCGGCTCTAATGGCCGGGAAGTCATTTCTTCCGGTTTACTGGATAGTGATCACGACGGACGCCAGCCTTACAGGTTGGGGGGGAGTCTGGGGTGTCCAGTCGGCGCAAGGTCGCTGGACCCCAGAGGAAGCCCTCCTGCCGATCAATGTCCTGGAGATCCGGGCGATCAAGCTGTGCCTCTTCAAATGGTCTCAGAGACTGCAAGGGCGTCCAGTCAGGATCCAGTCAGACAACGCCACAGCAGTGGCATATGTCAATCATCAAGGAGGAACAAGAAGCTCAGCTGCAGCATCGGAGATCGCTCGCATCCTGAAGTGGGCAGAGAGGAGCGTACCGGCACTGTCGGCCGTGTACATTCCGGGTGTGGAAAACTGGCAGGCGGACTACCTGAGCCGCCAGATGCTGGACCAGGGAGAATGGTCCTTACACCCGGAGGTGTTCCAACTCCTCTGCCAAAGATGGGGCACACCAGACGTAGATCTTCTGGCTTCCCGACTCAATCGGAAGGTATTGAGGTTTGTGGCCCGGTCAAGAGACCCATGGGCAGACGCAACGGACGCGTTGGTAGCATCGTGGGGCCAGTATCGGCTAATCTATGCCTTCCCTCCCTTAAGGCTTCTTCCTCTTCTGCTCCGCAGAGTGGAGGCAGAGGGAATTCCAATGATCCTAATCGCTCCAGATTGGCCTCAGCGTCCTTGGTACGCCGATCTAGTACGTCTGGTAGCAGACGTCCCCTGGCGCCTACCACTACGGAAGGACCTGCTGTCGCAAGGTCCCATATTCCATCCTGCTTTACAGTCATTGGCTTTAACGGCATGGCTGTTGAGAACCAGGTACTGAGAGACCGGGGCCTGTCAGACTCAGTAATTTCTACTATGAGAAGTGCTCGGAAACCGTCCTCTAGGAAGGTCTATCACTGCACTTGGAGGGCCTACATCTCCATGTGTGAGGAAATGAAATGGCATCCGCGTACCTATTTGGTTTCCAGAATCCTGCTGTTTTTACAGCATGGGGTAGACCAAAGGCTTGCCCTAAGTACGATTAAGGGACAGATATCTGCCCTGGCTGTCTTTTTTCAGCGACCCCTGGCGACTCACTCTCTCGTGAGTACATTTGTGCAGGGGGTTCGACATGTGGCCCCTCCGGTCCGCCCCCCGTTACCTCCGTGGGACTTGAACCTGGTCCTCTCGGTGCTTCAGAAGGCACCGTTTGAGAATATTAGAGATATTCCCCTGTTGACACTTTCTCAGAAGGTGGTCTTTTTGGTGGCTGTTACGTCAGTTAGACGAGTCTCTGAGCTGGCAGCCTTGTCCTGCAAGGCTCCCTATTTGATTTTCCACAAGGATAAGGTGGTGCTGCGGCCGCAGCCTTCCTTTCTTCCGAAGGTCGTTTCGGCTTTTCATCTCAACGAAGACATTGTACTTCCATCCTTGTGTCCTCAGCCGTCGAATCCTAAGGAGTCGGCGTTGCATTCCTTGGACATTGTCCGAGCTTTGAGAGTATACATATCTGCTACTTCCCTGTTCCGGAAGTCAGACTCACTGTTTGTTTCGGTGGCTGGTCCCAAGAAGGGCCAAGCAGTCTCATCGGCCACCATCTCTAGGTGGATCCGACAGATAGTAATCCAGGCTTACGCCTTAAAGGGTCAGGCGCCCCCCTTTCCTGTCACGGCGCATTCGACCAGGGCAATAGGTGCCTCTTGGGCTTTCCGACATCAAGCGTCTGTTTCCCAACTATGTAAAGCGGCGACTTGGTCGTCCGCTCACACTTTCACAAAATTCTACAAAGTTGATGTAGGTGCATCTTCGGATGCCTCTTTCGGCCGCAAGGTTTTGCAGGCGGCTGTTTAGAGTTGCAACTCCTCCGTTGGAGGAGTGCTGTTTTGTGTTTTGGGGTGAAGTTTGTTTTTATGCTGTTACCACCCCTCGTTTTTTCTCTGACACTGCTTTGGGACGTCCCACTTTGTCAATAGAGAAGCTGTGTCGGTCCATGGACGAAAGAGTAAATAGGATTTTTTACTCACCGTAAAATCCTTTTCTCTGAGTCCATGGACCGACACAGCACCCACCCCTCCTTTTAAGTTTGTACTGCTTTTTGACGAACTGATCTGCGATGTGCAGACTGAGAGGGTATACCCAGAGGGTCCGCCCCCTGGGCGGTACTGTAGAAGGTGTGATGCAACACTTTTTACAAGTTTTTCTGCCTAGTCACTCCTAATTAACGGATAATACCCACTTTGTCAATAGAGAAGCTGTGTCGGTCCATGGACTCAGAGAAAAGGATTTTACGGTGAGTAAAAAATCCTATTTTTGCAGCCACATTGCTGATTATTCCAAATGTCAATTTAGCTCATTGAGCTGCTTAGGCAAAATTTGATTGAAGAAAAAAAAAAAAAAAACAATCTATTTTGTTTTCTTTGCAATATTAAATTAAACAGGTTTATGTTTTTTTTTTTTTTTTTTTTTTATAGGACGACAAATTTGAGGAAGTTCTACCGTTTTTCCCTACTATGCTAAAAAAGATTTATTTTTATTTTTTCTGTATGTGTTGTTTTTGGAAAGCTCCCCTCATTTCTTGCCTTATAAAACATGAAGCTCCTTGTCCAGGCACTTCCTGTTATGGGCAAACAAACTGCCTGCTTGGCTCTGATGAAGAAGCTTTGCGCTTCGAAACGCGTCAGCCAGTAGTGTCTCTTATCACGTCCTTTATGATCGGTCTGAGTGTGGTTTGGGATCTGCATGTTGCAGCCATCCATGGTACCACTTGTACATTGCAAACCATTTTAATACCTTTGTGAGTAACTTTTCGTTTTTGTATATTAATAAAATATCCTAACGATAATACACTAGGCTGGTGCGCCCTTGTTCTTTCTCTTCTTGTTCACTTCCTGTTATGGGGTGACAATGTTCTATCTCCGCCTACAAATTATGCTCCTGTGTTGGAAACCTGTCACATTTGCCCCCTGGTAGCGTCTATGTTTGACCGCACCGACACGTTGCCAGGCATGGTCCATCCTTGTCAGGAAGCCAGTCCTGAGCAATGATGTGCAGCCAACATCAGAATGAGTGCATGTGGGGAGGAAGTGGATGAAAGAGGCTGGAGGGGATTGCTGACAATGTAATCTGCAGGGGATCGCATTGTCAGCGGCAGCTGGTTTGCAGTTAGCAGGCGATCAGGAAAGGATATGCCGTCTCTAGCATGCCTGTTTGAAGAGGGATTTCACTCTGAATTCCAGCTTCACCATGCTGCAACTGCGTCCATTGGCCTCATTCATATCTATTGGACATGGTGGCAGGAGGTATCACCTGCCCAGGACCAGGAAAAGGGGTGGGCAGGAAGGGCTGCTATCTAAATTTAGATTTTGGCTGGGTGGCAGTTAGCCCAGGCTGATTGTATCAGTTGGGTTGTGATTTCTCACAGTCACCACTGGGCAAAGTATGAGATTTTATAAATAAGACAAGAATTATAAATATTTTATTTCCTTCAGCCAATTCAGTAGGAGGTTTATGCCACTAGTGCATGCTGGGGGAGGATATAAATACTTGGGACAGGCCATGTGCTCTCTCTCTTCCCCTGGGCTGAGGCCTAGGGAGGTGCTGCTGGATGGAGCTCTGCTGTTTAGCCCAAAAGCCTGTTTGGGGCGTGACATGTGCTGAATATGGTCCTGGAGCAGTCCTGCCTGGTGATGAGGGAAGCTATAGACGTGTGCTAAAGTGGTCCCAAAGCTGGCCTTCCTGGTGTGGAGGAAACTGTGCCAAGGAGGAGACTCAGGGGAGGCCCTGTGTTGGAGAAAGCCAGGAAGAAGGCTGGCTTCTTGGAGGGCCTGGTGACTCACTTGTAGGAGGCACTGAAATTCAGGAACGTGTTTACAGTGTCACCAGGTCGGCTTAAAGGTTCTGATGCTGTGAAGCTGGACATTGATCAGGAGAGTCTGTAAGTGATCTGCTACAGTATCTGGGACCCCTAACCCTCGCCTCCTTAACCCTACACATACCTTCTTAAGCCTTATGCAATAAAACTTTAAAAAATACAAAAGTAACTGGCACCCAATATTGTGTCTCAGTCCTCAATTTTAGCCATTGACACAGCCCTGAGGTGAAATGCTAGCCCACCCCTGAGGTGTAACTAGAACATTCAGGGCCCCGGTGCAGGAAACCATTAAGGGCCCCCCTGGAGGTCTTTCTATTGGTACCGGGGGCCCTATACTGTGGTCCTGGGGCCCTTCCCACAGATCCCGAGGCTCTTTACTCCTGTAATTGCGGGACCCTTTATTATGGTCTTTCAGCGGGGCCATTTCACATGTTCTGCAGTGGGCCCCCTTCCTGCAGTCTTGGCCCCCTCCCCCACGGTGGCAGAATGCCAGGGCCCAGTCGCAAGTGCGACCTTTGCGGCCCTTAGCCACTGCCTGTCACTATTGATGTCCTTTAGACAGGACCATCGCATTGGAGAGTTTGGAGGACTTCTGAGGTCTCCTCCACTGATTGCTCTCACACTATGGACCTTCTTTTTTTATATCTACATCTGTGACAGTATACTCCTGTAGCGGGTATGTACTTTCCCGGGTGTAAATTTGAACCTGACAGAGACATTGGTGATGTGTAATTCCCTGCAGCCCAGCAGGTGGCGCTGTCGCCCTGGGCTGGGGTTGAATCATTGCTGTGTGTCGTGCCTCCTTTTTGTCCTCCCTCGGCAGCGGTATGGTGGGGCGGGGCACCCGCCGTGCTTGCTGGGAGAGGGTATAAAGGGGCCGGCCATCTTTGTCACGGGGGAGTCCGAGGCACCTTCAGCCTGTGGACGGTGGTTCGTGTCGGTTCTCTAGGTGGGCCTAGGTCTAGAGGACAGCCGGAAGGTCGTGTTCCATCCCAGGCACCTTTAGCCTGGGGTGAGGTACTCAGATGGAGGTCTGGAGCTCAGTGCCCAACACTGAGTTCCGCGAGGGAAGGAGATCCTAGGGAACCCCGGGAGTGGGTACCCGAATCCGGAAGGCGTAATGGACCGGGGGGAGCTCCTCACTCGAAGACCTGGTGCAGCATATTGCCAGTGACGGGTGAGCCTCTCATCGGAGACCGCCTGGAAGGAAATTCCCCCTCGCTCGGAGACCGCAACCCACTTTCAGGGAGGAAAGTGGAGAACACATTGTGTCTGGGCCTACTCACATCCACACCTCCTTTTCTGTTCTGTTTCTACCAAGGGAGTTCAACTGATTGTGTTCATTCAAGAAGAATAAAGGAGTGTTGAACTTTAATGGTGTGGGGCTCATTTCCTGACAGACATTGTTTAAGGTAACTCTTGGTGGAGGCTCCAGGTGCACAACACTGACCCGAAGGTAAAAGAACTTTGCTTATATCACACTGACACCTGTGGTGAAAGCCAGGCGTGGTGTCCCCGCTCCCTTCCCCTCTGAAAGGTACCCCTAGACAAGAGACAGACGAGCTGAAGAAAGAGAAGGGAGAGAGGAGGCCGCTACACGTGGGGGCTCGGGTCCGGTATAGTGTTTGGGCACCACAGTATTGAACGTGTCTGCTTTTAGAGTTACGCGAGTAGGCAGGCCTTCATTGGCCGAAGTGCATCCCTGCTCGAAGTCGTGGACATGACCCAATGAAGGGAAAGGCCCGCGCAGAAGAGTGGAAAAAGGGGGAAGTTCAGCCATGTGAAGTAGTACACGTGGGGGCTTCTATTGCAATGCGCCACCAGGCACACCCCCATCGCTTAGTTCGTGGGCGTGACTCAGACACAGAAAATAAGAAAAGCCCGCAAACTGGAGCAAAGGGGAGGAGTCCAATACATGTGAAGGACTCCACGTGGGACGTTGGCGCAAAAACTTTGCAGTGTGCGATGGATCAGCAACAGGTCGCCATGTTCGGACATACATTGTGGATTCCAGTTCACCCTTCCACCACGACATTGACTGCTGCTGCTCCGGTAACAGATACGGGGATCCGGCTAAAGCCAAGGGGTTGATTCGCCCTGTATTCGTGCATGAACGTTGAGGCCCTGGGTGTGATTTGTCCCGGCTGTTCGGGACTGGTGTGCCAACTGAAGCCATTCGGGTGATGCGAGGCCTGTGGGGAGTTCCTGTTCGAAGTGGATCCGGCGGTTGAGAAGCCGAGAACCATCTACCCTGGCCGTGCTACGGGCAACACCACTCAGAGAGGAGGAATCACTGCTGTGACAGCCATCCCTGCGCACACTGCAGCGACCGCGGAGGAGGTCGTAAAAACTCAACGGGAGAAATCCGAGGATGCTGACTCGGTCACTATGATCTCGCAGTGTCCACCACCGAAGAGAAAGACCGGCATGGTAGCCCCGACCAGCGGTTGTGGTGGACCGTCTCGCCCGCTTACGCCCGGCCCGGATGGATCCGTCGACAAGAGTTCTGGACGTCCCGTTTCAGGTAAAGGCCGAGGTAAGCCTGGCGGAGAGATTTGGTGTGTGGGAAGAGGTGAAAGCTCGGTCTCCACTACAGGATACCTGCCTGCGGAGGAGTGTGACACCTCTGACCTAGAGTCGCTCTCGGACATGGGAGACGACGTTGCAATAGATGAACTGTTTGCAGAAAAGGGCTGGGACAAAGTACCTCTCGCTTCATTCCGGAGGACCAGGGATCCACCCATGTCTACAGGGGAAAGTACAACCCGGCTGGAGGCACCAGCGCCTGAAGAGAGGTCCCATCCCCAGCCTGCCTCTACAACCCCGGTGCCATCTGTACCGAAGACCGGGGAAAAGAGACTGTTACTGCGGGCACCAATGCCCAGATCAGATGTGATCAAGGTCCCTCGCCACCCGGACTCAATAGTTTTGCCTGGCGAAGGGGACAAAGCCACTATGCCTCCTCTGGCGAGACTACAACGCCTATTTGGTCAGAAGGTTGCTGCAGAGTACGGATGGGAGTATCCATACTTGTCGAAGGAACTGCTCTATGAGGTGGAAGTGTGCCGGGAGCGCTGGTACAATGACTTTGTGTGGACCCACCTTCAGGTTCCCCACGCCCGCAGGTACCTGGCATGCTCTCCAAAGGCCTCTCAACGTTTTAAAGACTGCAAGGCAGAATGGATGTTGGGACGGCACATCCATGCAGACAAGGTGTTGATCCGGCGCAAGGAAGGAGAAGATGTGGAGTATCATCTGGAGACCATGGATCAACACTTGAAGCCACTTGTTCTGCCGCATCCCCGTTTTTACCTGTAGGAGAAAAGAGACTCCGTTCTTATCATGCTGCTGAACTTTCTGGGGCCCGTTGCTTTTGTGCCCAGAGGAATGAAGGACTGTTCCTGTTGTTCTTCACTTTCTGCAAGAGATCATGGACTCTGGGTAGATAGGGCCAAAGAGAAGAGGAAAGTTCCACGAGTGCAGTTACCGCGGTGCTGTCACCAGGTGGCAGTGTTGCACAACGTTAAACACTTTTCACGCACTCACTCTTTGGAGAAAAGGGATTTCTTCCCGGAGAAGTTTATTTTTTCTCACACGAATACAGGTGTCAGGGTTATGTGTGTTGATTTCTTTCTTTTCCCTCTGCAGGAGAACATCCCATCAAGACCACTGAGGATGGGGTGGGTCTTAGTCAGGATGGGGGGGGGGGAAGTAAAGTGTGAATATGTGATTCAAAGTTATGATTTAATGCTGTTGTTTTCTCTTCTGTCTTTATTCCCTTTTTATTACAGGGCTCAGACACAGTGTTTTAGTTGGGTAGTTTTTCTAAAAGTTTTATTTTTGTGCAATTGTTAGTTGGTCTCTGGATTGGATTATGTCAGCCGTTGAGGGCATGATTTACTCCAGACACTGGGGACCAGTGTCAAACCACCAGGGTGAGAGTGTAGCGGGTATGTACTTTCCCGTGTGTAAATTTGAACCTGACAGAGGCATTGGTGATGTGTAATTCCCTGCAGCCCTGGACTGGGGTTGAATCATTGCTGTGTGTCGTGCCTCCTTTTTGTCCTCCCTCGGCAGCGGTATGGTGGGGCGGGGAACCCGCCGTGCTTGCTGGGAGAGGGTATAAAGGGGCCAGCCATCTTTGTCACGGGGGAGTCCGAGGCACCTTCAGCCTGTGGACGGTGGTTCGTGTTGGTTCTCTAGGCTGGCCTAGGCCTAGAGGACAGCCGGAGGTCGTGTTCCATCCCAGGCACCTTTAGCCTGGGGTGAGGTACTCAGATGGAGGTCTGGAGCTCAGTACCCAACACTGAGCTCCGCGAGGGAAGGAGATCCTAGGGAACCCAGGGATTGGGTACCCGAATCCGGAAGGCGCAATGGACCGGGGGGAGCTCCTCACTCGAAGACCTGGTGCAGCATATTGCCAGTGACAGGTGAGCCTCTCATCGGAGACCGCCTGGAAGGAAATTCCCCCCTCGCTCGGAGACCGCAACCCACTTTCAGGGAGGAAAGTGGAGAACACATTGTGTCTGGGCCTATTCGCATCCACACCTCCTTTTCTGTTCTGTTTCTATCAAGGGAGTTCAACTGATTGTGTTCATTCGAGAAGAATAAAGGCGTGTTGGACTTTAATGGTGTGGGGCTCATTTCCTGACAGACATTGTTCAAGGTAACTCTCGGTGGAGGCTCCAGGTGCACAACACTGACCCGAAGGTAAAAGAACTTTGCTTATATCACACTGACACCTGTGGTGAAGGCCAGGCGTGGTGTCCCCACTCCCCTCCCCTCTGAAAGATACCCCTAGACAAGAGAAAAGACGAGCTGAAGAAAGAGAGGGGAGTGAGGAGGGCGCTACACTCCTATCAATAAAAATATAAAGTATTCAGCGCAGAAAAAAACACAATAATAGCAACAGGAAATGCAAGCTGACACTTAGGTTTATTTAAATTACCGTATATACTCGAGTATAAGCCGACCCGAATATAAGCCGAGCCACCTAATTTTACCACAAAAAAATGGGAAAACATATTGACTCGAGTATAAGGGTGGTATACACGACCGGCTGTGTGTACGCAGGTTTCAGTTTTCTCGTCAAGAAAACTGCCCAGATTCCCCGACGAGAAAAAAGACGACCTGCGGTCTTTTTTCTCGTCGAGAATCTCATCGGCCTGTTTCTCGACGAGAAACCCGAGCGTGTGTACACTTACCTGTCGCCGTGGAAACCCGCGCATGCTCGAAATGACTTTGACGCATGCGCGGTAGCTTCCTAGGCATAGGCATAGGGTGTAGCAAGATGGCGGTGACGGCATTGAATGTGACAAGCGCACGCTCGTCGTAGTCGATGACGTCACCGCGTTCGTGCCATTCAAAAGAACGGCGGTTCCTTTGAATTGTACGTGTGTACACTCGGCCGGGACAAGTTTCTTGTCAAGATTCTCGTCAGGAAAAACAACGTTTTTTTCCTGACGAGAATCTCGGCCGTGTGTACAGGGCTTAAGCCTAGGGTGTCCATCTGCATGCCTCACTGTACCTCACTTTGCCTCACTGTGCCCATGTGCATGCCTCACTGTGCCCATGCCTCACTGTGCCCATGCCTCACTATGTTCATGACTAGAATGATGTTTAATCTGGGAGTCTATGGAAGGGGTGCCCGGCTTTGAAAAATCGGTACTCCCCGCCTGTAGGTCCCAGAAAAAAACGTTGCACACTTATAGAGGAGAAATGGGGCTACATGTGTGCCAAGTTTCGGGTCCAGGGGACCTACGACCGACCGGTACCGGGTCCCCAAAGTCACAGGAGAAATTACCGTTTAACATAGGAGTCTATGGAAGGGGTGCCCAGGTTTGAAAAATCAGTGCTGCCCGGCCGTAGGTCCTCCGGACAACAAACTTTGCACACTTGTAGAGGAAAAGGGGGCTACGTGTGTACCGGATCCCCAAAGTCCGGGAGATCAGGCGCAAAAAAGTGACTAGAGTATAAGCCGAGGGGGGCATTTTCAGCACAAAAAAATGAGCTGAAAAACTCGGCTTATACTCGAGTATATACGGTAATACCTCACATGTACAGAAAAGCAAAAAATAGTGCAGCACAATAAAATTAAATGATAACTAAAATAAAGTAGTCCATGTGTAATTATCCAGGAATGCCACTTATTGGTAATCCATAAAATCATCCAAGAATGTCACTTCATGCACGTGGGTGTATCAAAGCACAACAGTTTCCCCCAAGTGAAATGGCAGACAGGACAATGAAGCGGTGATCGAGGTCCCTCCACCACAGATACTCTAGCCTCTCACCTAGGGTGACCACGCATCCCGAATTGCCCGGGACAGTCCCGCATTTTGCAGGTCTGTCCCGGGCACATTCATTCCAGGACAATACAGTGTCCCGGAATGAAACTGACACAGCCACCCCCCAGGTCAATCTGATGCCCCCAAAAAAGGGCGCCACATCACCGCTTTACTCACTGACAGTACTTGTCCTGGCTGGGAATGCCTGGAGGAGCACAATCCCTGCCCCCTGCTTGTGATTGGAGAAATCATAAATCCCGCCTCTTGTGTCCAATCACTATGCTGTGATTCGTTACAGCACAAGCTGATTTTTGGGAAGGGAGGGTGACCCTGAATGGTAGTTTGGAAATGTGGTCACCCTACTCTCACCTCATATCCTCATATATTCGACCTGAGACAGGTCACTGAGCCATAGACCCACTCCTGGGGTAATGATCATGGATTGATAAGCTGTTGCACTCCCACAGAAAAGAAGCATTTATAAACGAGTGCCGATTGTACAGGCATGTAATGTTGTTTCCAACCTGAAAGATGGCCGCGGGTGATGTCAAACATGACTCCTCCCCCCGCATGCGTTACGTCCTGTAGGCGAAGACTTCTTCAGCATGGGGACGGATGCGGTATGCACCCAATCTGCACCCTCGCTGCATCCATTGTACACTGACACAAGGCATCATGGGATTTGTAGTCCATCCCGTCACAGTGCCCTGTCCTGTCTGCTGGAAAAGACTACAACTCCCGGCCCAGAACAAGGCAGGACCTCTGAGTTTACTTTTCCCTAGTGACAGAGTGTACTTGGGTCCCCCATGGTGGTGGAATGCCAGGGGGGCCCAAGCACACAAGTGCGCAAGTGCGACCTTTCCAACCCTGGCCGTTCTGCCACTGGCCCACCCCCTGCCTCTGGAGGTGCCATCCTGTCTTTGGGGTGTCAGTGGGGTTCTACAAGTGTAATAGAGCAGCGGTAGCCAACCTTTCGGATCTCACGGACCACTAAACTCACAATTTTGACCACTAACATGAATTTTGCATGCCTTATACACACAAATTGCTCCGACTCTCTGCCCCCTCCCCCTGGATCACGCTACTGCCTTATACACACAATGCTCCGGATCTCTGCCCCCCTCCCCCTGGATTAAACTGCTGCCTTATAAACCCAGTGCTCCGACTCTGTGTCCCATCCCCCTGGATCACACTACTGCCTTATACACACAATGCTCCGACTCTGTGCCCCATCCCCCTGGATCACACTACTGCCTTATACACACAATGCTCCGGCTCTCTGCCCCCCTCCCCCTGGATTAAACTGCTGCCTTATAAACCCAGTGCTCCGACTCTGTGCCCCATCCCCCTGGATCACACTACTGCCTTATACACACAATGCCCCGACTCTGTGCCCCATCCCCCTGGATCACACTACTGCCTTATACACACAATGCTCCGGCTCTCTGCCCCCCTCCCCCTGGATTAAACTGCTGCCTTATAAACCCAGTGCTCCGACTCTGTGTCCCATCCCCCTGGATCACACTACTGCCTTATACACACAATGCTCCGACTCTGTGCCCCATCCCCCTGAATCACACTACTGCCTTATACACACAATGCTCCGGCTCTCTGTCCCCCTTCCCCTGGATCAAACTGCTGCCTTATACACACAATGCCCCGGCTCTCTGTCCCCCTCCCCCTGGATCAAACTGCTGCTTTATAAACACAGTGCTCCGGCTCTCTGCCCCCTCCTCCTGGATCACACTACTGCCTTATACACACACAATGCTCCGGCTCTCTGCCCCCCTCCCCCTGGATCACACTGCTGCCTTATAAACACAATTCTCCAGCTCTCTGCCCGCCTCCCCCTGGATCACACTGATGCCTTATACACACAATTCTCCAGCTCTCTGCCCGCCTCCCCCTGGATCACACTGCTGCCTTATACATACAATGCTCTGGCTCTCTGCCCCCCTCCCCCTGGATCACACTGCTGCCTTATACACACAATGCTCCGGCTCTCTGCCCCCCTCCCCCTGGATCACACTGCTGCCTTATACACACAATGCTCCGGCTCTCTGCCCCCCTCCCCCTGGATCACACTGCTGCCTTATACACACAATGCTCCGGCTCTCTGCCCCCCTCCCCCTGGATCACACTGATGCCTTATACATACAATGCTCTGGCTCTCTGCCCCCCTCCCCCTGGATCACACTGCTGCCTTATACACACAAAGCTCCGGCTTTCTGCCCGCCTCCCCCTGGATCACACTGTTGTCTTATACACACAATTCTTCGGCTCTCTGCCCCCCTCCCCGCTGGCTCACACTGCTGCCTTATACACACAATGCTCTCTGTCCCCCTATCCCCCAAATCCCCCAGCACAAATGCGCCCCCACCAAAGAAAAAAATCACACCTCCTAGCACAAATCTTCTACCCATCAAATTTCCCCTCCGCGTACACATCCCCCCCCCCTCTCCCACTCCAAATTCCAAATCCCTCCTCCTAGCACAAACACCTTTTAATCATCCCTACTAGCACAAATCCTCAATGCCAAAAATAATAATTTCTCCTCCTAGCACAGATCCCGCCCCCCCATCATATCACCTCTTCTAGCGCAAATCCACTTCTCCCATTCCCCCCCCCCCCAAATAAATCCCCCTAAACCACCACTCCTAGCACACACACACAAATTTTCCCTCCTAGAACAATTCTTACCTCCTACTGGCCCCCAAATTCCTCCTCCCAACACAAATCCCCTCCTCCCTCAATCTCTGTGCAGTACCTCCCCCCCCACCTTACTTTATACCACAGTGCCCATGGCAGCCGACCCTCCTGCCCACCCCTTGTACCAGCGCTCGATTTGTGGCAGAACCCCTCCCGGGGACCTCAAAATGTTCTTGTGGACCATTTGGTTGAAGACCACTGTAACAGAGTACTGGTTCATTTTGTGGTAATCACTAAGCGCTAACATTTGCGCGAAACGCGTCTACCTCTTTGTCCCCTGCTCCATCTGTCAACCACTTGTCATATGAAGCTTCATTAAAAGGATTTTTGTTAGTGCAGCCACCCGGAATTCTTTCTTCATGGTTAATTTTAAAGCTGAACCCCAGGCAAGCAGCTAAATACAATCAACATTCACACATGGGAAATGTTTTACCAGGTAAAGGATTAGTAGATTTGTGCTGCCGGTCTTGTGATCCGAGCACCCCAGCTAAACAAGCACACTTTGGTCCAAACTCAAGAACGCCACCCCCAGCCTTCTGATTGGACAATGACGGCACAGCAGGACACTAATGAGGCCATCACTCTGTCAGCATGTTCCCACCAGCACATGTGCACTGCCGCAGAGACTGATTGGCTTGAAGTTCTGCCCCTCCCTCTCTGAGTCTGATTGCGGCACGGCAGGCGGATGACGAGAAGCCGATACAAGCAATCCAGGTGCTTCCTTTAGAACACATTTTCTGGTCTTGTCATGAATAGATAATTACATTAATTGGTGTTTCTTTTTCTCTATCGGCCCGCAGTTGGCTTTCTTTCATAAGCCATCGATTTTTATTTTTTCCGGCAAGTAAACAGTGACTCACTCGGAGCTTCTCGTGTCAAACAATGATTCATGAATCTGCAGCTGTCAATACTCCTGGTAATTCGTCTCTTCTTCCTGTGTAAATAGGTGAACTTTCAGAAAAATGAGGCATCCTGTTCAGATTAAAAGAAAAAAGTTTCCCACAAGCCTCCGGGGGGTGAACATAACGCAATGCAACAATCCTGGAAGGGAACAAGAAATATTATAATATGTATTCTGCTCGATAAGAATAGCTTAATGAGAGACCGTCACCCACTGAGACCCCAACCACCCACAATCCTCCGTGTGACTAATGCAAAGACAATCCTTTTGTAAGAAAGTCTGCAAAATATTCCTTTCTTTGAGTTCCGCATCATCCACATCAATGGCTCGTGTTCTGTATCAAATGCTGTTTTATGCACTGATATATTTTCTGTCCAGACACCTGCTGACTTGGCATCATCCACAGGCAGTTTAACTCTTTAATAAGACCGCATGGAAATGCCCAGTGTGTATTGGAAGTAGAAGACTATTGAATGCTCGTGCACATGCTCATAATTCTGAGCAAAGGCTCACTTGCAAGACGTGGCAGATATTGGAATGCACACGAAATGAAATGTGCGCACACCCGGCATTGGCGCCAAGCTACCTATTTAACCACTTGACTACCGGGCACTTTCACCCCCCTTCCTGACCAGGCCGATTTTCAGCTTCCAGCGCTGTCTCACTTGGAATGACAATTGGGCGGTCATGCAACACTGTACCCATATGAAATTTGTATCACTTTTTTCACACAAATAAAGGTTTCTTTTAGTGGTATTTTATCACCGCTAGTTTTTTTATTTTTTGCTAAACAAACGAAAAAAGATCAAAAATTTTGAAAAAGAAAAAGTTTTTCTTAGTTTCTATTATATAATTTTGCAAACAGGTAATTTTTCCCCTTCACTGATGTGCGCTGATGAGGCTGCACTGGTGGGCACTGATGAGGAGCCACTGATAGGGGGCACTGATGAGGAGGCACTGATAGGGGCACTGATGGACACTAATAGATGACACTGAAGGGGACTAATTATAAGCACTGAAGGGCACTGGTGGGCAGCACTGATGGGCACTTACAGGCAGTCCCCGAGTTACGAACACCCGAGTTACGAACGACTCCTACTTACGAACGGCCTCAAATGCCAGCCACTTGTGCTCCACGCTGGTCCTGGATACCTCCGTTCACCTCCGGACACATTCCACACTGCAGTACTACATGTACTGCATGGCCAGAAGAGCCCCAGATAACATAACAAGCGCCCGGAACATCCCACATCAATGCACAGGCGGACGTTACACTTACGAATGCAGTGTTGCGACTTATAAACAACTTTGACTTACGAAGAAACCTACAGTCCTTATTGTGTTCGTAACTCGGGGACTCCCTGTATTGGCAGCACTGATGGGCACTTATTGGCAGCACTGGTGCACACAGATAGGCAGCACTGATGGGCACTGTTGAGGGCAGTGGATGGCTCCGTCCTTATAGAGAGAAAAGCTGATGAAGGCATTGTCAGGGAGTACTGTGATCTCTGGAAGAGGAAATAAATACTTGTTACACTACAGGGTCTATAAAAAAAAAAAAAAAAGAAAGTATGCTGGACAAATGTGACAGCCATTTGCCCATCCTTGACAAATTCTGACCATATTTTACTTAATATAAGGATTTCCTATGATCGCCGGCTCCATCTAGTGTTCAAAATGTGATGTTTTTCCTGAGTGACCTCAATCAGAATCTGCTTTATGGCCACTAGATGGAGCTGGTAATCATGAGAAATCACTGTATTGAAGTCGACCTTCACCCTAAAAACTAATCTCCGTTTGTCCTACGTCCTCCCTCTCTCTCTTTAAATCGAATATTTTAATTTTTTAAACTTTTATTGCGCTGCAAGTTAGGACTTAAACAATTTTCAGGTGAATTACATCTGGGCCCCCTACCTGCCTCCCAGATTCTGCAAATGCGCAGTTATGCCTCAGGCAGCCCTGCAAAACATCTGCGCACGCGCAGGTTTCCATGTACATCTGCGCACGCGCGGGTTTCCATGTACATCTGCGCACGTGCGGGTTTCCATTTATATCTGCGCACGCACATGCCATCGGATCCTGGCAGAGCCCTTGGTCACATCTGACATGTGATCTCCCACGCAGCACAAAGACGTTGTCAGGGCGGAGTACTGTGATCTCTGGGAGAGGAAAAAATATCTGTTATACTACGAGGTCTAGTAACAAATAAATTGTTGGACGAGTGTGACTGTCATTTGTCCATCCTTGACAAGTTTTGACTGTATTTTGCTAAATACAATGTTTTTCTATGATCACCAGCACTGTCTAGTGTTCAAAATGTGGAATCAATCTGAAAAAATACATTTTGTGAGTTCTGTGCTACCTGTCTTTTTGTATTACCTAGCACACAGTGTTGGTCATCTTACTTTAAAAAAGTAATTAGTTACCGTTACAAATTACTTCTCCCAAAAAGTAATTGCGTTAGTAACTCAGTTACTACATTGAAAAAGTAATTAGTTACTCAGCAAAGTAACTGACTTTTTTTTTGAGGGCATATAGCACATCAGGGCATGGGGCACATAGCACATCAGGGCATGGGGCACATAGCACATTGGGGCATGGGGCACATAGCACATCAGGGCACATCAGGGCATAGGGCACGGGGCACAGGGCACATAGCACATGAGGGCACATCAGGACATGGGGCACATAGCACATCAGGGCACATAGCACATCGGGGCACATTAGGGCATGGGGCACATCAGGGCATGGGACACGTAGCACATCAGGGCACATCAGGGCATGGGGCACATAGCACATCAGGGAGCACAGCACATCAGGGCACACAGCACATCAGGGCGCACAGCACATCAGGGCGCATAGCAGATCAGGGCACATGATAGCACATAGCACATCAGGGCATGGGGCACATAGCACATCAGGGCACATAGCACATCAGGGCATGGGGCACAGGGCACATAGCACATGAGGGCACATCAGGATCTGTGGCACATAGCATATCAGGGCGGGACACATAGCACATCAGGGCAGGGCACATAGCACATTGTTTACCAGCCATGCAGAGTAGCGCAGGAAGCGTGTGTAATAAGTTCTCTCTCATGTCACGCCACTGACGGCAGTCACGCTACTCCCCGGCGGCCCCTCCTCTCTTCTCGTCCATCCCAGATGATGTCACAAGCAAATGGGGATGGACGAGAAGAGAGGAGGGGCCGCGGGGAGCAGCGTGACTGCCGTCAGTGCCATGACATGAGAGAGACCCGGTCATAGAGGAGAGGAGGAATTGTGGCAGTAGATGTAATTGGGGTAACGCCGCCCAAGTTATGGTAACTGCGTTACCATGAGGGGAAGAGTAATCAGTTAGATTACTCGTTACCCTCTAAAGTAAGGTGACCAGATTTTTAAAATGAAATCGGGGGACATTTTTTTTTTTTACTAGTAATGGCGGCAATCAGCGACTCTCTGCCCATCGCCGCCGCCCGCCTCACAGCCTGTCAAGTCTTACTCTCTGGGCCCCCGGCTACTACTGGGTGGGGAGTGGAGGAAGATCACTCCACCAGGGAAGGCAAGGAGATAAGCAGGCGGCTGGCTGGGACTTGAGCCAAGGCAGAAGAACATGCGAGCGGAGCTGAATGGGCATGCACCCGAAACTGAAGAAATATTACCTTCGCTCCGACCAGCACATGATCATCAGAAAGGGGCACAGAAAATGGAAAAATACACCCCCCTGCACTGACTGTCTGTGAAATTGCCCCATGGCCCCTGTTCAAATCAAATCCGGGGACAAAACTGGGGACAGACTTGGTCCGGGGACAGTGTCCTCAATCCGGGGACTGTCCCCTGAAACCGGGGATGTCTGGTCACCCTACTCTAAAGTAAATGCGTTAAGTAACTCTGTTTATTCTAACTCAGTTACTTACATCACTGCTGGCACATGCGCAGATGTGCTTAAGGACTCTGCCAGGACCGAACGACCAGGCAGAGTGCTTAGGCATATCTGCACACACACCATAATGGCAGCGCAGGATGGGGGGGGGGGGCATATCCATAAAGAACAGGGACTGAAGCTTTGCTTTGAGCAAAATAAGTTCAGCCTTCGTCAAAGGTGGGCAAATGCTTGTCACATTCGTCTAATTACTTTTTTTCTAAATAGACCCCCTAAGGCAGGGGTCTCAAACTGGTTACCCTCCAGCTGTTGTAAAACTGAAGTTCCATCTTGCCTCTGCCTGCGGGAGTCATGCTTGTAACTGTCAGCTTTGCAATGCCTCATAGGACTTGTAGTTTTGCAACAGCTGGAGGGCTGCCAGTTTGAGACCCCTGCCCCAAGGGATCATTTACATTTGCTTTGATTTTAACACACATTAAAGTGCCTACTGCTTCAACATGCATTTTTGTATGTGTTTTTGTTGCTTCCGTGATGCATCTATGATGCTTTTAAAGGGGCGCAGAAGAACCCAAGCTCAGTCGTACCCCCAACTCAGTAATACCCAGTGATGTAAGTAACTGAGTTAGAATAAACGGAGTTACGTAACGCAGTTACTTTAGAGGGTAACGAGTAATCTAACTGATTACTCTTCCCCTCATGGTAACGCAGTTACCATTACTTGGGCGGCGTTACCCCAATTACATCTACCGCCACTAGATGGCAGTAGTGTAATTCCTCCTCTCCTCTATGACCGGGTCTCTCTCATGTCACGGCACTGACGGCAGTCACGCTGCTCCCCGCGGCCCCTCCTCTCTTCTCGTCCATCCCCATTTGCTTGTGACATCATCTGGGATGGACGAGAAGAGAGGAGGGGCCGCCGGGGAGTAGCGTGACTGCCGTCAGTGTCGTGACATGAGAGAGAACTTATTACACACGCTTCCTGCGCTACTCTGCATGGCTGGTAAACAATGTGCTATGTGCCCTGCCTTGATGTGCTATTTGCCCCGCCCTGATGTGCTATGTGCCACATGTCCTGATGTGCCCTCATGTGCTATGTGCCCTGTGCACCATGCCCTGATGTGCTATGTGCCCTGATGTGCTATGTGCCCCATGCCCTGATGTGCTATGTGCCCTGATGTGCTGTGCGCCCTGATGTGCTGTGCGCCCTGATGTGCTATGTTCCCCATGCCCTGATGTGCCCTGATGTGCTATGTGCCCCATGCCCTGATGTGCTATGTGCTATCATGTGCCCTGATGTGCTATGTGCCCTGATGTGCTGTGCGCCCTGATGTGCTGTGCGCCCTGATGTGCTATGTTCCCCATGCCCTGATGTGCCCTGATGTGCTATGTGCCCCATGCCCTATGTGCCCCATGCCCTGATGTGCCCCGTGCCCTGATGTGCTATGTGCCCCATGTCCTGATGTGCCCTCATGTGCTATGTGCCCCATGTCCTGATGTGCCCTGATGTGCTATGTGCCCCATGCCCCGATGTGCTATGTGCCCCATGCCCTGATGCGCTATGTGCCCTCAAAAAAAAAGTCAGTTACTTTGCTGAGTAACTAATTACTTTTTCAATGTAGTAACTGAGTTACTAACGCAATTACTTTTTGGGAGAAGTAATTTGTAACTGTAACAAATTACTTTTTTAAAGTAAGATGATCAACACTGGTAATACCTTCAGATCATTAGTACCCCCATTTAGCAGATCCCCAGCTAATTAGTACCCCTGTTCAGCAGATACCCAACTCAGCAGTACCCCCCAGCTCTGCTGACCCCTGCTTAGTAGTAACCTCCAGCTCTGCTGATCTGCCGCTCATTAGTAACCCCCAACTTTGCTGATCCCCCCTCATTAGTAACCCCCAACTCTGCTGATCCCCCACTCAATAGTAACTTCCAGCTCTGCTGATCCCCCATTTATTAGTAACCCCCAACTATGCTGATTCCACACGCAGTACTAAACCCCAGCTCTGCTGATGTCCCACTCAGTGGTAACCCCCATCTCTGCTGAACCCCACTTATTAGTAACCCCCAACACTGCTGATTCCCCCATTCATTAGTAACACTCAACTCTGCTGATCTCCGAGTTCTATCGGATTGAGGTCATGACTCTATGCAGGCCAGTCAAGTTCCTCCACCACAAACTCGCTCATCCACATCTTTATGGACCTTGATTTGTACACTGGTCCAGTGGCGGTGCGTCCATAGAGGGCGCCGGAGCGCCGCCCCCTCTCGCTCCTGCACCGCCACTGAAAAACAATACACAGATTCATGCATTGCATGAATCTGTGTATTTTCGCCGCTGCCCACTATTCATATGGCCGGCCTCCTGGTGAGCGCCGGCCATATGAATTAGAGCGGTGGCCGCGGTGGGTGTGACTTGGAAGTGTCTATCAGAGCCAGCGGCTCTGATAGGCTTTCCGAATACAGCTCTCACACTGTAATCGGCTTCCAAAAACTCCTCCAAGGTACGCACGGGGGTGCGTTTCTTGGAGAAGTCTGTGGGGGTTTCAGCCAATCAGGTTCACCGGATCTGGTTACCGGTAACCTGATTGGCTGAAGCGACATCGAGGGCGGGAAAAGACATTGAGGATGGCGCGGACCGAGGAAGGTAAGTGCAGGGCTAGGGGGGAGAACAGGCTGCATTTGGGGGACAAACTGGCTGTATATGGGGGAACAGGCTGCATTTGGGGGACAAACTGGCTGTATATGGGGACAAACTGGCTGTATATGGGGAACAAACTGGCTGTATATGGGGAACAAACTGGCTGTATATGGGGAACAAACTGGCTGTATATGGGGACAAACTGGCTGCATTTGGGAACACACTGGCTGTATATGGGGGACACACTGGCTGTATACGGGGACACACTGGCTGTATATAGAGGACACACTGGCTGCATATGGGGGACACACTGGCTGCATTTGGGAACAAACTGGCTGTATATGGGGGACAAACTGGCTGTATATGGGGGACAAACTGGCTGCATTTGAGGGGACAAACTGGTGGCGTTTGGGCACAGTGGCTGCGTTTAATGGGCACAGTGGCGGCAATTGATTTTTTTTTTTCAGTTTGTTTGCGCCCCCCCCAAAAATTTTGAGCACAAGCCGCCACTGCACTGGTCCAAATCATTTGGTGGAGAAGGGATTATGGTGTGGGGTTGTTCTTCAGGGGTTGGGCTTCACCCCTTAGTTCCAATGAAAGGAACTCTTAAGGTGTCAGCATACCAAGACAATTTGGACAATTTCATGCTTCCAACTTTGTGGGAAGAGTTTGGGGAAGGCCCCTTCCTGTTCCAACACGACTGCGCACCAGTGCACAAAGCAAGGCCCATAAAGACATGGATGAGCGAGTTTGGGGTGGAGGAACTTAAATGGCCTGCACAGAGTCCTGGCCTCAACCCGATAGAACACCTTTGGGATGAATTAGAGTGCAGACTGCGAGCCAGGCCTTTTCGTTCACGTCACAAATGCGCTTCTGGAAGAACGGTCAAACATTCCCATGGACACACTCCTAAACCTTGTGGACGGTCTTCCCAGAGGAGTTGAAGCTGTTATAGCTGCAAAGGGTGGACCAACTCAATATTGAACCCTACAGACTAAGACTGGGATGCCATTAAAGTTCATGTGCGTGTAAAGGCAGGCGTCCCAATACTTTCGGTAATATTGTGTATGTTTAACCCCAGACAATTTGCTTTGAGTCCTATGAATACAGTTCACATTGGTGCACTGCAGTTTTTTTCAGTGCAGCGTATTATGACGTACAACACTGTATCACAACCCACTGTGGTGAAAAAAAGATGAATGAAATGATATTTTTTGATAGTTCAATGCAGTTGAATGGCACAGATTCCAATGTCCCATGAATGGCACAGCAGTAATCACTGTTATACCACGCCAAACGAGCGACCGATACATTACGTATAATGAAATATTATTATATCTGATGACATGCTTACAGAGCAAAGAGTTAAAGTTCATCTTTCACGTGCGTCAATTTCTATCACTCGCACACCGGCTTAATACAAGGTCTTAATTGCTGGCGGTAAATAAGATAAAACACAAAAACTAAGTAATTTACCGGCGTCGTTCGTCCCACTCAAAGGCTTAAACTTCAACCGCTTTATTAATCCTTTCAACGGATTCACCGCTGCACAATACAAACGCAACCTCGCTAAGACTTCCATCAGAATGTTTACAAAATAACAGCAGCCTCGGATGTTCCAGGCGCTACAGCGGGGGAAGAGCGTGGGAGGCAACGTGCGGTAAATACCAGAACCATTTTAATTAGATTTGCCCTCTGTGGAAAAGAAGAGACAATAGAAGCTCTAAGTTATCATTCTAGGGAAAAGTAAAAAAAAAAAAAGACAAAAAAAAAAAAAAAACTCCTAGAACACAATGAATGTAAATTTTAACCATGCTTTGTAGATCACTGGTAATCCCTCTTCGGAGTTTGTTACTAACCTTCTCATGCATAACAGCTGAAAGTTAAAGGTTGGCACTTGTCTTCCGCCAATGACGGAGTGAGCAACACAAATTCATATCTGTGTTTTCTCTTTTTGCTTCATATGGAACGGTTCTCATGTTTCAAGCACTGGGGGCAGGATAAGGCACCACACAGTTGTGGGGCTATTTAGGGTAAACTGTACACAGCACAAATGAGGAATTGATGGAAGAATAAGGAGGTGCCAATCATTTTACAGCTCTGTCCCCTAAAGTGCAAAGTATATGTAGTACATATTTGTCAGGAACAGGATCAGAACACGTGAATTAAGCTGCATTCAGCACTAGCTCTTCTTGCTGAGCCACTTGAGATGCAGAACAGCATCCTGTCTGGTTCTTAGGACAACCTTGCCTTGTGCTTTTCCACTTCATCCCAACTTGCAACCACCTGTTACCGAACTTTGGCTTGTTCCTCAACTATACTTCTGCTTGATCCCAACCTGCAACCACCTGTTACCAACCTTTGGCTTGTTCCTCGACTACGCTTCTGCTTGATCCCAACCTGCAAGCACTCGTTACCGACCTTTGGCTTGTTCCTCGACTATGCTTCTGCTTGATTCCAACCTGCAACCACCTGTTACTGACCTTTGGCTTGTTCCTCAACTATACTTCTGCTTGATCCCAACCTGCAACCACCTGTTACCGACCTTTGGCTTGTTCCTCGACTGCGATTCTGCTTGATCCCAACCTGCAAGCACTCGTTACCGACCTTTGGCTTGTTCCTCGACTATGCTTCTGCTTGATTCCAACCTGCAACCACCTGTTACTGACCTTTGGCTTGTTCCTCAACTATACTTCTGCTTGATCCCAACCTGCAAACACCTGTTACCGACCTTTGGCTTGTTCCTCGACTACGCTTCTGCTTGATCCCAACCTGCAAGCACTCGTTACCGACCTTTGGCTTGTTCCTCGACTATGCTTCTGCTTGATTCCAACCTGCAACCACCTGTTACTGACCTTTGGCTTGTTCCTCGACTATGCTTCTGCTTGATCCCAACCTGCAATCACCTATTACCGACCTTTGGCTTGTCCCTCGACTATGCTTCTGCTTGATCCCAACCTGCAAGCACTCGTTACCGACCTTTGGCTTGTTCCTCGACTATGCTTCTGCTTGATCCCAACCTACAACCACCTGTTACCGACTTTTGGCTTGTTCCTCAACTATACTTCTGCTTGATCCCAACCTGCAACCACCTGTTACCGACCTTTGGCTTGTTCTTCGACTACGCTTCTGCTTGATCCCAACCTGCAAGCACTCGTTACCGTCCTTTGGCTTGTTCCTCGACTATACTTCTGCTTGATCCCAACCTACAACCACCTGTTACCGACTTTTGGCTTGTTCCTCAACTATACTTCTGCTTGATCCCAACCAGCAACCACCTGCTACCGACCTTTGGCTTGTTCCTCAACTATGCTTCTGCTTGATTCCAACCTGCACCCACCTGTTACCAACCTTTGGCTTGTTCCTCGACTATGCTTCCCCTTGATCCCAACCTGCAATCACTCGTTACCGACCTGGTAACGAGTGAAAGATTCGATAAAGAAACATAATTTGTTATATGCTGCAGTAATGATTAAATAACCTTGTGCTTATATGCTAATGTTCTTTTCTTAATAAAAAATTCACTTGTTGGAATGACCTTGCAGAAAGATGTTACTGGAACATATTTGCTGTTCTCTGGATCTGTGGAATGTCTTATTGTGAAATGTACAGATAGTAAAGCTGGCCTTACACCTTTAGAACTTCGTTTGAACGTGTCGATAAGAAAGTATAAAAATCTTCATGGACTAGTTTCATATGACTTTTTGTTCAAATTCCATGTCAATATCTAAATTTTTGTAGAAAGATTACACAGGCACATGTGCATAAGACTAGTTATGATTTTTCTTGGTGGGGAGCCTAGTCAACATTTACAAAATCGTTGACATATCCTTTAGATTCAACAAAAAAATTCAATCATTCTCCCTAAATTTCTTTTGCTTGCTCTGGTCAAAACTGATTGTCGAATCATCCCTTTTCACTCTTATGCCCCGTACACACGATCGTTTTTACTGTCATTTTTTAAACCGACGTTTTTCTCCTCGTTTTTTTTTCATGTTTCCTCTCAAGCCTGCCTTGCGTACACCATCATTAAAAAAAACGATCAAGCAAAGCGCAGTGACGTTCAACACGTACGACGGCACTATAAAGGGGAAGTTCCGTTCGAATGGCGCCACCCTTCATGTTAGTAAAGTTTGTTGAGCGACGATTCGCGCTTTTCAGTCCGTTACTGTGTAATGAATGTGCTATCTCCATTACGAACGCTAGTTTTACCAGAACGAGCGCTCCCGTCTCATACTTGATTCTGAGCATGCGCGTTTTTTTCACGTCGTGAAAGCATACACACTATCGTTTTTCACGTCGTTAAAAAAAACGACATGAAAAACGACGTGAAAAAAGAGAGCATGTCCGGAATTTTTAATGGCCGTTTTTCACGTCGTTAAAAATGCTCTGGATCCTACACACGATCATTTTTAATGGCCATTTTTTAAAATGGCATTTTTAACGGCATGAAAAACGATCGTGTGTATGGGGCATTAGATGATCAAATAAACATTGTGAAAAACAACACTTTTCTAAAGAATTTCTACAGGTGTAAGGCCAGCATAAGTCTCCTTGCTCTATAATGAGGTATTTGGGAGTCTGGAGGTCAGGTACAGTAAGCTGATACAGTATTTCAAGATAACAGGAATGAATGTCTCTTGTGATCAATGATGTGTTGCTCGTACAAATCCTGAAAGCGGAGTTCCACCCCACTCAAAAGTGGAACTTCCGCTTATCCGTCTCCTCCCCCCCCTCCGGTGCCACATTTGGCACCTTTCAGGGGGGAGGGGGGAACAGGTATCTATTTTGACAGGTACCGTTCCCCACTTCCGGGAGACCGGGCCGCGGCCTGGTCTCTCGGAAGCTGGGCCCCATCTCTTTCCTCCGCCGCCGGACCAATAGGAAAGCGCAGCGTGCTTCATGCATAGGCAGTCGGGACCCGGCTGTGAAGCTGATAGGCTTCACTGCCAGGTCCCCTTACCAGATATGGAGGCGGCTGCACCCAACAGCCGATCTGAAGATCGACTGCGGTGCCGGCATCACTATCTCCCTGGACAGGTAAGTGTCCATATATTAAAAGTCAGCAGCTGCAGTATTTGTAGCTGCTGACTTTAAATTTTTTGTGGGGGGCTGGACCTCCTCTTTAAGTGTATGTATTATTATGTAAAATGTTTATGTTTGGGATGATCCTGCATGCTGTCCAGGATTGGAGCATAAAAGCATCCCTTTTTGATCAAGACATCATAGCGCTGGACCAATAGAAGCAAGGTTGTGTTCTGTAGCACCCTCCTAGGTAAGTGCTAGGTTAGGTAAATTTAGTTGTTGGCTCTACTGTAATCAGTTGAGCTGCTTGTGATTGTTTGGATCTGTTCTTTGTCTCACTGGTTGCAGGATTGGCTGCTTCCCCCTGTCTTCTGAAGGGTTCTGGAAGGTAGTGGGTTGGGAGAGTCAAATCAGCAGCTGAATATTTATGCAGTCCCAGCCAATCCCTGGAGGAGATTGCCCAGATGGTGGCTCGGAGGGAGTATACATAGTTTGGGGCTTGGAACAGAGGAATTATTGTCCAGAAGAAGGAGATCCCAGCCAGAAAGGGCTGCTGCCCTTCTAGGTAGTCCAGCTGTGCTTTTCTATTGCTCACCGAGGTCCCGGCATGCTAGCTGGGGGGCCTAGTCCAATGAACTTTGCTGGATCTGACTGAGGAACTTCTTTTGGGGATCAAGTCTGAAGGATTCACAGGAATTGTAAAACTCTGACATTCACAGACATGACTAGGCATGATGGGAATTGTAGTTCCTGAACACCTGGAGGGCCGTAGTTTGAAGACCCCTGCTCTAGACGGATCATTGAGTCAGAGGAGTGACTGAGACTGCGTGTCTGGCTGCTAGAGCACATACTGGGAAAAGAACCTTGGGACCAAATCAGTGGGCCCTTTAGGGGGTGAGCACTACAGTTCTGATGGATATGCAATGGAGTGAGTCCATATTCAAAGGAGCTAATATGCAATGAAGGTACAGTGTAGATGGACATTGTTACAGTCCCATGTTGCTGTCTCTTTGATAACAACAAAAAGAACACTCAATAATATTTGACAGTCTTTATCAAGCCCCACTATAGGTCTCCTATTACGTCTCATGGAATTCTTATCACATCTACTGCTCCAGCCCTAAGAAAGTTGGACCTTTTTTTACTGGGTGCTTTTTAATACCCACCCCAGAGTTTGTCCTTGAAAGTTCTGGCTCAGATGACTGCCGTGCCACCCACCCCCCAAAACTGCCCTTTCTAAGGGCCTGGGCTCTCGCCCCAGTGTCATCACATTGACCTGCATATTAGGTCTGCATATTCTTCTTCTGCAACCCAACAGCAAACTGGAAAAGCATGCATGCATGTGGCAGGCTGATGATACTATTGCTAATTGCAAAGCTGGTCAAAAAATACATCAGTCCAAAGCCGGGGTTCAGCTGATGAAGAATAAAATTCTTGTTCTTTTTATGGGGGAAATAATACAGACCAGGGCTTCTCAACCGTGGTTCAATGGAACCCTAGGGTTCCTCCAGGGGTTTCTAGAGGTTCCTTGAGCAGTGAGCATTTTCTACCTCTCAGATAAGTTCCCACTGACACCGATGATAGTTTTCTCTATCTGTAAGGTATTTCTAATCAATGACCACAAGTGTGAAACAAGGAACATTCTTCTTAATGTACTGTATATCACACGAATGTATCATGAGTTGTAGATATAGTGACTATTAGCAGGGGTTCCCTGAGACCGGAAAGTTATTTCAAGGATTCCTGTGTTGAAAAGGTTGAAAAAGCCTGATAGACACAAATACTTACCTTAACCACTTAAGGACCAGAAGGATTTGCCCCCTTAATAACCAGGCCATTTTTTGCAATACGGCACTGCGTCTCTTTAACTGACAATTGCGCGGTCATGCGACGTTGTACACAAACAAAATGTATGTCCTTTTGTTCCCACAAATAGAGAATTTCTTTTGGTGGTATTTGATCACTGTTTTTTATTGTTTGCGCTACAAAAAAAAAGGAGCGTCAATTTTGAAAAAAACCCAATATTTTTTACTTTGTGCTATAATAAATATCCCCCAAAAAATAAAAAAGTCTTCCTTATGTAGCGGGGTCTCCTTTAAGACTCTAGGACTGCATTTCCCAGAACCCCGTTTGGCACCCAGGGTGCAATGTTGCTAGCGCAGAGACTTGTGGGTGGGGAGATAAAAGGAGGAGGCGAGGCTAAGCTCGGCCTCTTTGGACACCGCGCGGCTATCAACCGGTCTTCCTGTGCGGATCTGCTGGAGTATCAGGCCTGAAGCCTGGGGCCTGGTACAACTTCCAAAGAGCCTTCCACCTTGTTGCGAGCCTGGGTGGCATCTGACTTTCTTCAAGTTGCTGACATTCGTCGGATCAGAGACCCGATCGTTCAGACGCTGTGTGCGGAAACACAGTGATGGAAGTCCCGGACTGGGATTGCGTCCGGAGTGGTGACCGAGCACCTGCTCAATCCAATAGGCTGTACTGTTGCTAGGCCTAGAGACTGCCTTGGCCCACCGGCCTTTATTTGCTATTTCACTGGAGACTAGTAGCGGAACTGAGTGAGTGGTCTTCAGTAAACTGTTCTTTTTGATTGCCTACTCTGTGGATTACAAGTGTTGTTTCCTGTATGTGCACCACCGTTCAAGTTGCATGCGAAGAAAGTGTTATTCTAAGGACTAAGTTTAAATCTGTGTCAGGCCTGACCGGGGGAAGAATATTGTTTGGTGCGCCACAGGGCGCATAGATACTAATAGCTGCACGTGGTGTATAACCGCGCTGCGCTATTAGTGTATACTATATCAGAAGCTGCAGGGCTCTGTAAGCAAGTTATGTGTTATGTTTTAACCTATGCCTTTTAACTAAAAGTAAAACAGTTATACTTTACCACTTACTATCAGTGTGTTATCATTGCACATAGTGCTTGCCTCTTAATATAGTTGAGGTGTGTGTACAATCAGGTATAGATTGTGATAGATAACATCCCCTAGACTAACTGTGCCATAAGTGGGTTGAGTAGATTGCCGGGGGTCAGTGTTGCCAACCCCCTGAAGTGAAATTTACTGGCAAGGATGCCAAAATTTCTGTACGGCACCAATTTCTTACTGGCAAAAATAATGAAGATTACTGGCAGAGCCGCATTTTTTACTGATGCTGCAAAAAAGTACCTAAAATTACGGTTTTTAGTGCTAAACAGTGCAAATATCAATATTTGAACTAAAAACACATAGCTAATGCTAATATCAATGTGTTTAAGTTAAACAAAAGTAAAAAAACATATTTCTCAATTCACATGAAGGTTAGGTTACTATAACCCAGCCAGCACAGAGTTCCCTCTTACATCAGAGTCTGCAGGATGCCCCCTTACAGTGCAAGGGAACTCTTATGTAAAGGGGAACGCTGCAGATCATGATGTAAGGGGGAACTCTGATGTGGGGGGAGGGGCTCTGGTGAATAGAGACCACCTTCCACAGAGTGAATACACTAAGGTAAAGGGGGGGTACTAATATAAGGGGGAAACCTTTATATCAGTGCCCCCTTACATTATTGTATTCATTCACCTCCTTACATCAGACAGTGACCCCCCCCTCAGAATGGCCTGGCGGCACTGTCACTTACCTCCTCTCGGGTGCACAGTGTGGGGCTCAGTCAGACGGCTCCAGCTTGGTGGCTCTGATCTCCTCTTCCCAGTCCACACGTCTGTTTCTTCCTGGGCCGTAACCCCCATCCCGGCGGCACACCCACTCTTGACTCCTTTCTAGGATCCCCTCAGAGACTGTAGACATGACAAGAGATGGTCAGAGGCTGCGGACACACGATACAGGAGGGGGACAGAGACTGCAGACACACTACAGGAGGTGGACAGAGGCTACGGACATACTACAGGAGGGGAACAGAGGCTGCGGACATACTACAGGAGGGGGACAGAGGCTGCGGACATACTACAGGAGGGGGACAGAGGCTGCGGACACACTACAGGAGGGGGACAGAGGCTGCGGACACACTACAGGAGGGGGACAGAGGCTGCGGACACACTACAGGAGGGGGACAGAGGCTGCGGACACACTACAGGAGGGGGACAGAGGTGCGGACACACTACAGGAGGGGGACAGAGGCTGCGGACACCACCATATTACTTCTGCACATCATCAGTGTGCTGTGTCCTCCTCCTGTGCCCCTTTCACCACTCCACAGGTCAGGGCAGCACTGTGCTGCCCTGACCTGTGAAGAGGTGAAAGGGACACAGGAACCAGAGGAGGATACAGCACACTGATGACGCTGTCCCCTTGTATCCCCCCCTGTTTCACTGACCTTGAGTCCGTCCTCCTCACTCCTGCCTGGGCCCTGTCAGTGCTCCGAGTCCTCCACAGACCACCTATGATGAGTGCATGGCATGCACTCACTGCAGGTGTCCCGCCACTGCCGCCAGCCACTGTGGCCTTTTCAAAAATGGCGCCAGCGGCGCCATCACGTTACTGCGTGTGCGCCGCCGCCGCTCGGCCGAGTTCCGAATGCGCTCGGCCGGCGCATTCGGAACGGCGCATGCGCAGTTGTATGGCCGGCTCGCGGCCATCTTTTTTATGGGCGCCGGTGCCCATAAACGGACTTTTACGTACAGCCCGAAAAAGGGGTTAAATCGCGGGCTGTACGTAAATCTACGTACGGTTGGCAACACTGCCGGGGGTTGGTGGAGCTGTACTCAGGGCCCAAAAATCAAAACCAGCGGCTCTCTTAGCTGGGGGTAGCGCTACACGCGGGGGCTCCGATTCCGGGATCCTGACACAGAAGGTGAACATGCCAAAAGTACCGGCATGGACCCGTTAGAGGTTAAAGCATGGTGAGAAGCAGCTAAGGCAGAACCAGATCAGTCGGTGGTCATCAGCCTCCCAGGAGAGGAATGGTCAACAGAGACGGTAGAGCAACTTGTGGTGTAACTGTCCCCAGATCATACACCGTGGGTGATGGACATGAAGTCAGACCCAAACATCTCGTATCAGTATGCGCTGATAGAATGGTGGGACGGAATGCCGGAGACCTTTAAGCACAAATGTGTGCGGACGCCAGACAATAGAACTTATAAGTTGGCGCACGCAATAACCGTTAAGAAGGAGCCATCCCCAACGGGATCACCGCAAGGGACACCCTGTGTCTCACCTAAAAAGAGAGAGAGGGCGACGCACCCGGTGGCACCGGTCACTACCATAGCACCAGAATTAATAAATGCCCTAGGGGATCTGCTAACAAAGTGCCAGAGAACAAACACGGTACATGTAGAGGCTAGCTACCGGAGGCTAAAGACATTCTCAGGGAAGCTTCCTGTCCCTGTAGGGGAAGAAGATTTCGATACCTGGGTTGAGCAGGCACTACTAGCAGTAGAGGCATGGGGGGTGCCTGAAGCGCAGAAGAGACAGCGCGTGATAGAAAGTTTGAAAGGCGCGGCTGCAGAAGCAGTGAAAAGCTTCCGGTTTGGCAATGCTGATTGCACGGCTCAGGACTGTTTAGCCATGCTACAAGAGGAGTTCGGTCAGCTAGAAAAGGTGACAGAGCTAGTGTACCAATTCGAACATACTTTCCAATAGCCGAATAGCCGAATGAGAAGCTTTCGGAGTATGTGTGAAGACTGAACAAGATGCTTTGCAAAATCGTGTTGAAAAAAGAGATGTTGCCCCAAGACACAGATGCGGCAAGAATGAAGCAGGTGTTAAAGGGGGCGTTGCGCTCGGATCCAGTCTGGCTTCACCTGAAAACCTCGGGGGGGTGGGAATGTCACTGATTTACTCTGATCTGATAAAAATCATCAGAGATGAGGAGTCACTACAGATGGATCAACAAGTGATCAAGACACACACCTCTTCTGCACCAGTGATAGTCAACTCAGTGATGACCAAAGAAAGAGATTCAGAAGTAGACACTTTGAAATCACAGATGTCTCAGGTGTTAGAGATGCTGACCTCTCTGATGGCAAAAGACTCAAGGGTTCCAGAAAAAGAGGGACCAAAGAAGGAGTTGTTCTCGGACGCTTCAGTGCCCACCCCCCTACAAGATTGGGGGGATGTGATCTGTTTTAACTGTGGAGGAATTGGCCATATTGCAGCTGTATGTTCCAGTCCCAAGAAAAAGAAAACAGATAACAGCAAGCCGGCGGGAAACTCCAGAGGGCCCCGGTGAAGGAGTCAACCGGGTGCCCATCATCTTTAGTGAGCTACAAACTGAATGAGAAGCCCAGGAAAAGAGAGGACAAAACTCCTCAGAAGAAACACAGTATCCCACAGCGGGAATACACCCCAGAAAAAGAGCATAGTGTCCCTCAGCGGGTCTGTACACCCGTTAAGGGAAAGAAAATCAATGCATACCGAGCCCAAGAAAGACTCAAATCCAATGGGAAATTGAAGAAAGGAAGTCCGAAGGGAGTATGCAAAGATCAAAAGGCAACCCCTTTGAAGCCATATCCAGAGAAGCTGGTGGGCCCATCTCCCATAGTGCCCATTCAAGTGGAGGGAGTCTACACAAGTGCCATCTTGGATACTGGGGCACAGGTGACCCTGTTATACCAGGATTTTTATGACAAACATTTGGGCCACCTACCCATCAAGAAGATAGAAGAACTAGAAATATGGGGAATCGGGACCCAGAGCTTCCCTTATGATGGCTACCTGCCCATAAAACTGACCTTCGACCCATCTGTGGCTGGGAAGACTGAAGTGTTTGACACTCTGGCAGTTGTGTGCCCCCGGCCGCCTGGAGCCAACAAGACTCCCTTAATAATAGGGACGAACACGGACCTGGTCCGGAGACTCCTGACCCCTCTTGCACGAAGGAAGGACCAGGCAGCCACCAAGATTCATCCCATCTTGAAGACAGCCTACCAGCGATTAGTCTTGGAGCAGAAGGCCCCGGAAGAGGGAGTGGGGAAGGTCTGGAGACTTGAAAGGAAGGGGGTAGTGTTGCAGCCCGGTGAAGTAACCTGTCTCAGAGCCACTGTGAAGCTTACTTGGGAGCAACCTGGACCCTTTGTCATGTTGGAGCCCGACCCAAGGGAGGAACACTCGGGCTTAAAAGTAATCCCAGAAGTGATCCCGCTGAGGGCCCTGAAGAAGGCCCACTATAAGGTCCCTGTGAGTGTCAGGGACACTACGGATGGTCCCATGGAGAACCCTGCCAGGATGTTACTGGGCCAGGTGAGCCCTGCTGCCCCGGTTGCCTTGTCAGAAGTGGAGAAGACAGGAGAAGAAGGGAACGTTTGGGAGAAGCTCTCCATGGAAAACCCGAATCTGCCCAGGGCTTGGAAAGAGAGAGCCAGGGCCCAGTTGGCCAGGTGGAAGAAGATCTTCTCCCAAGATGAGTTCGATGTGGGGTGTGCAAGGAGTGCCACCCACCCTATTCGCCTCCAAGAAGACAAGCCCTTCAGGGAGAGGGTCAGGCGAGTCCCACTAGCAGACCTGGAAGATCTGAGGGAACAACTCGGGGAACTCAAGCGGACCGGTGTGATCCGGGAGTCTAGAAGTCCCTATGCCTCCCCGATAGTAGTGGTCAGAAAGAAGAATGGATCGTTGAGGTTGTGCATCGACTACAGGACCCTCAACAGGAGAACCATCCCTGACCAGTACACCACTCGGAGGATAGAGGATGCCCTGCAGAGCTTGTCTGGAGCCAAGTGGTTCAGCGTTATGGACCTCAAGAGTGGATACTATCAGATCCCTATGCATCCGGAGGACAAGGAGAAGACAGCCTTCATAACCCCAGTGGGATTCTTTGATTTTGACCGAATGCCCCAGGGACTGTCAGGGGCCCCAGCCACCTTCCAACGTCTCATGGAAAAGACTGTAGGAGACATGAACCTTATCGAGGTCCTTGTGTATTTAGACAATGTCATTGTCTTTGGAAGGACCTTGGAAGAACATGAAGAGAGGCTGGAGAAAGTCTTGAGAAGACTCAGTGAGGAGGGACTCAAGCCTTCGCCCGAGAAGTGTCGGTTCTACCAATCTTCAGTTAACTATCTGGGACACATCGTGTCTAAAGAAGGGGTGGCCACCGACCTCGAGAAGTTGGAGGCAGTTTTTTCCTGGCCACGGCCTACCACGGTCACCGAACTCAGATCCTTCTTGGGGTTCTGTTCCTATTATAGGAGGTTCGTGGAGGGGTTTGCCCGAATAGCCAGGCCACTGAATGAACTACTCAAGACAGAGAGGGAAGAGGATGACTCAGGGCCCAGGAAGCCGGGAGAGTCAGTCCAAGACCAGTGGACCCAGAAGAGGCCTTTCAGATGTTGAAGAAAAGCTTAACCACTGCCCCCGTCTTGACTTACGCAGACCCAAAAACAACCTTATGAACTACACGTAGATGCCAGTCATGAGGGTCTGGGAGGAGTGCTCTACCAGGAGCATGAAGGACAGCTGCGACCCGTTGCTTACGTAAGCCGGAGCCTGACCCCCTCTGAAAGAAACTACCCCACTCATAAGTTAGAGTTCCTGGCTCTCAAGTGGGCCGTGGTTGATAAACTCAAGGACTACCTGTATGGGGCCGAGTTCACTGTGAAGACCGACAACAACCCCCTTACTTATCTCTTCACCACAGCAAAGCTGGATGCCACAGGACATAGGTGGTTGGCTGAACTGTCTGGGTTCAATTTCAGCCTGAAGTACAGGCCGGGGGCTGGGAATCGAGACGCAGACGCCCTGTCTAGAAGATCTCATGCCCCCACCGGTGATACAGAAGACTGGACCCAAGTGGCACCTGACGGGGTACGGGCCCTTTGTCAAGGGGCTGAACTTCAAGCCAGAGGAGGCTCAAGGGCAGAAGAGATAGGGGTTGCATTGGTAGGAGTTCCCAAGCAATACTGTGGAGTAACCCAGTTGGAAGAAGATAATCTGCCAAAACTGTCAAAGAAGGAGTTGAGATGTGACCAATTGGAAGACCCCATGGGGAGATTGGTCCTGGAGGCCCTGGAGAATCAGGATCCGAATAGACTCCTGTGCCATCCTTCAAAGGAAGCTCGCCTGTTGAGGAAGGAGTGGGACAGGTTACAGGTGCATCAGGGGGTGGTCTACCGAAGGGGCCCCTCTGATGACTTGGAAGATAAGTGGCAATTGTTTCTTCCCGAGAAACACCGAGAGACTGTCCTGGTCGCCCTGCATGACAATCATGGACACCTAGGGGCTGAAAGAACCTTCCAAATTGTTAGGAGCCGGTTCTATTGGCCCTGCATGAGGGCTGAAGTAGAGGAATACTGCCATTCATGTGCACGCTGCATCCAGAGGAAGACTTTACCCCATCAAGCTGCCCCAATGGGCCATTTACAAAGTCAGGGCCCGCTGGATTTGGTATGCATTGATTTTCTCTGCCTTGAGCCCGACCTGAGTGGACTAGGAAATGTTCTGGTGATAACTGATCATTTCACCCGGTATGCCCAGGCCTTCCCAACCAAAGACCAGAAGGCTTCCATTTTGTCCACTATGTGCTACCGCAGCAACTTCACTCGGATCAAGGGAGGGACTTTGAAAGTCGGCTGATCCGGAATCTCCTAGATTCCTTAGGGATCAAGAAGACCCGAACCTCTCCTTACCACCCACAAGGGGATGCTCAGCCGCAGAGGTTCAACCGAACTCTGCTCAATATGTTGGGAACCTTGAATAGCGAGAAGAAACAGCATTGGAGCAAGCACATAGCGGCTATAGTGCACGCTTACAATAGTACCACAAGTGATGCTACAGGATACTCCCCCTCACTGCCTCATGTTCGGAAGAGAAGCAAGGATATCTGTGGACCTGGCCTTTGGCACCTCCATAGATCATTCCTCGGCCACCTCTCACAAGGGATATGTGGACAGACTCAGACACAGCTTGAAGAGGGCTTATGAGTAGGGATGAGCTCGGTGTTCGAGTCGAACATAAGTTCGACTCGAACATCGGCTGTTCGCGCGTTCGGCGAACAACGAACTATTTGGTCTGTTCGCGCCAAATTCGAGTGACGCGAACGGCCCACAATACACTGCGCCATCGCAGTGTAATCCCGGCGCTGTGATTGGCCAAGCATGCACTGTGACCCTGCATGCTTGGCCAATCACAGCGCCGGCAGCGAGGAGAGCAATGATTGGCCACAGGCAGGATGCCTGTGGCCAATTATAGCTGAGGGGGTTTAGTACATGCCCCACACTATAAAAGGCCGCCAGCGCGGCGGCCTTGTGTAGTGTGTTCCGGAGCAGGGAAAGTGAAGGATAGGCAGGGACAGTGTCAAATCTATTCTTTGCTAAACCTTGTGTGTAGGGACAGAAAAGGATAGGCAGGGAGAGTGTCAGTGTCATATTCTTTGCTAAACCTTGTGTGTAGGGAGAGAGAAGGATAGGCAGGGAGAGTGTCAGTGTCATATACTTTGATAAACCTTGTGTGCAGGGAGAGAGAAGGATAGGCAGGGGACAGTGTCAGTGTCATATTCTTTGCTAAACCTTGTGTGTAGGGACAGAGAAGGATAGGCAGGGAGAGTGTCAGTGTCATATACTTTGATAAACCTTGTGTGCAGGGAGAGAGAAGGATAGGCAGGGGACAGTGTCAGTGTCATATTCTTTGCTAAACCTTGTGTGTAGGGAGAGAGAAGGATAGGCAGGGAGAGTGTCAGTGTCATATACTTTGATAAACCTTGTGTGCAGGGAGAGAGAAGGATAGGCAGGGGACAGTGTCAGTGTCATTGTTGCTAAGCCTCCTGCACATTATACACCTGAAGTTAGCCCGTATTGCTGCTTTTTCCTGGTGTGTTACACCAACAGGCATTTGCAGCACTTTCAGCGGGCGGAGTGTGCCTCCTGATCATATTACACCTGAAGTTAGCCTGTATTGCTGCTTTTTCCTGGTGTGTTACACCAACAGGCATTTGCGGCACTTATAGCGGGCGGAGTGTGCCTCCTGATCATATTACACCTGAAGTTAGCCTGTATTGCTGCTTTTTCCTGGTGTGTTACACCAACAGGCATTTGCGGCACTTACAGCGGGCGGAGTGTGCCTCCTGATCATATTACACCTGAAGTTAGCCTGTATTGCTGCTTTTTCCTGGTGTGTTACACCAACAGGCATTTGCGGCACTTACAGTGGGCGGAGTGTGCCTCCTGATCATATTACACCTGAAGTTAGCCTGTATTGCTGCTTTTTCCTAGTGTTACACCAACAGGCATTTGCGGCACTTACAGCGGGCGGAGTGTGCCTCCTGATCATATTACACCTGAAGTTAGCCTGTATTGCTGCTTTTTCCTGGTGTGTTACACCAACAGGCATTTGCGGCACTTACAGCGGGTGGAGTGTGCCTCCTGATCAAATTACACCTGAAGTTAGCCTGTATTGCTGCTTTTTCCTGGTGTGTTACACCAACAGGCATTTGCGGCACTTACAGCGGGCGGAGTGTGCCTCCTGATCATATTACACCTGAAGTTAGCCTGTATTGCTGCTTTTTCCTGGTGTGTTACACCAACAGGCATTTGCGGCACTTACAGCGGGCGGAGTGTGCCTCCTGATCATATTACACCTGAAGTTAGCCTGTATTGCTGCTTTTTCCTGGTGTGTTACACCAACAGGCATTTGCGGCACTTACAGCGGGCGGAGTGTACCTCCTGATCATATTACACCTGAAGTTAGCCTGTATTGCTGCTTTTCCTGGTGTGTTACACCAACAGGCATTTACGGCACTTACAGCGGGAGGAGCGTGCCTCCTGATCATATTACACCTGAAGTTAGCCTGTGTTGCTGCTTTTTCTTGGTGTGTTACACCAACAGGCATTTGCGGCACTTACAGCGGGCGGAGTGTGCCTCCTGATCATATTACACCTGAAGTTAGCCTGTATTGCTGCTTTTTCCTGGTGTGTTACACCAACAGGCATTTGCGGCACTTACAGCGGGTGGAGTGTGCCTCCTGATCATATTACACCTGAAGTTAGCCTGTATTGCTGCTTTTTCCTGGTGTGTTACACCAACAGGCATTTGCGGCACTTACAGCGGGCGGAGTGTGCCTCCTGATCATATTACACCTGAAGTTAGCCTGTATTGCTGCTTTTTCCTTTTTGCAGCACCTACAGCAGGCGTAGTGTGATTCCTGCAAAATATACTCCTGAAGCTAGGCCTTATTGCTGGTTTTCCCATTTCCCTGCAGGCCATTAGAATGTCTGGAAGGCAAACAAGGAGAGGCAGACAGTCAGGAGCCAATAAAAAAGGGCAAGCAGGCTCTGTATCTAGAGACAACAGTGCTGGTCGTGGACGCGGTGCATCGCCATCAGCACGTGGCCATGGGACACGCTTGTCCTTCTTTTCGGCAACTGGACGTGTTGAGCTGCATCATGCCGAAAACTTGGTAGAGTGGATGACCAAGCCCTCCTCATCCTCTCTCACCCAGTCTCAGGGTACTGGCAAAACAGCTGCCAAAGCGTCCTCTTCCCTGGTATCAATGTCATCATCAGTCACTCCTTCCCTAGGCCAACCATGTCCTCCTGAGGAGTCCCCCGAACTGTTTGAGCACAGTGTTGGGTACATGCTCAAGGAGGATGCTCAGCGTTTCAAAGGGTCTGATGATGATACCCAGCTAGAGGAAGGCAGTAGCGTGAGAGCAGAGAGAGGGGATGCTCAAGAAGGACACCAATCTGGCAGTCATGTTCCAGCAGCTGCAGCATACTGCCAGATTGGCTCCAGTGATGAGGAGGGAGGGGGTGATGAGGTCACTGACTCCACGTGGGTGCCTAATAGGAGAGAGGAGGAGGAGGAGGAGGATGAGGAGGAGGCACATCTCCAACGAGGCAGGATGCCCTCGGGGGGCCAGCGTAAGGGCAGCACACTGACGGAATCACACCGCACAGCTCCGCCTGTGCAGGGCACTGCCTCTGCCCGTTATTCAAAAAGTTCCTTGGTGTGGGCCTTTTTTGAGTCGAGTGCATCAGATCGCACAGCTGCTGTTTGCAACATATGTCTCAAGCGTATATCGCGTGGCCAAAACATCACCCGCTTGGGCACCACATGCTTGACCAGACATATGTTGACCTGCCATGCAGCTCGTTGGCAAGCCTACCTTAAAGACCCACACCAAAGAACAAAGCGGACCTCTCCTTGCACCGCATCAGCTGGGATCTCCAACCCCACTATAACTTCAGTCCTGTCTGAAACCTGCACTGAGAGGAATGAAGGTGTAGAATTAGGTGTGTCACAGCCAAGTACTTGCGGGCACTCTGCTAGCAGTACACCGACGTCCGATTCTAGCAGGCAAATTTCCCTGCCCCAGCTGCTGGACCGTCGAAAGAAGTTCACTCCCAGCCATCCACATGCCCAGCGGTTGAATGCTAGCTTGGCTAAATTGCTAGCGCTTCAACTGCTGCCTTTTCAGTTGGTAGACTCGGCCCCCTTCCGTGAGTTTGTGCAATGTGCGGTTCCTCAGTGGCAGGTTCCCAAACGCCACTTTTTCTCACGGAAGGCGATTCTGGCTCTCTACCGGCATGTGGAAGGCAATGTCTTGGCCTCGCTGGACAGGGCGGTCAGCGGTAGGGTGCATATTACCGCTGACTCATGGTCCAGCAGGCATGGACAGGGACGTTACCTTTCTTTCACGGCCCATTGGGTCACTCTTTTGGCAGCTGGGAAGGATGCAGGACAAGGTGCAGTAGTGTTGGAGGTTGTTCCTTGCCACGCCTCCAAAATGCTACTACTGGTTGTGACACACCTCTGTCCTCCACCCCCTCCTCTTCTTCTTCCTCAATGGCCTCTTCCTGTGCTTTGTCCTCGGAACCAGCGGTGCTTCGTAGGCATTCAAGGGGCTACGCAAATACGCAGGCAAAAAGATGCCATGCCGTGCTTGCGCTGGTGTGTTTGGGGGACAGGAGCCACACTGGGGCAGAGGTTCTGTCTGCTCTGCAGGGGCAGGCCGAGAGGTGGTTGACGCCACGCCAGCTTAAGCCAGGAATGGTAGTTTGCGACAATGGCACCAACCTCCTCTCAGCTCTCCGACAGGGACAACTGACCCATGTGCCCTGTGTGGCTCACGTCCTTAACCTGGTGGTGCAGCGGTTCTTGGGCAGGTACCCGGGCTTACAGGATGTCCTGAGGCAGGCCAGGAAAGTCTGTGTGCATTTCCGCAGATCTTATAATGCCAGTGCTCGCCTGGCTGAGCTGCAAAAGGAGTTGAACCTGCCCAAGAACCGCCTTATATGTGACATGCCCACCAGGTGGAACTCAACGTTGGCCATGCTGCAGCAGCTGCACACGCAGCAGAGGGCCATCAATGAGTACCTGTGCGACTACGGCACCAGGACAGGGTCAGGGGAGCTCAGTTTTTTTTCACCACGCCAGTGGGGCATGATCAGGGATGCATGCACTGTCCTGGCACCATTTGAGGAGGCCACGAGGATGGTGAGCAGTGACAGTGCATGCATCAGTGACACTGTACCTCTTGTCCACCTGTTGGAACATACGCTGCGTGGAATAATGGACAGGGCACTTGAGGCAGAACAGAGGCAGGAAGAGGAGGACTTCCTTTCCTCTCAAGGCCCCCTTTACCCAGACAGTGTTCCTTCTGTCCCACCCATCGCACAGGAAGAAGAGGAGGAGGATTGTGTCAGCATGGAGGTGGAGCCTGGCACTCAGCATCATCAGCAGCAGTCTTTTAGGGATGATTTACAGTCCCAAGAAACCAGTGGACTTGTACGTGGCTGGGAGGAGGTGGCTGCGGATCATGTCGTGCTTAGTGACCCAGAGGACTCCGGACCGAATGCCTCAGCTAACCTACGCTGCATGGCCTCCCTGATCCTGCAAAGTCTGCGGAAGGATCCTCGTATTCTTCGGATCAAGGAGAGGGACCATTACTGGCTGGCCACTCTCCTTGATCCACGGTACAAGGGTAAGGTTGCGGACTTTATCTTACCGTCGCAGAGGGAGCAGAGGATGAAACAACTCCGGGAGGCCTTGCAGAAAGGTCTGTGCAACGCGTTCCCAGAGACTGGGAGGTTACAAACTCCTGGTCCTGGACAACGAGTTGCTGAGGCTTCGGTCAGTCAAAGAAGGAGCGGTGGGGAAGGTGGCCGTCTGACCGATGCGTTCAGACAATTCTTTAGTCCGCAGCCCCAAGGTATGATCGGTTCCAGCAACCATCGCCAGCGTCTGATATACATGGTGCAGGAATATCTAGGGGCAAGGTCAGACTTGGACACCTTCCCCACTGAAAATCCTCTGGCTTACTGGGTCTTGAGGATGGATCACTGGCCAGAGCTTGCACAGTATGCAATTGAGCTACTGGCCTGTCCTGCATCCAGCGTTCTTTCAGAATGCACATTCAGTGCTGCTGGAGGATTTGTCACGGATCACAGGGTGCGCCTGTCCACCGACTCTGTTGATCGACTGACCTTCATAAAGATGAACCAGTCTTGGATCACCACCAGCTACCAAACACCTGAAGCTGATATAACAGACTAATTTATTTTCAAATGTCACATCCCTTCAAGACTGATGCTGATGCTGAAAGACTGTCCTGTTATGTTGACTGACTATCCTCCTCCTCCTCAATGATCCGATTGATGATGATAGCTTGGAAGAACATTTTTGTTTCTGGGTGCCGCCACCAGTGGCTAAGCCCCAATTTTTCAGCCCCTGTTTAACAGGGGCATGTAATTACAATTCTTGATCTAATAATTCACAGCAGGGCCCATTCCTGCGCCCACCAAGAGTAACTGTGAGACCTTACAGTGTTGTGTCAACACCACCACCACCACCAAAGGCCCAATTTTTCAGCCCCTGTTCAACAGGGGCATGCAATTACAATTCTTGATCTAATAAGTCACAGCAGGGCCCATTCCTGTGCCCACCAAGAGTAACTGTGAGGCCTTACAGTGTTGTGTCAACACCACCACCACCACCACCACCACCAAAGGCCCAATTTTTCAGCCCCTGTTCAACAGGGGCATGCAATTACAATTCTTGATCTAATAATTCACAGCAGGGCCCATTCCTGCGCTCACCAAGAGTAACTGTGAGACCTTACAGTGTTGTGTCAACACCACCACCACCACCAAAGGCCCAATTTTTCAGCCCCTGTTCAACAGGGGAATGCAATTACAATTCTTGATCTAATAATTCACAGCAGGGCCCATTCCTGCGCCCACCAAGAGTAACTGTGAGGCCTTACAGTGTTGTGTCAACACCACCACCACCACCACCACCAAAGACCCAATTTTTCAGCCCCTGTTCAACAGGGGCATGCAATTACAATTCTTGATCTAATAATTCACAGCAGGGCCCATTCATGCGCCCACCAAGAGTAACTGTGAGGCCTTACAGTGTTGTGGCAACACCAACATGTAAGGGGAAAATTTCAGCTGAGTATATATGGCAGGCCCCTACTTTCAAACATCCAACTTACAAACGACTCCTCCTTGCAAACGGAAGGATACAACAGAAAGTGAGAGGAAATCTACCCCTAGGAAGGCAAATTCTCTCCTGTAAGAGTTAATATGGGAAAAAAAGTGTCTCCTCTCCGCTGATGCTTTATTACCAATTCTTGTTTCAATAAAAACCTCAAATTTTCAAAAAACATTTGTCATTAGGACGGAAAGTGAGGTGAACTGTTCTGAACAGGTGCACACTGCACAGACAGCAAAACTAATGTTACAGGGGTGATAACCCTTCCCTATGTTTTCCAAAAAGCTTAAAAATAGATTTCTTGGCTGGAGCTACACTTAAACAATGTACCTGTTCAAAATTACAAACAGATTCTACATAAGAACAAACCTACAGTCCCTGTCTTGTATGCACCGCCTGTATACGGCTGTTCAGAGTATATAGGGCCTTTTTTATTTTGTGTGCGGGGTTCCCCTTAATATCCATACAAGACCCAAAGGGGCTGGTAATGGGCTGGGGTGGGGGGGGGGTGATGGGGTAGCTATGCCATTTTTCTTAAAGATTTTCATCCATATTACCGGGACCAGACATTACATTAAAGCCGCAAGCAGTTTTAAATGGCTTTTTTCCTTCAGAAATGTAATTTTGTGCAGGGACAGTTCTAAACACGGGAAACACGTGGCACTTCACAGGCATACTTTAGGTACGATATTTAAAGGAATATTTGACTTTTTTTTCACTTTATGCATCATTAACCACTTCCCGCCCCGTCAATAGCAGATTGACGTCCGGGAAGTGGTTCTGTTATCCACGCTGGACGTCATATGACGTCCTGCGGGATAACAGCCGCCGCGCACCCGGGGGGCGCGCATCGCGCCGATCGGTGGGTCAGTCTGACCCACCGCTACACTGATCTCGGTAAAAAGCCTCCAGCGGAGGCTTTTTACCACGTGATCAGCTGTGTCCAATCACGGCTGATCACAATGTAAACAGGAAGAACCGTTGATCGGCTCTTCCTCACTCGCGTCTGACAGACAGGGGGGGTTTGCGCTGATTGTTTATCAGCACAGCCCCCCCTCGGATACCCACACTGGACCACCAGGGAAGCCCCCCAGGACCACAGGGAAGCCCCAAGCATGTGGATGGCCCCCATGGCCATCCACATGTAGTAAAATAAAAAAAAATAAAAAAATATGCCAATCAGTGCCCACAAATGGGCACTGACTGGCACTAGGATGGCACCACCTCAATGTGTGGTGGCTGGCATTGCTGGGCATCAGTGTCCATCAGTGCCACCTACTAGTGTCCATCAGCGCCACCTATCAGTGCCCATAAGTGCCCACCTATCAGTGCCCGTCCGTGCCACCTATCAGTACCGCCTATAAGTGCCAATCAGTGCTGCCTATGAGTGCCAATCAGTGTCGCCTATGAGTGCCAATCAGTGCCACCTATGAGTGCCAATCAGTGGCCACATATCAGTGCCCATCAGTGCCGCCTATCAGTGCCCATCATCAGTGCCCATCAGTGCCACCTCATCAGTGCCACCTCATTGGTGCCACCTCATCGGTGCCCATCAGTGTCGCCTTATCAGTGCCCGTCAGTGCCGCCTTATCAGTGCCCGTCATTGAAGTAGAAAAGGTACTTATTTACAAAAAAATTAACAGAAACAAAAAAAAACGTCGTTTTTTTCAAAATTTTCGCTCTTTTTTTATTTGTAAAAAATAAAAATCGCAGAGGCGATCAAATACCACCGAATGAAAGCTCTATTTGTGGGAACAAAATGATAAAAAATTTGTTTGGGTACAGTGTAGCATGACCGTGCAATTGTCATTCAAATTGCGACAACGCTGAAAGCTCAAAATTGGCTTGGGCAGGAAGCTGTATAAGTGCATGGTATTGAAGTGGTTAAAATGACTGCTCCCGAAAAACGGCCGTTTTTAAAACTTTTTTTTGGATTGATACATGTCCCCTGGTGCAGAACCCGGGTTCCCAAACCCTTTTTATGACAATAACATGCATAATAGTCGTTATAATTAGCACTTTAGATTTCGAACGTTCGCATCCATTGTATTTAATAGGGTTCTAAAGTTTGTGCGAACTTTCGGTCCGTTCGCGGGTTCTGGTGCGAACCGAACCTGGTAGTGTTCAGCTCATCACTACTTATGAGCAGGCCCAAGCGGCTTCAGACCAAAGGGGGGCCCGCAATAAGAGAAACTTTGACCTGAAGGTTCGGATCCAGGACCTGCAACCTGGAGACCGAGTTCTGCTACGAAACCTGGGGGTCCCTGGAAAACACAAGCTTGCAGACAGATGGAGACCTGAACCCTATGTCATTTGTAAGAAGCTGCCGGGCCTACCTGTCTATAAGTTGAAGCCCGAAGGGAAGGTAGGCCCACTGAAGACCTGGCACCGGAACCACCTACTCCCACTTGCCGAAGCAGTTCGGATACCTCCTGTGAGGGACTCCCCAGACCCAGTCTCCATTCTGGATACTCCCAAGCCAAACACTCGGTCCCAGTCCTCTCGAAATGAAGATGTAGAGACCTCTAAACTAAGTGAAGATGAGAGACAGGAACTTGATTGGTTATGGCCCTCCCCGACTCCAGGAACTTCTGCTATAGATCTTCCCCCTACTGAAGACACTATAGACAGAACACTGAATGCAGAAGCTACTGAGTTCGTTCCATCCAGTCCTTTGTCAGATTATTGGGAAGATCCCTGTAATACATACTCAGAGGAGGACCCAAGAGACTCCATATACCTCCCGGCTCCTGAGCCAAGTGTTTTAGAACCAGCAGAATCCCTCAAGTCTGCTCCAGAAGGAGAGCCTGTAGTGTCTCAGCCAGAAGTTCCAAGAGAGCAAAGAGCCAGAAGAGTTATAAGGCCTCCTAAGAAGTTGACTTACCCACAAATGGGAAAAAGCTCAGAAGAAACTGTGGTCACTGCAAGAAGGAGTGCAGAGCATCCAGTTCCCTCCACTGTTCATTTGGTGGAGGGCAACCCCAACTCATCCTCTGGCATAGTTAGGCAGGCCACTCATGAAAATGTGACCTGTGGGCAAGGGAATTCAACCCCTCAGTTTTGGTGGGAGTTCACTCTGCCGACATCTTACACAACGTTGTCTAGGATTGTACGTAGTGTATGTTAAGAGTTATCTTTGGAGACCAAAGAGTTTAAATGAGGGGAGTGTGTAGCGGGGTCTCCTTTAAGACTCTAGGACTGCATTTCCCAGAACTCCATTTGGCACCCAGGGTGCAATGTTGCTAGCGCAGAGACTTGTGGGTGGGGAGATAAAAGGAGTTGGCGAGGCTAAGCTCGGCCTCTTTGGACACCGCGCGGCTATCAACCGGTCTTCCTGTGCGGATCTGCTGGAGTATCAGGCCTGAAGCCTGAGGCCTGGTACAACTTCCAAAGAGCCTTCCACCTTGTTGCGAGCCTGGGTGGCATCTGACTTTCTTCAAGTTGCTGACATTCGTCGGATCAGAGACCCGATCGTTCAGACGCTGTGTGCGGAAACACAGTGGTGGAAGCCCCGGACTGGGATCGCGTCCGGAGTGGTGAGCGAGCACCTGCTCAATCCAATAGGTTGTACTGTTGCTAGGCCTAGAGACTGCCTTGGCCCACTGGCCTTTATTTGCTAGGTGTGTGAGGTGTGTGTACAATCAGGTATAGATTGTGATAGATAACATCCCCTAGAATAACTGTGCCATAAGTGGGTTGAGTAGATTGCCGGGGGTTGGTGGAGCTGTACTCAGGGCCCAAAAATCAAAACCAGCGGCTCTCTTAGCTGTGGTAGCGCTACACTCAGTTTAGGCCAATATGTATTCTTCTACTTATTTTTGGTAAAAAAAAAAATATCGCAATAAGCGTATATTTATTTGGTTTGCGCAAAAGTTATAGAGTCTACAAAATAGGGGATAAAGTTATGGCATTTTTTTTTTTTTTTTATTTTTTTTACTAGTAATGGCGGCAACCTGTGATTTTTATCGGGACTGTGACATTGCGGCGGACAGATCGGACACTTTTGGCACTTTTTTGGGACCATTGACATCTATACAGCGATCAGAGCTAAAAACAGGCACTGATTAATATACAAATGTCACTGGCAGGGAAGGGGTTAGCACTAGGGGGCGATCAAGGGGTTAAGTGTTTCCTAGGGACGTGTTTCTAACTGTGGGGGGGAGGGAACTGACTGGAAGTAGAGAGAGATCGCTGTTCCTGATCACGAGGAACAGCAGATCTCTCTCTACTTCCCTGACAGAACAGGGATCTGTCCGTTTACATTGACAGATCACTGTTCTAGCTCTTTGAGGAGCGATCGCAAGTTGCCGGCAGACATAGCGGCCGCCGGACACGCATATCGGCTCCGGTGTCGCACTGCAGGCGCGCGCGCCCCCTAGAGCTCTTAAAGCGGCCGACGTACATCTACGGCGATTGGCGCAGCCGTGCCAACCTGCCGCAGTATAATATTGCCGGCTGGTTGGCAAGCTGTTAACCTAAGGTCCTCCAATCTTTCTTTCCACCAGTCTGGTTGAGATGACTGGCCCCCCGTAGCTCCTTTTCTTACCGGCTTGCATGCCTCCGCCTTGATCCCCAATGTCATCACGTTGGCCTGCTTATCAAGCCTGTGGATGCTTCCTAAAGATTTAAAAGGCAACCCAATAGCCACCTGAAAGTTGACCACTGGGGCTGCCTATTGGCCAGCCCAATGTCAGCAATGGCAGCCATTGGCACTTAGCAAGAATAGCAGCCTATTGGCCTGCCATTGCTGCTGAATGACAGGCCGTGGCTTAGAGCTGTCAGCCTGTCAGCCTGAAACAGAAAGTCTCCAGATAGTTAAAAAAAAAAAAACACAAAAAGTTTGCAATGCAGTAAGCCCTCCCTGCTGAATATAGATAAAATGAATGCCGAGTAGGCTCTGGTTCTGAAACAGTTGCTGTGTTCTAACAGCCCCTGATTGATTTCATCCATTGCCCAGGGGTTGCCCTTTAATGCCATTCAATGTAAAAAGATTTTTTTTAAAAAGTAGTCCGTGAAAGAAATAATTTAAGCAGGGATGACGACTTATTCTGAACTTCATTCTTTACTTACAAAACTTTTCCATTAAGTATGTTCCGGCTATTTTTGTTCTTGGTACAATTCTTCATCGCCATCTCCATTCCTGCTGTTTTCTGTAATGCAATGTCACTGCAACCTCTGTGTTTTTTTTCTCTCTCTCTTTCTCCGCAGTGTTTTGTATTATATTTAAAGGTGAGCTAAGTTTTGGTTACCTGCAATGCAATGTTGTTCTTTTCTCAACTCCCTCTCTTCTCCTGTGAGCCCCCCCACCACCACCAGCTGCACATCTAGATCTGGAATTTTAGAACATCATTGAGTGGAACAAAGCATTAAAGCTAAACCAAGGCAAACAAAGTGATACACAAATTTGAACTGTTTTTATTTTTTGTTTGCTTTTTTGCTTTCTTGCCTTTATGCCAAATAGCATAGCCAGCTTGGTGACCTTATTTTTCTCTACTGCAGCTTTAATAATATAGCTTGGTCACCAACCCGCCCCCTCGCTGGCTGGAAAATCATGCAGCTTCAGCAATTTGAGAAGATCATCAAGCTGCTATCTCCTCTAGTAAGCAAACCACAGATAATGTTAACCGACAGCTTATTGTGGTATTGGGGAGATTATACTCATGTGGTAGGTGCTTTTCCAATCAGTCGCGCCAGTCCACACTGTATTTTAGGGCATGGCAGCCCACTTTTATTATATAAAATGCAAAGTTCACATAGACATCAGTTGCCCACACAGGGGTTCTTCCACATTAATATGAACAGTCAAATGAAAATACCGAGCCACTTGGCTCCCATGTTGGCAGCACTGCTGCTCTTCTTACCAGTCCCTCTGACTTTGTTATCCAGTTCTACTGGTTCACCTGGCTCTCTTAGCCTTTAGTCACAAAGCCCTAGTGCATAGCCCAATCCTGGCCTATGGATTTGGGTTTTCCTGACACCCCGATAGGAGCCAACCTGACTCCTTGAACAAGACCACCTGCCTTCTGGCTGCTGGCTGGGGCACCTCTGACCACTGGGTGAGACCCTCTGTCTCTTGGCTCCTGGCTGGGGCTCCTCTGACCCTTGGTTGAGACCCTCTGTCTCTTGGCTCCTGGCTGGAGCTCCTCTGACCCCTGGGTGAGACCATCTGTCTCTTGGCTCCTGGCTGGGGCTCCTCTGACCCCTGGGTGAGACCCTCTGTCTCTTGGCTCCTGGCTGGAGCTCCTCTGAACCCTGGGTGAGACCATCTGTCTCATGGCTCCTGGCTGGGGCTCCTCTGACCCCTGGGTGAGACCCTCTGTCTCTTGGCTCCTGGCTGGAGCTCCTCTGACCCCTGGGTGAGACCATCTGTCTCTTGGCTCCTGGTTGGGGCTCCTCTGACCCCTGGGTGAGACCTAGGGTTGCCACCTTTTCTTCAAGCCAAACCCGAACACTTTAGCGGCCTGGGACACCTTTTGGTGTCCCAAGCAGAGCAGTAATGCAGTGCACATAGCGTGCCGCATCGAACAGTGGGTGTGAGCAAATTGCTCTTGCTGACATCATTGCCCCGTCCCCAGACAGCCGACCACATAGATTTCTGTCTGACTATCTTGGTTACTTGGGACGCCACAGCCCAGTCTGAATATTGTGTCTGGGTTTCAGTCCGCCTGAAACCCGTACATATGATTCAAAACCTTTACTTTCCAGGTGAATCCCGAACAGGTGGCAACCCTAGTGAGACCCTCTGTCTCTTGGCTCCTGGCTGGAGCTCCTCTGACCCCTGGGTGAGACCATCTGTCTCTTGGCTCCTGGCTGGGGCTCCTCTGACCCCTGGGTGAGCCCCTTTGTCTATTGGCTCCTGGCTGGGGCCCCTCTGACCCCTGGGTGAGACCCTTTGTCTCTTGGCTCCTGGCTGGGGCTCCTCTGACCCCTGGGTGAGACCCTCTGTCTCTTGGCTCCTGGCTGGAGCTCCTCTGACCCCTGGATGAGACCATCTGTCTCTTGGCTCCTGGCTGGTGCTCCTCTGTCCCCTTGGCGAGACCCTCTGTCTCTTGGCTCCTAGCTGGAGCTCCTCTGACCCCTCGGTGAGACCATCTGTCTCTTTGTTCCTGGCTGAGGCTCCTCTGACCCCTGGGTGAGACCCTCTGTCTCTTGGCTCCTGGCTGGGGCTCCTCTGACCCCTGGGTGAGACCCTCTGTCTCTTGGCTCCTGGCTGGGGCTCCTCTGACCCCCTGGGTAAGACCCTCCGTCTCTTGGCTCCTGGCTGGGGCCCCTCTGACCCCTGGGTAAGACCCTCTGTCTCTTGGCTCCTGGCTGGAGCTCCTTTGACCCGTGGGTAAGACCCTCTGTCTCTTGGCTCCTGGCTGAAGCTCCTCTGACCCCAGAGTGAGACCATCTGTCTCTTGGCTGGTGCTCCTCTGTCCCCTTGGCGAGACCATCTGTCTCTTGGCTCCTGGATGGAGCTCTTCTGACCCCTGGGTGAGACCCTCTGTCTCTTGGGTCCTGGCTGGGGCTCCTCTGACCCCTGGGTGAGACCCTCTGTCTCTTGGGTCCTGGATGGGGCTCCTCTGACCCCTGGGTGAGACTCTCTGTCTCTTGGCTCCTGGCTGAGGCCCCTCTGACCCCTGGGTGAGACCCTCTGTCTCTTGGCTCCTGGCTGGAGCTCCTCTGACCCCTGGGTGACACCATCTGTCTCTTGGCTCCTGGCTGGTGCTCCTCTGTCCCCTTGGCGAGACCCTCTGTCTCTTGGCTCCTAGCTGGAGCTCCTCTGACCCCTCGGTGAGACCATCTGTCTCTTTGTTCCTGGCTGGGGCTCCTCTGACCCCTGGGTGAGACCCTCTGTCTCTTGGCTCCTGGCTGGGGCTCCTCTGACCCCTGGGTGAGACACTCTGTCTCTTGGCTCCTGGCTGGGGCTCCTCTGACCCCCTGGGTGAGACCCTCTGTCTCTTGGCTCCTGGCTGGGGCCCCTCTGACCCCTGGGTAAGACCCTCTGTCTCTTGGCTCCTGGTTGGAGCTCCTTTGACCCGTGGGTGAGACCCATTGTCTCTTGGCTCCTGGCTGGAGCTCCTCTGACCCCTGAGTGAGACCATCTGTCTCTTGGCTCCTGGCTGGTGCTCCTCTGTCCCCTTGGCGAGACCATCTGTCTCTTGGCTCCTGGATGGAGCTCTTCTGACCCCTGGGTGAGACCCTCTGTCTCTTGGGTCCTGGCTGGGGCTCCTCTGACCCCTGGGTGAGACCCTCTGTCTCTTAGGTCCTGGATGGGGCTCCTCTGACCCCTGGGTGAGACTCTCTGTCTCTTGGCTCCTGGCTGGGGCCCCTCTGACACCTGGGTGAGACCCTCTGTCTCTTGGCTTCTGGCTGGGGCTCCTCTGACCCCTGGTTGAGACCCTCTGTCTCTTGACTCCTGGCTGGAGCTCTTCTGACCCCTGGGTGAGACCATCTGTCTCTAGGCTCCTGGCTGGGGCTCCTCTGACCCCTGGGTGAGACCCTTTCTCTCTTGGGTCCTGGCTGGGGCTCCTCTGACCCCTGGGTGAGACCCTCTGTCTCTTGGCTCCTGGCTGGAGCTCCTCTGACCCCTGGGTGAGACCATCTGTCTCTTGGCTCCTGGCTTTAGCTCCTCTGTCCCCTTGGCGAGACCCTCTGTCTCTTGGCTCCTGGCTGGAGCTCCTCTTAACCCTGGGTGAGACCATCTGTCTCTTGGCTCCTGGCTGGGGCTCCTCTGACCCCTGGGTGAGACCCTCTGTCTCTTGGTTCCTGGCTGGGGCTCCTCTGACCCCTGGGTGAAACTCTGTCTCTTGGCTCCTGGCTGGGGGCCCCTCTGACCCCTGGGTGAGACCCTCTGTCTCTTGGCTCCTGACTTGGGCTCCTCTGACACCTGGGTGAGACCCTCTGTCTCTTGGCTCCTGGCTGGAGCTCCTCTGACCCCTGGGTGAGACCATCTGTCTCTTAGCTCCTGGCTGGTGCTCCTCTGTCCCCTTGGCGAGACCCTCTGTCTCTTGGCTCCTGACTGGAGCTTCTCTGACCCCTGGGTGAGGCCCTCTGTCTCTTGGATCCTGGCTGGGGCTCCTCTGACCCCTGGGTGAGACCATCTGTCTCTTGGCTCCTGGCTGGGGCTCCTCTGACCCCTGGGTGAGACTCTCGGTCTCTTGGATCCTGGCTGGGGCACCTCTGACCCCTGGGTGAGACTCTCGGTCTCATGGATCCTGGCTGGGGCACCTCTGACCCCTGGGTGAGACTCTCGGTCTCATGGATCCTGGCTGGGGCACCTCTGACCCCCTGGTCAGCTAAATTTTTGACAGATTTGAAAGCTCATCTCAAGGCAAAACTGACAGCCTCTGATTCCCCCCCCCCCCACTCCTCCTCCTCCAACTCATTCATAAATTCTGTTTTGTAAAATTTCTTCCTAAACCCATATTCACTTAACGAAAACCCTTTAACAAATTTTTCAGAATATTCGTAAATTTGAAAATTTGTAAATTCGAAATTTGAAAATCGGAAATTCTAAATCTGAAAATCTGAAAACCCCAAAAATTCGGAAATTCAATAACTCGAATATCTAAAGCCCTGTACACACGATAGGTTTAACCGATGAAAACAGTCAGATGGACTTTTTTCACCGGACAAACTGATCGTGTATGGGGCCCATCTGTCTTTTTTAGATCGGTGAGAAAAAATAGAACATGTTTTAAATTTATCCAATGGTTAAAAAACCGATAGCAAATTACTATCTATCGTCTGTGGGTAACTCCATCGGATAAAAAACCCACGCATGCTCAGAATCAAGTCCACGCATGCTCAGAAGCATTGAACTTAATTTTTCTCGGCTCATCTGAGTGTTTTACGTCACTGCGTTTGGAACGGTCGTTTTTTTGACTGATGGTGTGTAGGCAAGATTGATGGAAGTCAGCTTCATCGGTTTTCCGATGGAAAAATCCATCGGTTAAAAAACCATAGGAAATCCGATCGTGTGTACAGGGCTTGAAAATTTGAAAATCCGAAAATAAGAACGAAGATTCAAAAGAACGAAAATCTGAAAACCCGAAAATTAAAAAATCAGAAATAATAACTATCTAATAATAACTTAACTATTAAATTATAGGTATTGGAATTTACCTTTTTAAAATTGGCTGTTAGTGAACGTAACGAATACGGATTTATCCAAAGTTACGAATAATCCGAAATAACGAATGCCGCATCTAAACAAATGTAATGTAACAAATAATAATAATAATTCCGGGTCACCTGATCGCTGTGCTAGCCTCTGATTGGCTACCACAGTCATCAGTCACTGTGAAGCCCACCCCCATGTTTTCTCTCTGTAAATGGAGGAGAGAGATACATTGTCTCTCTCTTTCCTTGCAGAGAGAAAAAAAAAGTGTAAAAAAAAATAAAAAATAATAATAAAAAAAAAATACCTAGATCAAGGTTTGATCTAGGTCAGTGCCAGGGTTTGGGTCAGGGTCAGTATTTTTTTGGGACATTATTTTTTTTTTTTAGTTAGCATCCGTGTCAGTGTCGGTGTGTTTTAGTTAGGATTACAAAAAAATATACAGCCAAATAAAAAAAATGATTATTTTTTTTACTATTTTGGGACAGTTTTCCTTTGATAATAAAAACAAATTCAGGAGATATCCATACCCATTTACCACCAAATAAAAGCCCAATTTGTCCTGAAAAAAAACAAGGTATAAGGCACCTGGATGCACCGAGTAGTAGTGATGATATGTAAGCTTTTACTAACATTTAAAAAGTAGCAAATTTGGGCTTAGGCGTTGAGGCTGCATTCACACCCTTGATCGCTTTTCCGACGTTTTTTCAAGCGTTTTTATAAGCGATTTTGGTGCGTTTGTATTCAGCTGTTTTTGGGCTTTGGTAATTTTTTTTATTAGCCAATAGAGAAAACTATTATCTGTTGCATCATTTGTTGCTAGGTATTTTAGCTTTTTTTAGCTTTTCCATTAGCTTTTATTTCTTCTTTTATTATTATTATTACATTCATTTATTATAATGTTACTCGTTAGGGTAAGGGGTTCGAGTTCAGTTTAGGTTAGGGTTAGGATTAGGAGTTGGGGTTATTTTATTATTATTTTTTTTTATTTATTATTATACGAATAATAATAAATGAATATATGAATGTAAAATAGATACACGAGAAAACACATTTGTGCGTTTTGTCGCACGTTTTTGCTAAATTTTCTGCTCAGATGAAAAAATGTCACAAATATAAAATAGTAATAATATATGAATAAATAAATGTAAAATAAATACACAAATAAATAAAAATCATCATAAATAAGTAAAATAAATGAATAATATGTAATTATACCTTAATAAATAATAATTAACCTCTAACCTTAAAAAATAGTAAATACAGTATTATTATTATTATTATTATTAATAATAATAATTATTATAATAACACTAATAATAAAAATAAAATAAACATCCAAACAAACAAATACATTATTAATTACAATACATTTTGTGTTAGGTGGTTTAGTTATTTATTATTATTATTATTATATTTGTTTAAGGGGTAAGGGTTTAATAAATAAAAATCATAAATAATAAATAAATCAATTCAATAAATTAATAATAAGTAACAATACATACATACATAATTAACCCTTAACTTTAACCCTTATCCCTTAAAAAAATAGCTAAAACACCCTAACACAAAATAAATTATTATTATTATTATTAGTATTATTATTATAGTATTTTTTTGTTAATTTTGGGTGTTTATTTTAATGTTATTATTATTATTATAATAATAATAATTATTATTATTATTATAGTATTTTTTTGTTCTTTTTGGGTGTTTATTTTAATATCATTATTATTATTAATACTGTATTTAATATTTTTTAAGGTTAGAGTTTAATTATTATTTATTAATGTATAATTACATATTATTAATTTATTTTACTTATTTACGATTATTTTCAATTTATTTGTGTATTTATTTATTCATATATAATTACGAGCGACAAAACGCAGGAATGCACACAAATACGCACGTTTCCATTCCATTTATTATTATTATTATTATACGAATAATAATAATAATAATAATAATAATAATAATAATAATAATAAATGAATAAATAAATGTAAAATAAATACACAAATAAATAAAAATCATAAATAAAAAATAAATAAATTCAATAAATTAATACTAAGTAACAATATATAAATAATTAACCCTTAACTTTAACCCTTACCCCTTAATTATTATTATTATACTTAATAATATATGTTTTTTGGGTGTTTATTGTTATTTTATTATTGGTATTATTTTTACTAATAATACTGTATTTAATATTTTTTAAGGTTAAAGTTTAATTATTATTTATTAATGTATATTTACATATTATTAATTAATTGTACTTATTTATGAAGATTTTTTTTTTAGTTGTGTATTTATTTTACATGTATTTATTCATATATTATTACTATTTAATATTTTTGAAATTTCTTCTTTTGAGCAGAAAATCGCACAAAAACGTGTGACAAAACGCAGGAATGCGCACAAATACGTGCGTTTCCATTCCATTTATTATTATACAAATAATAATAATAATAAAAAATGAATAAATAAATGTAAAATAAATGCACAAATAAATGAAAATCATAAATAAAAAACAAATAAATTCAATTAATTAATACTAAGTAACAATACATAAATAATTAACCATTAACTTTAACCCTTACCCCTTAAAAAACGAAAATAATAATAAATAACTAAACACCCTGACACAAAATAAATTATTATTATTATTATTATTATTATTATAATTAATAATGTATTTTTTGTTGGAATTTGGGTGTTTATTGTTATTTTATTATTGGTATTATTATTAATAATAATGCATTTAATATTTTTTAAGGTTAGAGGTTAATTATTATTTAATAATGTATAATTACATATTATTAATACATTTTACTTATTTAGGATGATTTTTTTTTTTTTTTTTTTTTTTTTTTAGTTGTGTATTTTACATTTATTTATTCATATATTATTACTATTTAATATTTTTGAAATTTTTTCTTTTGAGCAGAAAATCGCGCAAAAACGTGTGACAAATCGCGTGAATGAGCACAAAAACGCGCGTTTCCATTAATTTCATGTCTATGTTTTCTTGATGGAGAATACAAAAACGCATTGGACTGCGTCTACGGTGAACCGTCCCAAGCTGGACAAATAAAGAAGCAAAAATGATCCTGGCCTTTTATCGATCTTGCTGTATCACTCGGCTGGTAGCGGTTCTCATCCTTTCCTATTCTCGATTGAAGAGCCTTGAAAGGGCCCCGTCACCGCACTGCAGCTGAGACAACGCAATGTATCCATTTTCTCTCTCTCTCTCTCCTTTCCCTCCCAAAGGCTTGGATGCAGTTGCCATGGAGATGCTACTCTGAGTCAGTACCATTAAGAGTCACCATGGCAACAAGTGCTGCACTTACAGAAAGTAAGACAGAGTTTAATCGAGGATGCTGGCGTCATAAAATACGGAGGGGGGACAAGAGCGGTGAGATAGGGGCCTATTGATGAAAATGATATTTTGTAGCTTTGTGTATATATATATATATATATACACACACACACACTATATTACCAAAAGTATTGGGACGCCTGCCTTTACACGCACATGAACTTTAGTGGCATCCCAGTCTTAGTCCGTAGGGTTCAATATTGAGTTGGCCCCGCCCTTTGCAGCTATAACAGCTTCAACTCTTCTGGGAAGGCCGTCCACAAGGTTTAAGAGTGTGTCTATGGGAGTGTTTGACCATTCTTCCAAAAGCGCATTTGTGAGGTCAGGCACTGATGTTGGACGAGAAGGCCCGGCTCGCAGTCTCCGCTCTAATTCATCCCAAAGATGTTCTATAGGGTTGAGGTCAGGACTCTGTGCAGGCCAGTCAGGTTTCTCCACCTCAAACTCGCCCATCCATGTCTTTATGGACCTTGCTTTGTGCACCGGTGCGCAGTCATGTTGGAACAGGAAGGGGCCGTCCCCCAAAACTGTTCCCACAAAGTTGGGAGCATGAAATTGTCCAAAATGTCTTGGTATGCGGACGACTTAACCACTTAAGCCCCGGACCATTTGGTAGCTAAAGGACCAGAGGTGATTTCAGAATTTGGCACTGCGCTGCTTTAACTGTAAATTGTGCGGACATGCAATGTTGTACCCAAACGAAATTTGCGTCCTTTTCTTCCCACAAATAGAGCTTTCTTTTAATGGTATTTGATTGCCTCTGCGATTTAAATTTTTTGTGATATAAACGGAAAAAGACCGAAAATTTTGAAAAAAAATGATATTTTCTAATTTTTGTTATAAGAAAAATCGAATAAACTCAATTTTAGTCATACATTTAGGCCAAAATGTATTCAGCCACATGTCTTTAGTAAAAAAAAAACGTCAATAAGTGTATATTTATTGGTTTGCGCAAAAGTTATAGAGTTTACAAACTAGGGTACATTTTCTGGAATTTACACAGCTTTAAATTTATGACTGCCTATCTCATTTCTTGAGGTGCTAAAACGGCAGGACAGTACAAACCCCCCCAAATGACCCAATTTTGGAAAGTAGACACCCCAAGGAAATTGCTGAGAGGCATGTTGAGCCCATTGAATTTTTTTTTTTTGTCTCAAGTGATTGAATAATGACAAAAAAAAAAAAATTACAAAAAGTTGTCACTAAATGATATATTGCTCACACATGCCATGGTTATATGTGGAATTGCACCCCAAAATACATTTTGCTGCTTCTCCTGAGTACGGGGATACCACATGTGTGGGACTTTTTAGGAGCCTAGCCACGTACGGGACCCCGGAAACCAATCACCGCCTTCAGGATTTCTAAGGGCACAAATTTTTGATTTCACTCCTCACTACCTATCACAGTTTCGAAGGCCATAAAATGCCAAAATAGCACAAAACCCCCCCAAATGACCCCATTTTGGAAAGTAGACACCCCAAGCTATTTACTGAGAGGCATGGTGAGTATTTTACAGCTCTCATTTGTTTTTGAAAATGAAGAAAGAAAATCATTTTTTTTTTCCAATTTTCAAAACTTTTTGACAAAAAGCGAGATCTGCAAAATACTCACCATACCTCTCAGCAAATAGCTTGGGGTGTCTACTTTCCAAAATGGGGTCATTTGGGAGGTTTTGTGTTATCTTGGCATTCCATGGCCTCTGAAACTGTGATAGGCAGTGAGAAGTGAAATCAAAAATTTGTGCCCTTAGAAAGCCTGAAGGCGGTGATTGGTTTTTGGGGTCCCGTACGCGGCTAGGCTCCCAAAAAGTCTCACACATGTGGTATCCCCGTACTCAGGAGAAGCAACAGAATGTATTTTGGGGTGTAATTCCACATATGCCCATGGCATGTTTGAGCAATATATCATTTAATGACAACTTTGTGCAAAAAAATAAAAATAAAAAATAAATTGTCTATTTTCCGCAACTTGTGTCAACATATAAAATATTCAATGGACTCGACGTGCCTCTCAGTATATAGCTTGGGGTGTCTACTTTCCAAAATGGGGTCATTTGGGGGGGGGGTTTGAACTGTTCTGGCATTTTATACACAACATTAGGAAGCTTATGTCACACATCAACCACTCTTCTAACCACTTGAAGACAAAGCCCTTTCTGACACTTTTTGTTTACATGAAAACATTTTTTTTTTTTGCAACAAAATTATGTTGAACCCCCAAACATTATATATTTTTTTTAAGCAAAGGCCCTACAGATTAAAATGGTGGGTGTTGCATTTTTTTTTTCCACACAGTATTTGCGCAGCGATTTTTCAAACGCATTTTTTTGGGGTAAAAATACACTTTTTTTAATTTTAATGCACTAAAACACACTATATTGCCTAAATGTTTGATGAAATAAAAAAGATGATCTTAGGCCGAGTACATAGATACCAAACACGACATGCTTTAAAATTTCGCACAAACGCGCATTGGTGACAAACTACATACATTTTAAAAGCCTTTAAAAGCCTTTACAAGTTACCACGTTAGATTTACAGAGGAGGTCTACTGCTAAAATTACTGCCCTCGATCTGACCTTCGCGGTGATACCTCACATGCATGGTGCAATTGCTGTTTACATATGACGCCAGACCCACGCTTGCGTTCGCCATTGCACAAGAGCAGGGCAGGACAGGGGTGCTTTTTTTTTTATTATTATTAATTTTGCTTTTTTATTTTATTTTTAAACTGTTCCTTCCATATTTTTATTGTTATCTCAGGGAATGTAAATATCCCCTATGATAGCAATAGGTAGTGACAGGTACTCTTTTTTTGAAAAAACTGGGGTCTATTAGACCCTAGATCTTTCCTCTGCCCTCAAAGCATCTGACCACACCAAGATCGGTGTGATAAAATGCTTTCCCAATTTCCCAATGGCGCTTTTTATATCCGGGGAGGGGGGACATTCCCTCCCACTGCTTGTAAAAGCAGTCCAGAGGCTGATTAGCCACTAGGATTGCTTTTACATGAAAGCCGGCCGCTGGCTGAAAAGAATGATACCAAGATGATACCTAAACCCGCAGGAATCAATCTGGTATAACCATCCAAAGTCCAGCAACATACCAGTACGTTGCTGGTCCTTGTTGGACATGTATTGTAATCTTTTTTTTCATGCAGCCTATTGGCTGAACGAAAAAAAGAGATTGATCAGTGGGTATGCCCACCAATAGAATACCGCCCTTCATCCACCCACTTCTAATGATGGGCATACATGCACCATTTATATATGCCGAAGCATGGGGGCATCTTCCCGCAAAAGTTATGCCGCGTACACATGGTCAGACTTTTCCACGGGCAAGCCTCCGTCGGAATTTCGACCGTATGTACGCGGCATTAGGAGCAAAATCGCTCCTCCGCCCCTGCTGCCCCAATGCTTCGGCATATATGCTTCTTTTTTTTTTAAACTGTGGTGGTGAAATCACCTCCTACAGCACTGGAGTCGCAGGGATCAGGCCTGTCTCTGCGAACGCTGCAGTTATGTGTGTTGTGTTTTGCAAGTGACAGTGATCGATCGATACTGCACTTCGGTGGCCTGGGCTGGACGGAGGGGCAAAACGCAGGTGCTAGCAGGTATCTGGGCTGATCCCGCTAACACTGCGTTTTTGGGAACCCTAAACTGCTGGGGACGCTAGTATAGATCTGATCAGATATTGATCTGTTCAGATACTATACCACTAAGGGGAGGTGTATGCTTCACGTGTGGGTGTTGGCATTACTGGCACTAACCTGACGCTGCCTGGGGTGTGACGCGGGGTTAACTAGGGGCAATTAGGGGGTTAAAACCTTTATTAGATAATATATGGGGGTACCTGACGCTATAAAAACCTGCGGCGAACCTAAAAAAAAATAACTGGCTATCTATCGGCACCAGCATAACTAATACAGCGTTTAGAAAAACGATCGCTTAGTGACACTGGCAAAAGGGGGTGAAAGGGTTACCTGGGGGGGCGATCAAGGGGTTAAACCTTTATTAGGTAATATATGGGGGTACCCGACGCTATAAAAACCTGCGGCGAACATAAAAAAAATAACTGGCTACCTATCGGCATCACCGACAATAAGACAGCGATCAGAAAAACGATCGCTTAGCGACAGTGGTGATAGGGGGTGAAAGGGTTACCTGGGGGGTGATCAAGGGTGTTAAACCTTTATTAGGTAATATATGGGGGTACCCGACGCTATAAAAACCTGCGGCGAACCTAAAAAAATAACTGGCTACCGATCGGCATCACTGACAATAAAACAGCGATCAGAAAAATGATCGCTTAGTGACGGCGGTGCTAGGGGGTGAAAGGGTTACCTGGGGGGTGATCAGGGGGTTAAACCTTTATTAGGGGGGGTTAGGGGGCTACACTGGACCTAAAACTAAACTGTAGTGACACTTTTACAGTCACAAATGTCACTGATTGCAGTGATCAGTAAATAAATGGTCACTGCAATCAGTGACACTGTGACTGGGGGCTGGGGGGTGATCTGGGGGCTGATCTGGGGGTGATCTGGGGGGGCCTGGGGGGCCATTTATGTTCCTATGTGTGCTGGTGTCAGTGTACTGTTTGTGCACTAACCTGTGTGTCTTCTCTTGTACGGCGCTCGGTATATGTGAGCGCCGCATGAGAGATGACATCACTTCCTCTGCCTGTGTAAACATTACACAGCAGAGGAAGCTTTCTCATTCGCCGGGAGCGATCGCGAGGGGGTGGCCAGAATCGAACGGCCGTCCCCTCATCCCAGATCGCTTCCGAACAATTAACGACTGCTCACTGTATAGAAGGGGGGTCCGATGGGACCCCCCAACCAGTGGCGTCACTAGGGTTGGTGTCACCTGGTGCGGTAAAATTTGGTGTCACCCCCCCCCAGTTCATTGAGCCACCCGGGGCACTGAGCATTCTAGCACATCAGCACAGCTCTCCCCCCGTTTAATCCCCCTAATGGAACCCCTGTGTAATCCCCCTAATGGAACCCCCCTGTGTAATCCCCCTAATGTCACGTCCCCCCCCCGTACAACCGCCCCCTGCAATCCCCCTAATGTAATCCCCCTAATTTAACCCCCCCAATGCAATCCCCTTAATGTAACCCCCCTGTTCATTCCCCTTAATGTAACCCCCCTGTATTCCCCCTAATGTAACCCCTGCGTGCAATCCCCCTAATGTAACCCCCCCATGCAATCCCCCTAATGTAACCCCCCCGTGCAATCCCCCTAATGTAACCCCCCTGTGCAATCCCCTTAATGTAACCCCCCTGTATTCCCCCTAATGTAACCCCCCTGTGCAATCCCCCTAATGTAACCCCCCTGTGAAATCCCCCTAATGTAACCCCCCTGTGCAATCCCCTAATGTAACCCCCCTGTGCAATCCCCCTAATGTAACCCCCCTGTGCAATCCCCTAATGTAACCCCCCCGTACAATCCCCTAATGTAATCCCCTTAATGTAACACACCTGTATTCCCCCTAATGTAACCCCCCTGTGCAATCCCCCTAATGTAACCCCCCTGTGAAATCCCCCTAATGCAACCCCCCTGTGCAATCCCCCTAATGTAACCCCCCTTGAATTCCCCCTAATGTAACCCCCCTGTGCAATCCCCTAATGTAACCCCCCTGTGCAATCCCCCTAATGTAACCCCCCTGTGCAATCCCCTAATGTAACCCCCCCGTGCAATCCCCTAATGTAATCCCCTTAATGTAACACCCCTGTATTCCCCCTAATGTAACCCCCCTGTGCAATCCCCTAATGTAACCCCCCCGTGCAATCCCCTAATGTAATCCCCTTAATGTAACACCCCTGTATTCCCCCTAATGTAACCCCCCTGTGCAATCCCTTAATGTAATCCCCCCGTATTCAACATAATGTAACCCCCCTGTGCAATCCCCTTAATGTAACCCCCCTGTATTCCCCCTAATTTAACCCCCCTGTGCAATTCCTCCTAATGTAACCCCCCTGCTATCTCCCTAATGTAATCCCCCCTGTATTCCCCCTAATGTAACCCCCCCCCCTGTGCAATTCCTCCTAATGTAACCTCCCCCCCTGTATTCCTCCTAATGTAACCCCCCCCCTGCAATCTCCCTAATGTAATCCCCCTAATGTAACCCCCCCATATCTCCTCTCTCCCTACAGTCACAGACCTCAGATCAGCGCGCTCTGTCCACGTGGACGTTCCTCCTCCTAGGCTCCTCCTCCTGTTGTGAATATACTGTCAGTGTGGAGGAGGAGGAGACTAGGCTCTGTCGGTCTGAGGAATGCATTTGTTGTGAGCCGACACCTCTCCCCACCTGCCTAAGCGTCAATAGGCGGATTGCATTTGCAGTGCCGGGCGCTGTGCACTGGACTATGGCACTGTCTGTCTCGAGTCACAACACAATTCCTCCTCCCTCCCCGAACATTGCGGGGAGCGAAGGAGATACTGGAGTGCGCAGGGGAAGGAGGAAAAGGAGAGAGCCGCGGTGCCTCTCTCAATCCAGCGCCGTGATGGGTGATGGTGTCACCCCTCTGGCGGGTGTCACCCGGGTGCGACCCGCACCCCCCGCACCTGCCTTGCAACGCCAGTGCCCCCAACTATACAAAGGCAATCACGTATATGTACGTGACTTTGCCTGTCGGTGCCATTCTGCCGACGTATTATTACAGTGGGCGGTCGTTAAGTGGTTAAGAGTTCCCTGCACTGGAACTAAGGGGCCAAGCTTAACCCCTGAAAAACAACCCCACACCATAATCCCCCCCTCCACCAAATGATTTGGACCCAATCGTGTGTACGGGGCATTACAGGTTTCGGTGGTTTTCATCTGAAAAGATGGGTGAGGTGGGCCCATGAGACTAGATTTTGCTACTATCAATGCATTAGAACTACAGTATATGGAGATAGGAGTTTTTTTGTATTTTTTATAGTTAAGGCCCAAAATATAAAAACAAGTGGTGGTGGGTTGGTCAATATATTTGTGCACAACTGGTTGGTGTTTGGCCACAGTCAGAATACCGTGTTTCCCCTTTCATGTAATTTAAACTATTGAGATTTGTTACATTGAAAATCTGTGAACATAAAGTGATATTAAATTCAAAAACAAAAAAATGATTATCCTGCAGTTTACCAATCCTTAGAGTGGGATTTTTATTTTAGAATCATACTTACCTAGGTGGATGCAGCATCGGTCCCCTGCCAGCTCTAAGGCTGAGGACTGAGCGATCAAACCCCGCTGATCACTTGGTTCTCAGAGCTCCCTGAGCAGAGAGCTGGTGACTGTCAGTCACCACTGTCTGCTTTGCTCCTTCAACACTCACTGGAGCGCTGGGCTGTGGAGGGGGCGGGGAGCGGCCGACTCAGGCTCCTAGTGGCTCGCTGAGAGGCGGAGCCGGGTGCCAGTCCAGGCATGTGGGCAGATACCGACCATATGGTCGCGATCTTTACCGAGCCTGGACCGGCTCTTTGACGTCAGCCGACAGCAGACTTCAGCCCGCTGTCTGCTGAAGTTGGGTCACAGGAGTGCAGAACGGACTGCACTCCTGTGATCCACATGAGAACTACAACCAAATGAGCTTTGGCTGTACCTCTCCTTTAACCCAAAAGCAAACATTTATTATATTGCAGCTTACCAATTCTAAAGCCTCGTACACACGGCCGGTTTTCTCGGCAAGAAACGACAAGAAAATTGCTGGGAGAGCTTTCTTGCCGAGAAAACCGGCCGGGTGTACGAGGCTTTCAGGTTTCTCGTCGGGAAATCTGCCCAGAATCTCGACGAGAAAAATAGAGATCCTGCTCTCTATTTTCTCGTCAGGATTCTTGTCGGCCTGTTTCCCGATGAGAAACCCGAGAGTGTGTACACTTACCTGCCTCCATGGAAACCCGCGCATGCTCGAAATGACTTTGACGCATGCACGGTAGCTTCCAAGGCATAGGTAGGGTGAATCAAGATGGCGGCGACGGCATCGAATGTGACGAGCGCATGCTCGTCGTAGTTGATGACGTCACCGCGTTCGTGCCATTCAAAAGAACGGCAGTTCTTTTGAATCGTACGTGTGTACACTCGGCCGGCACAAGATTCTTGTCAAGAATCTCGTCAGGAAAAACAACGGGTTTTTTCCTGACGAGATTCTTGGCCGTGTGTACGAGGCTTTAGATGTGATGGCTGAATTTTTTTTTTTTAGGCTTTCTATTTTCATCTGGTGATCCAGCAAGTAAGTTCTATTGTATTTCAAAAGCTCAAGCTCTCCAGCAGAATGTATCCATTTACATGGATGAGACAAAAGATTTAACACTGGCAGGGGTGGTTAAAATGATCAGCTTTTATTCCATCTTCAATCACGGCGCCCGGACCCGAAAAATAGAAATAAAAAAAAAAAGCTCTGCCTTGATGGGAGGCTTCCCGCCGACTGCTGTCTCTTGGCTGTGACAGCTGTTATATAGGCAAGGTCGGGCCACCCAGTGGCGTAACCTGGTGACCCCGCCCCCTTCTGATGTCATGTTTTTCAAATTTTACAGTCTATTGGGCGCCGCGATTGAAGATGGATGGACATCGCGGGACACTTTTTTTTTATAAAGAAATTGTCAAAAACTGTCTCCTGTGGTTTTTACTTTGACACTTTTTTGATGTGAATGGGTAGGGGTACGATGTAGGGGGGGGTGGGATTTGGGGGCCCCCTTGTTAAAGGGGGCTTCCAAAGTTCCGATAAGCCCTACACCCGCAGACCCCCACAACCACCGGGCAAGGGTTGTGGGGACCCCAAAGCACCCTCCCCATGTTGAGGGCAAGTGGCCTGGTATGGTTCAGGAGGGGGGGTGCTGCTCGCTTGTCCCCCCCCTTTTTCCTGGCCTGCCAAGCGGCATGCTCGGATAGGGGTCTGGTATGGGTTTTGGGGGGGAACCACAAGCCATTTTTTTTAATAGGGCGCGGGGTTCCCCTTAAAATCCCTACTAGACCTGAAGGGCCTGGTACGGATTTTGGGGCGGACCCCCACACCATTTTTGTTTTTAAATTTTGGCATCGAGTTCCCCTTAATATTCATACCAGACCTGAAGGGCCTGGTATGGACTGGGGGGAACCCACGCCATTTTTTTTATCTATATTGCCGGGACCTGACAATGCATTACAGCTGCAAGCAATTTTAAATTTTTTTTTTTTACTTTAGAAATGTAATTTTGCTGCGGTACTGTAATAAACATTGGAAAGATGTGCTACTTTACAGGCAGACTAAGGGGACACCCCAAGGCACGATTTTTAACCACTTCCCGCCCGGCCTATAGCAGAATGACGGCCGGGCAGTGGTTCTGTTATCCTGACTGGGCATCATATGACGTCCAGCAGGATAACATGCCGGCGCGTGCCCGCGGGGGCGCGCAACATGGCAACCGGAGGTGCTGTGTGTCAGTCTGACACACTGCATCTCCGATCATGGTATGGAGCCTCTGACGGAGGCTCCTTACCACATGATCAGCTGTGGCCAATTACAGCTGATAGTCGCATGAGCCAGGATGTGACGATAAACGGCTTTCCTTGGTTCGCGCTGACAGGGAGAGACAATCGTCAGCTCTCCCTGTCAGAGGGGAGGGTCTGTGCAGATAATCAACACATTGATTATCAGCACAGCCCCATCAGATGTGCCACCACAGCTGCCAATAAGTGCCCATCAGCTGCCAGTCAGCGCCCCATCAGAAACGGATGTCAGTGCCCATCACAGTGCCAATCAGTGCCCAGCAGTAACACCAGTCAGTACCTCATCATCAGTGCTGCCCATCAGTGCCACCTGTCAGTGCCAATCAGTTCCGCCTGTCAGTGCCCATCAGTGCCACCTATCAGTGCCAACTCATCAGTGCTGCCTCATCAGCTGCCAGTCAGCGCCCCATCAGAAACGGATGCCAGTGCCCATAACAGTGTCAATCAGTGCCCATATCAGTGCCAATCAGTGCCAATCAGTGCACAGCAGTAACACCAGTCAGTACCTCATCAGTGCTGCCCATCAGTGCCACCTGTCAGTGCCAATCAGTACTGCCTAACAGTGCCAATCAGTGCCCATCAATTCTACATATCAGCGCCGCCTCATCAGTGCCCGACAGTGAAGGAGAAAACAAAATGTTATAACCGAAACGAAGAAACTTTTTTTTTTCAAAAAATTCAGTCTTTTTTAGTTTGTTTAGCTTAAAATAAAAACCCAGAGGTGATCAAATACCACCAAAAGAAAGCTCTATTATTGGCAAGAAATTGATAAAAATTTAGTTTGTGTACAGCGTTGCATGAGCACGCAATTGTCATTCAAAGTGCGATAGCGCTGAAAGCTGAAAATTGGCCCTGGCAGGAAGAGGCGAAAATGCCCGGTATCGAAGTTGTTAAAGGAATATTTCATTTTTATTGCTTCACTCTAAGCATTAATAAAATCACTGCTCCCGAAAAAAAAAAAAAAAAACGGTCGTCCCCAAACACTTTTTATGGCAATAACTTGCATATAAGCCTTTAAAAAGAGCACTTTTCGATTTTTCATGTTCGTATCCCATAGACTTTAACGGTGTTCGCACAAATGTTTTGTCTGTTCGCATGTTCTGCTGCAAACTGATCGGGGGGGGGGGGGGGGTGTTCGGCTCATCCCTACTGAAGAATAAAGAAAATCTTTTTCCTTTTTCAGTCCAGAGCTTAATAAATAAATAGAGAGAAATGTAGCGACAAATCGTGACACATTCCCTTTTAATATTAACAAATCGCCATATGGAAGGGGAGAATTTCCCAGCAGGTCCAAGTTTTCTCGCAAAGTTTAGAAGAAGAAAATGAATATTACAATCTTCTAGAATTGCAAATAATGTAAACAAAAAAGTGGAAAAGAGTTTAATAAAAATTATTTCCCGACAGAGAAGAAGTCATTTATAATAAATCTGATTAAAATGTCAAACGGAGGAAGAGTAAATGTATTAGAGAGAAATCGACAAATAATGCTTAGATGATATAAAAAAAAAAAGTACTATACTGGTCTGGAATATTTTTTAGTACAACATAGGGGATTTTTGCTGGATGGGAGGGATTTAAAGTGGAGAGGATTTGTACTTGAGGGGATAGGGATTGTGCTGGGAGAGTGGATTTGGAGGGGAGGATTTGTGCTAGGAGGGGGAATTTCAGGAGGAAGTTTATTTGTGCTGGGAGGGTGAATTTTCAGGTGAAAAAAGATTTTTGCCGAGGGGGAAGATGATTTTTACGCGGAGGGTGGATTTGGGGGGGGGGGTTGTGCTAATAAGGGGGATTTGGGGTGGGAGTATTTGTGCTGGGAGGGAGAATATCAAGGGAAGAAGATGTGATGGGCCACTGAGTCACCTAGGCTGGTTAAATGACTAGTTAATTAGCTTGTGTTAATTTATGTTTCTGGTTACAGTTTGTATTGTTAGGGTAATATGATCAGGAGGGGGAAACCTACTTTTCAAGTGTATAAAAAGCCTGTATCCTTGTCCAATAAAACATTCCATGTTGCAGTTTTGTAACTGCGCTAGTCTCGCCTGGTTCTTGGTTACAATGTGTGGCTGTAATATCTGATATCTGAAGGTCCAGACTGGAGGAAGCAGTGTACTGATGGAAGCACTCAAGCGGAATGCGACAGGGTTCAGTGACAGAAGATTTCTGCTGGGGGGGGATGATTTATGCTGGGAGGGTTGATTTGGGGAGGAGGATTTGTGCCAACAGTTGGTATTTAGGGTGAGAGAATTTGCACTGGGGGGGGAGGAATTCAGGGGGAAGAAGCTCTGCATATCGATTAGGAAAAAGGTACTTCGATTTTTTTTTTTATTATTAAAATAATTACAGTGCCATCATACTGTCCAGAAATAGAAGAGACAATGTAAATTACACAGTGTATGCTTAGTATCACTTTAACCCCTTCCCGACCAGCCGCCGCAGTTATACTGCGGCAGGTTGGCTCCCCTGGGCGAGCCGTCGTAGATGTACATCGGCTCTTTAACCGCTTCAGCCCCGGAAGATTTTACCCTCTTCCTGACCAGAGTACTTTTTACAATTTGGCAATTTAATTGACAATTGCGCGGTCGTGCGACGCTGTACCCAAACAAAATTTGCATCCTTTTTTTTTTCCACAAATAGCTTTCTTTTGGTGCCATTTGATCACCTCTGCGGGTTTTATTTTTTGCGCTATAAACAAAAGAACAGCGACAATTTTGAAAAAAAAAAAAACATAATATCTTTTACTTTTTGCTATAATAAATATCCCACATTTAAAAAAAAAAAAAAAAAACATTTTTCCTCAGTTTAGGCCGATATGTATTCTTCTATTTTTGGTAAAAAAAAAAAAAAATCGCAATAAGCGTATATTGATTGGTTTGCGCAAAAGTTTTAGCGTCTACAAAATAGGGGATAGAATTATGGCATTTTTATTATTATTATTTTTTTTACTAGTAATGGCGACGATCTGCGATTTTTATCGGGACTGCGATATTATGGCGGACACATCGGACACTTTTGGGACCACTGACAATTTTACAGCGATTAGTGCAATAAAAATGCACTGATTACTGTAAAGATGTCACTGGCAGGGAAAGGATTAACACTAGGGGGCGATCAAGGGGTTAACTGTGTTCCCTCTGCATGTTCTAACAGAAGGGGGGGATGGGACTTACTAGGGTAAATGACAGATCGCTGTTCATACATTGCATGAACAGACAATCAGTCTCCCCTAATGCCACGTACACACGGTCGGAATTTCCGACAGAAAAAGTCCGATGGGAGCTTTTGGTCAGGAATTCCGACCGTGTGTATGCTCCATCTGACTTTTTCTGTCGTAAATTCCGACGGACTTAGATAGAGATCAGGTTCTCTAATTTTCCATCGAAAATTCCGACGGACGTGTTCCCATTGGAAAGTCCGACCGTGTGTACACGGCATTAGAGAATTGGGATCTGTGTGTTTACACACACAGCTCCCGGTTCTCGCTATGGTACGAGCGATCGCGGGGTGCCCGGCGGTCATCGCGCGCGCCGGGCACTCGCATGGGCTTGGGGGGCGAGTAGCGGGCACGTGCGCCTCCGGCGGCGTGCGCCCCTAGTGGCCACAGGACGAAGCGACGTAACATAACGTTGTTTCGCCCAGCCGAGCCATGTTGCCGCAGTAAAACTGCGGCGGCTGGTCGGCAAGTGGTTAAGATGCTCTAGCAGCGTGTCCCCGGAGCAAATGCGCGTGCCCAGCGGGCGCGATGACCGCCGGGCACCCGCGATCGCTCGTGACAGTGCAAGAACCGGGATATGTGAGTGTAGACACACAAATCCCGGTTCTGTCAGGGGAGAGGAGACCGATCGTGTGTTCCTACTAAGAAGGAACAACGATCGGTCTCCTCCTCTAGTCAGCCACATTCCCCCCACAGTTAACCCCTTGATCGCCTCCTAGTGTTAACTCCTTCCCTGCCAGTGACATTTATACAGTAATCAGTGGCTATTTTTAGCTCTGATCGCTGTATAAATGTCACTGGTCCCAAAAATTTGTCAAAAGTGTCCCAAAAATTGGGATATTTATAGCAAAAAGTACAAAATATTGTGTTTTTTTCAAATTTGTCGAAGAAGAAGAAGGCGACTTGTGGGTTTAACTATTCATTTATTTTGTATAGTTTTGTGGAAGTGCCGAAATGTTTTATTTAAATGATGATAAAAGGGGGAAGGTACCTACATCCTATCAAAATAGAAAATTTGGTGATTAAGGCTGTTGGACTTTAATGGTACCGTAATGATAAAGATAGATGATTATATAAAACAGAATACATTTTATTAATTTAACATGGACATGTTAAAACATATATATTTCTAAAATTATTATATCTCTGTCTGTTCAATCAAAAGGAGAGTGGAAAAACTGACAGAAATGGCAATATCAGTTCACCCTTTACATTGCCATGCTCGACGTGTTTCGCGGATATTCACCGCTTCTTCAGGAGCTTTACGTTGAAAAATATGAATGGAGACAATATATAAAACTACAGAGAAGAAAAAGAAATATCAGATTATTCATAATATAAGCAATAAAGCATCACATTACATAATCAAGAATAAATGGCAGAATATGGCATCCCTTCCCTAGAGTGATCTTAACCCTTACCGAAGGTGGCAACACGGGCTGCAGTCCAAAAAGAGTGGGTCTGCCCCGGCGGATGGGAGAGCCCCCCGCAGACAAAAGGGGGAGAGCAGCTGGAGGTCTGTTATAGAGTAGAGACATTATGAGTCTAAGCTGAAAATATTCTTCATGGCAACAATAGCTGAAAAGACATTCTAATAAATAGATGACGGTCAGCCGTCATACCAGAATATGTCGGAAGACGACCAGTGGTTATTCTAATAAACGACAATCCTGGTGGACAGCCATGGATGTTCAGGTAGTATAGGGCTACATAAAGTGGCCCAAAGTTGCTCTAATACTATATGGTTTCAGCAGACGCCAAAAGGTTGCTCAGGTAACCTATCAGCAATTACTATTGAAAGAGGGGGGGGGGTGGAAGTCAAAATTAAAAATAATAAATAATACTCTCTAGGAATATATAAAGAAATAGGACAAACAAAAATGTTGATTCTACCTTTAGATTTAATCCCGTTGCCAGGAATAGTGGCAGACGGAGATAGTAATAACAGCCGCAGACTGAACTCTCAGGTATATTAAGTCCACCGGACAGGTTGATTTGGCAGGGTAGAGCCTTAGTCATGCCGTGCCATATAGATCTGGTGGTTTAATACATACACATCAGCAGTGAGTGGGTATAACAGCATAGCCAGTGGGATATACATAGTTGGTACTCAACTAACTCACCTTGTATTTAAGTGCTCAAATAGACCTGCGCCTGGTATTCAATAGGTATCCACTAGGTCCACTACAGTATTCCTTTAAAACAGGATCAAACACATACACATTGTGCATCTTGCTTAAAGTCTCCAGAGACATAGGCATATTGGTCTTCATCACAAATACCACACAGAGATGGTCTCCTTTGTCTTGGAGGTTAGACCTCCAGATCCTAGAGGGGGAAGTTGGGATAAGGGTATATTACAACGCAAAACCCTATGGATCGAACACCTAGATGCGATGACCCCGCCAGGCCTGAATGAGGTCAATTCATAAAGGCCCTTTCTATGAATTTGCCTGACTCTGTGAATGCAAGCATGCACATGTATGCTCCTTTGTGCCTATATGTGCATTTCTTCACCTGTTTCGAGTTGTATGAGATTATGTTCATCAAATTTCCCCTTTTCTCTTTCCGTTTTGTTCATTCCTCGCTCTTTTTCTTACTCCATTCGTGTTTTTCTGCCTATTAGCGACAACCGGTGTTTTAGACATCAATTGCTAGCAATCTAATATGATCATTATGAAATTACGAATTATTTTATATATTTAATTATCAATTTCTGTACATATATACACAAAGTATTGTTATATGTATGGCTTATGTGGTATCCTTTCCCTGAGATTTCTCCCTGGCTTATTGCCATTCCCTGGTGTGGAATACACTTAGGATTTGCCATGCATATTATGCATTGGCCACTAGATGTCACCACTTTATCCATTTCTGGCCGAACCCGCCCTTTTCCAACATGGCCGCCAGGGAGTCTGCCCTTTTCCGGGGTGGTCTTCCGGGATGTGGCTCATGCTTTGGCCTGTCCCGGCGGACGTGCGGCTCCACAGGGAGAGCGTGGGGGCGGGCATGCACCCACGCCTCTCGCTCTCACTGTCTGACCGGCCATATGCTGCGCTGCCATTTGTGGCAGTGACGTTTTCGTCCGGTTTATGGACACTGCGCATGCGCGATTCATGCATGCACCCTGTGGGGCCGTCCTGGTGAAGTCACGCGTTATTTGACGTCGGGGCGGCGCCGGGCAGGAGCCCCTGTGCAGATAAGAAGGCCCTTCCGTGGATGTAGCGCACGTTGCTGCAGCACGGCTGAGTGTGTGTCCGAAGTGGAGCTGGTATGCTGAGGATTCAGATGAAAACGTAGTCAGGCAGGTCAAGTCGGCAACAGATCAGGCAAAACGGTACTAAATCTAAATGCAAAGAATGGTCAGGCAGGCGGAGGTCATACACGAGCTGGCGGTGAAGTACCAAATCAGCAGGCTGGAGAGTGGTCAAGAATTCAGGCAGTGGTTCAATACACAGTAGTCAAAATCACAGCGCTATCAATACACCCAGTAAGCAAGTCCAAACAAACAAGCACTGAGTAAGGCCCCTTTCACACCGACATGTTTTCAGGCGGTTTAGCGCTAATAATAGCGCTGCTATTCCGCCTGAAAAAATCGTGCCCTGCAGTCTTCAGTGTGAAAGCCCAAAGGCTTTCACACTGAAGCGGTGCGCTAGCAGGACCGCTCCAAAAGTCCTGCTAGCCGCATCTTTACAGCGGTGAAGGAGCGGTGTGTTCACCGCTCCTTTACCGCTGCTGCCCATTGAAAGCAATGGGAGACCGCGGTAATACCGCCCGCAATGCGCCTCTGCAGAGGTATTAACCCCTTTTTCGGCCGCTAGCAGGGGTTAAATTCACCCCGCTAGCGGCCGCATACCGCGGTAAAAACGAAGGTATAGCGGCGCTAAAAATAGCGCCGCTATACCCACAGCGCACCTCCCGCTCCAGTGTAAAAGGGGCCTAACAGGAAGTGCTGCTATTTATGGGCTGCTTAATTGTACATTGTCCGCAGCTGACTGCAGGTGGGGCTAGTGAGTCCAAGGCAATGCATCAAGCTGGGAGAACATTGCAATAACTCCAGACCTCTTCCGTGGCACAACAGGTAAGACTGCAGCTGTGAGACCAGGAACATCCCGGTTTGAAGACACCCCGGTACATGACAGTGTGTCCCCCTGATTTTGTCCAGGATGACTGGTGAGTAGAAGCTATACTTGCCACATTTGCTATGTCTCTGGAAACTTTAAACAAGATGCACAATGTGTATGTGTTGTATTCTCTTTTAAAGGAATACTGTTGTGGACCTAGTGGATACCTATTGAATACCAGGCGCAGGTCTATTTGAGCACTTAAATACAAGGTGAGTTAGTTGAGTACTAACTATGTTTATCCCACTGGCCATGCTTTTATCCACACTCACTGCTGATGTGTATGTACTAAACCACCAGATCTATATGGTACAGCATGACTTATGCCTTGTACACACAGTGTTTTTTTGAATTGAATTTCCAAATGAAAAAAGTCAGATGGAATATTTTCATCGGATATTCTGACCGTGTGTGTGCCCCACTGAACTTTTTTCGTCGGAAATTCTAACGGAGTTAGAAAGAGAACATGTTCTCTTTTTTTCCGACGAAAATTCCATTCGTCTGTATGGAACTCCGACGGAGAAAAAAACATGCATGCTCAGAATCAAGTCGACGCATGCTCGGAAGCATTGAACTTCATTTTTTCTCGGCTCGTCGTTGTGTTGTATTTCACCGCGTTCTTGACGGTCAGAATTTGGTGTGACAGTGTGTATGCAAGACAGCTTGAACGGAATTCCGTTGGAAAAATCAGTCGGAGTTTATCCCGACGGAAAATCCGATCGGGTGTACGAGGTATAAGGCTCTACCCAGCCTAATCAACCTGTCCGGTGGACTTGATATACCTGAGAGTTCACTCTGCGGCTGTTATCACTATCTCCGTCTGCCACTATTCCTGGCAACAGGATTAAATCTAAAGGTAGAATCAACATTTTTGTTTGTCCTATTTCTTTATATATTTCTAGAGAGTATTATTTACCGTATATTTACTCGAGTATAAGCCGACCTGAGTATAAGCCGAGGCACCTAATTTTACCCCCAAAAAACTGGCAAAACTTATTGACTCGAGTATAAGCCTAGGGTGGGAAATGCAGCAGCTACTGGTACGTACTACTGGTCTTATCAGAGTGTCCCCATCAGTGTTTTATCAGAGTGTCCCCATCAGTGTCTTATAAGAGTGTCCCTATCAGTTTTTTTTTTCAGTGTGTCCCCATCAGTGTTATATCAGAGTCTCCCCATCAGTGTCTGATAAGACTCTGATAAAACACTAATGGGGACACTCTGAAAAAAAACTGATGGGGACACTGATAAAACACTGACGGGGACACTGTGATAAAACACTGACTGGGACACCGTCATAAAACACTGATGGGGACACTCTAATAAGAGTGTCCCCATCAGTGTCTTATCAGTGTGTCCCCGTCAGTGTTTTATCAGTGTCCCCATTAGTGTCCAATCAGAGTGTCCCCATCATTGTCCAGAGTGTCCCCATCAGTGTCCAGTGTCCCATCAGTGTCCTCATTATCTGTGTATGTCCACACTGTACTGTGTTGCTTGCCTTAGTTATTATTAGAGCGGACTTCCGCTCTCTTTCATCTCCCGACTCCCGCCGTAAAATGCTGTGCAATACAAACAGCGGGCGGGTAGCCGGGAGGTGCCGAGCCAATAATGTCACAGGCTGCTAGGACATGGCAGTCCCAGCAGCCAATCGTAGCACCAATCGTAGCGCAGAGCGTCACGGCAGGGGCGGGAGTTTCGACAGCGGCTCTGCTACAAGCGAAAGACTAGCGAGTGGGAATACCGGTAATACACGAGCGGGAGGGATGCGAGCTGCGGGCCGGGATACGGAGACCCCTGCTCTAGAGGAGTGACACACCGGAGACAAGTAAGTGGCAGCATGACTCGAGTATAAGCTGAGGGGGGCATTTTCAGCCCCAAAAAAAGGCTGAAAAACTCGGCTTATACTCGAGTATATACGGTATTATTTTAAATTTTGTCTCCCTCCTCTTTCCATAGTAATTGCTGATAGGTTACCTGAGCAACCTTTTGACGTCTGCTGAAACCATATAGTATTAGAGCAACTTTGGGCCACTTTATGTAGCCCTATACTACCTGCACATCCATGGCTGTCCACCAGGATTGTCGTTTATTAGAATAACCACTGGTCGTCTTCCGACATATTCTGGTATGACGGCTGACCATCTATTTATTAGAATGTCTTTTCAGCTGTTGTTTCCATGAAGAATATTTTCAGCTTAGACTCATAATGTCTCTACTCTATAACAGACCTCCAGCTGCTCTCCCCCTTTTGTCTGTGGGGGGCTCTCCCGTCCGCCGGGGCAGACCCACTCTTTTTGGACTGCAGCCCGTGTCGCCACCTTCGGTAAGGGTTAAGATCACTCTAAGGAAGGGATGCCATATTCTGCCATTTATTCTTGATTATGTAATGTGATGCTGTATTGCTTATATTATGAATAATCTGATATTTCTTTTTCTTCTCTGTAGTTTTATATATTGTCTCTGTTCATATTTTGCAACGTAAAGCTCCTGACGAAGCGGTGAATATCCGCGAAACATGCCGAGCATGGCAATGTAAAGGGTGAACTGATATTGCCATTTTGGTCAGTTTTTCCACTCTCTTTTTGATTGAACAGACCGAGATATAATAATTTTAGAAATATATTATTATTATACACGATTTATATAGCGCCAACAGTTTACGCAGCGCTTTACAATGTAGAGGGGGGGACAGCACAATTACAGTACAATACAGAAGGTACAGGAGGGCTCGGCTCGTAGAGCTTACATTCTAAAGGGAGGGGGTGGTGGTACAAAAGGTAATAGCTGCAGAGAATGATATGATGGGGGTGGCTCAGGGACAGTTGTTAGGTGGGTGTGGGATAGGCTATATATATATATGTTTTAACATGTCTATGATAAATTAATAAAATGTATTCTGTTTTATATAATCGTGTATCTTTATCATTACGGTACAATTAAAGTCCAACAGCCTCAATCATCAAATTTTCCATTTATTTTGTATACCTCTCCTAAGGGGGTGTGTCTTATGCCTACATATTTTTGCTAATAAGTGTCCCTCAATCCCATCTCAAAAAATTGGGAGGTATGTGGAAGTACAGCAATAGCTGTTCTCCCAGTGCTCAGTAAAAATGCAAATTGTACATTACCCCCATGCTGTCCAGGGCAATTTAGAATTTTTTCACATACATGTGCAAATCAGCATTTTTTGCTCGAAAATTACTTAGAACACCCAAACTTTAATATATATATATATATATATATATATATATATATATATATATATATTTTACATACTGTTACCAGTCTGTGTCCCTGATCACCGCCACGCTAGTTATATGATGACTCTGTACTGTATATATAGTATATATTCAGTATATCTGAAAATCAATCAATCCTTATGTACTGATGGCCTATCTCGTATCCTGAGGCCAAAAAATAAATAAAAAATGCCAAGACAATACAAATATCCCTCTAATGACCCATTTTGGAAAGTAGACAGTCCAAGACAATTTAAAAAAAATGTTTACATACTGTCACCAGTGCAGTACAGTGTCATCATATAATACTAGTGTGGCGGTGATCAGGGACACTGACTGGTAACAGTATGTTAAAAAAAAAAAAAAATACTAATAATAGTTTTTTATTACTTTTTCTTTTTATTACATTTTTTAATTACATACAGTGACCACAGCAATACAGTGTTACCATAGTAACACTGTACTACTCTGGGAAGGTGATCAGGATTTTTTTTTTTTTTACACTCTATGATTGCCTAAAACTGTGAATTTTTTGGTAATAAGCAACCATTATTTTCTGAATGAAAATGATTCATTCCGCGTTTACTAGTGTGAGTAGCTGTGATTGGACATGTCTGTATCATGTGATCACTGTGACCAGTCACAGAGCTCATCACAATAGTACACAATGAATGGCATGAATCAAAGACCTTTCATTGTGTACAATTGTCATGTAATCTGCTGTGATTGGCCACAGCGATCACATGGTACCGACAGAGATCTGTCATCGGCGGACACAGTGGGTAACAGATCGAACTGGAGCACAGCTCGTCATATGACTCGTCATATGACATCCTCCCTGAATAACAGGATCATTTTTTTTTTTACCCCTCCCGCCCAGTCTACTGTAATATGACGGCCAAGCGGGAGGGGTTAAAAAAATAATATTTTTGTTTATTTTATACAATTTTTTTACACTTTAAAAAAAAATTATGTTTTTTTTAAAAAGCCTTCTATGTAATAGCATGGGCAGGTGAAAGGTCCTCTTTATGGAGACATCTGGGGTCTATTGGACTCCCCTAACCTCCAGTTCAGCTAGCTGTATCCTCAGCTACACTAGCCAAGGAATAACAGCTGTGACCCCAGAGGTGACATAAAACACGTTGCTCTTGGGGTCATTTGACGCAGGAGGGAGTTCCTCCAGCTCTCACTAGGGAAGCTGAGGAAGCTGAGGAATCGGAGAGCCCAGGAACCACCGTGGATGCCACCAGGAGGAAGAGGGTGCCATTTGAGAGCTCCGTAAAAGTGATTGGGTGCCTCTAGATCACTTTTATTGGAAAGCCCTTCACCAACTTATTCGATTTTTACTGTAAGAGTGCTTTCACACTGAAAGCGCCCGGGCGTCAGCGGTAAAACGCCGCTATTTTTAGTGGCGCTTTACCGGTCGCTAGCGGGTCGCTTTTAACCACCGCTAGTGGGCGGAAAAAGGTTAAAAGCGCCGCTGCAGCGGCAGGGGCGCTTTAGGAGCGGTGTATACAACGTACCTAAAGCACTGCAAAGAAGCTGCTTGCGGGACTTTTTTTGATGCCCTGCCAGTGCAGCGCCCCAGTGTGAAAGCACTTGGGCTTTCACGCTGGGATTGCAGCTGAGGCTTTTTTCAGGCCCTTTACAGTGAAAATCGCCTCCAGTGTGAAAGGGGTCTAAAGCCCTTCACCAGCTTATTGGACTTTTATTGGACCGCTATTGGAAAGCCCTTCGCCAGCTTTTTGGCATTTTATTGGAAAGCCCTTCACCAGCTTGTTGGACCTTTATTGGAAAGCCTTCACCAGCTTATTGGACATTTATTGGAAAGCCCTTCATCAGCTTGTTGGACCTTTATTGAAAAAACCTTCACCAGCTTGTTGGACTTTTATTGGAAAGCCCTTCACCAGCTTGTTGGACCTTTATTGAAAAAACCTTCACCAGCTTGTTGGACTTTTATTGGAAAGCCCTTCATCAGCTTGTTGGACCTTTATTGGAAAACCCTTCATCAGCTTGTTGGACCTTTATGCCGCGTACACACGATCATTTTTCCCGTCGGGAAAAATAACATTTTTTCCTTTGGACGAGAAAAACGATCGTCTGTGGGCTTTTTGCCGTTTTTTCCGACGGGAAAAACGGCATTAATCACGATGAGAAAAATTAGAACATGTTCTAATTTTTCTCATCGTTTTTTCCAGCATTTGTTTCCGTGGCAGTTTTCCCATAGGGAAACACTGCCACGGAGCCCATACACGGTCGTTTTTCTCGACAAAGAAAAAAATGACGGGAAAAACGGTCGTGTGTGGGGGAACATGCCGTTCCCTCGTTTTTCATTTTTTTTCATGTCGTGATTCACGGCAGTGTTTTCACCGCCGTGAATCACGATCGTGTGTACGCGGCATTATTGAAAAAACCTTCACCAGCTTGTTGGACTTTTATTGGAAAGCCCTTCATCAGCTTGTTGGACCTTTATTGAAAAAACCTTCACCAGCTTGTTGGACTTTTATTGGAAAGCCCTTCACCAGCTTGTTGGACCTTTATTGAAAAAACCTTCACCAGCTTGTTGGACTTTTATTGGAAAGCCCTTCACCAGCTTGTTGGACCTTTATTAGAAAGCACTTTACCAGCTTATTGGACTTTTATTGGAAAGCCCTTCGCCAGCTTATTGGACTTTTAGTGGAAAGCCCTTCACCAGCGTATTGGACATTTATTGGAAAGCCCTTCGCCAGCTTATTGGACTTTTATTGGAAAGCCCTTCACCAGCGTATTGGACTTTTATTGGAAAGCCCTTCACCAGCTTGTTGGACTTCTATTGGAAAACCCTTCATCAGCTTATTGGACTTTTATTAGAAAGCACTTTACCAGCTTATTGGACTTTTATTGGAAAGCTCTTCACAGGCTTTTAACCGCTTAACGACCGCCCACTGTATATATACATCGGTAGAATGGCACGGACAGGCATAATCACATACCTGTACGTGGCCCTTTAAATGCCTGCCGTGTGGTCGCGTGCACGCCCGCCAGCAGCGCGCTCGCGACCCTGCCGCCTTCCCCGTGAGTCGGACCGCGGATCCCGCAGACTCGATCGCCGCGAGAATCCCCGCAATCGTCTCACGGAGGTATAGAGCGGGGAGATGCTTGTGTAAATAAGCATCTCCCCGCTCTGACTAGTGACAATGACACGGATCTCGGCTCCGTGCACTCGGAGCGAAGATCAGTGTCATGTGACACAGAGCCCAACCCCCCTCAGTTAGAAAAATAATGCAGGGAACACTTAACCCCTACATCGCCACCTAGTGGTTAACCCCTTCACTGCCAGTGTCATTTTCACAGTAATCAGTGTATTTTTATAGCACTGATCGCTGTGAAAATGACAATGGTCCCAAAAATGTGTCAAAAGTGTCCGATGTGTCCGCCATAATGCCATAATGTCACAGTCACGAAAAAAATCACTGATCGCCGCCATTACTAGTAAAAAAAAAAAAAAATTATAAAAATGCCATAAAACTATTCCCTATTTTGTAGACTGTATAACTTTTGCGCAAACCATTCAATAAATGCTGATTGTAATTTTTTTTACCAAAAATATGTAGAAGAATACGTATCGGCCTAAACTGAGGAAAAAAAATGTTTTATATATTTTTGGGGGATATTTATTATAGCAAAAAGTAATAAATATTGATTTTTTTTCAAAATTGTCGCTTTATTTTTGTTTATAGCGCAAAAAATAAAAAGACCCCAGAGGTGATCAAATACCACCAAAAGAAAGCTCTATTTGTGGGAAAAAAAGGATGTCAATTTTGTTTGGGAGCCACGTCGCACGACCGCGCAATTGTCAGTTAAAGCGACGCAGTGCCGAATCGCAAAAAGGGGCCTGGTCTTTAACCAGCCAAAATGGTCCAGGGCTTAAGTGGTTAAGCTGGTACCAAGCTCGCAGCTGCTCCAGCTTGATTTGACCACTTGTCTACCATGCAGTTTATGAATGTACCTTGGTAAACAAGTGGTTAAAGAGATAAGTCCATAAGGTGGCATGCACCTAGTAGGACTTTACCCATAACAATGCACAACATTGTAGAAAGTGTCTGAATTCCTGGAGTTTGGCTTTACTGCTATTGACAGACTACCGTATATCCTCGAGTATAAGCCGACCCGAATATAAGCCGAGGCACCTAATTTTACCACAAAAAACTGGGAAAACGTATTGACTCGAGTATAAGCCTAGGGTGTCCATCTGCATGCCTTACTGTGTCCATGTGCATGCCTCACTGTGCCTCACTTTGCCTCACTGTGTCCATGTCCATGCCTCACTTTGCCTCACTGTGCCCATGCCTCACTGTGCCCATGCCTCACTGTGTCCATGACTAGACTGTGGTTTTACATTGGAGTCTATGGAAGGGGTGCCCGGCTTTGAAAAATCGGTGCTCCCCGGCCGTAGGTTTCCCAGACAAAAAACTTTGCACACTTATAGAGAAGAAATAGAGCTACATTTGTGCTAAGTTTGGGGTCTAGGGAACCTACGATCGGTCGGTACCGGGTCCCCAAATTCACTGGAGAAATGACCGTTTAACATGGGAGTCTATGGAGGGGTTCCCGGCTTTGAAAAATCGTTGCTCCCCGGCTGTAGGTCAACACACTTGTAGAGGAAGAGTGGGGCTACATGTGTGCCAAGTTTGGGGTCCAGGGGACCCACGGCCGGCCGGTACTGGGTCCCCAAAGTTCGGGAGATCAGGCACAAAAAGGTGCCTCGAGTATAAGCTGAGGGGGGCATTTTCAGCACAAAAAAAATGTGCGGAAAAAACTCGGCTTATACTCGAGTATGTATGGTACAGGTATATCATAAATGGTCACACTTCAATTACTTTTAGCTACACAAAGCCGAAGTGTTCCGCATCACATTACAGAAGTACAAGAACTGACACAATGTAACAAACAATAAAAAAAGAGGTAAAAGTCATCGCTCAGAGGGACAACGTGAGAAAACAAGTGTTAAATCTTACACAAAGCGCTGGTAATGTCCAATTAAAAAAACAGTCATTTTATATTAATGGGATATAAAATCGGCCACCAAACTGGATTCTGTGCCGAGGACAGCAATAAGGAAGCGGTTAGACCTCACTCGTCATTATCGCATGACCCCGATGTTAATTGTAACCTAGAAAGCCTCTCCCCTCACCTCCACCTTCCAGCATTCCATAACCTGCCAAACACAGCTAATTGCATTCTGCACACATCTGCTCCAGACTGGTGGCATCGTCACCCTCATTACATACAACAACAAGTATCTTCTGCCACCCACCCGATTCTGAGAATCCAGGCTTCCACCAGCTGGTGATGAGAAGAAAGAGGCAGCGGGTAAAATCTGCCGTTATTTATGCCGTTTTTTCTGCGAACGTCTATCAGGGAAGCCGCGCGACGTGACCCGCAGCCCCAAGGCGTCTTCTGCTTGCAGTGATCTTCCAGGGATGATTGATCTGTCTGTACATAGCGGAGCGGAGACTGATGGCACTCCCGAATCCCAGTCAATCAACAAGTCGTTTTTTGTTTTTTTTTGTTCATACGTTGCCTCAAGCTTATCTTCTATTAAAGTGTATGTCCAGACATTTTTTTATTTTTTTCATTTTGGATAGACTGGAGAAGCCCCCTGTTGGGTTTTATAGCTATTAATGGGTCCCATCAGACTTTTCTTCTCGATTCCTGTTGGTGCGTTCCGCCACCAATAAGGGGGCCCCAAGAAGGCTGGAAGGGGCCTTCTGCAGAACAGTTGAAAGGGTTTACCCTGCTGCAACCACCCCCCCTCCCCCCCGCTTGCAATCTCCTTGCAGCGTGCTTGAGATTTCCTTGCGACTTGCTTGTGACTTTTGTTATTTAACTTTACAGTCTATGGCAATCGAATTCCCATGCAGAAAGAAACCTTTCCTTTTTTTTTTTTACACTGTGACTTGAGTCACAGCAGTGTGACCTGGAATCAGTGGGAAGGGCCCCCGAGCTTGGGGAAAGAGCCCCAGGCTCAGAGGAAAAGGCAGCGGAACCGATAGAAAGGGCCCGCGGCTGTCATGGGGCCCTTCATGGTTTCTTGCACTGGGTCCCTGAAGAATCTATGTACCCCTCATTTTTTAATGAAAAATTAAAAGGTGAACTAACTCCAATTATCCTGGCAACCCCTCTGGTTGTAAGAGGAGCTATAGGTTATGTAGCGGGGTCCCCAAAATGTAACCCCGCTATACCTAAATTTAGGGGAGGGTTTGAGCTGTAGTTGGGCTCAGACCACCTTAATTGTAAGGGCATTCTATTTTACACCGCAGGTAGTATACTGGTGTGTGGTTCCCTGTGGCCTGTGGGTGGCGCTGCAATAATGGGCCAGGGTTGAACCGCTGGTATAGTGCTGTGCCTTGGGTGTCCTCTCTTGGCGGCGGTACAGTGGGCGTGGTCAACCTGCTGTGCATGCCGGGAGAGAATATAAAAGGGGCAGACGCTGCTTGCGAGGTGTGTCGGGGGTGGTTTGGTCTTCGCTCCAGAGTTGGAGTCCTGGTATGTGGTACCTGGCCCTCCTGGCAGGGGCCCGCGTACGCATCAGTCCCAGGCACCTTTAGCCCTGGGGCTGGAGCAACAACCTTGGGCCCAGCACCTTTAGCTGGGGCCCGTGTCCTGGAAGGAGAAATCCCAGGGTGCCTCTGGCATAGGAACCCATTCTGAGATGAGGAAGCTGGGGGAGGACCCTTCTGAAGGACCGGTGAAAAGTTCACGAAGAAAGAAGGGCCTGGTAACTCTCTGGAGGGATTAGATCCATCCAACACCAGAGGATTGGGATTAACAGTTCTGTGGCAGAAAATCTCCTAGTCGCATCTAAAGAAAAGGGAAAACTAAAGAAACGTCCGAGCATCACTTCGGCTGCTAGGATCCGCTTTCATAGGGAACTATCCGGGTGAGCTAAGCCTACTTGAGGAACGAGTAGTGAATACATAATTTGTCTTGTGCCTGGACTCATATCCAAACTCTTACTGTCCTGTCTTCTATCCACCCTTTTCTATCCATTGACTTTGCATATAAAAGAAATAAACTCTACGTTGGAGTTTACTATTATATAGAGACTTGTCCTTACATCCTAAGAGACGGGAACCAACTAAAGGGAGAACCTTGCTGTAGGACCCTAGTTTGTGACATTGCTCAACCTCTTCACACAAGAGGGTACGGGCAGGTAACAGGGTGAGTCTTTCCTGCAAGTGAGCCAAAGGCAGGTGAAAGACGGAGCCCGGGTGTTACAGTTAGAATTAGTGCCAAGAGCTCAAGTCCCTGACCTGCTGATGTCCTTTTGTTAGAACACTATCCCACCTGCTGAGGCCAAAGCCTCTGCCATCTTGTGCCCCACTCCATGACAGAGGCCTTCACACATTCCCAGTGGTTGATCTTTACATCCCAAAAGGAAGGAATGTCCACATATAGTAGTTTGCTGCACTTTACTGGTGGAAACTCTAGAATTGGCATAACAGTCACATCACTTCGACATACAATCCGGAGCCACTTAACATTACATTTAGAGGATAGTCCGCAGTAGTCACATTTGTAAGACCCCAGATCCCTCCTCTGCCCTTAAAAGCATTTTATTCCATCAAGATCGGTGTGATCAAATACTTTCCATGTTTAAAAATGGCACCGTTTACTTCCAGGTAAACCGGAAGTGATGTAAGCTCAACGCTTTCGGGTTCCTATATCATAGAGGCGATCAAAGCGGAAGGAAGTGCTGGCTGGTCAAGCGGGTGTCCCGATGGAACGGGACAGCCCAATGAAGCCACAGTAGGTGACGGGAGGGGGGTGTCCCCTCCTGCTGCTTTTAAAAGCAATTCAGCAGCTATTCACCCGCTAGGATTGCTTTTTACAATAGAGCTGACCATGGGCTCTCAAAAAAAATATAACCACTTGAAGTCTAGCAACGTACAAGTTGCTGGTACGTCACTGGTTGGCAAGAGGTTAAAGAGAATCTTCACCCTAGAAAGATTTTTTTTTAAGTCTATTAAAATACTGTAGCTGCTGACTTTTAATAAAATTACACTTACCCATCCAAGGATCCAGTGGCGTCCTCACCCAGGCAGGTTCTTTGCTGGTCTTCGGGGTCCTCAGCACTGGCATGTTTACTGTGAGAAGCCAGCTGTAACTACTTGCAGCTTCACAGCTGGCTTCCAATTGCGCATGCACGAGCCACGCTGCACTTTGTGAATGGCCCCGCAGCCTTCTGGGACCTGTGACGTGTCCCAGAAGGCTACGGGCAAAACGGGGGGGGCCTAGGCAATCCGAGTGGAAGTGGGATCAGGTACCTATCAAAATTGGGTACCCACTCCCCCCCCCCCCAAAAAAAACAAAAACAAATGTACCAATGCAAAAGAGGGGGCAAAGAGGACATAAAGTGGAACTTTCGCTTTTGAGTGAAGTTCTACTATAACTCAGATACTCAACTGGCCAAGTGGATCCAACGGTGACATAAAACAGGAAAATGAACCCCCTGGAAGAGCATAGAGCTGCCATATCCCTGAACTGATAACAAAGCACAATACCAATACCCCTTGGGACTTTTAAGCAGCTACCAAACATTAAAGATCTTTAAAATAATATAATTTTATTTGTACATGGTTTAAAGTAATTAACATTGGATATCCTAAAAAATACGGTTCCAGTATGATATATTCACCATCCAATATACATCAATCCTTATAAGATATTATTATTCATGGATTCAAAACAAATTCTCATAAAATATCCAGGTGAAAGCCCCAACACATTTTGATCAAAAGAATCAAGTTCTTCAAGGAATAGGGCCAGATATCATAATCTATCCCACATAAATAATGAATGAACATGACCGGAACCATTAAAATAACAGACAGTCCCTCCGGACCACCGAGCGCCAAAGCGGACCAGAATACCCAACAAAGAACCCTCAAGGAGTCATGCGGACCCAAGATACCAATGAGGGAAGAACAAAAAGTGTCACCATCCCCACGCAAAAAATATAGAAGACAGGCAGAGTGTAGGCATCTGGTAGATAAACCTCTATGTTGAAGGGATTAAATCATCTTGGAAATCCCCAAATTCGTGTGGATCCCAGGTAGAGAGAGTGGATCCAACGGTGTCCTGCTATGATACACTGATCAAATGCAGTAGCTCGGGTCCTACGTCGCCATATTGGTCTTCCTCAGTCTTCATAAGCCAAGTCAAGGTTTAGTCAGCCGGCCTCCATTGATGCGTTCCAGCTCCACCCACAGGCCACTGTAAGTTCCTACTCCTGACCTGTCCCTGGTCCATCAGCCTCCTGGGAAACCACATATCCCAGGAGGCTGCGGGACCAGGAACAGGCCACTCTTGCCTTGGTGAGAATAGCAGTGGGGTGGGGGGAAAAATAAAGTAAATTTAAAAGAAAAATAAAGTAAAAAAAAAATGATGATTTATATTGCAGAGAAGGAGAAGGGGTGCAGGGAGCTATATAGGATCTGGGGGGCTAGAAGCCCTGTCTAAATTTTTCTTTTTTTTTGCTAAAGAGTGTGACAGAAGGTGGCAAGAAAAAGCCAACACATTTCAGGGGGAGGCAAATGTTCCCTCTTCATCACGGCTTATATTCTGATAGTAAAAAGGGAGAATATTTGATGGCTGATAACAAAATAAACAGTACATGTCATTTGAATGGCACATTCACCTTTTTTTTTTTGGTACTTTCTGGTACATTGGGCTGCCCTAACGCCACGCATGCGGTAATGCATTGCTACAGTGTGAATCATTCCCTTAAAGTGACACTAAAGGATATCCCTATTCTCCAAAAATAATCCATACACATCCACTACTTAAAGGAACACTAAAGGTTCCCGTTTTTTTTTTTTAAAAACAACAAACATGTTATACTTACCTCCTCTGTGCAGCTCGTTTTGCACACAGTGGCCCCGATCCTGGTCTTCTGGGGTCCTTCGGCGGCTGTTTCAGCTCCTCCCCGCAAGGACTCCACACCATAATGCGAGCGAACTCGCATGGTGTGGAGTTACTGCAGGCGCGCTCCCGTGATACAGCGGAGGCCATAGCCGCCGACTGTATCACTCGGCCCCGCCCCCCGGCGTGCCGCGTCTTTGGATGTGATTGACAGCAGCGCCAGCCAATGGCTGCGCTGCTTTCAATCCATCCAGTGTAGCCAATCAACGGCCGGGCTCAGGAACTCGGAGAATGACGGGAGCGAGTGCGGGACTTTCGAGGGGCCAGGTAAGTAAAACGGGGGCTCGGGGGGATGCATAGGATGCATTAAGATGAATTAAGGTGAAAAAACATGTACCTTTACAACCCCTTTAATGGCCCTGTAATCAATTTTTCATGAAATGGTTCCTTATTGTGTTTTCTGTTTCCTTGTAATGTCCTCCGTGAGTTCCCAAACCTCTCCTTGCAAGAGCAAGAGAGGGTGGCTACGTTCCTACATACAGTGGGACCATCAAGAACGAACTTAGCCACCCTCTTAAAAGGAAGTTATGACACAGCAAAGGAATTTGGAGATTTGAAGGAGGTTGAGAGTAATAGATGGTGCTTTTTGAGTTAAGATATACATATTTTAATTCCTTTTTTTTTTAACCAGACTGCCCCTGATGACGTCACAATGACAAAACGTGTAGGGAGAAGCTTTACTGATCAAGGAGAGAGAGAATGTTTTTGAGTGAGCCATAGGCTTCTGCAGTTTCTCCACAGAGTGCTGCTTGACTGTACGCTGGATTGCAATGTGAGGGGAGGTAGCGGCTTGCTCTGACTTTAAAATTTGCCATCTGAAAGCCCTGGCTGTTTTCTCTATGGCTTCATCTGCCCCTGTAATGAGGGCCCGTTTCTAAGGTGAGCATATACCCTTTGGGGTCCCTGGTGGCGGTCCTTCATGTGCACACTTTTTTGGAGATTTGTTTTGGATATTGCAGTTTGTGTCACAGTTTACTTTGCACAGATCACTTTGGACATTGTTAATTACAGACTCATTACATTTTGTGTTGAGATATACTGTATATTCTTTATTGATATTGATATAGCAATACCATATATTTCATAAGCACTTGTTTGCACAGATCACTTTGGACTAATTACGGACTCCCATAAATATTTTGTTGAGATATACACTCACCGGCCACTTTATTAGGTACACCTTGCTAGTACTGGGTTGGACCCGCTTTTGCCTTCAGAACTGCCTTCATTCTTCATGGCATAGATTTAACAAGGTGTTGGAAACATTCCTCAGAGATTTTGGTCCATAGTAACATGATGGCATCACGCAGCTGCTGCAGATTTGTCGGCTGCACATCCATGATGCGAATCTCCTGTTCCACCACATCCCAAAGGTGCTCTATTGGATGAGATGTGGTGAGTTTGGAGGCCATTGGAGTGCAGTGACCTCATTGTCCAGTGGTGAGATGATTGGAGGTTTGTGACATGGTGACATTATCCTGCTGGAAGGAGCCATCAGAAGATGGGTACACTGTAGTCATAAAGGGATGGACATGGTCAGCAACAATACTTAGGTAGGCTGTGGTGTTTAAACGATGCTCAATTGGTACTAAGGGGCCCAAAGTGTGCCAAGAAAATACCCCGCCCCCCTACCATTACACCACCACTAGACATGGGAGCCGTCCAAAAATTTGTTTTGTTTCGTTCCGTTTCGTATTTAAAAAAAATCGTAATTCGTGTACGGAATTTAATTCGGATTCGTACGAAATATGAATTTCGTGCAAATCGTTAATTTGGATAACGAATATCGACACTCTACGAATAATAACGAATTATCCAAAAACGTATTAAGGTTACATAACACAAGTCTATTGTGTAGACTAGAGTAGACTTGTGCATAACTAAAAAATTCGTAATTTCGTAAAACGGGATTTTCGTGTTCGGACTAATTCGTATTTTCGCAAGCAACGTTTTTCGTTGAATCGGAATGAGTCGTATTTCTGAAAGCCTTATTTTTAGTTGATTAATATAATAATAAAGAAAACCTCTGATTGGTCAACCAACAGTCACATGTTTCTGTAGTAAAGAAATTTGGACCGAAAACGAATTAGTTATTATTCGTAGAGTGTCGATATTCGTTATACTGAATCTCGAATTCATTTGAATCATTCGTTATATCCGCTATAATTTCTTTCGTATTAGTTGAAATTCGTTATTTGGTAGTTTGGATTTGGATAATTTGGAGCCGAAATTCGTAAACGAAATTTCGTATTTCGTACAGAATTCGTATTCGTACAAATTCGTAATTCGGATTCGTACGAAACTAATCGCACATGTCTAACCACCACCGCCAGCCTGAACCGGTGATACAAGGCAGGAAGGATCCATACTTTCATGTTGTTTACGACAACTTCTGACCCTACCATCTGAATGTTGCAGCTGAAATCGAGACTCATCAGACCAGGTAACGTTTTTCCAATCTACTATTGTCCAATTTTGGTGAGACTGTGCCAATTGTAGCCTCAGTTTCCTGTTTTTAGCTGACAGGAGTGGCACCCGGTGTGGTCTTCTGCTGTAACTTATCTGCTTCAAGTTTCGATGTCACACATCCCATAACATTAGAGGTTGTGCGTTCAGAGCCGGTATTCTGCATACCTTGGGTATAACGAGTGGTTATTTGAGTTACTGTTGCTTTTCTATCATCTTGAACTAGTCTACCCATTCTCCTCTGACCTCAACAAGCCATTTTCCTCCACACAACTGCTGGCTCACTGGAAATTTACTCTTTTTCGGGCCATTCTCTGTAAACCGGAGAGATGGTTGTGTGAGAAATTCCCAGTAGATCAGCAATTTTTTGAAATACTTAGACCAGGCCGTCTGGCACCAACAACCATGCCACGTTCAAAGTCACTTGCATCCCCTTTCATCCCCATTCTGATGCTCGGTTTGAACATCAGCAAGTTATCTTGGTTAGGTCACTTCTGGAGTATTGCGTCCAGTTCTGGTCACCAGTCCTCAGAAGGGATGTGCTGGAACTGGAGAGAGTGCAAAGAAGGGCAACAAAAACTAATAAGGGGATTGGAGGACCTCAATTACGAGGAACGACTGCAAACACAAAATGTATTCTCGCTGGAGAAAAGACGCTTGAGAGGAGATATGATGGCGATTTGCGAATACCTCAATGGCGATCCCAGCATAGCAAAAAAAAAACGATTTAGTCTCAAGGAGAGTAATGCCTTGTACACATGGTCGGAATTTCTGATGAAAAAAGTCAGACAGTTTTTTCATCGGAAATTCCGACCGTGTGTGTGCCCCATCGGACTTAACTCAGAGGAATTCCGTCGGAGTTTAGATAGAGAACATGTTCTATTTTACTCCGATGGAATTCCGTCGGAATTCCAATGTGCCTCTGGTCGGACAATACAACCGTGTGTACAAGGCAAAAGAGGACACAGGGTCACACAATAAGATTGGAGGATTGGGGGTTTTTCACTGTCAGGGCAATAAGGATGTGGAACTCTATTCAACAATCGGTGGTGGCTGCCGGGAGTATGGATATTTTCAAGAGACTCTTGGACGTGCATCTTAAAGAACACAACATACAGGGATATAGGAAATAATTATAGACACTGATACATGCCTTTACACGGGTTGAACTGGATTGGCTATTGTCGTTATTCAACCTTACCTACTATGAAACTATCTTCACCACGTAATGCATTGAGGTGCTGCCTTGTGATTGGCTGATTAGCAATTTGTGTTACCAAGCAATTGAACAGGTGTACCTAATAAAGTGGCCGGTGAGTATATATTGTTTATTGATATTGATATAGCAATACAAAATATTTCATAAGCACTTTGTTTTGCTCAGATCACTTTGGATATAAGTAATTATGGATTTTTTGTTGAGATATATATCCTTTCATTAATTGTGATTTAGTAATATTAAATATCTCATTATTATCATTTTCATCGTGCAGCACTATACCCATATATTTTTAATTTCACTTTAGCGAAGATTGCATTTTACATGTGCTTTATTTCTCTACTTCATACATTTCAGCATCAGTTGCCCTCTTGCTCTGCTGTTTGCTGAGGAGTGAGGACAGGTGCTCTTGATAACTCATAAGATACCCCTATTAACCTCTCATGTTATGGGATGTGTCGGTGATTCACCAACCAGCTCCCTGGCGTACCAACCCTAACAATCCTTAACCAGCATTTCCTAAATACGGCGAGATACTTTTTTTTTTTTTTTACTCTTGACGTGTAAAATGAAATGTTAGGAACGGTTTGATAAGGTCGACCACCCAGGGAATTTCCCACCGATGCCTCCACTTTTTTTTTTTTTTTTGCCAGCAAAGTGTAGAGCAGAGCCAGCTTAATTGCTGACAAGACCATGATAAGAAAGAACAGGATTCCAGAGTCGTCCATACTGCCCACTTGGAGAGGGAAACCTTCCGCTCATGGACAAGGAATGGACAAGTCTCAGCGGTCTGGGCTTTGGTTGGGTAAATTGCAGACATGTCAGAAAAATGATCTGACCCCAACAGGAGCCGGCTAATCAAAGGTAAACGCCAATACAAGATGATTGACGGCTACTGGAAATTAAAGGAGAGAAGCATTAGCCTGGAACGGTCTACAGAGGATGGAACTGATAAACTGCAGGAAAAAAAAAACAAAGGAATTTAAAGGTTAAGTTCACCTTTTCATAATAATTAGAAGAATTTTCTAATGTCTTTTTTTTCCCAAGCCATCCCAATGTGCTGATTATCTGTTACTTACCTAGTTCATGGCAGCTTTGAATCTTCACCTCTCGGCTCAAAATGTAAAAAAAATACATTCTGAGCCCATCACTTCCTGTAGCATCATGTGACCATCCAGGAAACTTCATATCTCATCATATACTGCCTTACTGCATCACAGAATAGGGTGTGTTTTACCTCTCCAAGCCACACCTCCCTCATTACTAAACCACCTATTTATTTATTTTTTTATTTCTACCCACGTTCCTAATTCTTCTTTTAGGCTCGGTTCACACTGTTGCGACTTACGGTGTGACTTTGCCAGGCGATTTGCTGGTGACTTGAGTACGACTTGAAGCGACTTTGAAGCAACTTTCAGGGAATGCCTAGGTAATCTTCCTGTAATGTCAGGTCCAAATTACATCAATATAGATGAGGATCCGACTTGGAGGCGACTTTCCTTAACCGCTTAAGGACCAGGTTGGCTCTCCTGCGCGAATCACCATAGGTGTACGTCGGACGCTTTAAGAGTGATAGGGGGCGTGCGCGTGTTAGAAACCCACAGTTAGAAACACCTCCCAGGGAACACATTTAACCCCTTGATCGCCCCCTTGTGATAAACCCTTCCCTGCCAGTGACATTTATAGAGTAATCAGTGCATTTTTATAGCACTGATCGCTGTATAAATGTCCATGGTCCCCCAAAAAATTCTAAAATGTTTCAGATCTGTCTGCCGCAATGTCGGAGTCCCGCTAAAAATCGCAGATTGCCACCATTACTAGTAGAATAAATAAAATAATAAAAATGCCATAAATCTATCCCATATTTTGTAGACACTATAATTTTAGCGCAGACCAATCAATTTACGCTTATTGCAATTTTTTTTTACCAAAAATATGTAGAAGAATACATATTGGCCTGAATTAATGAAGAAATTTGTTGTTTTTTTTTTTGGTTTTTTGGAATATTTATCATAGCAAAAATTATAAAATATATTTTATTTTTTTTCAAAATTGTCACTCTTTTTTTGTTAGCGCAAAAAAAAAAAAAAGGGTGAACAAATACCACCAAAAGAAAGCTCTATTTGTGGGAAAAAAAAGGACGTCAGTTTTGTTTGGGTACAGCGTCGCTCGACTGCGCAATTATCAGTTAAAGCGGCGCAGTGCCGTATCGCAAAAAAGGGCCTGGTCATTAAGGGGGCAAATCCTTCCGGTCCTTAAGTGGTTAAAGTCTATGGGCACAAGTCAGATAGAAGTTGCCTTGAAGTAGCACAGGAACATTTTCTAAAGTCGGAGCGACTTCAGTAGTGCTAATTAAGGCAGCTCTCATTGACTAACATTGGATTTCACACGTCCCACGACTTGGGATCTCACAAGTCGGATCCCAAGTCCCGGCAGTGTGAGCCGAGCCTTAAGGTAGCCATAGACCTATCTGGCTGTACAATCTCCTTTTGATCCACGATCCGCTATGAAGCCCAAGGGCCTGCCAGATTTGATACAATTTGAATAGATTGTTCAGATGGGCCCACCTATTCCATAGTTTTGGCACATCTGAAGGAAATTATACAGAGATTGTGCAATCAGATTCAGTGGCGGCTGGTGCTCCATCGGTTGGGAGGCGTCAGACAGACCTGACTACAGACACCACCCCCATCGCTCCATCCTGCCACCCCACACTAACCCGCCCACCCCCCGTCGCTGGAGCATGCTACCGCACACCATACCTACATACCTACACCCCGGTCACAGGCTCGCTCGCCCTCTGGCCCACCAGCCCTGCTCTTAACCCATGCAGGTCACGGCTGCGGCAGCGACTTCACCCTCCCCATCTCATCCGTGTCCCAGCCACCGCTTCTCCTCCCAGCCAATGGGGTCTTCAGACTCCCAGCCAATGGGGTCTTAGGACTCCCGGCCAATGGGGTCTCAGGACCCGCTTCCTGATTGGCCGGAAGGAAAAACAGGAAGACATTAGCGAATATTAAAGAGCCTCAGGCTCTATTCATGTGCTTCTAAAAAAAAAAAATACATTGAAATCTATCCGTCCGGTGCCCTGCATGTAGATTAGGGGCCGGACGTATTGATTAAGGGGGACGGCGCCCATGTGCCCCTAATGAGCGGCCGCCACTGATCTGGTTGCATGCCCACTATACAGCTGCTGAAGTACTGACTTCTACTGGTTTTCATGTCCCAAATACCAGGACGAATAGCAGGAAGTAATGAAGGAGTTCTCTATAGGAGACATTGGAGGCCCGATGTAATGCCTGCCCTAGAATATAGCAAAAGCTTTTTGTTTTCTGCAACAGAGGTACATTAATGGTATATTGGTACATAGGGAAGCTGTAATTTAGGGGAGAAAAAGTGAACTTAGCTTTTAAAAAGCACTACGACCCTTGATGCTAGGATTTCAATAATACTCAATAGTGCCCATTCACACCTAAATGTAGCATCTGTATCTCTTACGCCCAAAAGGAGCTATTCCTGGAGCCAACGGCTCTGTAAGCAGCACCCCGCTCTCTGACACACCTGGGCTGAAGGTGTATTTTAACAATATACAGTATAAAAATTCTACAATAACCAAAGAAAGAGAAATGGCTAAAACCCCTCAAATAAATGTAGCACTACCCCCGTAGGCGCCGCTCATGAATGTGGTACTCTCCCACCCTGCACAGACCCTTCAGAGACAAGAAGCAGTGTTTGTTTTTTTTTATTAGGGGAATTGAACTTGGATGGGGAAGGGTGCATATAGGATGCCCATTTGATCAATGAAACTCTGTAGGGAATTGAACTATATACATTCCAGTATATACATTCTTTCCTCTTCTACCTCCAGCACACACTTGTTTGCAGACTATTACTCCCAGGACCAGCTAGCACAGGTTTCAGACTCAGCACAAGCTCAGCTGAGTCTAGATGAATACCCCTTTGCAGGCAGGGACCGTGGGCCCCTATGGTGTAGCAAAAAAAGATAGAAGTCTTTGGTGCTAGCTGTCCTATCTGTGGCTACTGCTCCCAGTACCACTTCTTCAGGCACTGCCAGCCCTCCTGGCTGCACCTGCCCCTTTACACTGCCTGTGCCACCACAGTCCTGACTGGCTCTGCACCCATCCCAGACTGCTCCATCCCAGTCCTTTTTCAGGCATGCCTACCAGTCCTCCTGACTGTGTGTCACTCACCAGCCCTCTTGGCTGTTTCTTGTCCTCCTGGAGACTTGAGCTCTCCCTCTGTCCTCTCCTTGCTCATGTGCCTCCTGGCCAGGACACCTCTGTGTGTCTTGAAGAGGGTCCTGTCCTCACCCGAGCCCAGGCCAAAGGTCACCCCCCCCCAAGACTGGGAAGCTCCCTCAAAAGCCACGACAGCCAAACACTCCATCTCCAGCTTCCACCCGAACATACACCTCCCCAGCTGGGCTGACCCAAAGTATTTGAGGGGGGCCTGCCCCTTGCCAACCCAGGTTGGGGATTGGTTAGGGCCCTCAAAATACTCCAGGCATCTTCACCTTACCCCCCCTTTCCATTCTTCTTGAGGTTTCAAAAAAGTTTGAGAAGTAGGTGGGGAGGTCTCAGTGACGCTGTCTGCGAGTCATCCAGCTCTCCCTGGATCTCTGCCCAACCCAGGAAAAACACAGACAGGCTTAGCTGCCAGCCAAGCCTGCACAAATTTACCTACACTAAAAAAATATATATCTATCTACACTTCTAGCACACTAGAGGGTGCTACATAAACAAGTAAAACAGTAGCAAATATGATATACTATTGTTAAAGCGAACGTAAACCCACCGACATAACAGCTTAAAAAAACAGTTACATTCCCGGTACGTGCCGGGAATGTAACTGTCACATTGTTTGTTCTTTCACCCAAACTGTCAAACCATCCAATGGCTGGTGTCATAATTGGTCACATGTGCAGTATCATGGCAGTTGAAGATTAAACAGAGGCCAAGATGCCTTGACTGAAAACGATAGGAGGGTTTACTTCCACTTTAAAAAGGTCCAGAGAATGACCCCCAAGCCTTTTACTGGGGATGATCATGCCCAAGCGGCAAGGCTAAGATAATAGTTTGTCAGTCTCTGTCAAACCCTTTCCCTACTGGCCAGTTTGCTGGGGCCAAATCTGGTGCCCACACTGTGTCGCAAGCAGATAATACTGTTTTTCTTTAATATGGTGCAGTAGGGCTTGGCCAGAAACCTCTCACCAACTTCTGGGATGATAGCTGGTATCCCTTAGTTCTCCTGTGCCGTCTCAGCCAAATCAATGATGGCAACCTTGTTCCCAACAATTATGTGGCAGCACCAGTCAGCGACATTTATGTTCTCATACACCAGGAGATGTCCGCTGTCCAGGGCCGTCTTTAATATTGATTGGACCCTGGGCAAAACATTTTCTTGGGCCCCTCTCCCTCCATGCAATTTCACTCTCCACTTGCTCTGAGACATACAATAAATAACATCTAGACTCAAACTCAGTTTACTGAATCAGATCAGGCAGTGCTTGCGATTGGTTGCCAGAGGTTACAGCATATCATTACCACTTACTGACTGGTTGCTAGAGGTTACAGCACACATTACGGCTCACTAGTTTGTTGCTAGAGGTTACAGCACATGATTGGTGCTTGTTGATTGGTTGCTAGTGATTAATGTACATCAATACTGCTCACTGATTGGTTGCTAGAGGTTACTGCACATCATTACTGCTCATTGATTGGTTGCTAGAGGTTACAGAACATCATCTCCTCACTGCCTGCACACCTTGGACTGGAGTGGTGAGGGGACCTATCAATAAACAGAAAACTCCCAGGGATCCTAGAACTCCTGGGATCAGTGGCAGTGGTGGGGGGAGGGGAGGGTGTGATCAATTGCAATGCTGATTTTTTTTACCGATTACGAATATAAAGAGGAGTTTTAACACTGGCCACCAATGTAATGGGGGTTTACACTGACCACTAATGTAACAGAAGCATTCACAGTAACCACCAATATATAGAGGGCCTTATACTGACCACTAATATAAGGGGGACTTTCACATTGGCCACTAGTGTGAATGAAAGCATTGTACACCAGGCCCCAATGTAATGAGAAGATTTACACTGACCACCAAGGTAACTGAGACATTTAGCCTGCGTTCACATTTGTGTGTGTCGGAAATGCATGCAAAATCGCTTTCCTGACACCACAGAAACGTGCTGCCCTTTAGTAAGATACACAGCATTGCCATTAATTGTTAATGACACCCTCACACATCTGCTGACATGTGCTGTTGAACCGTGTTAACAGGCTGATGTTAGGCTTAAAGGGGCTGTAAACCCTCCTGTTTTTTCACCTTAATGCATCCTATGCATTAAGGTGAAAAAACTTCTGGCAGTCACCGGCCCCCCAGCCCCCCCATTTACTTACCCTGGAATATCCTATGGTGAGGACGCACTGTCTCTCTGCCCAGGGTTCTCGGCTCTGGATTGGATAGATTGATAGCAGCGCAGCCAATGGCTCCTGCTGCTCTCAATCAAATCCAATGATGCAGGCGCCCAGGGGCGGGGCGAGTCTTGCATTCGGCGGCTATGGACACTAAATGCTGGACTCGGGAGAACGCTTCTCCTAGGGGGTTATCTGATGTGGGGAGGAGCCAGGAGAGCCGCCGGGGGACCCCAGAAAACGGTGTTCAGGGCCACGCTGTGCAAAACGAACTGAACAGTGAAGGTAAGTATGACATGTTTGTTATTTAAAAAAAAAAAATCAAACCTTTAGTATCACTTTAAGGACCACAGTTGTAGGCAGGACTTTCAAGAAAGCCCCTTTATCTCTCCAGTGGGCAGCATTCAGTATAGGTGATGGTGGATATGACCTCATGGGGGCATGATATATATATGAATGCCGTTGGTCCGTGGTTATTTACATAGGAATGCTGCCTCTATTTACATACTGTATCAATGCCGGTTATTTACATGTAAACACAGGGTCTGTAGGTGAGTCATCTGTACACAACAATAGGGCAGAGCTGGGCAGCATTAGTATCAGCATTAATATCAGCACTTCACCCTGAGATATCAGGACACATCATGGGACTAAAACTTCAAGGGACAAGGGAATTTAAACCGGGATAGTTGGCAAGTATGAGGCAGCTGCTTTGGGCCCCACAACAATGACAGGGCCCAGGGCAGCTTCCCCTTTTGCCCTGCCTTAAAGGCGGCCCTGCCGCTGCCCCACCTCTGCATTCCTTATGTGGTGGCAAACATTCTGCTAACAGCCTGAAGCAAAGTCTGTCTCCTACAATGTCCTCACCACATCTCCCTTGAGCCTGGGAACAGACCTTCTTTTTCCTCTCCACAGAGCCCCAGTCATGTTGGAATGTGTGGTTTCATTGCCAATCTGATACACAGGCTCAGCCTGTCTGGGGACAACACCTCCCACAAGTCTCAGTTCCTCTCAGTAGGCTCTTGTCACTCCCAAGATGCACAGCAGTTGGTCCGTCGGCCAAACACTCAAGCCTGAAACACAAAAATACCTGTACAAACACCCAATCTTCTCTTCAATGCTTCAGGTTGTGGGTCGGCCCTCTCCGACTTCACATACAATGCAAGACTACTGGTTTGCATTGAACGTGATGATGTTAGATTGCGAGTGCAGGCATGAAGAGACATGTGCAATTCGCTTTGTTCCGAATCAAAATGTAGACGATATTTTGGTTATTCAGGAATTCGGATGTACACCCCTCACATTTTTATAAATATTTTTATTTATTTTTTTATGTGACAACACTTCGTTACAACGTAAAGTAGTGAGTGTACAGCTTGTATAACAGTTTACATTTGCTGTCCCCTCAAAATAACTCAACACACAGCCATTAATATCTAAAGCGCTGGCAACAAAAGTGAGTACACTTCTAAGTGAAAATGTCCAAATTGGGCCCAATTAGCCATTTTCCCTCCCCGGTGTCATGTGACTCGTTAGTGTTACAAGGTCTCACAGGTGTAAATGGGCAACAGGTTAAATTTGGTATTATCGCTCTCACTCTCTCATACTGGTCACTGGAAGTTCAACATGGCACCTCATGGCAAAGAACTCTGAGGATCTGAAAAAAGAATTGTTGCTCTACATAAAGATGGCCGAGGCTATAAGGAGATTGCCAAGACCCTGAAACTGAGCTGCAGCACGGTGGCCAAGACCATGCAGCGGACAGGTTACACTCAGAACAGGCCTCGCCATGGTCGACCAAAGCAGTTGAGGTCACGTGCTTAGCGTCATATCCGGAGGTTTTCTTTGGGAAATAGACGAATGAGTGCTGCCAGCATTGCTGCAGAGATTGAAGGGGTCAGTCTGTAAGTGCTCAGACCATACGCTACACATGCATGGTCTGCATGGCTGTCATCCCAGAAGGAAGCCTCTTCTAAAGATGAGGCACAATAAAGCCGGAAATCAGTTTGCTGAAGACAAGCAGACTAAGGACGTGGACTACTGGAACCATGTCCTGTGGTCTGATGAGACCAAGATAAACTTATTTGGCTCAGATGGTGACAAGCGTGTGTGGCGGAAACCAGGTGAGGAGTACAAAGACAAGTGTGGATTGCCTACAGTCAAGCATGGTGGTGGGAGTGTCATGGTCTGGGGGCTGCATGAGTACTGCCGGCACTGGGGAGCTACAGATCATTGAGGGAACCATGAATGCCAACATGTACTGTGACATACTGAAGCAGAGCATGATCCCCTCCCTTCAGAGACTGGACCGCAGGGCAGTATTCCAACATGATAACGACCCGAAACACAACTCCAAGATGACCACTGCCTTGCTAAAGAAGCTGAGGGTAAAGGTGATGGACTGGCCAAGCATGTCTCCAGACCTAAACCCTATTGAACATCTGTGGGGCATCTTCAAACGGAAGGTGGAGGAGTGCAAGGTCTCTGACATCCACCAGTTCCGTGATGTCGTCATGGAGGAGTGGAAGAGGACTCCAGTGGCAACCTGTGAAGCTCTGGTGAACTCCATGCCCAAGAGGGTTAAGGTAGTGCTGGAAAATAATGGTGGCCACACAAAATATTGACACTTTGGGCCCAATTTGGACATTTTCACTTAGGGGTGTACTCACTTTTGTTGCCAGAGATTTAGACATTAATGGCTGTGTGTTGAGTTATTTTGAGAGGACAGCAAATTTACACTGTTATACAAGCTGTACACTCACTACTTTACATTGTAGCAAAATGTCATTTCTTCAGTGTTGTCACATGAAAAGATAGAATAAAATATTTATAAAATTGTGAGGGGTGTACTCACTTTTGTGAGATACTGTATCTAAATTCTGAATCACAATAGTAACGAATGTCAACGAATCCTCAGAAATAACAAATTTGTCTGAAATAATGAAAATCGAAGTCGAATTTGATTTGAATTTGATATGTAAACATATTGCAATTTTTAGATGTGAAACATTCAGCATTTGAATCTAAATAAATTTGAATCAAAATTTTCTGAATTCAGTTTGATTGAATTCAATTTGGTTGGATTTGGAAAATTTGAAAAATGAATTTGAAAACAAATACTAAACTAAAACGAGTTTCCAAAAACTAATTAAACTTAACAAAATTAGTAAATTATCGAAACAAAAAAAATTCTTCATTCTGCACATGTCTAGCACAGAGCACCGAAGAGAAGAGGCTTCAAGGGGCCAGTTGAGCAGCATGGAGAAATAAGGCATTGGGCCTCATTCACATGGACGGACCTCAGCATACACCTGTGTGAGGACAATATCTACCCACACTGGGGTGCGCGGAACACTTGTCCCATTCATGTTAATTGGGACGCATGGGCCTCTAGTTCTACTTTAAATGAGCACTCACCCCTGACCACTCCCTTAAGAAGACGCTATCTCCTGTGTACTGAAATCTGCAAGCTTTTCTGTGCATTACTTAGTCCTGAACCCTGATTACTGCACTGTATACCATATTCCCTACACCAGGGGTCTCTAAACTTTACCCTCCTTAAATCAGAGTTCCCATCAGAGTCCCTCCTTACATCAGGGTCCACATCAGAATCCTTCTTACATCAGAGTCCCCCTTACAGTAGAGTTCTCCTTTACATTAGGGCCTTCATCAGAGACCCCCCTATATCAGAGTCCCCATGAGAGTCCTCCCTTACATCAGAATTCCCATCAGAGTTCTCCTTACATAAGAGTCCCCCCTTACACCAGGGTCTCTGTGACAGACCCAACCGGGCTTTTGGAGGGGACTGCAGGATAACCTCTTGCCTACTGACTATGGGCCCTGGCATTTCAGGGAGCCAAAAGAATTCAGGAAGTTGTCATATTATATAATGCAAGTTGACATTACCACATTTCACATCCAAGAAAGCCATGATGGTCTCTGCCAACTTGAAACTCAGTGAGAAGATGGATGTGAAAATAAAGCATGTTAATGAGATTTGGACAGCCCTGGGTCTTCTTGAATACTGGTGCTGGACTGTCTGGGTGGGCACTGACCTGGGTCACCTAAGCTTGTCTAGGTGACTAATTGTTAATTAGCTTACTGTTTAATTATATTACTGTTCAGTGGCGGCTGGTGCTCAAATTTTTTGGGGGGGCGCAAACAAACTGAAAAAAAAAAAAACACATCAATTGCCGCCACTGTGCCCATTAAACGCAGCCACTGTGCCCAAATGCCACTAGTTTCCCCCCATATACAGCCAGTTTGTCCCCACAATACAGCCAGTTTGTCCCCACAATACAGCCAGTTTGTCCCCAAAATACAGCCAGTTTGTCCCCCATATACAGCCAGTTTGTCCCCCATATACAGCCAGTTTGTCCCCCCAATAATACAGCCAGTTTGTCCCCCATATAATACAGCCAGTTTGTCCCCCATATAATACAGCCAGTTTGTCCCCATATACAGCCAGTTTGTCCCCCATATACAGCCAGTTTGTCCCCCATAATACAGCCAGTTGCCCCCAATATACAGCCAGTTTGTCCCCATATACAGCTAGTTTGTCCCCCAATATACAGCCAGTTTGTCCCCCATACACAGCCAGTTTGTCCCCCATACACAGCCAGTTTGTCCCCCATAAACAGCCAGTTTGTCCCCCATAATACAGCCAGTTTGTCCCCCATAATACAGCCAGTTTGTCCCCCATATACAGCCAGTTTGTCCCCCATATACAGCCAGTTTGTCCCCCATAATACAGCCAGTTGCCCCCCAATATACAGCCAGTTTGTCCCCATATACAGCTAGTTTGTCCCCCAATATACAGCCAGTTTGTCCCCCATACACAGCCAGTTTGTCCCCCATACACAGCCAGTTTGTCCCCCATATACAGCCAGTTTGTCCCCCATAATACAGCCAGTTTGTCCCCCATACACAGCCAGTTTGTCCCCCATACACAGCCAGTTTGTCCCCCAATATACAGCCAGTTTGTCCCCCATATGCAGCCAGTTTCCCCTCAATATACAGCCAGTTTGTCCCCCATATACAGCCAGTTTGTCCCCCATAATACAGCCAGTTTGTCCCCCATATGCAGCCAGTTTGTCCCCAATATGCAGCCAGTTTGTCCCCCAATATACAGTCAGTTGCTCCCCAATATACAGCCAGTTGCCCCCCAATATACAGCCAGTTGCCCCCAATATACAGCCAGTTTGTCCCCCGTTTGCAGCCAGTTTACCCCCCAATATACAGCCAGTTTGTCCCCCATAATACAGCCAGTTTGTCCCCCATAATACAGCCAGTTTGTCCCCAAAATGCAGCAAGTTTGTTCCCCAAATACAGCCAGTTTGTCCTCATAATACAGCCAGTTTGTCCCCCATATACAGCCAGTTTGTCCCCCATATACAGCCAGTTTGTCCCCCATATACAGCCAGTTTGTCCCCCCCAGCCCTGCACTTACCTTCCTCGAGTCAGCGCCGTCCTTCTTCCGTCCTCGATGTCTTCTCCCGCCCTCGATGTCGCTTCAGCCAATCAGGTTACCGGTAACCAGACCCGGTGAACCTGATTGGCCAGGGAACGCACCCCTGTGCGTCCTCTCATTAGATATTTAGAAGCCGATTACAGCCCTCAGGCTGTAGTCGGGAAGCCTATCAGAGCCGCTGGCTCTGATAGGCACTTCTAAAGGCCAACCAGACGCTGTGATTCAGATGGCCGGCGCTCAAGGGGCCGGCCACCTGAATAGTGGGCAGCAGCAATATATAGGTTCATGCAATGCATGAACCTATGTATTGTTGTGAGTGACGGCCGGGCGCAGAAGCGAGCGGCGGCGGCACTTCTGCGCCCACTATGGACGCACCGCCACTTATTGTGTGAAGAAAAGTACATTTAAAAAAAAAAAAAAACTCTTAAAGGGCCCTTTTTTTTTTTTTTTTTTGGTGACCACAGGAGGGGGGGCGGCGCCCGGGCGCCCCCTATGGACGGGCCGCCACTGTTACTGTTTATGTTTATGTTGGCTGTTCATTAGATGTTCTGATAAGATTACTGTTTACAGTTTGCATTGTTTAGGGTAATGTGATCAAAGGCTTATCTGATTTTGTGTGGTATATATTAATTCACAATAAAGTCCGTTCCAGTTTGCACCCAAGCTAGTGTCGGCTAGTTCTTGAGTGCAATGCTCAGCTATAATACCTGGTTCCAGAGTGGAGGAGCTATGTCTTGGCGGAGGCACCCAAGCAGGGTGCTAGGCGGTCCGTCACAGTTTCCATCAGAGCCCTTCTTACATCAGAGTCCTCCTTAATTACATCAGAGTCCTCCCCTACATCGGGATCTTCATTAGAGACCCCCCCTTACATAGTGTTCTCCCTTACATCAGGGTCTTCATCAGAAACCCTGCTTACATCAAAGTGCCTATGATAGTCCCCCTTATTTCAGAGTCCCCCTTAGATAAGAGTCCTCCCTTACATCAGTGCCCCATCAGAGTCCCCCTTTAAATCGGTTTCCTCATCCGAGTGCCCCCCCTTACCACTGTAAAGCTTACAGCATGGCTGTAATAGAAGGGCGGTATCCAGGAGTCAGAGCAGGAAGCTTCATCCTCCTGTAGGACAAGCATGTCATTGGTTGATAGGACGCAGGTAGTGGTGAAGTCTGAGCAAGTGGAGACCATAGCAAGCCTCTGCAGACCTGAATCCTCAATTTCTCCATATTGAGGATATACAACTGACCTTAGCTATGGGCCAGATAAAATATTGTAACAGATATGGCCTGTGAGCCAATTTAGGGACATTTTAGGACCTTTAAGCAATGGGATGCGTTTTAAAATTTTAGGTCTTTTTCCTTTTTATAGTAAAAAGTTAAAACCCTGTGTAGTTAATATATACCACCAAAAAAAGCTCTGTCTCAAAACTCATATAAAATTGATTTGGGTACAATGTTACATGACAGAGTAATCGTCAGGCAAACTATCACAGCACTAAAAACTGAAAACTTGTCTGGTGATGAAGGGGTATTACAGGCTGCTAAAAAGCTTTACAGCAACCCCTATAGACTGCAACTCCTTCCATTCACCCAGTTTAATCCTTACAAATGTACCTTTCTAAACTCTGCCATTTAATTAAAATAAAGATAATTTTACCTAATTTAAAGCAAAGGGACCCCTATGGCTTTAACGACCGCATAACGAACAATTATCCAGCTTTCATGCCAAGATGTCTATCAAGTGTCTGCCACCTCATCTCTATATAGAAGGACTACCTGATTAATCCGTTGAATATGAAAATCTCTGCGTGTCATGAGGAAATTCGGTCATTTATTTAATATGAAGTTCTAGAGGACAGACTATAATTATCTCAGTTCGGCTTAATGTCGGAGAGATCTGTGAATGACGGGCAATTGCACATACAAGTATCCTTCCAGGGGGCAATGTCATAAATGTCAAGTACAATATATCAATTATTTTTAAGTTCTACAAATTCGAGCTATATTGCAGGGCAGGTAAGTACAGTAAGTGGATTTTCCGAGGTAGAACCCACACTCTGAGATTGATTCCAGATCTGCAACTTTACAATGATGAGCAATATGAACGAATATTTCTTTACAGGTCAATCAATTTCCATGTAAGTTCATTCTAGGTGGGTTAAATTAAAGATTCTTTTGATAAGACACTGTTGATACTTACCTTCACCAGGCTTCCCCACCATTCTGCTCACCCGCAATACAGGAGGGGTGGGCTATCAAGAGGACCTGTCACTTTGTCCTGAATGGGTGCAGCAGTGGAATGGAGTAGAGAGGGGGAGTTATTCTCTGCCCCAAGTGGCGAGGTCACCCAGTGATGCCACCAGGTGACCCAACCTATTCGTTTTGGCAGGTGGGAAGCCGAGCTGTCAGTTAGCTTGAGCAAAACATAAGGTATAGACCTTTTGGGGTTTTCTTGTGCAAGTCAGCAGGTGGCGTTCATTGTGATGGTTTAGTTTTTTGTTGGGTCAATGCAGGGCTTTTTTTTTTTTTCAGAGAATAGGTGCAGGAACTCCCCCTTTCATTGTTACCCCTTGTCTCCACTCCTACCTACCTTGGAGCACCATTGGCGGCTGGTGCACCATTTTTTGGGGGGGCGGCAAACAAACTCCCCTGCCAGGTCCGCACTTACCCCATGCAAGTCGCGGCTTCCCCGGCTTCTCCTCCTGGCCTTAAGATCTGCTTCCTGTCCTGATTGGCTGGGAGGAGAGGCCGGAGGACAAAAGCGAATATTAATTTGCTAATGTCACAAGTGGGTGGGCTCGGGCGCCCCGAGCCCAACCTTTTTAAAACCAATTAGAGTCTCAGGCTGTAATCATGTTCTTCAAAAAAAAAACTTGTAGAAATCTATGCGTCTGGCGCCCCGCTTGGAGATTAGGGGGCAGCGCATAGAAATTAGGGGGGTGGCTCTCCTGCACTCCTTATGGACCGCCCGCCGCTGCCGAGCACCATTCCTTGCTTCCACCCCCTACCTATCTCCAGTACCGCCCCTTTTAGAGAATGCACAACCAAGTAACATTTGCGGTACTAAGTAATTTGTATGGAATTTGTTAATGATAAGAAAATCAGGGTCCCCCCCCCCCCCCCTAAATTGCCCAGTCTGGCTAAAAAAAATTGGCCACGTATATAGTAACGGTGGCTAGATGTCTAGTGGCCCTTCAATGGAAACAATGTAACCCCAACACTTTCTGATCTTTATGCCAGAATCAAGGATGTGGAGGTCATGGAGTCCATGTCGGCTAGACTGATGGACCGGCTAGACCAACACTCGGCAACATGGGATCCTTGGCATCGACGGATGGATCCACCCTGATTCCATGCGACCCCCCCTCCCACTCTGTATACCATGTGCACTTGGAGCTCTGGAGAGACGAACCCAACTGATTGGGGCTTTTTCTCTATATCGCTCTCCCTCTCTCTTCCTCCTTTCACTCCCCCATTTTTTCTCTTTCTCCCTCCTCCTCTTTTTTTTTATCTTTTTATCTCTGGAAAAGCAGGCCCACACAATTTATATATGACTGCACATGCTAATGGAATGTCTGACAGAAAAACTCTTACTACTATATTTCTGATATTGTATTCCTCGGCTCTATAGAGTTGTGATCTAGCTAACTATGCCACCGGACATTGTGTTTGAACTGTTGTATTGAGACCATCTATGCCCTCTCCGGAGATGTTTGTTTCTACTACCCCTCTCTTTTTCTTCACTCAACTGTGTTTGATACCCTCGTATTGAAAATACTGCAATTTAATAAAAATTGTCAATTATAAAAAAAAAGCAGTAAAATAGATCTCCCAACAATAGACCCCCCCAGCAACCATGGACCCCCTCAACAAAATACCCTCCCAGCAACAATATACCCCCGACAGCAGCAACAGATCTCCCCACAGACAGCATCAATAGGCCCTCCAGCAGCCAGCTACAATAGACTGCTCCCTCAACAGTAGATCCCTCCCAGCAACAACTGAACCCCCAGAAATGTAAGACCCACCCCAGAAACAATAGATCCCCCACAGGCAACAATAGACCTCCCCCTGCAAAAAATAGATCCCTTCCAGAGACAATAGATCCCCAGCAGCAACAATAGACCTTCCCAGCAACATTAACCCCCCCCCACAAATTAGATCCCCTGCAACAACAATAGATCCCCCAGCAGCCAGCTTTAATAGACATTGTAGCACAACCCAGCACCCTTTGCCATAACATACATTCAGTGCAGTAGGTGCCGGGACTGATTCCTCCCCTTCCCGCTGAAAAAAGCCCTGGGTAAATGAGTACTCATTCACATGGGGGAGTGGGATCTGGGGGCCCCCTTGTTAAAGGGAGCTTCCGAATTCCGATAGGTCACCCCCCCTCCCCTGCACCCTCAGGGTTGTGGGGAAGGGGCTCTTGTCCTCATCAACATGGGGACAAAGTGATTTTCTGGCCTGATAAGATAAGGGTCTGGTATGGATTTTGGGGGGGGGTCATGCAATTTGAAAAAAAAATGGAATGAGATTCCCCCCAAAATCTATACCAGACCTGAAGGGCCTGGTATGGACTGGGTGGGATTGCATACCTTTTTTTTTTTTTTTTTTTACTGTCTGCATTTTTGTTTACTTTCTGCTGTCAACGGGTATTGTGAAATGGTAATGTTCCTGCAATCACAAATCTCCATCCTGCTGAAGATGCCAAACTCTTGTGTGGGCTTCATGTGAACCAATTTCTCCAGACCAGACATTTCTTTTTTTTTCAATTCTTTATTTTTAACCTTTTTTAAACAGACAAGGGTACAGCCATACTATTTCCCTTCCTAAGGGCAGGTATGCAGGCCCTAGCTGTGTTCCTAGACGTTGCATTGTTCAGTCTAAAGCTATTCAAAATCCTTTCCTCAAACTTAGGATTCTTCTTATCCCTCTGGTTCCTGGGGGGAGCTCAAACCTTTAGGACCAACCAGTGGTCTCCTGATCAGTTTATCTAAATCTCTCCACCAGTCCCAAACCAGGAATGAAATATCTTACTTACTCAAGGTTATCACAGTGAGCAATAAAATACCATCCCACTTCCTCACTCTCACCCTGCACTGACATGAAGAGCTTTCGGCATGACAAAGTCAGGCTAGTCCACTCTATAACCAACAACCCTGCTCTACATCCCTCATTGTCAAGTTCCTATGCTAGTGAAACTGTAAGGTTTCTATGGTAGTGAGCCTTTATAGAAGGCCAACACAGGTTTCTTCAGCGTGTGGCTTCACCAGAGCCCCTGATGGTGGGGATGCACTTGCAGCAGACTGGAACCAGGTTGCGGCCCCCAGATATGCCCCATTGAAGATGCTGAGACCTCTCGTATGTGCAAAGTGCAGAAGACAGAAGAGGATCCAGGAAATGAGCCAAGGTCAGGGGACGCGGCAGGCAGGCAAAAATAGTAGACAAAGCTGGGGTCTGTACAGGGGGAGACAGACACGAAATACAAGTAATACCCGGGAAAGCAGGAGCATAGAGAAACTAGAAAGTTGTTCAGGCAATGAGTGCTGTATGTCTGTCTATAGGAAAGTGACTTGGAGGTGGGTCAGGAAGGAAGTGATAGAAGTAAAAGGGATATAAATCCACAGTAGAACAGGCTATCCATAGGAAAGTGACTTGGAGGTGGGTCAGGAAGGAAGTGATAGAAGTAAAAGGGATATAAATCCACAGTAGAACAGGCTATCCATAGGTAAACACAGAGGCCAGTAGCACACGAGTAGAACCTCAGCTCCACCAGGACCACTAGTACAAACAAATGTCAACCACCCCAACCTATAACTGGCCCTTTCAGCAAAGCGCACATGAAAAGGCAAGGCATGTCAAAAAACAACAAACAAAAATTCCCAGCTCACTTTCCAGCCAGCCTGCAACAAACCAAATTAACCTTGTCTAACAGTTTATGTTAAAACCAAGGAGCTTCGTTTGCACACATTTTCAAATATATGCAGAAGCTGCAAAGGCCACGTCACGGCACCCAAGTGTACTGCAGTCTTAACTCTATACATTTTGAGAGTCTCCAAGGTTGGAGCACATACAGTATGTAATAATGGATAGATTAAGGGCAAATATGCCTGGAGGGATCCCATCCCTCCTTAAAGGTATAGGGACACACTGGACACCCAGCAATAGCACAATGGCAGTAGAGGTATCCAGTGTGCCCCATCACCAATAACCAACAGTACAACCAAATGACAACCACACCAACCTATAACCAAGGAGGTAAGAACTTCACAAGCAGGCTAAACCGTGACACAGGTTCTTGTCTTGGGAAAATGTTCCTAATTACCGGAATGTCCAGACCAGATAATGGTTAAACATTTTGCTCTTTACTTAACAAGATTTAGGTATGAATCTAGGAAGATGGTTTCTTTAACAATGCGAACAATGTAAATAATAGAGAATTAGTAAATTGTAGAAGTTAAAGTTACGAGGAGAGTCCTAGTACCCACATTTGGGGTCTCAGGGTGGTGGGACAGGATGGCAACGTACATTCGGGTCTGTCCAACCCATCCCTGTTTAATCCCCCAGGTATCTTATCTCCTTCTATTAACGTTTTTCAAAGTTTAGTCCTACAAGACTTAGACAGATTACCAAATAAAAGAATTCACACCAATCCAGCCATTAAAGCTGGATTGAAATCATTATGTGAAAAGAAAAAATCTGATCATCCGCCCCGCCGACAAGGGCGGGAGGATTGTTGTATTGGATAAAGAGGAATACATTAAAGAGATGAATAGATTATTGGACGACCGCACTACATAAAGTCCTCTACATAGAGATCCAACCTTGTGTTATAAAAGAGCTCTAGCGGAATTGATTAATGAGGGTTCAGCACTAAATATTCTTGATAAAAAAGAGAAGGAATTTCCAATTCCGCTGGCCCTACGCATTCCAATAATCTATTACCTTCCTAAGGTACATAAAAACCCGGTCAATACCCCAGAACGCCCCATCGTCAGTGGTATTGACTCAGTGACATCTAGAATAGGACGTTATATCGATTTCCATCTTCAACCATTGGTTAAACTGATCCATCTTATCTTAAAGACACTAGAGACACTATCAGACTCCTAGAAACAGTCAAATACCAGGATGGTTTAATTTTGGTAACAGCGGATTTTGCCGCTCTGTATACCTGTATCCCCCATGACTTGGGCCTTTCAGCAGTGGAATATTTTCTGTCCAAAAACTTGGCCCCCCTTTGATTCAACAGAATTTTATTTTGGAATTGCTGAGGTTTGCAACTGAGCATAACTATTTTTGGTTCCAAAGTCAGTCTTATTCCCAAATAAGGGGTGTGGCCATGGGGGCCAAGTTCGCACCCAGTCTTGCAAATTTGTTCATGGCCCAGTGGGAGGAGGATGCCGTCTATGCCCTCAGGAAACCAGAGTTGGTTCTGTGGGCTAGATATATAGACAATATCCTCCTCCTCTGGAAGGGCGACAGACAGTCGCTCGACGCCTTCATGGCTACACTTAACAATAATAGAGGTATCTCTCTAAATAATGAGGCGAGTTGTACCACCATTCATTTTTTGGATTTGGAGATTACTGCCACTAATCATCAATTTAAAACTCATTTCAAGCCTACAGACGGGAATGGTTACATTCCGGTCGACAGTTGTCACCACAGCCAATGGCTGATGTCGGTTCCCTGTGGTCAATTTCTACGACTCCGTCAAAACAGTACCAATGCTGCTGATTTCCAATATCAATCACTGATTCTAAAGGAAAGATTTTTGGAAAAGGAAAATAGATCTGTTGATCTTGATGCAGACATTAACACAGTCTCTCAGGTGATTAGAAATACTTTACTAGTTGATCACCCGAAACCAGTTAAAGAAAATAAATTCAAATGGTCTTTTTTTACCTCTTTCTCCATGCAACATAAACAGATTAAAAAGATTCTTAATAAACATTGGAAGGTCTTGCAGAGTGATAGATTTCTGGGTCCATCCCTCCCAAAGCATGCCCGCTCCATACAGGGAGAGATTGCTCCCAATACTATCGACCCACCTAAAACTGTTTCTTTCTTTCAACAACGCAAGGGATATTACCCTTGCTGCAAGTGTAATGTCTGCCTCCACAATATCTGTGGAAGACGCAAATCTGACACTTTGGTTTCCACTACTATCTCACGTAGTTATAAGATGAAACACTTCACCACATGTGCCATGAGATTTATAGTATATTTACTTACCTGTCCTTGTAAAAAACAGTACATGGGCCGCACGATTAGGACCTTTTCAGTGAGGGTCAATGAACATTTGGCAAACATCAGGAAGGGTGGTACTAATCATAGCGTCCCGCTCACCATCTCAAACATGATAAGGATCCTACTGGCACGCCATTTCAAATTATAGATAAATTTGTTCCGCACTGGAGGGGGGATTCCTGTCTACGCGGGGTATCCCACCTTGAAACTTATTGGATACATGAATTGAAATCCTACTCGCTGTTCGGTATGAACGTCAATTGGGACATCAATTGTTTTATTAATCAAGCTTGATTTATACATTTTTATGTCTCATATGGCCTGTGCTCATCCTTTTAGAAAAGGCTTCTTTCACACATAAATATATCAGACGTTCATTCTGCTATTATATATCGGTGTGATATTTAATGTTCTAGCTTAAATATATTTAGTCTTCAATATTTAATACCATTGAATTATGCTTTTTAGATGATATATTTCCTGCATTATGGTTTATAGCTGTGTCCAATTTTTTATATTTGGATATGTACATTTACAATTTCTATGGGTGGTGCCCATATCTGCAGATTCCCCATTTTGGAGTCACGTTGGCTCATCATCCATAGGGAGGCTTGACTGCCTCCCATTGGAAGTTCCAGAGCGTCTGCGATCTGATGATGCTATCAAGTCACGGCGCTGTGACGGTACTGATGCTTATGTGCTCGTGGGTGTCTCATGTGGAGGATGGCCCACCATAAAGTCGGGCGCACCTTGCGGGGTATTGCTCAGTCGCCACCGTATTTCTGTTGTCATGTGACGGCGGTGTCGCACCTCGTCTGGGGGCGTGGTCCCAATGTCGGGTGTGCCTTGCGGGGGATGCGCAGTCACCGCCGCACTTACGTTGTTGCATGGTGGCGGTAGCGTGCTCTTTCGTTGGTGTCATATTGATGTCACGGGAAGCTGCTCATCTCCGCTCATTGGCTATTGTTGCGAGGCGTGGAACGCATGGTGACGCCGTCGCTCACCTGTTTTGCTGCCAGGAGTGGAGTTGTATGATGTACTGCCAATCTTTGAGCCACTCAGGCTTCCCTTGGGTTCTCCGTGGGGGTTCTTGGGAGACTCACTTCCACCCATTGTTCTTGAGAATGAGGCGTGGAGTGCACGCAGGTTGCCATGCTTTCCAGCCCCGTCACCATGGGGTTGAGTCTGAGCACTTAATCCCAATTATTAGATTACTCATATATTTTATAAATACTGGCAATGTGGGGGAGCTGCGATATGCCCCAGTTGAAGTCCTTTTGAGACGAAACGCGTCGGTCTTGCATTATACTGCTCCCCACATTGCTTTTAATACATTTGTGATCACCCTTTTATTGTACATCTGTGCTTTGATGTATATACTTTTCTTTTAAATAAAACTCCCCCGTGTTTGACCTGCACCATATGGAGCTTCTTTTGTTTCTCACTACTTCCATTGGGTTCTGATGAGAACATCTACTATCTTTGACCGCTTGTTAGACCGATCCAGTACCGGGTTCCAGTCTGATCCTGCCCTGCACAGCTTCAGAGTCCAAGGAGTTTGTTGTTCCAAGCCTGATTGACTCACTGCCGCTGGCATGTTTGTCCACTCTGTCCGGTAAGAGTATACATCTACATTATTTGGTGGAGGATATAATTTCACTACGAGTGTTCCTAACGGTTCATCACATTTTGATTACATCATTCCAAGTTTTGACTTGAAGCAGACTTTAGCAATTTATATTAATTGTTTTTTTCACATTTGTGGATATTCACTTTTAGCATTCATTCAGTGATTGTGCATGGTTTCATTGTTGTATTTATGCAACCTCATCAGCATTTATTATACTATTTGTTTTGCATATTATACCTATTTTTCTTTTGCACTGTATATTGCATTATACTTCTAAAGATTTTTAGCGCTACACTATGTTTTTATACATTTGGGATCTAGCAAAAATTCTGGACTAGAGACAAACAACATAAGCATCACTTTCTGTATCCCTTTTCCCCAAAAAATAAAGGAAATTCCTTGCTTTCCCCATAGTGGAAAGCATTCATCAATGTGTACCTTACATGGTGGTGCCGATGGTCTTCACCGAATAAAAAATAACAAGACCTTCCATCTTTACTCGAGGTGTACTCCAATCAACAACTCCCTAAACCCTTCTCACTATGGCCTTAAATACCATCCGGGAAAACCAGAATAATAGGGATACCATTTCCCCTGGTAACATGAGGAAGCATACCATTAAGGGGCCCTACACCTCGTTGCACAGTCATATATGTAATTTATTAAACCTACTCATATGGGCATCTCATTTCTGACTAAACTACTTCATATGTGTTCTTTATGTCTCACCAAGCTTGCTCATGTGTGCCTCATGCCTCATCTATGGATGTCTCATTTATCGCTTCTCAGCCTTTTGCTAGGATCAAGTGTGGTATCTGTCTACCTTGTCTGGCCATGGGCTGGGAAGGCAGAGAATCAACGTTGTTAGTGCCCCCTAGGAGTTGATTGCCCCAGGGGTGCCCTTAGCACGTGGGATTGAGAACCCCACAATGTGTGAAAAGGCACAAGGTCACGGTACTAAACCTCTTTCTGCACCTGGCCTCTTTGGGCTAGGCTATTTGGCTAAGTCAATTTTTTGGCTACAAGATCTCAGGGCCTAGCCTATGCACATGCACTATTTATTTAATTTATTTTTTCTTCTCACGTTTATGTCACTTTGCACTCTTGTTTGTGTTTATTTCCTATGATGAAGGGTGTGGGTCTTACCCTGAAGTCTAGGGGGAGGATGTGCGCCATTAGGTTCCTTACTCCCCTGAACCGGGTGGTTTCTCTTCAAGAGAGCCCCTCACCCAGTACTCGTTGGTTGGCTTCAGCTGACCATGAGGAGAGGGGTCCACCAGGCCTTTTGGCAAGGTGGACCATGTTTGAACCTTGTCCCTGTCAGGAGCCTTGCTCTCCGGGGGTTCAGGGTAAGGTCCTACTCCTTCTGGGGGTGGACAAGAGACACACCCTTAAGTGAATTTTTTTTTTGTTTGTGTACACATGCACTTTTTTTGTACACTTCCGTTTTTGTTTTTTTCATTTTTGCACACCACCGCGGATAAAAAAAAAAAAAACGGTGCTTTATTGATAACATTTCTTTGAGTGTCTTCTGCCTTCCCATTGCTATATATATTACTTACTGGTGATGTCGGTTTGGCTCACCATCCGCCTCGGTCTCCTGTAACTATGCCAGCTTTATAAATGAAGTACATACACTCCTCCATTCTCTTACATCTCTATTACCCCACCGCAATATTTTTAATAAAATTTGATAGATTAACATTTAAATGTGAACACAAAAGCCGGCATCGATCTGCACTTCCAGTGATCAATGGTTTTCTAAGAATCGTGTACTGGCCTCTCTCGTATCTCCTGGAAGGGATAGGCGGTTGATTGTGAATTAACAGAGTTACCAACTTTATTGAACTACAGACCCATGTATCAACTTTTTCATTCTGCCTCCCTAACACTTAAAGAGACCCTGTCTCCAACTTATAAAAACTGCAGGTAAAAGAACAGAAAAATCAAGTATTTTAAATGCGTACTTACCTACCACAGCCCCCTCCCTCCTTGAATGCCATTGCCCCCCCCCCCCCCTGTTCCTGTCTAAATACTGTCTGTGCTAGCCCAGCTCCTCCAGCGCTTCCTTCGCTTCCCTACATAACCTATTATAAGGAGGAGTGAAGGGAAATGCTTTAAAATTATTTTTAGGGTTAGGGAAACCCCTGTTAAAAGCAATTCATCGGTGGTCAGTGGAAAAATGCACCTTACACTGTTAGTCAGGTGGGAAGAATACTCAATATATTGGTGGCCAACTGGGAAGAATACTCCTTACATTGGTGTTCAGAGGGAAATATGCTATTTATATTAGTTGTTATTGTAAAGAATGCTCCATACATTGGTGGTAATGAGAAGAATGCCCCTTACATTGGCGGTATGTGGGAAGAATGCTCCTTACATTGGGGGTCAGTGTGAAGAATACCCCTGACAATGGTTTTCACGGTGGGGTATGCTTTATACAATGGTGGTCAGTGAGAAGAATGCCCCTTACATTAGTGGTCAGTGGGAAGATTGCTTCTAATGCCGTGTACACACGATCATTTTTCACGTCCTGAAAAATGAAATATTTTTTTTTCAACAAGAAAAACGACCGTGTGTGGTCTTTTTGTCCTTTTTCCCAACGTGAAAAACGGCATTAAAAAAGACGAGAAAAATTAGAACATGCTTTAATTTTTCTTGTCGTTTTTCCCGTCATTTTTTTCCGCGGCAGTTTTCCCATATGGAAACACTGCCACGGAGCCTACACACGGGCGTTTTTCTCGACAAGAGAAAAAATGACGGGAAAAACGACCATGTGTGGGGGAACAAGCCGTTCCCTCGTTTTTCATGTCATGATTCACGGCGTTTTTTTAACCGCCGTGAATCACGATTGTCTGTACGCGGCATTACTTTGGAGGTAATAAGAAGAATTTTCCTTACATTGGTGGTCAGTAGGAAGATTTCTCCTTACATTGGTGGTCAGTAGGAAGATTTCTCCTTACATTGGTGGACTGTGGGAAGAATGCTCCCTACATTGATGGACAATGGGAAGAATGCTCCCTACATTGATGGACAGTGGGAAGAATGCTCCCTACATTGATGGACAATGGGAAGAATGCTCCCTACATTGATGGACAGTGGGAAGAATGCTCCCTACATTGATGGACAATGGGAAGAATGCTCCCTACATTGATGGACAGTGGGAAGAATGCTCCCTACATTGATGGACAGTGGGAAGAATGCTCCCTACATTGGCGGTCTGTGGGAAGAATGCTGCTTACATTGGTGGTCAGTGAGAAGAAAGTCTCTTACACTGGTTGTCAATGGGCACTTTACTTTGGTGGTCATTGGAAGTATATCTGACTTACAGTGGTGATCTGAATGCCACTCTACAGACAGCTAAAAAAGATCCCTGGGTCATGCTGCTAGTTCTTTCAAGTGGATTTGGCCCCAGATCTATGTAGGCACCATCAAATGGGAAGTCAGTCAGCTCAAGGAACCCTTAGCAGCCTTTGGAAGAACCCTGGCTGCTATAGAGTGTCAATTGAGTGACAGCATTGCTGGGGCTGCTGAAATCCAAAATGGTGGCACTCAGCAGTATATACAAGCTCTATACAAGGGAGGAGTTTACAGGTAAATAGCATACATAAAAAAAAAATCTATTTGATCCCATTTTTTGTCATCTCATTTATACAGCCTTTTTCACTTTCATAATTGAAAAACCTAGAATTCACTCTTCCAGAAATGTGCCGATTGTCTACCCAAAGCTAGCTGTTTTTCTGGATCATAGGGGGTGCTAGTGATTGTAGGGAGGTCCACCAACATCAAATTTACATGTGCTTAGTAAATGGTGTGGCTCACTGAACTGGGAATCAGCCATGGAAATCCAATAATATACATGCACATCAAACAAGTGTTCCAACTTAAGCAAATACCGGTATACTCGCTCATCCATTGCTGTAACTAAAGGACAATATCAAAATGACCTACTGTATAGGATACAGTCCATCAGCAGTGTTAATACAGCAGTTTTTCTGAGACCACCTATAACATGGATCTGTTGACCCTGCCAGTGGATCGGCATTTTTTCCACTTGCTATAAAAGGGTGACAAAGCTCTTTGTTCTGCAGTGAAGTCAAACAGCAGTGTTGTCACCCCTGTGGACTCTGAGGTAAAGAGGAACTCTGCAAACTCTGATGTAAGGGGGCTCTAGAGACCTAATAACCTCTTACATCAGAGTTCCCCTTTACACCAGATTGTGCAACATTGCCATTTACAGTGCCTTGGAAAAGTATTCATACCCCTTGATATTTTCCACATTTTGTCATGTTACAACCAAAATCGTAAAAATTTACTTTATTGGAATTTTATGTGATAGACCAACACAAAGTGACACATAATTGTGAAGTGGAAGGAAAATGATAAATGGTTTTCCATTCTTTTTACAAACAAATATGTGAAAAGTGTGGCGTGCATTTGTATTCAGCCCCCTTTATTCTTATACCCCTAACTAAAATCTAGTGGAACAAATTGCCTTCAGAAGTCACCTACCGTATTTATCGGCGTATAACACGCGCCGGCGTATAACACGCACCCCAAGTTTAGGAGGGAATTTTTGGGATAAAACTTTTAGGAGGGAAGTTTAAGGAAAAAAAACTTACATTTAAACTTACATTTAAATGCAGCCTTACCAGTGTCCATTGCAGCCTTGTCAGTGCAGCCTTGCCAGCAGTGTCCATTGCAGCCTTGCCCCAGTGTCCAGTGCAGTCTTGCCAGCAGTGTCCATTGCAGCCTTTCCTCAGTGCCCAGTGCAGCCTTGCCCCAGTGCTCAGTGCAGCCTTGCCCCAGTGCCCAGTACAGCCTTGCCCCAGTGCCCAGTACAGCCTTGCCTCAGTGCCCAGTACAGCCTTGCCTCAGTGCCCAGTACAGCCTTGCCTCAGTGCCCAGTACAGCCTTGCCTCAGTGCCCAGTACAGCCTTGCCTCAGTGCCCAGTACAGCCTTGCCTCAGTGCCCAGTACAGCCTTGCCTCAGTGCCCAGTACAGCCTTGCCCGAATTTCAAAAATGGCACCGCCGAAATCACGGCAGAGCGGGACGATGCCGCCGAGAACGCAGGGACTGGGCGGAGCCGAGATACACATAGCCGAGTGTACTCGGCTCTTCTCGGCTCCGCTCACAGTCACGCCGAGTCCCGCCCTATGATGGACATAACACAGGTCCAATGGCAGGACTGGGCGTGACTGTGAGCGGAGCCAAGAAAAGCCGAGTACAGTCGGCTATGTGTATCTCGGCGGCGATCGGTGCGCTCCGCTCAGTCAGCGGAGATCGCCAGGATGAGTGAGTATCGGCGTATAACACGCACCCACGATTTTCCCCTGATTTTAAGGGGAAAAAAGTGCGTGGTATACGCCGATAAATACGGTAATTAGTAAGTATGGTCCACCTGTGTGTAATTTAATCTCAGTATCAATTCAGCTGTTCTGTGAAGCCCTCAGAGGTTTGTTAGAGAACCTTAGTGAACAAACAGCATCATGAAGACCAAGGAACACACCAGACAGGTCAGGGATAAAGTTTAAAGCAGGGTTAGGTTCTAAAAAAAACATCCCAAGCTTTGAACATCTCATAGAGCTCTGTTCAATCCATCATCGGAAAACGGAAAGAGTATGGCACAATTGCAAACCTACCAAGACATGGCCGTCCACCTAAAATGACAGGCCGTGCAAGGAGAGCATTCATCAGAGAAGCAGCCAAGAGGCCCATGGTAACTCTGGAGGAGCTGCAGAGATCCACAGCTCAGGTGGGAGAATCTGTCCACAGGACAACTATTAGTCGTGCTTCTCCACAATCTGACCTTTATGGAAGAGTGACGAGAAGAAAGACATTGGTGAAAGAAAGTCATAAGAAGTCCTGTTTGCAGTTTGTGAGAAGCCATGTGGGGGACACAGCAAACATGTGGAAGAAGGTGCTCTGGTCAGATGACACCAAAATTTAACTTTTTGGCCTAAAAGCAAAACGCTATGTGTGGCGGAAAACTAACACTGCACATCACCCTGAACACACCATCCCCACCGTGAAACATGGTGGTGGCAGCATCATGTTGTGGGGATCCTTTTCTTCAGCACAGACAAGGAAGCTGGCCAGAGTTGATGGGAAGATGGATGGAGCCAAATACAGGGCAATCTTAGAAGAAAACCTGTAATGCCGCGTACACACGATCGGACATTCCGACAACAAAATCGTGGGTTTTTTTTTTCCCACGGATGTTCGCTCAAACTTGTCCTGCATACACACGGTCACACAAATGTTGTCGGAAATTCCGAAAGTCAAGAACGTGATGACGTACAACACGTTCGACGAGCCGAGAAGAATGATTTTCGATAGCCTCTTCCGCTGATGGCCATCAGGTACCTGGCATCCTACAAAAACATGCCAGAACACTGAGACAGCGGGGAGGTGAGCAGAGTAGGGACTGCAGAAAGAGACAGTGCTATGTGGTCTGTCTCAGCCCTCCCCTCTGTCTCTCAGTCCCCCCCCTCTGTCTCTCAGTCCCCCCCCTCTGTCTCTCAGACCCCTCCTCCTTTGTCTCTCAGACCCCTCCTCCTCTGTCTCTCAGACCCATCCCCCTCTGTCTCTCAGACCCCTCCCCCTCTGTCTCCCAGACCCCTCCCCTCTGTCTCCCAGACCCCTCCCCCTCTGTCTCTCAGACCCCTCCCCCTCTGTCTCTCAGCTCCCTCCCCCTCTGTCTCTCAGCTCTCCCCCTCTGTCTCTCAGCTCTCCCCCTCTGTCTCTCAGCTCTCCCCCCCCTGTCTCTCAGCTCTCCCCCCTGTCTCTCAGCTCTCCCCCTCTGTCTCTAAGCTCCCCTCTGTCTCTCAGACCCCTTCACTGTCTCTCAGACCCCTCCACTGTCACTCAGACCCTTCTACTGTCTCTCAGCTCCCCCCACTGTCTCTCAGACCCCCTTCTGTCTCTCAGACCCCCCTCTGTCTCTTAGACCCCCCCTCTGTCTCTCAGATCCCCCCTCTGTCTCTCAGATCCCCCCTCTGTCTGATAAGACCCCCCTATGTCTTAGACCACTCCTCTGTCTCTCAGCTCTCCTCCTCTGTCTCTCAGCTTCCCTCCACTGTCTCTCAGACCCCCCTCTGTGTCTTAGACCACTCCTCTGTCTCTCAGCTCTCCTCCTCTGTCTCTCAGCTCTCCTCCTCTGTCTCTCAGCTCTCCTCCTCTGTCTCTCAGCTCTCCTCCTCTGTCTCTCAGCTCCCCTCCACTGTCTCTCAGCTCCCCTCCACTGTCTCTCAGCTCCCCTCCACTGTCTCTCAGCTCCCCTCCACTGTCTCTCAGCTCCCCCCTCTGTCTCTCAGCTCCCCCTCTGTCTCTCAGCTTCCCCCTCTGTCTCTCCGCTCCCCCTCTGTCTCTCAGCTCCCTCCCATTGTCTCTCAGCTCCCTCCCATTGTCTCTTAGCTCCCTCCTCGGTCTCTCAGCTTCCCCCTCGGTCTCTCAGCTTCCCGCTCTGTCTCTCAGCTTCCTCCTCTGTCTCTCAGACCCCTCCTCTGTCTCTCAGACCCCTCCTCTGTCTCTCAGCCATTCATTTCAATGGGCAGGAGCGGTGTGTATACCGCTCCTCCACCGCCCCAAGGATGCTGCTTGGAGGACTTTCACACTGGGACTGCAGCGGAGGCATTTTTCAGGCGCTTTACAGGCGCTATTTTTAGCCCAAAAAAACGCCTCAGTGTGAAAGGGGTCCTACACTCACCCCCTCTCTTTTACACTCACTCCCTCTCTCTTACACTCACCCCCCTCTCTCACTCACCCCCTCTCATCCCCTTTCCCTCAACCCTCCCTCTCTCTCTCTCTCATTCCCCTCTCGCTCACCCTCTCATGATATACAATAATGGATGTAGGGGCCTTTTGGTGGGCGTGATTTTTTTTGGGGGGGGTGGGGGGCAGCGTTTTATTGAATTAAAGTGGGCCGGTCTGGATGAAGTCCAGGGCCAAATTTTGGTCCCAGTCCAGCCCTGGGTGGATAGCAGTGAAAAAGTAGCCGCTGTCAATCAAACTACTGGAAACACCCATAAGCCGATAAAAAGTGTCACATATGGGCAGCCCCCAGAGCAGAAAAGAGGAAATGCATGGGAAAAGCAAGGCGTGTACACTAAAGCCGCGTACACACGATCGGTTTTACAGATGAAGACAGTCCAATGGATTTTTTTCATCGGACAAACTGATCGTGTATGGGCCCCATCTGTCTTTTTTCCCATCGGAGTCAAAAAATAGAACATGTTTTAAATTTTTCCGATGGATAAAAAACCGATAGCAAATTCCGATCGTCTATGGGCAAGTCCATCGGTTAACCACTTCCATACCGGGCCATTGTAAAATGACGCCGGCAGGAACCCTCTCTCCCTCTGGGTGGACGTCATATGACGTCCTGGGTTTGAGGGGGGATATCTGAATGATGCCTGCAGCTAGAGGCATCATTCAGATATCCTTTTTTTCAGCCAGCGATCCTGCGCACCATAAGAATGATCATAGCGGCGGTTCCACCGCTTGATCGTTCTTATAGGCGGTGGGAGGGGACATCCCCCCCTCCCGCCGCCATCCGGTGCTTCTCCGGGCTCTCCCGTGCCATCGGGGACCCGGAGAGAATCGTCCGGCGCCGTTGGTGGGTCACGTGATGAGCATAGAGATGACTGGTGACCAGATGGTCACCAGTCATCTCTATGACCGTCGGAGGCCTGGGCGCGATGTGATGACGTCACGCCCGGGTCCTCAAATGTAAACAAAGCCGCCATTGTGGCTGTAAGTATGAGATCAGTGAAAAAATGTTCACGATCTCATGCTTTCCAGCCTGGAGGAGAGATGTGGGGTCTTATTGACCCCGCACCTCTCCATAAAGAGGACCGGTCACACACATTCCTATTACAAGGAAATAAAAGTGATCAAAAAAATAAAAAGTGTAAAAAAAAGTAAAAATAAAAAAAATACAAAAATATATATATATATATATATATATATATATATATATATATTTTTTTTTTTTTAAAACGCCCGTCCCCAATAGCTCGCGCTTAGAAGCAAACACACACGCAAGTCCCGCCCGCATATGTAAACGCCGTTCAAACCACATATGTGAGGTATCGCCGCGTGCGTTAGAGTGCGTGCAACAATTCTAGCACTACACCTCACCTGTAACTCTAACCTGGTAACCTGTAAAAAATTTCAAAGCGTCGCCTATGGAGATTTTTAAGTACCGAAGTTTGGCACCATTCCATGAGTGTGCGCAATTTTAAAGCGTGACATGTTAGGTATCTTTTTACTCGGCGTAACATAAGCTTTCATATTTTACAAAAAAATTGGGCTAACTTTACTGTTTTGTTCTTTTTTAATTCATGAAACCATTTTTTTTCCCCAAAAAAAGGCGTTTGAAAAATTATTGTGCAAATACCATGCAAGATAAAAAGTTGCAACAACCGATTTTATTCCCTAGGGTGTCTGCTAAAAAAAAAACATATATAATGTGGGGGTTATGAGTAATTTTCTAGCAAAAGAATGATGATTTGTACATGTAGGAGAGAAGTGCCAGAATAGGCCCGGTATGGAAGTGGTATAAAAAGCCCTGTATGGAAAGGGTTAAAAAACCCACGCATGCTCAGAATCAAGTCGACGCATGCTCAGAAGCATTGAACTTAATTTTTCTCGGCTCATCGGAGTGTTTTACGTCACCGCGTTTAGAACGGTCGGTTTTTTGACTGATGGTGTGTAGGCAAGACTGATGGAAGTCAGCTTCATCGGTTTTTCGATGGAAAAATCCATTGGTTTAAAAACCATAGGAAATCCGATCGTGTGTACAGGGCTTAAGAGTGGCAACACAGAAGACAGACGATCACCTGCAGTAGCGTTGCCACTCAGAATAAAGAAGTCCACCACTCAGAATAGTACAGGGAAATTGTATCCTATAACTCATTTGTACTGGCTCCCAGGGACCAAAACTCAGGCGTATTTTATGTTATATGGCCCAATACTCCCGTGTACATGAGCCCTTATTACTAAGTACAGGAACTATGTACACACACTAGCTTCACTGATACTCCATGTACACCTTTACCCTTACAAGGCCTTGTTGCTTTGTTTTTTTTTATATTTTAATAGCACATTTTGCTACGGGTATTTATTGCATATCACTGACAAAACAGTTACTGAACCCTTTTAATCTCATTTTCTGATTGGTTGCTGAGGATTACAGTACAGCAAGTTATAAAACAAAGCTCACAGAGGTCGGGGTTTTCTGACTCATCCAGTGAGGAAATATCATCCTTACGGGAAACTCTGATTTATATTTAGCTCTCAGCAAAACAAATGCTATCAGGCAAAATGCCTAATTTTAATTTCTTCCTAATTAGACTCATAGCTGTTCAGTATGACCAAAAATTGTTAGATATCATTATCCTTAAATACTCTAATACTCTTAGTGGATTATTTATTTCTCAAGACTGTTTGTCAATAATATTCTTCTTCCCTGCAGTATTCTGCTTCATGTCTCAGATAACCTCTTCATTCCTTCCTTCCTTCTTCCCTTCCATTCCCTTTCTTTTTCCTTTCCCTTCCCTTCCTTCTTCCCTTCCCATCCCATCCCTTTCCTTCCATCTTCCCTTCCCATCCATTTTCTTCCTTCTTCCCCTCCCTTTCCTTCCTTCTCTTCCCTTCCCTTTTCCCTTTCCCTTTCTTCCTTCTTCTCTTCCCTTCCCACAACAGGGAGGGAAAGGTTAGTGCTGCATTTTTATCCCCTTCTTCATCATCCAACCATCTACATTGGCCATTACTAACCACCTCCTCCTTCATCATCCACCCTTCCTTTCCCTTTCCTTCCTTCTTCCCTTCCCACCCCTTTCCTTTCTTATTTCCCTCCATTTTCTTCCTTCTTCCCTTTCCTTCTATTTTCCCTTCACCTTCATTCTTTTTTCTCTCCCCTTTCCTTCCTTCTTCCATTCCCTTTCTTTTTCCCTTCCCTTCCCTTTCCTTCCTTCTTCCCTCCCCTTCCCATCCATTTTCTTCCTTCTTCCCCTCCCTTTCATTCCTTCTCTTACCTTTCCTTCCATTTTCTTCCTTCTTCTCTTCCCTTCCCACAACAGGGAGGGAAAGGTTAGTGCTGCATTTTTATCCCCTTATTCATCATCCAACCATCTACATTGGCCATTACTAACCACCTCCTCCTTCATCATCCACCCTTCTTTTCCCTTTCCTTCCTTCTTCCCTAACCATCCCTTTCCTTCCCTCTTTTCTTCCCTTTCCTTCCTTCCTCCTTTCCCTCCCCTTCCTTCTTCCCTTCCATTTTCTTCCTTCTTCTCTTCCTTTCCTTTACCTTCCTGCAACAGGGAGGGACAGGTTAGTGCTGCATTTTTATCCCCTTCTTCATCATCCAACCATCTACTGTACATTGGCTACCACTAACCACCCCCTCCTTCTTCCTCATCCACCCACCTTCAGTGGCCACCACTAAACACCCCCTCTTCCTCATCATCCACCTTCACTGGCCACAACTGATCACCTCCCTCCTTATTCATCATCCACCCACTTTCATTGGCCACCACTAACCACCCACCCTCCTATTCCATCATCCACCCACCTTTATTGACCACTACTGACTACCCCCCCTTCCTTTTAAACGTCTTCAACCCACCTTTATTGACCACCATTAACCACCCCCCTCCTTATTCATCATACACCCCACCTTTATCGGCCATCACCAAATTTCCTCCAGGCACTTTAGTTGGGTTTCCAAGTATGGAATTTTCTTTTTCGTACATCACGGGACACAGAGCGACATAGTCATTACTAATGGGTTATATAGATACCGTCAGGTGCTGGCACTGGCAACTTCCAAAACCGGAAGTACCCTCCCCTATATAAGCCCCTCCCATCCGGGAGCACCTCAGTTTTTTGCCAGTGTCTAAGGTGTTGGCCAAGAAGAAACATGTGTTTTTCACTGAGCTTGCGTACAGGTTCTTTTGGGCCTCAGTAAGCTATTCCGGATCCGACCAAAAAAGCTTCATAGCTAAACGGTCGGTACCCGGGCCTTGCAGAGAAGAGCAAGGTTTTGCCTGTAATGCTTCTCTTAGGAGAGCTGGACCCTGGGATCCAGAGCTCTGGTCATACCCACGACCAAGATGTTTTCTGTGCAGGGTGCTATACAGGTCCAGGGGAGTGGAATCCTTGGGAACCCGGTCCCTGAAGGTTTGATTACAATGCCTGCCGTGATAGGTGAAGTTTGGGCTTTTGTGGACCAAACAAAGTCCTGCGGCGGGGAACAGGTAAGTGGGGGCCCCCAGGAACTTGGTTCTATTGGGGGACCCCCAAGCCTAATTTGTCTTTCTGTCTGTTACCTAATGGTATTCCCGCAAGATTCTGTGCATGCCTGTAACTACTAAAAAAATGTAATAATTTTTAATGGTGGTCAAGAAAAAAAAAAAAAATTTTATATATATATTTAATATATTAGACTGCGGTACCTGTGTTTGTCCACTAGAGGCCGCTGTGGAATGTTTTCTTGTCATGTGGACTAGTTTCTTCTCAGCAGAGCAAAGTCCAGGCAGTTGGTGAGTTCTCTTATAGGAAACTGCTTCCTCTGCCATGTTGCAGTGCTCGTCCATCCCCCGGCCTGCGGCAAAGAGGGGCCCTGGCTCCTGTCCCTTTGTTTCCATTTTGAAATTAGCGCCGAAGGCGCACGTGGCCGCGCGCGTGCGCGTGCACGCGCCTCTATATATAGAGGTGAGCCGGAAAAGGGGGCGGAGCCTGGGGGATGACGCTCTGTGCGCGCCGCAGCGCTTCTGCGCATGTGCGGGCGTCCCAGCAGGTTTAAAAACCACAATATTGTAGTAAGCTGGCTATGAAGTACAGAGACAGAGCTGGCAACATTTAAAGGCATACAGCAAGCGGTTGATACAGGCATCCCCTAGAAAGGCACATTAGTAGACACCAACTGTTTCTTATAGCAGCATTTATGCTAGACTATTATCAGTAACTGGTGTATTTCGGCTGGAATACCTCAGCTTTGTGGCTTAGGAATATGCCGTCTAAAAACTCCGGGACTAGAAATTCCAGGAGGAATAGGGGGTCTCCATCGGGCTCTGAGGATCTTGGGCATGCTTTGGCTGCACCAGTCTCCCCTGAAGAATCAGAGGTTAGTGACCGTAGGGCACCCCCAGGAGTACCTGGTACTGTGGCTGTCCTCAGTTCACCTGCTCCTGTGTATGTAACAGAGGAGGTTTTTTCCTCAGCTCTGGGAGGGCTGGAAGAGAGATTGTCAGCATTGATCGCTGCTTCCCTGTCACAGGAGAAAAGCGCTCGATCTCCGTCTCCTCCCTCAGAGTGCCTGTTAACAGAGCAACAGTCCCATACAGAGGTCGACCTACCTGAGGGGGATCAGGATGAGGTCGATTCGGTTGCAGAGGAATCAACAGTGGAAGAGCCGTTCTCAGCATCACATGCTGAAAGGTTATGGGTTCAGTCCCTGACTAATATGGTCCGATCAGCATTTAAAATGCCACTTGCGGAGCCATCCTCCACTTCTGTCTCCTCGTTGGGGTCGCTAAAAGCTCCCCAGACTGTCTGTTCCTTTCCGATCCATCCTTTACTGGAGGGGCTCATTTACCAGGATTGGGAGCATCCTGACAAAATATTTACTCCTCCCAAGAGATTTCCGGTGGTCTATCCTATGGAGGATAAGTTCATCAGAAAATGGAGGGTCCCTACAGTGGACGCAGCCATCTCTTGTGTGAATAAATCACTGACATGTCCGGTGGAAAATGTCCAAATGTTCAAGGACCCAATAGATAAAAAATTGGAGTCCTTATTGAAATCTGCTTTTTCTACAGCAGGATTGGTGACACAACCAGCAGTGGCAGCTATTGGGGTCTGCCAAGCAGTGAAGGATCAGTTGAAACAGGTCTTAAGGGACTTGCCAGATCAGCAGGCTCTTGCCCTAGCTGATCTACCTAGAGCCTTATGCTTTGCGGTGGACGCTATAAAGGATTCAATCCATCAGGCCTTACGCTGTCTGTAGTACATATGCGCAGGCTTCTATGGCTCAAAAACTGGTCTGCTGAAGCTCCCTGTAAAAAATTGCTGGTCAGCTTCCCATTTCATGGGGAGCGCTTATTCGGGGAAGACCTGGACAAGTATATACAGAGAATTTCCAGCGGTAAAAGTACACTTTTGCCGGTTAAAAATAGAGTTAGAGGTCCCTCTTTTAAGAGGCCGGCTTCTCCAGTCCCTAGGACATCGGCTGTGAAACAGTTCAGACGGCCTCCTCGATCAAATCCCGGAGGTAGAAATCAGGGACAGTTGCAGGGTAACAAGAAGCCCTGGAGCAGGAGAGGTACAAAACCTCCCCCAAAGTCAAATGCATGAAGGGTTGCCCCCACCCAATCGGGTGGGGGGAAGACTTCAGTTGTTCACAGAGACCTGGCGGGACACGATCCGAGACAGATGGGTGCTCTCCGCAGTAAATCTGGGATACAAATTGGAGTTAAAAAACTCCCCTTCTTCCCGCTTTATAAGGTCAAACGTGCCAAGGGATCCCCAGAAGAGAGGATCCCTCCTGTTGGCACTAGAACAATTATTGCTTCAAGCAGTAATTATAGAGGTTCCCCTGGAAGAGTGGGGGTTCGGGTTTTACTCAAACCTTTTTACAGTTCCGAAGCCAAACGGGGACGTGAGGCCCATACTAAATCTAAAAGGGCTAAACAAATTCCTGCATATCAGGACTTTCCGGATGGAGTCGATCCGATCGGTAGCCACTGCCCTACAAGGGGAGGAATGGTTAGCCTCGATCGACATCAAGGATGCTTATTTGCACATTCCCATCTTTCCAGCCCACCAAAAATTTCTACGCTTTGCGGTAGAAGGCCGCCATTTTCAGTTCAGAGCCTTACCCTTCGGTCTGGCCACAGCACCAAGAGTGTTCACAAAAATTTTGGCCCCGTTATTGGCCAATCTAAGAACACGAGGTGTAACGATAATGGCATATCTAGACGACTTGTTGCTGATAGACCACTCAGTGGAAAAACTAGAAGTGGTTGTTCACGAGACAATCAAGTATCTGGAATATCACGGTTGGATTATCAACCGAGACAAGTCAGCCCTAAAACCAGTCAAAAGTCTGGAATACTTGGGGCTAAGGCTGGATTCAGACCAGAGAAAAATTTTCTTGCCTCAAGAAAAGGGGTCGTCTTTGAGAGATTTGATCCACTTAGTGGGCTCAAAAAGACAGCCATCCATACGCCTGTGCATGAGGCTGCTGGGAAAGATGGTGGCATCATTCGAAGCAGTACCCTACGGTCAATTCCATTCAAGGAAGTTGCAAAGGGCCATACTGTCAGCCTGGAACAAAAAAGTTCAGGCTCTGGACTTACCAATGTCCTTGTCCCCTTCCGTTCGCAGGAGCCTCCGCTGGTGGTTGGTTCCCCAGAATCTGGAAAGAGGGAAATCCTTCAGTCCGATTTCCTGGAAGGTGGTCACTACAGATGCCAGCCTTGTAGGCTGGGGAGCAGTACTGGAGCAATGGTCTCTCCAGGGCAAGTGGTCAGAAGCAGAAAAGGCCCTGCCCATCAATCTCTTAGAGATACGAGCAGCCCGGTATGCCCTAGTAGCATGGACATCCAAACTCCAAGGGTCCCCTGTCAGAGTTCAATCAGACAATGCCACAGCAGTGGCATATATCAATCGTCAGGGGGGCACCAGGAGTCGTGCAGCCCAAAGGGAAGTAAATTACATCCTGAGATGGGCAGAAAGATATGTCCCAGCCATATCTGCGGTATTCATTCCAGGAGTGGAGAATTGGAAGGCGGACTTTCTAAGTCGCCAACAATTATGCCCAGGGGAATGGTCCCTTCATCCCGAGGTTTTCCGGACAATATGTCAGCGGTGGGGAACACCGGATGTAGATCTGCTAGCATCCAGATTCAACACAAAAGTGGACAGGTTTGTCTCTTGGACAAGGGATCCCCTAGCTTGCGGCTCGGATGCCCTAGTGTTCCCTTGGGATCAGTTCAAGCTGATATATGCATTCCCACCGCCACAATTGTTACCTCGATTACTCCGCAGAATCAGGGTAGAAAAGAAACCAGTGATTCTGGTGGCTCCAGCGTGGCCCCGAAGAGCATGGTACGCGGAGATTGTAAAAATGTCTGTGGGGAGTCCTTGGACCCTCCCACATCGTCCGGACCTGCTTTCGCAGGGACCGATATACCACCCTTCCTTACCAGCCCTAGGTTTGACGGCCTGGCTATTGAAGCCCACATTCTAAAGAAGAGAGGGCTCTCTAATGCTGTGGTGTCTACCATGATCAATGCCAGGAAACCGGTATCCAGGCAGATCTACTATAGAATCTGGAAGGCGTACATCGCCTGGTGTGAGGCCAGAAAATGGCATCCACGTAAATACGTAATAGGTAGGATTCTGGACTTCCTACAATGGGCTGTAGATAGGAAGCTTGCCTTGAGTACTATCAAGGGTCAGATTTCGGCCTTGTCAATATTTTTTCAAAGGCCCTTGGCTTCGCATTCACTAGTCAAAGCCTTTATACAAGGAGTGATGCGTATTAGTCCTCCGGTTAATATTCCCATATGTCCATGGGATCTAAACTTGGTTCTGTCAGTTCTACAGAAACAACCATTTGAACCATTACAGCATATTTCCTTGGTGCTTCTCACCAGGAAATTGATTTTTCTAGTAGCCATTTGTTCGGCTAAAAGAGTGTCGGAATTAGCAGCTATGTCCTGTAAGGAGCCATATCTGGTTATCCATAAGGACAGAGTAGTGTTACGTCCTCATCCAGCCTTTCTTCCTAAGGTGGTATCGAGGTTTCATTTGAACCAAGATGTGGTTCTTCCTTCGTTTTTTCCCAAGCCTACTTCGGTAGAGGAAAAGTTATTGCATTCTTTGGATGTAGTAAGAGCAGTTAAAGCTTATCTAAAAGCCACTGCTCAGATTCGCAGAACGGATACTTTGTTTATTCTGCCGGAAGGCCCCAGAAGGGGTCAGGCAGCGTCAAAATCTACTTTAGCCAAGTGGATTCGACAGGTCATAATACAAGCCTATGGCTTGAGAAGTAGACCGCCTCCGTTCAAAGTTAGGGCGCACTCCACGAGAGCAGTTGGAACTTCATGGGCAGTGCATCACCAGGCCTCCCTGGCTCAAATCTGTAAGGCCGCAACATGGTCTTCAGTACACACGTTTACTAGGTTCTACCAGGTGGACGTTAGAAGTCAGGAGGATGTCGCCTTTGGGCGCAGTGTGTTGCAGGCCGCAAAAGATCCTCTTGTCTGATAGCGCTCAGCTTATATATGGTGTATCCCCCCCCCTCATTTGGCATTGCTTTAGGACATCCCATTAGTAATGACTATGTCGCTCTGTGTCCCGTGATGTACGAAAAAGAAAATAGGATTTTTATAACAGCTTACCTGTAAAATCCTTTTCTTGGAGTACATCACGGGACACAGAGCTCCCACCCCTCTTTGGGGACACTTATTGCTTTGCTACAAAACTGAGGTGCTCCCGGATGGGAGGGGCTTATATAGGGGAGGGTACTTCCGGTTTTGGAAGTTGCCAGTGCCAGCACCTGACGGTATCTATATAACCCATTAGTAATGACTATGTCGCTCTGTGTCCCGTGATGTACTCCAAGAAAAGGATTTTACAGGTAAGCTGTTATAAAAATCCTATTTTTTTATGTTTTTGTTTCAAAGGTGACGTTGGACTTTAAATTACAAAATGGTTTGTTCAGCAATGATGTGTTGTGCCATTTTTTACTATAATAGTGTTCAGGCATAGGAGGGGTAAACCCCTTCGTTTTTTTTTATTTTATTTTGTGCTGGAAGTAATGAAAGGTAAATAGCACAGATTACAAAATCTGAGCTGAATTCAAAATCGCCCAAAAAAATTGTCTTCAAGGGAAGCTTTTATAACCAGATATATTAATATGAACACAGGTTGTGAAGACACCTATTACTGTAAATATTTCAATGTCATGCTGATCACATGATCAAGAACGACCATCATGTAGAGAGACTGGGAACAGCCATGAAGGAGTTACACACAGGTATAAGGGAACAATCTCTCTAATGTCTTGAAGACTCGCTGACACAGAGCTGAAGAGCCGCCGTGTTTTCAGGCGTGCCGTAAATTCTTGAAGTTCAATCTTCCTAATATTCAGCTTCTCTGACTAAAAATCAATGACTTCTCCAAGGTCATGGGCTTATGCTAGTGATAGATAGGAGCAATTACTTTATTTTAAACCATTGTTTTTCATTCAGCGTCAACATACACAAGTCTCGAGGTCGAACTCCCCATCAGATGGGCAAAGGGAGGGTCAGCACTGAGATAACTTTTGTACAAGTTTACAGAAAGGGATGACTTCTTTCGGGTATTGATGATTCAGACACTGAATATCATTAGACCCAGAGGAATGTGGGCATACTTTGAGAGCAGGGCATCATGGACCCCCCCCCCGCCTGAGGGGGGCATCATGGACCCACCCATGAGGGGGCATCACCACTGCACTGCTTCCTGTACCCATGCTGTAATGATTCAGAGATACGGCCTAGATATCATCACATAAGCACCACCCTCTCTGTGACAGGGGTCACTTTGGGCACAGGGTGAGCAAGAAAATAATGGACATTAAGAATGAATCTTGGACTACCTAAAATGGGTCTGTAATATTAATCCACCATATTCCCCAGGATATCTGCAAATAACTAGTTACTGTTTGTTGATCCTGAACTCAACAAGGTAATTGAGAGATGCTGATGTGCCACCTGCCTGTTGTGATGTAAATAAATCTAGGTTTGCTTCTGAGGATCTTTCATTGTGATAATTGGCCCTGTATTGTGTAAAGAAGTCCTTTGATAATGGGTACTGTAGTTTAGGAGACAGTAAGGCTAGCCTAAAGGTCATGTGTCTGAGTCATCAGCTGTAGTTAATTAGCTCATGTAAATTAGGTCTGGTCAAAGGTGTATTGTCAGAGGAAAATGAGGAGAATGTAAGAACCTCCTCTCTGTGTGTATAAAACTTGGAGTTTTTCAATAAAGAGTGTCAGACCAGTGGAAACCCCATACAGAGTGTTTGTCTTGTATTTCTGGAAGGATTATTCCACGGATAGCAGTCGCCTGACTGTGGAGTCTCGCCAGCGGATGTGTGTTCGGAGAGGGAATATCCTAAACGGCGTTAACCCCTTTCATACTTATGGTGCCGTTACATTGGTTGGCAGTGGTGGGATTTTCTCTCCAGTTCCTGGGACACTCCAAACCACCACAGTGAATGACCAGCTATGCAGCCTGCAGGAAAGCCACGCTGAAAGACTTACTTGAGAGCCGTGGAGGGACCGGTGGGACAAAGAACAAGGCCACCCTGATCAGTGAGCTAGCCGAGATGGATCAGAGGGATGGTGATGCAGGACCCCGGTCAGTTGAAGACTTGTTTCAGCAACGAGTTCGAGAGCGGTTGGCATTATATGGTGCTAACCCATCAGAGACCGCCATACAGAATGCCATTAGAGACATCCAGCTGCAGGATGAGCGACAAGAGAGAGAACTAGAGCGGCAACATGAGCGGAGAATGACGGAAATACGGCAATCGGAGACAACACCTAAAGATGCAGCTCCTTTCCGTAAGTTGCCCTTTCGGGCGTTCAAACTATTTAAGGAAGGAGAGGAGGAAATTGAAGCGTTCCTGCAGGACTTTGAGAGACTATGCCAGATACATGAAGTACGGCCCCAAGAATGGGTCGCCTTACTGGCGAGTAATTTAACTGGCAGAGCAGCAGATGCGTATCGGGCCCTGGAGGATGAGGACGCTAAAGAATATGACCGGGTAAAAGAAGCTCTGCTAGCCTGATTTGCCATTACACCCAAAGCCAGCCGGATTAAGTTTCGAGAATCCCGGAAACAAACCAACATAACATACGTGGAGTGGGCACATCGTCTGCAGCGAAACCTTAAGAGCTGGTTCCAGGGAAGCTCATACCATAGAGGACATCACCCAGCTAGTACACTTAGAACAGTTCTTTAACCACACCCCTCCGGTATTACGGGATTGGGTGCGAGATAAGCGACCACGGACTGTACAGCAAGCGGCTACTTTGGCCGATGAATATCTGGACTCTCGAAGGTCAGGCGAAAGCGAGCGCTATCCACATTCTCGGCCCAGTTTACCAGCCTCTAACCCAACTTCAGCACCACCTCCAGCGGCCACTTATCTCCAGCAACCCAGGTTCAACTCCCAGGACTACTCACAACCCATCAGGTGTTTCGGGTGTAAACAGCTAGGGCACAAAAAGCCAGACTGTCCATTGAATCCAGCCAGGCAGTCCCAGTCGTGGAGGCAGCCAGCAAGGGGGAACCCCCACACATCCATGCCTGCGGCCCACTGCGTTGAGGAGGAAGAACAGTGGAGCGTCCTGCACGAGGCTGATCCAATACAAGCAGCTAACCGGGACAACAGGCAGCAACACAGGGAGACTGTCTGGGTAAATGGAAAGGTAGCCAATGGCCTACGTGATACTGGCGCCACCATGACCCTACTACAGAAGAACCTCATCCCAGAGAGCCAACACACCGGAGACACTGTAGCCGTAAGAGTAGCGGGAGGTACCATCTTCCGGCTATGCGTTGCCCGTGTTCACCTGGATTGGGGGGTTGGTTCGGGACACGTGAATGTGGGGGTGATGAAGGATTTGCCAGCGCATGTACTACTGGGGAATGATTTGGCCCCCCTCATTTCTGCTTACGCCCCGATGGGCCCCGCTGAAGCCAACCCAGTGACTACCTGTGCCCAGACCCATGCTGCTGGAACCGGCCCGCTTGCGGCTGAGAACTGGGTAAGACTATCTCCCCCGACATGTACCTTAGATCAGGCAAAATATCACAGTCTAGAATTGGAATGTGACAAGTTGGCCAGGGAGAAATCGGAGATGCAACGACACTACGTCATGTATTATGAAATGTCCCATGGCTTGAACATTGAAATGCACAAACAGGCTGAAATTATCAAAAGGTTAAATGGGATTTGCGGCCAGATTTTGCCTTACCTTTCCCAAGAGCATCAACAACAAGTTTTGGGAGCCATTGAGAGAGCAAAGCAAGTGACTGTTCCAGAACTGAATTCCATTATTCGCCCTACAACCTTACAACTTCCCCATCAGCTACTGACCCGGTAAGCAAAATGGCAATGCTGATGGGTTGTCCAGGCATTAGAGGAATGGAACTATGGACTAACTTCGGAGTCAACCGAGAGCAGGTTCTCTATTTTTCTCGTCAAGATTCTTGTCGGTTTTCTTGACGAGAAACCTGATAGCCGCGTACACACGACCGATTTACTCGGCAAGAGAGCTCTGCCAGCAAGTTTCTTGTCGTTTTTTGACGAGAAACTCGGTCGTGTGTACGAGGCTTAACTGTCTCCTAAATAATATTACAGACCCATTTTAGGTAGTCCAAGATATATTCTTAATGTCCATTATTTTCTTGCTCACCCTGTGCCCAAAGTGACCCCTGTCACACATCTCCCCTTTCGGCAGGAGACTAACACAGGAGGAGACCTCAGATGGGTTGACTCCGAAGTTAGTGATGTAAATGAATCTAGGATGGCTTCTGAGGATCTTTCATTGTAATAATTGGCCCTGTATTGTGTAAAGAAGTCCTTTGATAATGGGTACTGTCGTTTAGGAGACAGTTAAGCCTCGTACACACGACCGAGTTTCTCGTCGAAAAACGACAAGAAACTTGCTGGCAGAGCTCTCTTGCCGAGTAAATCGGTCGTGTGTACGCGGCTATCAGGTTTCTCGTCAAGAAAACCGACAAGAATCTTGACGAGAAAAATAGAGAACCTGCTCTCTATTTTCTCGTCAAGATTCTTGTCAGCATGTTTCTCGACGAGAAAAGTGTGTGTGTGTACACTTACCTGTCCTCCGGGAAGCCTGCGCATGCTCGAAATGACTTAGACGCATGCGCGGTAGCTTCCTAGGCATAGGTAGGGTGTAGCAAGATGGCGGCGACGGCATCGAATGTGACGAGCGCACGCTCGTCGTAGTCGATTACGCCGGTTCTTTGAAAGGAGCGTCTGTACACTCGGCCGGGACAAGTTTCTTGTCCAAGAATCTCGTCAAGAAAAACAACGTGTTTTTTCTTGACGAGATTCTCGGCCGTGTGTACGAGGCCTGAGGCTAGCCTGAAGGTCATGTGTCTGAGTCATCAGCTGTAGTTAATTAGCTCATGTAAATTAGGTCTGGTCAAAGGTGTATTGTCAGAGGAAAATGAGGAGAATGTAAGAACCTCCTCTCTGTGTGTAAAAAACTTGGAGTTTTTCAATAAAGAGTGTCAGACCAGTGGAAACCTCATACAGAGTGTTTGTCTTGTATTTCTGGAAGGATTATTCCTATGGGAAGCGGTCGCCTGACTGTGGAGTGTCGCCAGCGGATGTGTGTTCGGAGAGGGAATATCCTAAACGGCGTTAACCCCTTTCATACTTGGGGTGCCGTTACACTCTCCATCTTTGAGGGCCACTCAATGCCAGGAGAAGACACAAATTAAAAGATGACCCTGCACATCACATGACCAGTCTGAAGACTTTAGAAAAAGGTAAGTTATAAAAAAAAAAAATACAACAAAGGGGGAGGAAGAAGGGACATGGTTACTGAACCTGGAGTTGGGCTTCAAAGTGTACATGGGCTAAGCACAGGTTTGAAGGACCCTTGACTTTTAGGAAAGGACACCCTGGCTGCTAGAAACATGGCACATTGGAGGCATTGGCTAAACATCTTTCCCTACCCTGGTCAGTCGATGTTACAAAATAAAGGTGATTGCATAAATATCAGGAAGAGTTGGGGTGAAAGTGTGTGAGGGGTGGAATCACTTACCTCTTGGAGCCCAAACAGCTATAGAGCAAATGCCCACCAGCCATCACATTACATTAACAAGTTCAATTGTCAAGACTGTGACCCACTACCTCTTCTGTGTCTGGAAGTAGTCTCTCCTTGCTGAGCCACCTGAGATGCTGGACAGTATCCTATCTGAACCCTTGGATAATCTTGTCTTGTGAAATATTTCTGGTGAAAATTGAACTCCTTGCTCCTCCCATGAACTTCCTACTTAAGCCATGCCGTTGCACTTTCCGTTTGTCAAATATTTGTGCTCTCTCCAGCTGATATCTTGCTACTTTGTGTAGCTACAGCTGCCCTTATCTCCGCTACGACTCGTTACAGACCTTTGGCTTGTTCCTCGACTATGTTTCTGCTTGATCCCAACCTGCAACCACTTGTTACTGACCTTTGGTTTGACTACTGACTACACTTCTACTTGATTCTGACCTGTTATATCTGTTACTGGACCCCAGATTGCTCGCCTCCTGGTGGACAATCCTGAGGACGGTGAGGTGACCTGGTACCAACATGCAGCAAAATCCATCCCCCATCATCAGGAGCTCTGGTGGACACCAGTTAGTGGTTAGATCCCGCACCTCAGGTGAGCCTGCATAATCTGCCAGGGTGACCAGCTTGTGTACTTATCCTGCTGGTCAGTGGGACCCACTCTACTGCTATAGCTACTGGTTTCCAACCCTGAACCCTGACTGTGACATCAGCACAGCTTTGTTGGTGGGTTTCACATCACTGGATTTAAATGGTTTCAGCTTTGAGCCCTATGAGAACCTTACAAATAAACAAGTGCAAAACATGACAAGGTTTCTTATATGATGTCTGTTTATCTGTCCATGTCTGCACATCTTCACAATAAATCTTTTGGTCGACCAACAGAAACAAGGGAATAAATTGGTCTCCTTTCATTGGAAATTTATTAACCGTACCAGGACCAGGCAAGGTCTAGAAGCTGTGACCCTAGCATGGAGTATGCAAAGCTGTCTCCATTGCGGCATCAAAGTTTCTATTCCTACGAGAGCCTTCGATTGTTGGACTACTGTCTGGAACTTGCGGGGAAGCCAGGTGTTTAGAAAATGTTGTAATGTTATCACTATATTTGGTGTTCACATTCTATCTGTGACCAGCATGGATTTATGGCGGTTTAGAAAAGACGTTGTTTATGCTTTTTGAATCCAGCAAAGCTGTGGAATTGCTCTTCCAACAAAACTTTGTCTCAAGTGTTATTTGGTGAGGCCTTGCGTGAAGCCAGGGTTCACAAGATTGGTTAAGGCTGGGTTCACACTAGTGCGACACGACATCTGTCCTACTTTGGATCCGACTTTGCCCTGCGACATGAAGCCGACATATGTCCGACTTTCAATGAACGGGGATCCGACTTGGATCCCCGCCAATACCAGGCACTGTGTTTGGTATGAATCTTGAGGGGGAACTCCAGGCCAAATTTTAAATAAAAAACCGGCATGGGTTCCCCCTCCAAGGGCATACCAGGCCCTTGGGTCTGGTCTGGATTTGAAGGGGAACCCCCTACGCCGAAAAAACGACGTGGGGGTCCCCCCAAAATCCAAACCAGACCCTTATCCGAGCACGCAACCTGGCAGGCCGCAGGGGAAGAGGGGGGATGAGAGAGCGGCCCCCCTCCCTCCTGAACCATACCAGGCCGCATGCCCTCAACATGGGGGGTTTGATGCTCTGGGGCTGGGGGGCGACCTGCGGCCCCCCCACCCCAGAGCACCCTGCCCCCATGTTGATGAGGACAGGGCCTCTTCCTGACAACCCTGGCCATTGGTTGTCGGGGTCTGCGGGCGAGGGGCTTATCGGAATCCGGGAGCCCCCCCCCCTTGATAAGGGGGCCCCCAGATCCCGGCCCCCCCACCCTATGTGAATGAGTATGGGGTACATCGTACCCCTACCCGCGCTCTCCGGTTCTTTCTTCTGCCGGGCCTCCGCTAACTTCTTTTAGCTCTTTTGCTAGCGGAGGCCCGGTCTTCTCCGTCGCCTTCTTCTTCTCCCGCTCTCCGGTTCTTCTCCAGCTCTCTGGTTCTTTCTTCCGCCGGGCCTCCGCTAACTTCTTTTAGCTCTTTTGCTAGCGGAGGCCCGGTCTTCCCGTCGTCTCGTCCGGCTCTCCGTTGTCCTTCTGCCGGCCCCTCCACTAACTTCTTGTAGCTCTTTTGCTAGTGATGGGGCCGGTCTTCCCGTCGCCATCTTCTTCTCTCTTCTCCTCCTCGATGTTGACGCGTCGCTTCCTTCCGCTGTAATACTGGCTGTTCGCTCCGCTCCGCATTAATATAGGCTTCTCATGACGTCGTGCGACGTGGCTCCCAAACAAAACTGACGTCCTTTTTTTCCCCACAAATAGAGCTTTCTTTTGGTGTATTTGATCACCTCTGCGGTTTTTATTTTTTGCGCTATAAACAAAAATAGAGCGACAATTTTGGAAAAAAACGACATATTTTTTACTTTTTGCTATAATATATATCCCCAAAAAATATATAAAAACATTTTTTTTTCCTCAGTTTAGGCCGATATGTATTCTTCTACATATTTTTGGTAAAGAAAAAAAAAATTGCAATAAGCGTTTATTGATTGGTTTGCGCAAAAATTATAGTACAAAATAGAGGGTAGTTTTATGGCATTTTTATTAATAATTTTTTTTTTACTAGTAATGGCAGCGATCAGCGATTTTTTTTGTGACTGCGACATTATGGCAGACACATAGGACACTTTTGACACATTTTTGGGACCATTGTCATTTTTACAGCGATCAATGCTATAAAAATGCACTGATTACTGTGAAAATCACACCTGCAGTGAAGGGTTTAACATCTAGGTGGCGCTGTAGGGTTTAAGTGTGACCAAATTAGTGATTCTAACTGAAGGGGGCGTGGCTTGGCGTGTGACATCACTGATCGTCGTTCCCTATGACAGGGAACAGACGATCAGTGACACTGCCACTAGGAAGAATCTGTGACCCGATCGCGGGACACCGGCGGCGATCGGGTCCGCGAGTCCACAAAAAAAAAAAAACATTGTGGGGGTTCCCCCATAATTCATATCAGGCCCTTCAGGTCTGATAATTTTAACGGAGTCAACACTAAAAAAAACAACTGAGTTTGAACCCAATGGAATTGTTACAAACAGGATAGCAGGCTGCTACCCACCAGCTTTGGCCATGGAATTCCAGCAGCTGCACATAACAAAAAGGATGGGGATGCTTTCGACATCATTGACCTAATAAAGCCACATGCCCATATTTGGACAATGCCATTAACCAAAATTGGCATATTTTCCCTAATTTGGCCAGATGGCCAGTGGACCATGTAATTGACCAAATATGGACAAGTGGCCCGTAATAAGTCAATGGTGTCACCAGCATCCCCTCCCACTTGATATATGATGTGGTGGGGCGTTCCACAGCCACAGCTAATTGGGTTGGTGGTCTGTCATCATGTGACAGTTTCCTGAGGGCCTCAGTTCAGCCCAAACCTTAGTTCATCCTTACTAAAGAGGAATACGTCTGCATTAAAGGGGTTGTAAATAAAAAATGATATATATATTTTTTTAAAACAAACATGTTATACTTACCTCCACTGTGCAGCTCGTTTTGCACAGAGTGGCCCCGATCCACGTCTTCTGGGGTCCCTCGAAGGGTGTCTCGGCTCCTCCCCGCAAGAGCTCCCATGGTGGTGAGTAATTGCGGGCGCGCTCCAGTGATACAGCCGGCGGCTATAGCGGCTCACTGTATCACTCGACCCCACCCCCCCCCCCCCCCCGGTGCGCCGCGTCATTGGATGTGATTTACAGCAGTGCGAACCAATGGCTGCGCTGCTTTCAATCCATCCAGTGTAGCCAATCAACAGCCAGGCTCAGAAACGAGGAGGATGACGGGGGGCGAGCGTGGGACATTCGAGGGCTCAGGTAAGTAAAACGGGGGGGGGGTGGAATTGTCGGAGGTGAAAAAACTTTTACGTTTACAACCCCTTTAATATATAAAGAGCAAGTAAGGACACTGGATTTGCAAAGAAAGACATTTCCCGCAGACGAAATATTGTCAGCGATATTTGACAGCAAATTATAACATATCTAATAGTCAACCTTTGATTGTACAGCTCTTAGGAAAAATCCCTACCCCTCGAGAAGTCAGTGATCTCAGCATTTAGCACGGGGCCACGTCGGGGCAGACGCACAAGACTATACACTGGCACTCCTAATGGGAAACCTTGATTCCGAGCCAGCTGGCACACCGGCCGCAGGATAATCAAACATTCCCAGCCTGGCAGAACCTAGGGCAAGGGCCTCCTGCCCTCCGAGAAGCAGCAAGACTCCGAAGTCAGCATTCGCAGTACGGCAATTCCCAGAGACGGACCCTGGCGGGGGATGCGGTGATGGATGATGTGATATTTTATTTATGTACAGAACCGTCCTTGGCTGTTAATATTTCATAGCGCATTTATCAAATAATACAATGGGAGATGCATCCTAATCTTTAATAAACACCTTACTGGGATGGCGACTTTAATTTACGGGGCCCGCCGATGGCTCGGAATTACGTGCCGTCATGAATTATTAAGAAAGCGCTACATTTTAAAGAGAATGCAAAAGAGTGCCTTACGTGGGTCGGCCTCGTTGGCTCTGAAGCTTGGCCAAGCAAATGGGAGGACTGTGGAAATATCCCTGCCTATCTGTCTCATAGTCCAGCAATATAATGTACAACATCTCAGCAATAAAGAGCAGGATAAGGCAAGAGTGAGGGGAATACTTCAAAGGGAATTCCAGGCAAATAGTTAGGCTGCATTCATACCTGAGTTTTGCCACGCGTTTCAGAAACACGCCGCACATGCGCTGCAATCGCGGGTCGCACTTGCGGTGCCATTAAGGGCTCATTTACACTTGCTTCGACTTTAACACACATTAAAGCGCCTACCACTTCAACATACTTTTTATTGTGTTTTTGATGCTTCTGTGATGCTTTTTTGAAGTTATAGTGAAGCTACTGTAAGCTTGACAAGTGCCCAGCTCTGCTTATCCCCCACTCAGTAGTAACCCCCAGCTCTGCTGATCCCCCACTTAGTAACCCCAAGCTCTGCTGAGCCCCACTCAGTAGTAACCCCCAGCTCTTAGTAACCCCCAGCTCTGCTGATCCCCCACTCAGTAGTAACCCCCAGCTCTGCTGATCCCCCACTCAGTAGTAACCTCCAGCTCTTAGTAACCCCCAGCTCTGCTGATCCCCCACACAGTAGTAAACCCCAACTTTGCTGAACCCCCACCCAATAAAAACTCCCATCTCTGCTAATCTCCTGCTCAGTAGTAACCCCCAGCTCTGCTGATCCCCCACTCAGTAGTAGCCCCCAGCTCTTAGTAACCCCCAGGTCTGCTGATCCCATGCTCAGTAGTAACCCCCAGCTCTGATGATTCCCCACTCAGTAGTAAACCCCAGCTCTGCTGATCCCATGCTCAGTAGTAACCCCCAGCTCTGCTGATCCCATGCTCAGTAGTAACCCCCAGCTCTTAGTAACTCCCAGCTCTGCTGATCCCCTGCTCAGTAGTAACCCCCAGCTCTTAGTAATCCCCAGCTCTGCTGATTGCCCTCTCAGTAGAAACCCCCAGCTTTGCTCATCCCCCGCTTTGTAGTAAACCCCAGCTCTGCTGATCCACCGCTCAGTATATAGTACCCAGCTCTGCTGATCCCCCACTCAGTAGTAACACCTAGCTCTGCTGATTCCACGCTCTTAATAACCCCCAATTCTGCTGATCCCCCACTCAGTAGTAACCCCAAGCTCTGCTGAGCCCCATTCAGTAGTAACCCCCAGCTGTTAGTAACCCCCAGCTCTGCTGATCCCCCACTCAGTAGTAAAGCCCAGCTCTGCTGAACCCCCACCCAATAGAAACCCCCAGCTCTGCTGATCACCCGCTCAGTAGTAAACCTCAGCTCTGCTGATCCCATGTTCGATAGTAACCCCCAGCTCTGCTGATTCCCCAGTCAGTAGTAAACCCCCCTTAATAGAAACCCCCAGCTCTGCTGATCCCCTGCTCTGTAGTAACCCCCAGCTCTGCTGATCTACCGCTCAGTAGTAGCCCCCAGCTCTGCTTATTCCCCACTCAGTAGTAACCCCCAGCTCTGCTGATCCCCCGCTCAGTATTAACCCCAAGCTCTACTGATCCCCCAGTCAGTAGTAACCCCCAGCTTTGCTGATCCCCCACTCAGTAGTAACCCCCTGCTCTGCTGATCCCTTACCCAGTAGTAACCCTCAACTCTACTGAAATGAGCAAACAGTGTGACCAGGCAGTGGGAAAAGTGAATAGAATTTTAGGATGCATCACTTGAGGGATCACCAGCACCAGCAGGGGGATGGAGGTTCTGATCACACTATATTGATCTATATTAATCCTATATTGAGGTTAGTGAGACCTCATTTTAGAATACTGTGTCCAGTTCTGGAGATCTCACTTACAAAAAGATATTGATAAGATAGAGCGAGCCCGAACATGGGAAACAAAAATGGTGAAAGGTCTGGGGGATAAAACCTATCGAGAGCGACTTCAGGAACTTATTATGTACAGTCTGGAGGAAAGAAGGGAAAGGGGAAACATGATTGAAACCTTTAGGCTACTTCCACAGTGAGGCACTTTTCCGGCGTTTTAGCGCTAAAAATAGTGCCTGAAAAGCGCCTCTTAAGCCACCCCAGTGTAAAAGCCCAAGTGCTTTCCCACTGGGGCGGTGTGCTTGCAGGACAGGAAAAAAGGTCCTTCAAGCAGCATCTTTGGGGTGGTGCGGGAGCGGTGTATACACTGCTCCTAAACCGCCCCTGCCATCGAAATCAATGGGCAGCGCTGCCAAGGCACCTGCAAAATGATTAGACAGCGGCGCTTTGCGGGTGGTTTTAACCCTTTCCTCGGCCACTAGCGGGGTTAAAAGCACTCCATTAGCGGCCGAAAAGCGCTGCTATAACAGCGGTAAAGCGCCGCTTTACCACTACTGCCCCCACCGCCACAGTGTGAAAGTAGCCTTAAATACATCAAGGGGGGGAATAAGGTTCAGGTGGGAAGTTTTTCAATATGAAAAATCAAGAACACAAGGACAAACTAACTGGAGGAAATTATTATTTTACTCGAGGGGTAGTTGATGCTTGGAATAAACTTCAAGCAGAGGTAGGGAGCCAGACAACAGTAAATTGCTTCAAACATAGGTCTATACTCAGACAAAAAAAGTTAATGAAAATAACAAACTAACAAAAAAACAAAACAAAAATGGGCATACTCGATGGACTACACGTTTTTTTTTTTTTTTTGCCATCACTTTTCTATGTTACTATGATCCCCCACTCAGTAGTTACCCCCAGCTCTGCTGATACCCCACTCAGTAGTTACCCCTAACTCTGCTGATCCCCCACTCAGTAGTAACCCCCAGCTCTGCTGATCCCCCACTCAGTAGTTACCCCTAGCTCTGCTGATCCCCCACTCAGTAGTTACCCCTAGCTCTGCTGATCCCCCACTCAGTAACCCCAAGCTCTGCTGATCCCCCACTCAGTAGTTACCCCTAGCTCTGCTGATCCCCCACTCAGTAGTAACCCCAAGCTCTGCTGATCCCCAACTCAGTAGTAACCCCTAGCTCTGCTGATCCCCCACTCAGTAGTAACCCCTAGCTCTGCTGATCCCCCACTCAGTAGTTACCCCTAGCTCTGCTGACCCCCCCCCCACCCAGTAGTAACCCCCAGCTCTGCTGATCCTCTGGTTTGCTGATCCTCCTCTCTCACTCTTGTCCCCCCTCCCCCCTTGCTGTATTTCTCCCACACTGTGCACCACGTGTGACATCTGCTAGATTCTCCTGTTCTGGTCCCCCAGCTCTGCTTATCCTCTGCTGCTTAGTCCTCTCTTTCCGGTCCCGGTTTACCTTCCGCAATAGCATTTCCTTGTTCAAGTGAATGGGCTGCCGCAGGTGCGACGTGTCTTCACAAGTAAATAATGGCCCAAAAAAATTAGAGTGGGAATGTGCATTGCCGCTACGCTCATCTTTAAATGTGTCCTTCAAGCTGAACTCCATGAAAACAGCTAAATACACAGATGACATTCATACAATGCCTTGAAAATGTGTTCAAAGCCCTTGAAATTTTCCACAATTTGTCACGTTACAACCAAAAACGTAAATGTATTTTATTGGGATTTTATGTGATAGGCCAACACAAAGTGGCACCTAATTGTGAAGTGGAAGGAAAAATGATAAATGATTCTCAACATCTCTTACAATGAAATATGTGAAAACTGTGGTGTGCATTTGTATTCAGCCCCCTTTACTCTGATACCCCTAACTAAAATCTAGTGGAACCAATTGCCTTCAGAAGTCACCTAATTAGTAAAAGGAGTCCCCCTATGTGTAATTTAATCTCAGTAACAATACAGCTGTTCTGTGAAGCCCTCAAAGGTTTGTTAGAGAAGCTTAGTGAACAAACATCATCATGAAGACCAAGGAACACACCAGACAGGTCAGGGATGAAGTTGTGGAGAAGTATAAAGCAGGGTTAGGTTATAAAAAAAATATTCCAAGCTTTGAACATCTCACAGAGCTCTGTTCAATCCATCATCCGAAAATGGAAAGAGTATGGCACAACGGCAAACCTACCAAGACATGGCCGTCCACCTAAACTGACCGGGCCGGGCAAGGAGAGCATTCATCAGAGAAGCAGCCAAGAGGTCCATGGTAACTCTGGAGGAGCTGCAGAGATCCACAGCTCAGGTGGGAGAATCTGTCCACAGGACAACTATTAGCCGTGCTTCTCCACAAATCTGCCCTTTATGGAAGAGTGACAAGAAGAAAGACATTGGTGAAAGAAAGTCATAAGAAGTCCTGTTTGTAGTTTGTGAGAAGCCATGTGGGGGACACAGCAATCATGTGGAAGAAGGTGCTCTGGTCAGATGAGACCAAAATTGAACTTTTAGGCCTAAAAGCAAAATTCTACGTGTGGCAGAAAACTAACACTACGCATCACCCTGAACACACCATCCCCACTGTGAAACATGGTGGTGGCAGTATCGTGTTGTGGGGGTGCTTTTCTTCAGCAGGGACAGGGAAGCTGGTCAGAGTTGATGGGAAGATGGATGGAGCCAAATACAGGACAATCTTAGAAGAAAACCTGTTAGAGTCTGCAAAAGACTTGAGACTGGGGGAGGTTCACCTTCCAGCAGGACAACGACCCGAAACATACAGCCAGAGCTACAATAAAATGGTTTAGATCAAAGCATATTCATGTGTTAGAATGGCCCAGTCACAGTCCAGACCTATATCCCATTGAAAATCTGTGGCAAGACTTGAAAATTGCTGCTCACAGACGCTCTCCATCCAATCTGACAGAGCTTGAGCTATTTTGCAAAGAAGAATGGGCAGAAATGTCCCTCTCTAGATGTGCAAAGCTGGTAGAGACATCCCCAAAAAGACTTGCAGCTGTAATTGTAGAGAAAGGGGGATCTACAAAGTATTGACTCCGGGGGGCGCCATACAAATGTACACCACACTTTTCACATATTTATTTGTAAAAGAAATTGGAAACCATTTATAATTTTCCTTCCACCTCACAATTATGTGCCACTTTGTGTTGGTCTATCACATAAAATCCCAATAAAATCCATTTACGTTTTTGGTTGTAACCTGACAAAATGTGAAAAATTTCAAGGGGTATGAATACTTTTTCAAGGCACTATATATGGAAGCTGTTTTACCTGAAAAAAAAAAAGACTTTATATTTTTATCCATCCAGTTATAAGATTTACACAGCTCTGCCACACAGCATAATCCTGTCCAGCAGGGATGACTTAATTTTTCTCTACTGAAGTTAAGTAACACATACAGGTCAGCCTGTGACTGGACAGTGATAGGAGAAGCAGTACACTAATGAGCTCATCCAGCTCTACTTCTTTCAGCATGTCTCTGATTAGCATATGAGTACTGCAGCAGACCTGGTTCAATCCCAGGTCTGTCTATCCTCCTCCCAGTCTGTGCTTAAATTTAGGCACTATTTGCTTTTAAAAATACTCATCAAGTGGTCAAATTACATTTTAGATCAATGAGCATTTGACCACTAGATGGTGCCAAGTAGCACAGGAAATTTTTTATGATACTTAGCACCATCTATTGGTCAAATGTGGTATTTTCCATTTTAAATCAATGAAAAACATTCAACCAGCCCCAGATATAGTCTAATAACACTAATTTTTGAAAGATTTGCACCGAATGAATGTACATGCAATTTGACCTGGTGAATTACATGGGGGCATTTAAAGACAGGCTAATATAAAGGCAGACTCTACTAGCATTAGGCATTGTTGTTTGCACTCCTAATGCTAATGCGTTACGTTCAAGGCATCCAGTGTTTCCCATGCAACACAGGGACAGGAAGGGGTTAATGACTGAGTGTTTTAATTATTATTTTTTTTGCTAGTTCTTGAGTGGTCCATTTTATTTTATTTCTTATGACCAGATGAACCTTTCACATAGCATTAGTAAGAACTCATCCTGAATATGCAGAGGGGAAGACACAAGGGGGCACCTCCAGTCTGTTCTATAGAAAATCTCAAGTTTCTCAGACTACATCAGCATTTTTCTATAATGACCTGACAGTCTTCAGGGACAAGGCTATACCTAATTCAACTCCCACTTCACTTGTCCTAACAGCACCAGATCAATATTATTGCTTATTGATCCTAGCAACAGTACATAGTTACATAATTAAAAGTCAACAGCTACAATAGTTACTATCTTAAATGTTTTTTTTTTTTTATAATATCTAAGTTATACTGTATATTTATTCAAATCTATTTCTTTATATCCATCTATCTCTATTGATACTGTATATATGTCTCTCCTTACATTGGTATTAGGGCTGTCTAAATTAACTATTAATTCCTCGATTAATCGATTCATTTTTTTGATCGATCAAAATTCCTTTGATCGGTACTCACCTCTCCGTCGGCTTCCGGGTCTTCAGGGAGTTCCGTCGGAGATCCGGTGACGTCGCGGACACCGGCGGGGCTTGCTGTGTCCATCTGCGTGCCGGCGGGACCTTACTATCTGCCACACGCAAGGGCTGTTAGGCCTCGTACACACGACCGAGTTTCTCGTCGTAAAAAACACGTAGTTTTTTTCGACGAGATTCTTGTTAAGCTTGTTGATTTTCTCGTCAAGCTTTCTATGCGTACACACTGTCATTTCCCAATTTCCTCGTTGTTCTCCGCGCTCACGTCCAGCACGTACGACGGCACTATAAAGGGGAAGATCTTTTTTCTTGGCGCCACCCCTTGGGCTGCTTTTGCTGATCTCGTGTTACCGCGTGTGAAGTAAAAGTTTGGGAAGAGACGATTCGCGCTTTTCAGTCTTCGTACTTTTCAGATCATTTTCTGCCGTTCAGTTTGTGCTTGTGGGTTCGTATCTTGACTTTCAGGGCGTCTAGGCAGGTCGTATCTGTTTTACAGTGCGTTCTTGCCTGTTCGTTTCTGTTTTTCAGTTCGTTATTCATAGGCCTTGCTGTTCTAAAGTGCGTTCTGTTCTGTACGTTCTGATTAGACGACCGTTTCCTAGCCATGTCGCCTGGACGTTCTCGTCGTCGAGTTCGTGCTGTGCGTGCGCTTGGTGTTGGTCTACTTGTTTTGGACCAAGACCAGTCCATGAATGGTGTGAGGAGGAGTTCATGGACCAAGAATTGGTTGCTCCAGCGGGACCAATTCTGCCAAATGCCTCTGCTGCGGGAGATCGTCGAGAATAATCCTGAGGACTACAGGAATTTTCTGCGGATGTCTGACCCCGTTTTTTCAGGAACTGTTGGCTTTTGTGTCCCCCTATATTACCAGGAAGGACACCGTTATGCGGGAAGCCATCAGTGCTGAGCAGAGGCTCATCGCCACGTTGCGTTACCTGGCGACAGGGAGAAGTCTTCAGGACTTGAAGTTCACCACAGGCATCTCCCCCCAGGCTCTGGGCCTCATAATCCCAGACACCTGTTCTGCCATCATCCAAGTCCTGCAGGAGGACTATATTAGGGTAAGTTTTCTCCCTTAACATCACATTTTAGGTATTACATGTATGCTAATGTATTGTATTTCTTTCATCCTTCCCTAATTACCATGATTGTAATATGCTGAGAATGTCCCCTTTGTCCCCATGCATGTTGGAAGCTTTAGATTGCCCCTTTTTTCTCCTCCCTAAATATTTCCCCTCACTAACTTTTCCAGCAGGGGCGCCTGTTGCTCCAAATGTTGGGGGGTTCAAACCCCAATTTAGGAAATAAACTTCCTCCTTTTTTGCTCTGTTGCCTAATAAACGCCCCCAGTTGTCCCCTCCAATGCAGACATTTTGTTCCCTCAAATGCAGCCATTTAGTCCCCTCTAATGCAGCCAGTTTCCCCCCAGCCCTGCACTTACCTTCTTGTGGTCAGCGCCATCCTTCTTCTGTCCTTGATGTCTTCTCCTTCCCTTCATGTTGCATCAGCCAATCATGTTACCATTAAACAGACTTGGTGAACATGATTGGCAGAGCAGCCTGTCAGTGTTTACACAAGGAATGCCCCCCTCCTTGCGTCCCCGATTTTTCTTTGAGGAAGCCAATTACATCCCTCAGGTTGTAATTTGCAAGACTATTTTACTACCTGTTTCTGCTCTGCAATTTTAACCCCCTAAATGCCGCAATGATTCATATGTCGGTCGCTTTACAAGAGGCCATCCACCTGAATAGTGTGCGGCATAGACAATACATAGGTTCATGCAACGCATGAACCTATGTATTGTTCTGAGTGATGGGCACAGGAGAGAGGGGGCAGTGCTCCAGCGCCCACTCTGGACGCACCGCCACTGCAATGCTATCCTGTGGCCAAACACATCTCCCCCCCCCAAAATAATTTAGTAATGGCCCATCAGAGGGGGTGATGAATATGATAAATGAGCCTTCCATTATCCTTTTTTTACACACCTTAATAAACGTATAATTAGATTGATGTTGGCCTCTAATTTTTTGGGATAGAATTTCCTTGTAATGTATGACTTTGTTTTTCTAATATTATTTCATCTTGTTTCACTCCCCAGCTTCCTTCCACGCCACAGGAATGGCAGACTGTGGCATCGGAGTTTGCCACGCGGTGGGACTTCCCCAACTGCGGTGGTGCCATAGACGGGAAGCACGTCCGCATCGTGCCGCCACCCCGTTCTGGGTCCTACTACTACAACTACAAGGGGTTTCATAGCATTGTGCTGATGGCGGTGGTGTCAGCACGGTATGAATTCCTCTATGTTGATGTAGGGAAGAATGGCCGGATGTCCGATGGGGGATCCTTCATCCAGACGGAGTTTGCCCTCCGTCTCCAGAGTGACGACCTTGCATTGCCACCGGATGCAGGGAATATTGAAGGACTCCCCTTTGTTTTCTTGGCTGATGAAGCCTTCGGACTCGGACGGCATCTTATGAGGCCATTTCCACAGAGGACCCTGACCCCAGAGAAGAGGGTGTTCAATTACCGGCTGGCCAGGGGCCGAAGAGTCGTTGAAAATGCCTTCGGCATAATGGCCAGCCGGTTCCGCCTTTTTATGACTTCCATCCACTTGGCGGACTACAAAATAAACTATGTAGTGTTATGCTGCTGTGTGCTACACAACTTTCTGAGCCAAAAATCAAATTCCTATATGGCCTCAGTTTTGCCAGAGGCTGGACTTTCCCCTGCAAATCCCCTTCCGGGCCTGGAATCTGCCCGTCTTGGCTTGCCCCCCCAAAATGCCCGTGTGGTTCGGGACAAATACATGGAGTATTTCACGGGTAGGGGGGCAATTCCTATGCCAGCCTATGTCTAAGTATCCCAATAAAAATCTTGTTTAAACCTTTAATTATTTGTTCTTTCCTGTCTCCTAGTTTGTCTTTGTGCATTTGTAGTGGCAAGTGTATTTTACTTTAGTAAATAACAACCATTTCACTATGTAACCTTACAAAAGAACCAAATAAGCTTAGAGGGTATTATAAAAAGAAGCTACACGTTGTTTGTGGTCAAATATTTTACTCTGTGCACATTCTCTTCATTTTTTTTAATTTTTTTTTTACTTTGGGGTTGGCCTGGCCCCAACTTGGCAATTTTTGGCTTATGAAAATACAAAAATAACAGTTGCATTTCAAAAATTACAACATTGGATACCTCTGAGCAATCGGAGACATTCACTTACACAAACTATGTCTCTATGTGCCCGTCCTAATATGGGGTCCTGCCACCCCTTGCCCAGCCAAAAATTGAATATGCACACATTTTTTTTTTTTTCATCTAGGAAGTTTACAATCCTGATCCCTATTGTCAACATGTGCTATCTGCCATCAGGGGTGATCAATGGACGTGTTTTGGGGGTGCATCCCCTTCCTCAGTTCACCGACTTTTGATACGAGGAAGGGGTTGCACCCACAAAAGACGTACATGGATATCCCCTGATGGCAGATAGCACATGTTGACACACTGTGTGCATATTCAATTTTTGACTGGTTTGATAGTCAAAAAATTTGAAAAAATTATAAAAACAAACATGTAAAAACAAATGTGTTTGGATGGCTTATTGAATCCTCCCCAAAACATCGAGAATGTCTTTAAATGTTTGTTCCATCACATGGATTCTTTGTTTAATTAGGTCCAGTTCCGTGCTACATTCCATCACTTGCTGGATGAGGCGGAGGGCACTGTCAGCAGAGAACCGTGTACTATCCTTCACAACATTTACATCCCCTAAAAACCCCCCAAAAAAATTAATATAACTCTGCAGGCCTACCTCGCTTACCTTAAGCTGTGGTGTCAGATACTGACCTGTTGTGGTGACCAGATCCACAACGTCATCCACCTCTCCTTCCTGCACTTCTCCTTCCTCCACCTCAACTTCCTGCACATCCTTCGGTTGTGGGTCTTTGGGAGTTTGGGGTTGCTTGGAAGTTGTGGGGTGCATGTGCTCCCTGGAGTGTCCTCCTCCCAGTCTTCTCTCCCCTATGAGAATAAAACCAAAGGTCTATTTATCACACTGTAAATCTCATTGTTAAAATAAAAACAGGCTAAATTGTTTGGAAGTGGGGTACAAGTGTGTGTTTGTGCGGAATTTAAAGAAGAATGCATTATTTATGACCCCAAATATGTCTAGTATTCACATTTGGATGTAATTTTTTTGACATGGAGGCACCACAAAAATTCTCTGATGCACCTGTGTGGGACACCCAAAAAAGGCGGGTCTGGTGGCCCACACTATAGTGCTCCAAAGTACAGATGTGGAAGCAGCTGCTGAGTGTCCTCTCCTTTACACTGATTAAAGTTTGCATTTCATTCTCCTTACAAACACATCATCTAGACTTAAAAATTATCCACAATACTTGATCAAAAATGGCAGATGTCTAATTACTTTTGTGGCTCTTAAATAAGCCAAAACCGCGGATAGTGGCCGAACGAAGTGTCGGTAACGTAACGAACGATTACTGTGCCCAACCTAGTTCAAAATATGACATTTTGGAAGGGAGTCCAATATGATAAAAAAAAAAAAAAACATGTCAGTTTATAAAAAGATTAATAGCAGAAACGTCGTCATTTTACTTACTTTTAGCGAGCATCCTCTTTATGCTCCTCAACTGGTCTGGCTCCCTCAGTTTGAGGTCTGACCACCTCTTTCTGAGCTGCTCATTTGAGCGTTTCACCCCGAACTTCGCCCTCAGACTCTTCACAACTTTAGTGAGGATTTTGGCCTTCCTTCTATTTGGTTTGCTATACGGCCCATGCTTGGCATCATAATCAGCCTTGACCAAGATGTCCACCATCTCCGCCATCTCCGCCAAAGACATATTCGATGCCTTGAATCTCCTCCTTGATCGTGACGTGTCCTCGGTCTCCGGGCTTGTCTCCTCGCTAGTTGTGGAATTATCAGACACCTGCTGTAACTCCGCCATATCTGTCTGCGCGCCGAAAGAGAAGGGGCGGGGAAAAGATGTAAGTTAGAACGTCATGGGCGGGCGACGTGTGCGGAGCGACGTGTTCGAATTTTGACGCATGCGTGGTGTGTATATAGCAAACACACATGTGACTATAGTACGTTCGGTGTGCGGAGAGAGGAGTTCAAGTGACGGACGTGCGAACGAAGGCATGTGATTTTGTGACTTGTAAAAATTGTTGGCCTATACTGTCTTGAGATTGTTGGAGGATATATATGGTGACTAGGATGTTAAGGAGGTTAGACTGTTTGCCTCACATTATTTAAATATAATTTATTTAACTTGCAGATACAATATGAATGTCTTTATTAGCGACAAAGAGTTCCTGGCGGAATTTATTGACCGGGTAAGGGAGCTGCCGGCTCTGTGGGAGACGAAAAACCCCATACACAAAAAAAAAGGGGTGAGAAAAGCAGCGCTGGAGAAGCTGCTCCCATTTGTGCATACCAAGGTGCCCACAGCCACAGCAAAACAAGTGGACACTAAAATTGGGAGCTTGAGAGGTACCTACAGGACTGAACGCTCTAAGGTCCTGGCTTCTCAGAGGTCAGGAGCAGCAGCAGGTGATGTTTATGTCCCGATTTTGTGGTACTACAACAGGATGTACTTCCTGGATGACCACATTGAGGCAAGGCCATCACTCTCCACTCTTCCCCCCAGACTTCCCTGCAGCCAACCTGAGCCTTCTCTGGAGCAAGAGGAGGCAGCCATCCTGGATGATCCAGATTTGGCCATCTGGAGCCAGGTATAGTATTAACTGAAAATGTATTGGGATAAAATTAATGTTTGACAAATATGTCAGGATGAGAAACATACATTATTTTGTATTCCACAAGTGAAATCAAGTTCCTTTTTCATACACAGGATGAAATCAGCCAGGAGGAGGGTCTGGAAACTGTCAGGCAGGAGGAGGAAGGGCCCAGTGGCAGCCAGGAGGTGGCAGGGCCCAGTGGCAGCCAGGAGGTGGCAGGGCCCAGTGGCAGCCAGGAGGTGGCAGGGCCCAGTGGCAGACAGGAGGTAGCAGGGCAAAGGAGAAGCACCAGATCCCAGGTGCCTCCCATCCGGCTTCACAAAAGAGGCAGGAGGGACAGGACCACCAGTGAGGCAGCAATGGCCCTTATTAAAGAGGCCCATGCCACCCTCAAGGAGCCCACATCCCCTGAAGAGGCGATTGCCGGCCTAGTGGAGGCTAAGTTCAAGGTGATGAGCATGGAGCAACGCCTCCTATGCGAGCCCCTGCTCATCACCTTGCTCAACAAGGGGGTGATGGAGAAAATTACACCCAATACCGCCATATGTGAGGTGGCCCAACTGACCCAACCTCAACCTCCACCTCCACCTTCCTCTTCTGCCCCACCCCCTTCTGCTACACCTCCACCTTCTGCCCCACCCCCTTTTGCTACACCTCCACCTTCTGCCCCACCCCCTTCTGCTACACCTCCACCTTCTGCCCCACCCCCTTCTGCTACACCTCCACCTTCTGCCCCACCCCCTTCTGCTACACCTCCACCTTCTGCCCCACCCCCTTCTGCTACACCTCCACCTTCTTCTTCTGCCCCACCCCCTTCTGCTACACCTCCACCTTCTTCTTCTGCCCCACCCCCTTCTGCTACACCTCCACCTCCTCCTCCTGACAGGAGTACCCCTCCAGTGGGCCAGCCTCCAGCCAAACGAAGAAGGAAGGCTGCAGGGAAGGCTTCAGGAAAGGCTGCAGGGAAGGCTTCAGGAAAGGCTTCAGGGAAGGTTGCAGGGAAGGTTGCCAGGAAGAAGAGGAAGTGATGGCCTTGCTTCATTGTGGTCGGACAGAAGGCAGCCTGTTGTAGTACCACACACTTGGGACATATATCTCACCTGCTGCTGTTCCTGACCTCTGGGAGGCCAGCATCAGATTGTGTTCAGAAATGTGGGCCTTCTCAAGCTCCCAATTTTAGTGTCCACACAGGGTTGCTGTGTGCTCTGGGGTCCCTGGGATGCACAAATGGCAGCAGCTTCTCCAGCGCTGCCTTCTCTTTATTTAATTTATAAACATGAATAAATGTGTTTTTTGTTTAAGTTCATACTTGACTATGTGTATTTTTAAATAAACAAAATCAAGCTTTGGAGTAAGCAGATACATTTGACTGACAATAAAAGGCACAGATATCACCCCCCCCCCAAAAAGAATAACTAAATCTGATTAGCACAAAAACATGGTGTGAAATTTAAATAATATAGATTCCAAAATTAAATGGGAGATCGCTATCAAAACATTGAGAAATTATAATTAAAGTGGAGCTCCACCCTAAATAGCAACTTTTGCTATTTGGAACCCTCCCCCCCTCCGGTGTCACAATTGACACCTTTCAGGGGGGAGGGGGGTGAAGATACCTGTCTAAGACAGGTATTTTCACCCACATCCGGGAGTCCTCTCTCCGGGAAATCTGCGGGAGTTACGTCACTTCCCGCAGACTTTCCTTGGTGTTCTGGGAGACACTCGGCTCCCAGAACACAGGAGCACCAATCAGAACGGCGCAGCGCGACTCGCGCATGCGCCGTAGGGAACCGGGCATGAAGCCACAGGGCTTCACTTCCTGGTTCCCTCAGCGAGGATGGCGGAGGGAGCAGCAGAGCGACGAGCGGTCGCTCGTCCTCTGCTGCGGACGTTGCTGGACTTCAGGACAGGTAAGTGTCCAAATATTAAAAGCCAGCAGCTGCTGTAGCTGTAGCTGCTGGCTTTTAATATTTTTTTTTCCGGCGGAGCTCCGCTTTAACATCATTTTGAAAAATCTAACCATTTAAATTATTCCGAAAAACTTGCACGATATAATACACATAAATCTTATAAAGAGCAGCATGAAAAAGGTTAAAAATAAGGCATAACTCTGTGTGAATATCAGCAGTAAAAGAAGGTCACTCGTTTTGATTAATGTAACATTCTAACGAAGATTTCAATGCAGAACATTTAAACGATGAAATATTTTTGAGCGTGACGAATGTGCTCTCTCCATTACGAAGGCTTGTTTTACCAGAAGATGCGCTCCCGTCTCATAGTTGCTTCTGAGCATGCGCGCTTTTGGAAGAGTCGTAAAAGCATACACACGAACCATTTTCTCGTCACAAAACAGGCCGACGAGAATCACGACGAGGAAATCTGGAATCCTGACGAGAAAATAGAGAGCAGGTTCTCTATTTTCTCGTCGAGATTCTCTGCAATTTTCTTGTCGTAAAACCATACACACGAACGTTTTTCTAGACAAAAAAACTCTCGCGGCACTTTTCTTGACTGTTTTGGACGAGAAAAACGGTCGTGTGTACGAGGCCTTACACTTCCCTCTATCACTTCCCTCTATCCCAGTGGATGGCTGTAGAATCCCTTCACGGGACATCTACATGCCAAAGGACTGATGTTAACCCCTCCTCATCTGGATTCAGCAGTGGTATCTTTGTACACATTTTTATACCAGTATCATACTTAGCTACATGTTTTTATGACTGCTTTTGCTACCGTTTGGTATTACTCGCACCATTTTTACAGTTTATGTAGCTACATCGATTTTATCTCCAGTGCAATATTTATTTTGTTACCTACTTGAAGACTATAAAAGTTTTAATGCTATTCCCATCGAGCGCTGCCTTTGTGTGTTTTTTGTATCCTGCTATCGATTTTTCCAGTGGTTGGTAGCTGCACTGGGAATCGGCCTGCAAGGAGATCAGCTAAAAGTAGTTGGCTCTGTATGTGCGTTATAATTAATCAAAATTATTTGATTAATCGATTTAAAAAAAAAAAACGATTAATCGAACATGAAAATCTTAATCAGTAACAGCCCTAATTGGTATCTATCTATCCATCTATCTATCTATCTATCTATCTATCTATCTATCTATCTATCTATCTATCTATCTATCTATCTATCTATCTATCTATCTATCTATCTATCTATCTATCTATCTATCTATCTATCTATCTATCTATCTATCTATCTATCTATCTATCTATCTATCTATCTAACTATCTAACTAACTATCTAACTATCTAACTATCTATCTATCTATCTATCTATCTATCTAACTATCTAACTGTCTATCTGTCTATCTATCTATCTATCTATCTATCTATCTATCTATCTATCTCTATAGATATATCAGTGTCTCCTTACATTGATATCTATCTGTCTATCTGTCTCCATTGATATATCTGTGTCTCCTTACATTGGTGTATATCTATCTATCTATCTATCTATCTACTAATATACAGTATAGGGTGCATCTCATGAATTAGGAATATCATCAAAAAGTTCATTTATTTCAGTAACTCAATTAAAAAAGTGAAACTCATATAATTTAGATAGATGTGTTACACACAGAGTGATATATTTCAAGCATGTTTTTCTTTTAATTATGATGATTGTGGCTTACAGATAGTGAGAACCTAAAATTCAGAATCTCAGAAAATTAGAATATTACATAAGACCAATAAAAAAAGGATTTTTAATACAGAAATGTTGGCTTACTGAACAGTCTGTCCATGTACAGTATAGTATGCACTAATACTTGGTCGGGGCTCCTTTTGCATGAATTACAGCATCAATGCTGCGTGGCATGGAGGCGATCAGCCTGTGGCACTGCTGAGGTGTTATGGAAGCCCAGGTTGCTTTAATAGCGGCCTTCAGCTCATCTGTATTGTTGATTGACCAGCAAACTCGCCTGACCTAAACCCCATAGAGAATCTGTGGGGAATGGTCAAGAGGAAGATGAGAGACACCAGACCCAACAATGCAGAGGAGCTGAAGGCCGCTATCAAAGCAACCTGGACTTCCATAACACCTCAGCTCAGCAGTGCCACCGGCTGATCTCCTCCATGCCACGCCGCATTGATGCCGTAAATTCATACAAAAAGGAGCCCCAACCAAATATTTTTATATCTATCTATCTCTATTGCTATATCTGTCTCCTTACATTGGTATCTATCTATCTATCTATCTATCTATCTATCTATCTATCTACCTACCTACCTACCTATCTCTCTCTCTGTCTTTCACTCTCCATATTTGTTTTGAAGGCAGAGAATTTCCTCTGGTGTTATCTGGATGTTTCTGCAGACTATTACTCTCCAGTAGGGATGAGCTTCGTGTTCGAGTCGAACATACGTTCGACTCGAACATTGGCTGTTCGATCGTTCGACGAAGATCGAACGATTTGGGCCGTTCGCGCCAAATTCGAGTGACGCGAACGGCCCACAATGCACTACGCCATCGCAGTGTCATCCAGGCGCTGTGATTGGCCAAGCATGCACTGTGACCCCGCATGCTTGGCCAATCACAGCGCCGGCAGCGAGGAGAGCAATGATTGGCCACAGGCAGGATGCCTGTGGCCAATTATTGCTGAGGGTGTTTAGTACACGCCCCACACTATAAAAGGCCGCCAGCACGGCGGCCTAGTGTAGTGTGTTCCGGAGCAGGGATAGAGTAGCATAGGCAGGGACAGTGACTGTTATTTCTTTCTTGCTTAACCTGGATTCCTTTAGTTTAGGGAAAGAGAAGGATAGGTAGGGAGAGTGTCAGTGTGTTTTGTGCTTCTGCTATAGTGTGCTTAAAAAAAACATTTATTCTAGGGACAGAAAACTCTAGGTAGGGACAGTGTCAGTTTCTTTCACTCTGCAAGTCCTTGTTTCCAGGGACCTGTAAGGACAGTGAGTTAATTGTCCTTGTGCTATATTGTGCTTAAAAAAAACATTTATTCTAGGGACAGAAAACTCTAGGTAGGGACAGTGTCAGTTTCTTTCACTCTGCAAGTCCTTGTTTCCAGGGACCTGTAAGGACAGTGAGTTAATTGTCCTTGTGCTATATTGTGATTAAAAAAAACATTTATTCTAGGGACAGAAAACTCTAGGTAGGGACAGTGTCAGTTTCTTTCACTCTGCAAGTCCTTGTTTCCAGGGACCTGTAAGGACAGTGAGTTAATTTTCCTTGTGCTATATTGTGATTAAAAAAAACATTTATTCTAGGGACAGAAAACTCTAGGTAGGGACAGTGTCAGTTTCTTTCACTCTGCAAGTCCTTGTTTCCAGGGACCTGTAAGGACAGTGAGTTAATTGTCCTTGTGCTATATTGTGCTTAAAAAAAACATTTATTCTAGGGACAGAAAACTCTAGGTAGGGACAGTGTCAGTTTCTTTCACTCTGCAAGTCCTTGTTTCCAGGGACCTGTAAGGACAGTGAGTTAATTGTCCTTGTGCTATATTGTGATTAAAAAAAACATTTATTCTAGGGACAGAAAACTCTAGGTAGGGACAGTGTCAGTTTCTTTCACTCTGCAAGTCCTTGTTTCCAGGGACCTGTAAGGACAGTGAGTTAATTTTCCTTGTGCTATATTGTGATTAAAAAAAACATTTATTCTAGGGACAGAAAACTCTAGGTAGGGACAGTGTCAGTTTCTTTCACTCTGCAAGTCCTTGTTTCCAGGGACCTGTAAGGACAGTGAGTTAATTGTCCTTGTGCTATATTGTGCTTAAAAAAAACATTTATTCTAGGGACAGAAAACTCTAGGTAGGGACAGTGTCAGTTTCTTTCACTCTGCAAGTCCTTGTTTCCAGGGACCTGTAAGGACAGTGAGTTAATTTTCCTTGTGCTATATTGTGATTAAAAAAAACATTTATTCTAGGGACAGAAAACTCTAGGTAGGGACAGTGTCAGTTTCTTTCACTCTGCAAGTCCTTGTTTCCAGGGACCTGTAAGGACAGTGAGTTAATTTTCCTTGTGCTATATTGTGATTAAAAAAAACATTTATTCTAGGGACAGAAAACTCTAGGTAGGGACAGTGTCAGTTTCTTTCACTCTGCAAGTCCTTGTTTCCAGGGACCTGTAAGGACAGTGAGTTAATTTTCCTTGTGCTATATTGTGATTAAAAAAAACATTTTTTCTAGGGACAGAAAACTGTAGGTAGGGAGAGTGTTTTTTTTCTTTCACTCTGCAAGTCCTTGTTTCCAGGGACCTGTAAGGACAGTGAGTTAATTGTCCTTGTGCTATATTGTGCTTAAAAAAAACATTTATTCTAGGGACAGAAAACTCTAGGTAGGGACAGTGTCAGTTTCTTTCACTCTGCAAGTCCTTGTTTCCAGGGACCTGTAAGGACAGTGAGTTAATTTTCCTTGTGCTATATTGTGATTAAAAAAAACATTTATTCTAGGGACAGAAAACTCTAGGTAGGGACAGTGTCAGTTTCTTTCACTCTGCAAGTCCTTGTTTCCAGGGACCTGTAAGGACAGTGAGTTAATTGTCCTTGTGCTATATTGTGCTTAAAAAAAACATTTATTCTAGGGACAGAAAACTCTAGGTAGGGACAGTGTCAGTTTCTTTCACTCTGCAAGTCCTTGTTTCCAGGGACCTGTAAGGACAGTGAGTTAATTTTCCTTGTGCTATATTGTGATTAAAAAAAACATTTATTCTAGGGACAGAAAACTCTAGGTAGGGACAGTGTCAGTTTCTTTCACTCTGCAAGTCCTTGTTTCCAGGGACCTGTAAGGACAGTGAGTTAATTTTCCTTGTGCTATATTGTGATTAAAAAAAACATTTTTTCTAGGGACAGAAAACTGTAGGTAGGGAGAGTGTTTTTTTTCTTTCACTCTGCAAGTCCTTGTTTCCAGGGACCTGTAAGGACAGTGAGTTAATTGTCCTTGTGCTATATTGTGCTTAAAAAAAACATTTATTCTAGGGACAGAAAACTCTAGGTAGGGACAGTGTCAGTTTCTTTCACTCTGCAAGTCCTTGTTTCCAGGGACCTGTAAGGACAGTGAGTTAATTTTCCTTGTGCTATATTGTGATTAAAAAAAACATTTATTCTAGGGACAGAAAACTCTAGGTAGGGACAGTGTCAGTTTCTTTCACTCTGCAAGTCCTTGTTTCCAGGGACCTGTAAGGACAGTGAGTTAATTTTCCTTGTGCTATATTGTGATTAAAAAAAACATTTTTTCTAGGGACAGAAAACTGTAGGTAGGGAGAGTGTTTTTTTTCTTTCACTCTGCAAGTCCTTGTTTCCAGGGACCTGTAAGGACAGTGAGTTAATTTTCCTTGTGCTATATTGTGATTAAAAAAAACATTTTTTCTAGGGACAGAAAACTGTAGGTAGGGAGAGTGTTTTTTTTCTTTCACTCTGCAAGTCCTTGTTTCCAGGGACCTGTAAGGACAGTGAGTTAATTGTCCTTGTGCTATATTGTGCTTAAAAAAAACATTTATTCTAGGGACAGAAAACTCTAGGTAGGGACAGTGTCAGTTTCTTTCACTCTGCAAGTCCTTGTTTCCAGGGACCTGGAGAGACATTGAGTGAATTGTCCTTGTGCTATATTGTGATTAAAAAAAACATTTATTCTAGGGACAGAAAACTCTAGGTAGGGACAGTGTCAGTTTCTTTCACTCTGCAAGTCCTTGTTTCCAGGGACCTGTAAGGACAGTGAGTTAATTTTCCTTGTGCTATATTGTGATTAAAAAAAACATTTTTTCTAGGGACAGAAAACTGTAGGTAGGGAGAGTGTTTTTTTTCTTTCACTCTGCAAGTCCTTGTTTCCAGGGACCTGTAAGGACAGTGAGTTAATTGTCCTTGTGCTATATTGTGATTAAAAAAAACATTTATTCTAGGGACAGAAAACTCTAGGTAGGGACAGTGTCAGTTTCTTTCACTCTGCAAGTCCTTGTTTCCAGGGACCTGTAAGGACAGTGAGTTAATTTTCCTTGTGCTATATTGTGATTAAAAAAAACATTTATTCTAGGGACAGAAAACTCTAGGTAGGGACAGTGTCAGTTTCTTTCACTCTGCAAGTCCTTGTTTCCAGGGACCTGTAAGGACAGTGAGTTAATTGTCCTTGTGCTATATTGTGCTTAAAAAAAACATTTATTCTAGGGACAGAAAACTCTAGGTAGGGACAGTGTCAGTTTCTTTCACTCTGCAAGTCCTTGTTTCCAGGGACCTGTAAGGACAGTGAGTTAATTGTCCTTGTGCTATATTGTGATTAAAAAAAACATTTATTCTAGGGACAGAAAACTCTAGGTAGGGACAGTGTCAGTTTCTTTCACTCTGCAAGTCCTTGTTTCCAGGGACCTGTAAGGACAGTGAGTTAATTTTCCTTGTGCTATATTGTGATTAAAAAAAACATTTATTCTAGGGACAGAAAACTCTAGGTAGGGACAGTGTCAGTTTCTTTCACTCTGCAAGTCCTTGTTTCCAGGGACCTGTAAGGACAGTGAGTTAATTGTCCTTGTGCTATATTGTGCTTAAAAAAAACATTTATTCTAGGGACAGAAAACTCTAGGTAGGGACAGTGTCAGTTTCTTTCACTCTGCAAGTCCTTGTTTCCAGGGACCTGTAAGGACAGTGAGTTAATTTTCCTTGTGCTATATTGTGATTAAAAAAAACATTTATTCTAGGGACAGAAAACTCTAGGTAGGGACAGTGTCAGTTTCTTTCACTCTGCAAGTCCTTGTTTCCAGGGACCTGTAAGGACAGTGAGTTAATTTTCCTTGTGCTATATTGTGATTAAAAAAAGGGATTTTTATAACAGCTTACCTGTAAAATCCTTTTCTTGGAGTACATCACGGGACACAGAGCGACTTAGTCATTACTAATGGGTTATATAGTTTACCTTCAGGTGTTGGCACTGGCCAATTCCAAACCGGAAGTACCCTCCCCTATATAAGCCCCTCCCACCCGGGAGCACCTCAGTTTTGTAGCCAAGCAATAAGTGTCCCAAAAAGAGGGGTGGGAGCTCTGTGTCCCGTGATGTACTCCAAGAAAAGGATTTTACAGGTAAGCTGTTATAAAAATCCCTTTTTCTTTTTCGTACATCACGGGACACAGAGCGACTTAGTCATTACTAATGGGACGTCCCAAAGCAATGCCAAATGAGGGGGGGGGTACATAAGCTGGGCGCCATCAGGCATGAGGATCTTTTGCGGCCTGCAACACACTGCGCCCAAAGGCGACATCCTCCTGACTTCTAACGTCTACCTGATAGAATCTAGTAAACGTGTGTACCGAAGACCATGTTGCGGCCTTACATACTTGAGCCAGGGAGGCCTGGTGATGCACTGCCCATGAAGTTCCAACCGCTCTTGTGGAGTGCGCCCTAACTTTGAACGGAGGCGGTCTCTTTCTCAAGCCATAGGCTTGTATTATGACCTGTCGAATCCACTTGGCTAAAGTAGATTTTGATGCTGCCTGACCCCTTCTGGGGCCTTCCGGCAGAACAAACAAAGAATCCGTTCTGCGAATCTGAGCAGTGGCTTTTAGATAAGCTTTAACTGCTCTTACCACATCCAAAGAATGTAATAACTTTTCCTCTACTGAGATAGGTTTGGGGAAAAAAGAAGGAAGAACCACATCTTGGTTCAAATGAAACCTCGATACCACCTTAGGAAGAAAGGCTGGATGAGGACGTAATACTACTCTGTCCTTATGGACAACCAGATATGGCTCCTTACAGGACATAGCTGCTAATTCCGACACTCTTTTAGCCGAACAAATGGCTACTAAGAAAACCAATTTCCTGGTGAGAAGAACCAAGGAAATGTGTTGTAATGGTTCAAACGGTTGTTTCTGTAGAACCGACAGAACCAGGTTTAAGTCCCAAGGACATATGGGAATACTAACCGGAGGGCTAATACGCATCACTCCTTGTATAAAGGCTTTGACTAGTGAATGCGAAGCCAAGGGCCTTTGAAAAAATATTGACAAGGCCGAAATCTGACCCTTGATAGTACTCAAGGCCAGCTTCCTATCTACAGCCCACTGTAGGAAGTCCAGAATCCTCCCTATCATGTACTTACGTGGATGCCATTTCTTGGTCTCACACCACGTAATGTACGCTTTCCAGATCCTATAATAGATCTGCCTGGATACCGGTTTCCTGGCATTGATCATGGTAGATACCACAGAATTAGAGAGCCCTCTCTTTTTCAGAATGTGGGCTTCAATAGCCAGGCCGTCAAACCTAGGGCTGGTAAGGAAGGGTGGTATATCGGTCCTTGCGACAGCAGGTCCGGACGAAGTGGGAGGGTCCAAGGACTCCTCACTGACATTTTTACCATCTCCGCGTACCATGCCCTTCGGGGCCACGCTGGAGCCACCAGAATCACTGGTTTCTTTTCTACCCTGATTCTGCGGAGTAATCGCGGTAACAATTGTGGCGGTGGGAATGCATATATCAGCTTGAACCGATCCCAAGGGAACACTAGGGCATCCGAGCCGCAAGCTAGGGGATCCCTTGTGCGAGACACAAACCTGTCCACCTTTGCGTTGAATCTGGATGCTAGCAGATCTACATCCGGTGTTCCCCACCGCTGGCATATTGCCTGGAAAACCTCGGGGTGAAGAGACCATTCCCCCGGGCATAATTGTTGGCGACTTAGAAAGTCCGCTCTCCAATTTTCCACTCCTGGGATGAAAACCGCGGATATGGCTGGGACATATCTTTCTGCCCACTCCAGGATGCAATTTGCTTCCTTCTGGGCTGCACGACTTTTGGTGCCACCCTGATGATTGATATATGCCACTGCCGTGGCATTGTCTGATTGAATTCTGACAGGGGACCCCTGGAGTTTGGATGTCCATGCTACTAGGGCATACCGGGCTGCTCGTATCTCTAAGAGATTGATGGGCAGGGCCTTTTCTGCTTCTGACCACCTGCCCTGGAGAGACCATTGCTCCAGCACTGCCCCCCAGCCGATGAGGCTGGCATCTGTAGTGACCACCTTCCAAGAAACCGGACTGAAGGGTTTCCCTCTTTCCAGATTCTGGGGCACCAACCACCAATGGAGGCTCTTGCGAACGGAAGGGGACAGGGACATTGGTAAGTCTAAAGCCTGAACTTTTTTGTTCCAGGCTGACAGTATGGCCCTTTGCAAATTCCTTGAATGGAATTGACCGTAGGGTACCGCTTCGAATGAAGCCACCATCTTTCCCAGCAGCCTCATGCAGAGACGTATGGATGGTTTTCTTTTTGTACCCACTAAGTGGGTCAAATTTCTTAAAGACGACACCTTCTCTGGAGGTAAGAAAATCTTTCTCTGATTTGAATCCAGCCTTAGCCCTAAGTATTCCAGACTTTTGACTGGTCTTAGAGCTGACTTGTCCCGGTTGATAATCCAACCGTGATATTCCAGATACTCGATTGTCTTGTGAATAGCTACTTCCAGCTTTTCCACTGAGTGGTCTATTAGTAGCAGGTCGTCTAGATATGCCATTATCGTTACACCCTGTGTTCTTAGATTGGCCAATAATGGGGCCAGAATTTTTGTGAACACTCGTGGTGCTGTGGCCAGACCGAAAGGTAAGGCTCTGAACTGAAAATGGCGCCCTTCTACTGCAAAGCGTAGAAATTTCTGATGGGCCGGAAAGATGGGAATATGCAGATAAGCATCCCTTATGTCGATCGAGGCTAGCCATTCCTGCCCTTGTAGGGCGGTGGCCACTGATCGGATCGACTCCATCCGAAAGGTCCTGATATTTAGGAACTTGTTTAGCTCTTTTAGATTTAATATGGGCCTCACGTCCCCATTTGGTTTGGGGACTGTGAAAAGGTTCGAGTAAAACCCGAATCCGCTTTCTTCCAGGGGAACCTTCATGATTACCCCTTGGAGCAATAGTTGTTCTAGTGCCAGAAGGAGGGATCCTCTCTTTTGGGGATCTCTTGGCACGTTTGACCTCATAAATTGGGCAGGAGGAGTGCCTTTTAACTCCAGCTTGTATCCCAGACTTACTGCGGAGAGCACCCATCTGTCTCTGATGGTGTCCCGCCAGGTCTCTGTGAACAACTGAAGTCTTCCCCCCACCCGATTGAGCGGGGGTAATACTTCATGCCTTAGGGGGAGGTTTTGTACCTCTCTTGATCCAGGGCTTCTTGTTACCCTGTGATTGTCCCTGATTTCTGCCCCCTGAATTTGACCGCGGAGGCCGTCGGAACTGCTTCACAGCCGATGTGCCCGGGACTGGAGAGGTAGGCCTCTTAAAAGAAGGACTTCTACCCTTGTTCTTAACCGGTAAGAGTGAACTTTTACCGGCAGAAATTTTCTGGATATATTTGTCCAGATCTTCTCCAAATAAGCGTTCTCCATGAAATGGGAAGCTAACCAGCAGTTTTTTACAGGGAGCTTCAGCAGACCAGTTTTTGAGCCACAGAAGCCTACGCATATGTACTATAGACAGCGTAAAGCGGGAGGCCTGTTGGATTGTATCCTTTATGGCGTCCACCGCAAAACACAAGGCTCTAGGCAGGTCAGCTAGGGCATGAGCCTGCTGATCTGGTAAGTCCCTTAAGACTTGTTTCAACTGATCTTTCACTGCTTGGCAGACTCCAATCGCTGCTACCGCAGGTTGTGTCACCATACTTGCTGTAGAGAAAGCAGATTTTAGTAAAGACTCCAATTTTTTATCTATTGGGTCTTTGAACATTGGAACATTATCTACTGGACATGTCAGTGATTTGTTAACAGAAGAGATGGCTGCGTCCACTATAGGGACCCTCCATTTTCTTATGAACTTATCCTCCATGGGATAGATCACCGGAAATCTCTTGGGGGGAGCAAATATTTTATCAGGATGCTCCCAATCCTGGTAAATAAGCCCTTCTAATAAAGGGTGGATTGGGAAGGAACAGACCGCCTGGGGAGCTTTTAGCGACCCCAGCGAGGAAACCGTAGTGGATGGTGGTTCCGCCAGAGGCATTTTAAATGCTGATCGGACCATGTTAGTCAGAGACTGAACCCATAATCTTTCAGCCTGAGAAGCTGAGAAAGGTTCTTCCACTGTTGATTCCTCTATAAGTGAATCAACCTCATCCTGATCCCCTTCAGGTAGGTCGATCTCTGTGTGGGGCTGTTCCTCCACTAACAGGCACTCTGAAGGAGGAGACGGAGATCGGACGCGCTTTTCCTGTGACAGGGAAGCAGCGATCAATGCTGTTAATCTCTCTTCCAATCCTCCCAGAGTTGAGGATAAAACCTCCTCTGTTATATATACAGGAGCAGGTGGACTGGGGACAGCCGCAGCACCAGGCATTCCTGCGGGGTTTCTACGGCTACTGACCTCTGCATTCTCAGGGGAGATTGGTGCAGTGCAAGCATGCCCAATATCCTCAGAGCCCGATGGAGACCCCTTTGGCTTCCTGGAAGATCTATTTCCGGAGCGTCTGGACGACATATCCTTTAAGCACAAAGCTGAGGTATTCCCGTCGTCATACACCAATTTTTGCTGGTAATAGTCTAACACAGGTGCTGCTATATACCAGCTGGTGTCCACTAAAGTGCCTTTCTATGGGGATGCCTGCATCAACCGCCTCTGTGTGCCACTGTTTGTTGCTAGCTCTGTTTGCATGCAGCTGACACTTGTACTGTGTCTTTTAACCATGCTGGGACGCCCGCACATGCGCAGAAGCGCCGCGGCGCGCATCGAGCGTCATCCACCCGCCCCGCCCCTTTTTTTTCATAGGAGGCGCGTGCACGCGCCCGCGCGCGCGCCCGTGCGCCAATGGCGCCCTTTTCGAAAACCAACAGAGGACTAGGAGCCAGGGCCCTTTTAGGGCCTGTGCGGTGGATGAACGCAGCAACAGGGCAGAGGAAGTGGATTCCCTCAGAGAAACTTACCAGCTGCCTGGATCTTTTGAGTTGAGAAAACCAAAGATCCACATTTACAAGAAAAATGGACTACAGCGGCCTCTAGTGGTTTAACACAGGTACCGCGGTCCCTGTTTTTTTTTTTTTTTTCTTGACTACTATTAAAATTTTACATTTTCAGTAGTTATAGGCAAACACAGATATTTAGCGGGAATACCGTTAGGTAACAGACAGAAAGACAAATTAGGCTTGGGGGTCCCCCAATAGAACCAAGTTCCTGAGGGCCCCCACTTACCTGATCCCCGCCGCAGGACTTTGTTTGGTCCACAAAAGTCCAAACTTCACCTATCACGGCAGGCATTGTAATTAAACCTTCAGGGACCGGGTTCCCAAGGATTCCACTCCCCTGGACCTGTATAGCACCCTGCACAGACAGCGTCTTGGTCGTGGGTATGACCAGAGCTCTGGATCCCAGGGTCCAGCCCTCCTAAGAGAAGCATTACAGGCAAAACCTTGCTCTTCTGCTGCAAGGCCCGGGTACCGACCGTTTAGCTATGAAGCTTTTTTGGTGGGATCCGGAACAGCTTACTAAGGCCCAAAAGAACCTGTACGCAAGCCCAGTGAAAACACATGTTACTCTTTGGCCAACACCTTAGACACTGGCAAAAAACTGAGGTGCTCCCGGGTGGGAGGGGCTTATATAGGGGAGGGTACTTCCGGTTTGGAATTGGCCAGTGCCAACACCTGAAGGTAAACTATATAACCCATTAGTAATGACTAAGTCGCTCTGTGTCCCGTGATGTACGAAAAAGAAAAAACATTTTTTCTAGGGACAGAAAACTGTAGGTAGGGAGAGTGTTTTTTTTCTTTCACTCTGCAAGTCCTTGTTTCCAGGGACCTGTAAGGACAGTGAGTTAATTGTCCTTGTGCTATATTGTGCTTAAAAAAAACATTTATTCTAGGGACAGAAAACTCTAGGTAGGGACAGTGTCAGTTTCTTTCACTCTGCAAGTCCTTGTTTCCAGGGACCTGTAAGGACAGTGAGTTAATTTTCCTTGTGCTATATTGTGATTAAAAAAAACATTTATTCTAGGGACAGAAAACTCTAGGTAGGGACAGTGTCAGTTTCTTTCACTCTGCAAGTCCTTGTTTCCAGGGACCTGTAAGGACAGTGAGTTAATTGTCCTTGTGCTATATTGTGCTTAAAAAAAACATTTATTCTAGGGACAGAAAACTCTAGGTAGGGACAGTGTCAGTTTCTTTCACTCTGCAAGTCCTTGTTTCCAGGGACCTGTAAGGACAGTGAGTTAATTTTCCTTGTGCTATATTGTGATTAAAAAAAACATTTATTCTAGGGACAGAAAACTCTAGGTAGGGACAGTGTCAGTTTCTTTCACTCTGCAAGTCCTTGTTTCCAGGGACCTGTAAGGACAGTGAGTTAATTTTCCTTGTGCTATATTGTGATTAAAAAAAACATTTTTTCTAGGGACAGAAAACTGTAGGTAGGGAGAGTTTTTTTTTTTTTCACTCTGCAAGTCCTTGTTTCCAGGGACCTGTAAGGACAGTGAGTTAATTGTCCTTGTGCTATATTGTGCTTAAAAAAAACATTTATTCTAGGGACAGAAAACTCTAGGTAGGGACAGTGTCAGTTTCTTTCACTCTGCAAGTCCTTGTTTCCAGGGACCTGGAGAGACATTGAGTGAATTGTCCTTGTGCTATATTGTGATTAAAAAAAACATTTATTCTAGGGACAGAAAACTCTAGGTAGGGACAGTGTCAGTTTCTTTCACTCTGCAAGTCCTTGTTTCCAGGGACCTGTAAGGACAGTGAGTTAATTTTCCTTGTGCTATATTGTGATTAAAAAAAACATTTTTTCTAGGGACAGAAAACTGTAGGTAGGGAGAGTGTTTTTTTTCTTTCACTCTGCAAGTCCTTGTTTCCAGGGACCTGTAAGGACAGTGAGTTAATTTTCCTTGTGCTATATTGTGATTAAAAAAAACATTTTTTCTAGGGACAGAAAACTGTAGGTAGGGAGAGTGTTTTTTTTCTTTCACTCTGCAAGTCCTTGTTTCCAGGGACCTGTAAGGACAGTGAGTTAATTGTCCTTGTGCTATATTGTGCTTAAAAAAAACATTTATTCTAGGGACAGAAAACTCTAGGTAGGGACAGTGTCAGTTTCTTTCACTCTGCAAGTCCTTGTTTCCAGGGACCTGGAGAGACATTGAGTGAATTGTCCTTGTGCTATATTGTGATTAAAAAAAACATTTATTCTAGGGACAGAAAACTCTAGGTAGGGACAGTGTCAGTTTCTTTCACTCTGCAAGTCCTTGTTTCCAGGGACCTGTAAGGACAGTGAGTTAATTTTCCTTGTGCTATATTGTGATTAAAAAAAACATTTTTTCTAGGGACAGAAAACTGTAGGTAGGGAGAGTGTTTTTTTTCTTTCACTCTGCAAGTCCTTGTTTCCAGGGACCTGTAAGGACAGTGAGTTAATTTTCCTTGTGCTATATTGTGATTAAAAAAAACATTTATTCTAGGGACAGAAAACTCTAGGTAGGGACAGTGTCAGTTTCTTTCACTCTGCAAGTCCTTGTTTCCAGGGACCTGTAAGGACAGTGAGTTAATTGTCCTTGTGCTATATTGTGATTAAAAAAAACATTTTTTCTAGGGACAGAAAACTGTAGGTAGGGAGAGTGTTTTTTTTCTTTCACTCTGCAAGTCCTTGTTTCCAGGGACCTGTAAGGACAGTGAGTTAATTGTCCTTGTGCTATATTGTGATTAAAAAAAACATTTTTTCTAGGGACAGAAAACTCTAGGTAGGGAGAGTTTTTTTTTTTTTTCACTCTGCAAGTCCTTGTTTCCAGGGACCTGTAAGGACAGTGAGTTAATTGTCCTTGTGCTATATTGTGCTTAAAAAAAACATTTATTCTAGGGACAGAAAACTCTAGGTAGGGACAGTGTCAGTTTCTTTCACTCTGCAAGTCCTTGTTTCCAGGGACCTGGAGAGACATTGAGTGAATTGTCCTTGTGCTATATTGTGATTAAAAAAAACATTTATTCTAGGGACAGAAAACTCTAGGTAGGGACAGTGTCAGTTTCTTTCACTCTGCAAGTCCTTGTTTCCAGGGACCTGTAAGGACAGTGAGTTAATTTTCCTTGTGCTATATTGTGATTAAAAAAAACATTTATTCTAGGGACAGAAAACTCTAGGTAGGGACAGTGTCAGTTTCTTTCACTCTGCAAGTCCTTGTTTCCAGGGACCTGTAAGGACAGTGAGTTAATTTTCCTTGTGCTATATTGTGATTAAAAAAAACATTTTTTCTAGGGACAGAAAACTGTAGGTAGGGAGAGTGTTTTTTTTCTTTCACTCTGCAAGTCCTTGTTTCCAGGGACCTGTAAGGACAGTGAGTTAATTGTCCTTGTGCTATATTGTGCTTAAAAAAAACATTTATTCTAGGGACAGAAAACTCTAGGTAGGGACAGTGTCAGTTTCTTTCACTCTGCAAGTCCTTGTTTCCAGGGACCTGTAAGGACAGTGAGTTAATTTTCCTTGTGCTATATTGTGATTAAAAAAAACATTTATTCTAGGGACAGAAAACTCTAGGTAGGGACAGTGTCAGTTTCTTTCACTCTGCAAGTCCTTGTTTCCAGGGACCTGTAAGGACAGTGAGTTAATTGTCCTTGTGCTATATTGTGCTTAAAAAAAACATTTATTCTAGGGACAGAAAACTCTAGGTAGGGACAGTGTCAGTTTCTTTCACTCTGCAAGTCCTTGTTTCCAGGGACCTGTAAGGACAGTGAGTTAATTTTCCTTGTGCTATATTGTGATTAAAAAAAACATTTATTCTAGGGACAGAAAACTCTAGGTAGGGACAGTGTCAGTTTCTTTCACTCTGCAAGTCCTTGTTTCCAGGGACCTGTAAGGACAGTGAGTTAATTTTCCTTGTGCTATATTGTGATTAAAAAAAACATTTTTTCTAGGGACAGAAAACTGTAGGTAGGGAGAGTTTTTTTTTTTTTTCACTCTGCAAGTCCTTGTTTCCAGGGACCTGTAAGGACAGTGAGTTAATTGTCCTTGTGCTATATTGTGCTTAAAAAAAACATTTATTCTAGGGACAGAAAACTCTAGGTAGGGACAGTGTCAGTTTCTTTCACTCTGCAAGTCCTTGTTTCCAGGGACCTGGAGAGACATTGAGTGAATTGTCCTTGTGCTATATTGTGATTAAAAAAAACATTTATTCTAGGGACAGAAAACTCTAGGTAGGGACAGTGTCAGTTTCTTTCACTCTGCAAGTCCTTGTTTCCAGGGACCTGTAAGGACAGTGAGTTAATTTTCCTTGTGCTATATTGTGATTAAAAAAAAATTTTTTCTAGGGACAGAAAACTGTAGGTAGGGAGAGTGTTTTTTTTCTTTCACTCTGCAAGTCCTTGTTTCCAGGGACCTGTAAGGACAGTGAGTTAATTTTCCTTGTGCTATATTGTGATTAAAAAAAACATTTTTTCTAGGGACAGAAAACTGTAGGTAGGGAGAGTGTTTTTTTTCTTTCACTCTGCAAGTCCTTGTTTCCAGGGACCTGTAAGGACAGTGAGTTAATTGTCCTTGTGCTATATTGTGCTTAAAAAAAACATTTATTCTAGGGACAGAAAACTCTAGGTAGGGACAGTGTCAGTTTCTTTCACTCTGCAAGTCCTTGTTTCCAGGGACCTGGAGAGACATTGAGTGAATTGTCCTTGTGCTATATTGTGATTAAAAAAAACATTTATTCTAGGGACAGAAAACTCTAGGTAGGGACAGTGTCAGTTTCTTTCACTCTGCAAGTCCTTGTTTCCAGGGACCTGTAAGGACAGTGAGTTAATTTTCCTTGTGCTATATTGTGATTAAAAAAAACATTTTTTCTAGGGACAGAAAACTGTAGGTAGGGAGAGTGTTTTTTTTCTTTCACTCTGCAAGTCCTTGTTTCCAGGGACCTGTAAGGACAGTGAGTTAATTTTCCTTGTGCTATATTGTGATTAAAAAAAACATTTATTCTAGGGACAGAAAACTCTAGGTAGGGACAGTGTCAGTTTCTTTCACTCTGCAAGTCCTTGTTTCCAGGGACCTGTAAGGACAGTGAGTTAATTTTCCTTGTGCTATATTGTGATTAAAAAAAACATTTTTTCTAGGGACAGAAAACTGTAGGTAGGGAGAGTGTTTTTTTTCTTTCACTCTGCAAGTCCTTGTTTCCAGGGACCTGTAAGGACAGTGAGTTAATTGTCCTTGTGCTATATTGTGATTAAAAAAAACATTTTTTCTAGGGACAGAAAACTCTAGGTAGGGAGAGTTTTTTTTTTTTTTCACTCTGCAAGTCCTTGTTTCCAGGGACCTGTAAGGACAGTGAGTTAATTGTCCTTGTGCTATATTGTGCTTAAAAAAAACATTTATTCTAGGGACAGAAAACTCTAGGTAGGGACAGTGTCAGTTTCTTTCACTCTGCAAGTCCTTGTTTCCAGGGACCTGGAGAGACATTGAGTGAATTGTCCTTGTGCTATATTGTGATTAAAAAAAACATTTATTCTAGGGACAGAAAACTCTAGGTAGGGACAGTGTCAGTTTCTTTCACTCTGCAAGTCCTTGTTTCCAGGGACCTGTAAGGACAGTGAGTTAATTTTCCTTGTGCTATATTGTGATTAAAAAAAACATTTTTTCTAGGGACAGAAAACTGTAGGTAGGGAGAGTGTTTTTTTTCTTTCACTCTGCAAGTCCTTGTTTCCAGGGACCTGTAAGGACAGTGAGTTAATTTTCCTTGTGCTATATTGTGCTTAAAAAAAACATTTATTCTAGGGACAGAAAACTCTAGGTAGGGACAGTGTCAGTTTCTTTCACTCTGCAAGTCCTTGTTTCCAGGGACCTGGAGAGACATTGAGTGAATTGTCCTTGTGCTATATTGTGATTAAAAAAAACATTTATTCTAGGGATAGAAAACTCTAGGTAGGGACAGTGTCAGTTTCTTTCACTGTGAAAGTCCTTGTTTCAAGGGACAGAGAAGGACACCTGAAGGTAGCCCTTATTGCTTTTTTCCCATCTCCCTGCAGGCCATCTATTAGAATGTCTGGAAGGCAAACAAGGAGAGGCAGACAGTCAGGAGGCAATAAAAGAGGGCAAGCAGGCTCTGTGTCTGGGGGCAACAGTGCTGGTCGTGGACGCGGTGCATTGTCATCAGCACATGGCCATGGGACACGCTTGTCCTTCTTTTCGGCAGCTGGACATGTTGAGCCACATCATGCCGAAGACTTGGTAGAGTGGATGACCAAGCCCTCCTCCTCCTCCTCATCCTCTCTCACCCAGGCTCAGGGTACTGGAAAAGCAGCTGCCAAAGCGTCGTCTTCCCTGGTATCAATGTCAGACAAATCATCAGTCACTCCTTCCCTAGACCCACCATGTCCTCCTCCTGAGGAGTCCCCCGAACTGTTTCAGCACAGTGTTGGGTACATGCTCCAGGAGGATGCCCAGCGTTTCGAAGGGTCTGATGATGAAACCCAGCTAGAGGAAGGCAGTAGCGTGAGAGCAGACAGAGGGGATGCTCAAGAAGGACACCAATCTGGCAGTCATGTTCCAGCAGCTGCAGCATACTGCCAGATTGGCTCCAGTGATGAGGAGGGAGGGGATGATGAGGTCAATGACTCCACGTGGGTGCCTAATAGGAGAGAGGAGGAGGAGGAGGATGAGGAGGAGGCACATCTCCAACGAGGCAGGATGCCCTTTGGTGGCCAGCGTAAGGGCAGTACACCGACGGAATCACACCGCAGAGCTCCGCCTGTGCAGGGCGCTGCCTCTGCCCGTCATTCAAAAAGTTCTTTGGTGTGGGCCTTTTTTGAGGCTAGTGCATCAGATCGCACAGCTGCTGTTTGCAACATATGTCTCAAGCGTATATCGCGTGGCCAAAACATCAGCCGCTTGGGTACCACATGCCTGACCAGACATATGTTGACCTGCCATGCAGCTCGTTGGCAAGCCTACCTCAAAGACCCACACCAAAGAACAAAGCGGACCTCTCCTTGCACCGCATCAGCTGGGATCTCCAACCCCACTATAACTTCAGTCCTCTCTGAAACATGCACTGAGAGGAATGAAGGTGTAGAATTAGGTGTGTCACAGCCAAGTACTTGCGCCCACTCTGCTAGCAGTACACCGACGTCCGATTCTAGCAGGCAAATTTCCCTGCCCCAGCTGCTGGACCGTCGAAAGAAGTTCACTCCCAGCCATCCACATGCCCAGCGGTTGAATGCTAGCTTGGCTAAATTGCTAGCGCTTCAACTGCTGCCTTTTCAGTTGGTAGACTCGGCCCCCTTCCGTGAGTTTGTGCAATGTGCGGTTCCTCAGTGGCAGGTTCCCAAACGCCACTTTTTCTCACGGAAGGCTATTCCGGCTCTCTACCGGCATGTGGAAGGCAATGTCTTGGCCTCGCTGGACAGGGCGGTCAGCGGTAAGGTGCATATTACCGCTGACTCATGGTCCAGCAGGCATGGACAGGGACGTTACCTTTCTTTCACGGCCCATTGGGTCACTCTTTTGGCAGCTGGGAAGGATTCAGGACAAGGTGCAGTAGTGTTGGAGGTTGTCCCACCGCCACGCCTCCAAAATGCTACTACTGGTTGTGACACACCTCTCTCCTCCACCCCCTCCTCTTCTTCTTCCTCCATGGCCTCTTCCTGTGGTTTGTCCTATGAACCAGCGGTGCTCCGTAGCCGTTCACGGGGCTACGCAAGTACGCAGGCAAAAAGATGCCATGCCGTGCTTGCGCTGGTGTGTTTGGGGGACAGAAGCCACACTGGGGCAGAGGTCCTGTCTGCTCTGCAGGGCCAGGCCGAGAGGTGGTTGACGCCACGCCAGCTTAAGCCAGGAATGGTGGTTTGCGACAATGGCACCAACCTCCTCTCCGCCCTCCGACAGGGACAACTGACCCATGTGCCCTGTGTGGCTCACGTCCTTAACCTGGTGGTGCAGCGGTTCTTGGGCAGGTACCCGGGCTTACAGGATGTCCTGAGGCAGGCCAGGAAAGTCTGTGTGCATTTCCGCAGATCTTATAATGCCAGTGCTCGCCTGGCTGAGCTGCAAAAGGAGTTGAACCTGCCCAAGAACCGCCTTATATGTGACATGCCCACCAGGTGGAACTCAACGTTGGCCATGCTGCAGCGGCTGCACACGCAGCAGAGGGCCATCAATGAGTACCTGTGCGACTACGGCACCAGGACAGGGTCAGGGGAGCTTGGTTTTTTTTCTCCACGCCAGTGGGGCATGATCAGGGATGCATGCACTGTCCTGGCACCATTTGAGGAGGCCACGAGGATGGTGAGCAGTGACAGTGCATGCATCAGTGACACTGTACCTCTTGTCCACCTGTTGGAGCACACGCTGCATGGAATAATGGACAGGGCACTTGAGGCAGAACAGAGGCAGGAAGAGGAGGACTTCCTTGCCTCTCAAGGCCCCCTTTACCCAGACAGTGTTCCTTCTGTCCCACCCATCGCACAGGAAGAGGAGGAGGAGGAGGAGGAGGAGGAGGAGGAGGATTGTGTCAGCATGGAGGTGGAGGCTGGCACTCAGCATCATCAGCAGCAGTCTTTTAGGGATGATTTACAGTCCCAAGAAACCAGTGGACTTGTACGTGGCTGGGAGGAGGTGGCTGCGGATCATGTCGTCCTTAGTGACCCAGAGGACTCCGGAGCGAATGCCTCAGCAAACCTACGCTGCATGGCCTCCCTGATCCTGCAAAGTCTGCGGAAGGATCCTCGTATTCTTCGGATCAAGGAGAGGGACCATTACTGGCTGGCCACTCTCCTTGATCCACGGTACAAGGGTAAGGTTGCGGACCTTATGTTACCGTCGCAGAGGGAGCAGAGGATGAGACAACTCCGGGAGGCCTTGCAGAAAGGTCTGTGCAACGCGTTCCCAGAGACTGGGAGGTTGCAAACTCCTGGTCCTGGACAACGAGTTGCTGAGGCTTCGGCCAGTCAAAGAAGGAGCGGTGGGGAAGGTGGCCGTCTGACCGATGCGTTCAGACAATTCTTTAGTCCGCAGCCCCAAAGTATGATCGGTTCCAGCAACCATCGCCAGCGTCTGATAAACATGGTGCAGGAATATCTAGGGGCAAGGTCAGACTTGGACACCTTCCCCACCGAAAATCCTCTGGCTTACTGGGTCTTGAGGATGGATCACTGGCCAGAGCTTGCACAGTATGCAATTGAGCTACTGGCCTGTCCTGCATCCAGCGTTCTTTCGGAACGCACATTCAGTGCTGCTGGAGGATTTGTCACGGATCACAGGGTGCGCCTGTCCACCGACTCGGTTGATCGACTGACTTTCATCAAGATGAACCAGTCTTGGATCACCACCAGCTACCACACACCTGATGCTGATATAACAGACTAATTGATTTTAAAATGTCACATCCCTTCAAGACTGATGCTGATGCTGAGTGCCTGTGCTGTTATGTTGACTGCCTATCCTCCTCCTCCGAGTCCTCAATGATACGATTGATGATGATAGCTTGGAAGATCATTTTTGTTTATGGGTGCCGCCACCAGTGCCTAACGCCCAATTTTTCAGCCCCTGTTTAACAGTGGCGTGTAATTACAATTTTTGAAGCAATACTTTGCAACAGGGCTCATTGCTGTGCTCCAAGTACAGTATCTGTGAGGAGTTGCAGTGTTGTGCCACCAGTGCCTAAGGCCCAATTTTTCAGCCCCTGTTTAACAGGGGCGTGTCATTACAATTTTTGAAGCAATACTTTGCAACAGGGCTCATTGCTGTGCTCCAAGTACAGTATCTGTGAAGGGTTGCAGTGTTGTGCCACCAGTGCCTAAGGCCCAATTTTTCAGCCCCTGTTCAACAGGGGCATGTAATTACAATTCTTGATCTAATAATTCACAGCAGGGCCCATTGCTGCACCCACCAAGAGTAACTGTCAGGGCTTACAGTGTTGTGGCACCAGCACCACCATCAAAGGCCCAATTTTTACTACCACTGTTCAACAATTATATGTAATTAAAATTCCTGATATAATAGTTGACAGCAGGGCGTTCCAGCACCAACCAAGAGTAACTGTGAGTGCTTACAGTGTTGTGCCAACACCAACAACTAAGGGGCCTATTTCTGCAGAGTATATACGGCAGGTCCCTACTTTCAAACATCCAACTTACAAACGACTCCTACTTGCAAACGCAAGAAGACAACAGGAAGTGAGAGGAAATCTACCACTAGGAAGGAAAATTCTCTCCTGTAAGAATAAATATGGGAGAAAGGTGTCTCCTCTGTACTGATGCTTTATCAGCAATCCTTGTTTCAAGAAAAACACCACATTTCAAAAACAGTTGTCATTAGGACGGAAAGTGAGGTGAAATGTTCTGAACAGGGGCACAGACAGCAAAACAAATGTTACAGGGGTGATGACCCTTACCTATGTTTTCCAAAAAGTTTAAAAATAGATTTTTGGTCTGGAGCTACACTTCAACAATGTACCTGTTCAAAATTACAAACAGATTCTACATAAGAACAAACCTACAGTCCCTGTCTTGTATGCACCGCCTGTATACGGCTGTTCAGAGTATATAGGGCCTTTTTTATTTTATGTGCGGGGTTCCCCTTAATATCCATACAAGACCCAAAGGGGCTGGTAATGGGCTGGGGTAGGGGGGGGGGTCATGGGGTAGCTATGCCATTTTTCTTAAAGATTTTCATCCATATTACCGGGACCAGACATTACATTAAAGCCGCAAGCAGTTTTAAATGGCTTTTTTTTCCTTTAGAAGTGTCATTTTGTGCAGGGACAGTTCTAAACACGGGAAACACGTGGCACTTCACAGGCATACTTTAGACACCCCCCAGGTACGATATTTAAAGGAATATTTGACTTTTTTTTTTTCACTTTATGCATCATTAAAATGACTGCTCCCGGAAAACGACCGTTTTTAAAACTTATTTTTGCATTGATACATGTCCCCTGGTGCAGAACCCGGGTTCCCAAACCCTTTTTAGGACAATAACATGCATAATAGTTGTTATAATTAGCACTTTAGAATTCGAACGTTCGCATCCATTGTATTTAATAGGGTTCTAATGTTCGTTCGAACTTTCGGTCCGTTCGCGGGTTCTGGTGCGAACCGAACCCGGGGGTGTTCGGCTCATCACTACTCTCCAGCCTACCTCGGAAAGCTCTCGGATGTCACAAAGAAAACATTTACAGAGACACACCGGCCGGTGACGCCTTCCAAGTCCCATCAGACTAACGATTCTTAAAGAGATCTCATTCAGGGAAGAAGCCGGTCACCGGGCCAGACAGAGATAAATTGGAGGCCCATGTCTTCTTAGAGGCGTCTCCCATTAAAACAACGAATGAGACGACCCGCGCAATGACCTTCAATCATCGGTTGAGCCAAACGCCTTTTATCATGCTGTAACTTTGATTAAGACTTAGTCCTAGCGAGGTAACAGAGTGTTCCGCTGCCAAGTTGTGGCACGAATATCCCGGCCTCGCTCCTCACACTAAACAGAATGGAAGGAATAAAAACACAATATACAACAAACCAGACTTATGCCTTGTACACACGACCGGACTTGTCCGTCGGAAATAAAGTCCGATGGATTGTCCGACGGAGTTTCCGACGGAATTCCGCTCAAGCTGTCTTGCACACACATGGTCACACAAAAGTCCGACCGTCAAAAACGCGGTGACGTACAACACGTAAGACGAGCCGAGATTAATGAAGTTCAATAGGCAGTTTGGCTCTTCTGCTTGAATCTGAGCATGTGTGGTTTTTAGTCCGTCGGAATTGCATACAGGCAAACTGATTTTCTGATAGAAATTTTTGTCCGTCAGAAAAAAAGAGAACAAGTTCTCTATCTAAGTCGGTCGGAATTTCAGAAGGAAAAAGGAAAAAGTCCAATGGGGCATACACACGGACGGAATATCCGATGAAAAGAGCCCATCTGACTTTTTCCATCGGAAAATCCAGTCGTGTGTACAAGGCAATATAAGAACATTCTGTGGTGTGAATTTCATATATCTTTCATCACTTCGGTGGAGATTTTCTGTCCAGTGACTTTGCCTAGGCTGAAATTATGTCATCAGTCTGTTGCAAGCAGGAGGAAGCATTACCCCCCCCCCCCCCCCCCCCCAGTGATCAGACATTTTTTGTCCGCTGACATCCGACCCGCTCTGATCCACTAAAACCACTAAAATCAGACGTATGGCGATACGTCGCCATCCGTCCATGGCGGATCGGATCGGGTGAGATCTGATGAAAACGGACAAGCCCCTCCCTCCTCAGTGAGCAGAGAGGGACCTGTCATCCGCCAGCTCAGCGGAGATCAACGGGGAGATCTCCCGCTGAGCTGGCGGGAGCTGGCGGACTCCGTAGCGACAGATCCGCCTCGTGTGAATGAGGCCTTACAACAGCAAATCAATATCCCGGCCAATGAGGAAGTGGGTTTTGACACCGGTCACCCGATTGGCTGAAAGGACAGGTGATCCTATTGGATGCCTAGGATGAGGAGGGAGGAGCCGCACGGCGGAAGCCGCCGTGATGCAGAGAGGACACAGGACCTGCTGCCCGCCGCCCATAAAAGCCCACAACTCTCCGCCTGTAGGAGCCCGCAACCCACCCATAGGAACCTGCAACCCGGCCGCTGCCCGCCACCCATAGGGGCCTGCAACATGCTCATAGGAGCTTGCAACCCGGCCACTGCCCACCGTCCATAGGAGCATGTTCACCTGCAAGCGGTGGGGTAAGTGGTGGGGTGGGGGTGAGTGCCGCCAAGCACCCAACTAGGGGGCTTGGCTTGCCGCACCCTCCTACAAAAAAAACACCAGCCGTCACTGGTTTGTAGTGAGGTTGTGGGACCTTCCTGCTGGATGTGCTCTGCCTATGCCAGTCTTCTTGTATGGTTTGTGAATAACGCCACGCCTGCTGGAGTCATTAATGAAAGGCAGGGCATGCATGTGATGAGGAGGGTATAGCTTGCTAATGGGCACCCTTTACTTAACATAGTAACGCTGTGCCTGTGTTTTCTCCCATCACCACCCTGGCCCCCGACTGGGGTCAATGAAAAAAAAACTGTAATAATTCAGAGATTGTATGTAAAATTTCCATGGGATGGTCCCACAACTTTACTATGAACTTCTGGGTCAACGTGAAGCCTGGCTGGTGGACCCAGAAGCTGAGACAAGCGTGGTGGCACCTAGGAATGGGATTCTGTGTTATTATCTCTGAACTCTTTGTAATTTCCCCAGCATTCCGACTTGTTATCTTAAGCCTCATACACACGATCGGACTTCAAACAAACTTTTCCGTGGATTTTTGTCCGAAGGGAGTTGGCCGGGAACACCCATAGCATACACACGCTCTGACTTTTTCAGCCAACAAACATAAACGTAGTGACGTAATTGACGTACTACGTGGTTTTTCTGCTCTTTTTTTCTCTTTACCGCCACCCTTTGGTCAACTTCTGCTATTGTTGGTTGATTTTAGCATTGGTTCTGGGCATGCGTATTTGTACTTCGGACTAAAGTCTGATGGATTTCTGTACACACGGCAGGAATTTGCACCGTAGGACTTTTGTTGCCGAAAAGTTTGTCCGTTTGCAGAGCGAACTTTTGTCCGATAAAAACCGAAAAAGATTGTCCGATGGAGCGTACACACGGTCGGATTTTTTTGAAAACCTGGGAATTTTGAAGTTCGTTGCCAAAAAGTCCGATCATGTGTATGGGGCTTTAGAGTTCTCCGGATTCACGCTGGTGTGTTGTGGAAACGCATGCTAAAATGTGCACGCAACACATGGCAATGCACCTGCTCTATGTAGGCGAATGGCACCGTAACTCATTGCACAGTAGAGCACAATACATACCGCACCACAAACACTTTGGTTGCAGGTTGGTTGGGGCAAGACTTCATTTTGCTTGGATGAGTCACCTTCGGAGCGGAATGCCACCCATTCAAACAAATGGGGCTACGATGCAATTGCCCTGCAACTGCATGTAATGGGGGGAGGGATTTTGCCACACTAATGATATGTCACTTCCTTACTGCCTGTTTTAGCCCTGTAAATGCTGCAACACTTTATTGCAACTGCGTGTACAGCTGCAGAACAGTTTTGGCGTTGCCCGATTCACTTTAAGCTAGGGGTCTTAAACTGGTGGCCCTCCGGCTGTTGCGAAACTCCAAGTCCGATCATGCCCCTGCCTGAGGGAGTCATGCTTGTGTAGCGCCCATCCCAAATGGTTGGGACGCTATTCAAATTTAGAGGGATGTCTGAGCCAGTAGTTGGGCTCAGACGGTTGATAATTACATTTAAATTCGCCTCTGTCTCAGTTATAGTTTGCCTGGTAGTGATTTCCCTTTTTGCCTGTAGGTGGCTTGTTGGAATACGGGCAGCTTATGGTATATTGAGTGGCCCCTCTCGGCAGTGGTGTAGTGGGAGTGGTTAACCCGCTGTGCCTGCTGGGAGGGGATACTTAAGGGGCAGACGCCATTGATTGGGGTTTGTTCTCTCCTCGCAGCCCTCCGGGCGCGAGGTGTGTGTGTGTGTGGTCCTGGTCTCTGGGCCACGTTGGCCCGAGGCTGAATCGCTACTTAGTAGGCCCAGCTAGGCTGGCTGGGGCCTATATCCGGAGAAGGGATCCCAAGCTGTCCATCTAAATGGGGAGAAAGCATCTTAATGAAGGAGACCAGGGGAGGACCTGCCTTGGAGGAGACCGGCACAACACTGCTGTGTAGGGTGAGGCCTGGCAACTTTATTAAGGAGGGATCCATTACACCACAAGCCCTGCAGTGCGCCGGATTGGCTTAAAGGCTCTTTAAACTGTACGGCTGGAAGTTTGGGACTTTGAAATCCTGTGGCAGAGGATTCCTGGACTATCCATTCCTCATCTTCAAGCAGGTCTGTGGCAGAGACTTTGTACATTTGAACAGGTCTGTGGCAGACACCTCTTTCACCTTGGGCAGTCTGTGGCAGAGACCTCCTTCACCTTGGGCAGTCTGTGGCAGAGGCCTCCTTCACATTGGGCAGTCTGTGGCAGAGACCTCCTTCACCTTGGGCAGTCTGTGGCAGAGACCTCCTTCACCTTGGGCAGTCTGTGGCAGAGACCTCCTTCACCTTGGGCAGTCTGTGGCAGAGACCTCCTTCACCTTGGGCAGTCTGTGGCAGAGACCTCCTTCTCCTTGGGCAGTCTGTGGCAGAGACCTCCTTCTCCTTGGGCACTCTGTGGCAGAGACCTCCTTCACCTTGGGCACTCTGTGGCAGAGACCTCCTTCACCTTGGGCACTCTGTGGCAGAGACCTCCTTCACCTTGGGCACTCTGTGGCAGAGACCTCCTTCACCTTGGGCACTCTGTGGCAGAGACCTCCTTCACCTTGGGCACTCTGTGGCAGAGACCTCCTTCACCTTGGGCACTCTGTGGCAGAGACCTCCTTCACCTTGGGCACTCTGTGGCAGAGACCTCCTTCACCTTGGGCACTCTGTGGCAGAGACCTCCTTCACCTTGGGCACTCTGTGGCAGAGACCTCCTTCACCTTGGGCACTCTGTGGCAGAGACCTCCTTCACCTTGGGCACTCTGTGGCAGAGACCTCCTTCACCTTGGGCACTCTGTGGCAGAGACCTCCTTCACCTTGGGCACTCTGTGGCAGAGACCTCCTTCACCTTGGGCACTCTGTGGCAGAGACCTCCTTCACCTTGGGCACTCTGAGGCAGAGACCCCCTTCACCTTGGGCACTCTGAGGCAGAGACCTCCTTCACCTTGGGCACTCTGAGGCAGAGACCTCCTTCACCTTGGGCACTCTGTGGCAGAGACCTCCTTCACCTTGGGCAGTCTGCGGCAGAGACCTCCTTCACCTTGGACAGTCTGCGGCAGAGACCTCCTTCACCTTGGGCAGTCTGCGGCAGAGACCTCCTTCACCTTGGGCAGTCTGCGGCAGAGACCTCCTTCACCTTGGGCAGTCTGCGGCAGAGACCTCCTTCACCTTGGGCAGTCTGCGGCAGAGACCTCCTTCACCTTGGGCAGTCTGCGGCAGAGACCTCCTTCACCTTGGGCAGTCTGCGGCAGAGACCTCCTTCACCTTGGGCAGTCTGCGGCAGAGACCTCCTTCACCTTGGGCAGTCTGCGGCAGAGACCTCCTTCACCTTGGGCAGTCTGTGGCAGAGACTGTAAAAAAGAAAAAATGGCTCAAAATGAGTTCTGGCAGAGTATAAGATCCAAGAAATCAGTGAATGTTAATGATGCAAACACCAGCGGCAGCTACCATGAGCAGAAGCAGGCTCTGTAAAACATAATGAAGAAAGGAAGGTGCGCCAAACTAAGTGCAGTAAGTAAGGCTTTTATAATGGCAAATTAAAAAATGACAGCCAAATGGCTACTCACAAAATTCAGGACAAATACAGGCATGTAGAGGGTTAATGGTGGTCCGGAGTCGTCTCAAGCAGTCCTTAGGGGAGATTTAGGTTCCAGATCAGGAAGTAGCTGAGGATGGCTGAAGACAGGATTTAAGGTAAGCTGAAGGCAGGTTATGGTGTCAGCAGAGGAGGACAGGGCATCCAGGCTATGGATGATGAAGAAGGCCCTGTACCGCTGTACCGCTGGGACATCCAGGAGACAACCAGGAAGTTGCCGTCAGCGTGCATTTCAGCGTGGAGCGCAGCGTGCCGTGCCGTCAGACCGGAAGTGACGTGGAGATCGAACGGACCAATGGGATGACGCGTTTCACAGCATCCGCTGTTTCATCAGACTGGCTGTGGATGCAATCGCCCTGCAACCATGTGTGACAGGGAGGAAAATGTTGGCTGTGGATGCAAAGCATCATGGCTCTATTTTTGGGTAAAGAAGGACGTCAATTTTGTTTGGGTACAACGTCGCACGACCGCGCAATTGTCAGTTAAAGTGACGCAGTGCCGAATCGCAAAAAGTGCTCTGGTCAGGAAGGGGGTAAATTCTTCCGGGGCTGAAGTGGTTAAATTACAAACTAACATGTTGCAATTATATACACCATATTAATATTTTATTTTATTTATTATTGCTATTTCCCCCCCCCCCCCCCCCACACCAAAGTAGAGTTGCCATAAGTGTTACTAAACCCAGGGCCCTGCAGTTACTATATCTGGTCTCCCACAGTACACAGAACATGGAAATGCAATTATTTTAGTAAATATAAACTGCTAAATACCTTTTCTCATCAGCAGTACTTAGCAGCCTTGTGACTTCTATCAGTGTTTGGTTAAAGCTTGTAGAGTTTTCTACTCTGACTGTCCTATGAGGCTGCAGATCCTCTGCCTGGACAGTTCTGATTGGCCCTGTGCTCATTACATACACCCTCCCCCCCCAAAAAAAACTCTCTAGCAATACACACCAAACTGAGCATGTGCAGCTTGTCCCTGAGCTCAGGAGATGGATTGGGGTTAGTGGAAGAAGGGGAGGCTTAGAGAAGACAGGATCAAACAGCCTTTTTACACAATGCTAAGGATTAACCCCTTAGGTTCCACAGTGAGTATAACAAGCATGCTTTACAGCATATACAGACTGATTTTACTGTTGAGGGTTTAGTAACACTTAAAGGGGAGGAGGTTGGGGTGCAGTAAAAATGCGGCTAAGATGCCCATTTTTACTGCCACTCGATCGCAAACTAAATGAGATCTCAGAATGTAATGTCAGAGCTTTTCTCTGTGTTTTATCTTTAACCACTTCACGCAAAATCACGTACCTGTGTGTCATTTTCTTGAAGTGGTTATACCGGGGTGATGCCTGGCAGCTGCAGGCATCACCCCAGTACCGTTTTTTTAGAGCTAGCGGTCAGCTGTCTCATGATAACAACCGATACTCAGCCGTTATCATAAGGAGCGGGAGGGGACGTCCCCCCTGGCCCGTCGCCTTCCGCCGCTCTACCCGAGTCTCCCATCCCACCAGGAGACCGGAGCGACCATCCACCATGTCCGCCCGCTGTGTGGAGTCTCCCATGTAATGGCTGCCAATGGGGCTGATTTAAAAAAAAACATACGAGGTGTCGCCGCGATCGTTAGAGCGAGAGCAATAATTGGGGTGCTCTGACATAGAAACACATGAAGCGAGGGGGGGGGGGGCGCCATCTAAATGCAGCATTAGAACATTTATTGTATGATAAGAAATAAAATGGCAACTCATATGAAGTAAGTTTGTGAAGACATGTAGAGCATAAGAAATCAGGACATCCAGGTAACCCTGTAGCAGAGGCATTCAGTCCACACATTGTGCAGCACTGCCGGCGACTGGGTAGGCATAGGAAGCTCCTGGTCGGGCGGAGACTCCAGAGGAACCCAATGGATGATGTCCGATGCCGGGCCGACATCTTGGGGGCATGACTAAGCATTTCAAGATGTTCCTGCCTCTTTGTCAAGCCTGGCTTGACAAAGAGGCAGGAATGGCTTGAAACACAAAGTCATGCCCCCAGGCTGCAAAAGAACTCATCTGGAACTCTAAACTGGTAATCATTAAAAAAAATTAAACATTGCCTATGGAAGTTTTTAAGTAACGTGGTTTGTCGCCATTCCCACGAGTACGTGCAATTTTAAAGCATAACATGTTAGGTATCTATTTATTTGGCGTAATATCTTTCACAGTATGCTAATTTTTTTGCAAAAACAGTGTGACATAAAATATTGCAACGACCGTCATGTTATTCTCTAGGGTCTTTGCTAAAATATATATATATATATATATATATATATATATATATATATATATACACAGGGCTTTTTTTCTCAGACAATAAGTGCAGGAACTCCCCCTTTCCGAGTCGCCCCTTTTCTCAGCCCTACCCACCTCCCAGTACCGTCCCTTTTAGACAATATAGGACGAAGTATTATTGTGTGGTGCTAAGTAATTTGTATGGAATTCGGTAATGATATCAAGAAAAGCAGTTAAATAGAACCCCTGCAGGCAGCAACAATAGATCCCCCCAACAGCAATGGATCACCCACAACAAAATTTCCCTGCCAGCAACAATAGACTCCCGGCAGCATCAACAGATCTCCGCACAGCCAGCATTAATAGTTTCTCTGGCTGCCATCAACAAAAGACCCCTCCCCCAACAGTAGATCTCTTTCAGCAACAACTGACCCCCCAGCAACAATTGGTCCCCCACCAGCAACAATAGACCTCCCCAGCAAAAATAGACCCCCCTGCAAAAATACATCCCAAAGCAGTGAGCATCAATACCCTCCAGCACACCCCAGCACCCCTTGCTATTATATACAGTCAGTCCAGGAGGTGCCGGAACTGCGTTCCCCCGCGTTCCCGCTGAAAAAAGCCCTGTATGTATGTATATATATGTATGTATATATATACATATATATATATATATATATATACACACATATATATATATATATATATATATATATATATATAATGTTTGGGGTTCTAAGTGATTTTCTAGCAAAAAATACTGTAGGCAACAAGTGTCAAAAAGTAGGCTTAGTCCAGAAGTGGTTAGGAAATGTACCAGCTGTAGAAAAGTGTTACAGCTAAACCCAATGGGAAAAGTCTGGTTTCAGCACCATGGTCAGCGACAAAGCTGCTTTCTATCCCAGCCTGGAACTGCAGATAGTTATCTGAATGCCAGTTATTAAAAATGACCTGAACACACAGGACAGCTACTACATTAGGGGTTATTTTCTTATTTCTCTTTTTTGCTGTCTGTGGGAGAATGGGAGAATTCCCTTCACTTCCTGTCCCTGAGCTACAACAATAAGGGACTATTACACTCTAATGCCCTGTACACACGATCGGAATTTCCGATGGGATAAAATCCGTTGGAATTTTCCGTCGGAATTCCGTTCAAGCTGTCTTCCATCAGTCTTGCATACACACTGTCGGACCAAATTCCGACCGTCAAGAACGCGGTGACGTACAACACTACAACGACCCGAGAAAAATGAAGTTCAATGCTTCCGAGCATGCGTCAACTTGATTCTGAGCATGCGTGGATTTTTCTCCGACAGAGTTCCACACAGACGATCTGAAATTCCCGTAGGATTTTTTTCCATTGGAAAAAAAGAAAACATGTTCTATGTCTAAACTCCGACAGAAAAAAGTCCGATTGGGCCCCGACACGGTCGGAATTTCCGATGAAAAAACTCCGTCTGACTTTTTTCATCCAAAATTCCAATCGTGTGTACGCGGCATTAGGCTTCATTCACACCTGGGCGTTTTGGGATTGCGGCACATCTCAAAACGCACTACAATCGCAAAATACAGGTTCGGGTGCCATTATTCTCAAGGGCAATTAAAATGCAGTGCAGTTTTGCCACGAGCGTTAGACATGTGCAATTCGTTTTGTTCCGAATTTGTTTTACGACTAAATTCGACAAATTCGTTGATTCGGAAATATTAGAAGTAAACGAAAACCCGCTTAACAAATCTTTCCGAAAATTCGTAAATTCGAAAACTCATAAATTCGTAAATTCGTAGATTTGAAAATCCAAAAATTCAAAAAATAAGGCTGAAAATCCAAAAATTCTAGATAATAGTAACTATTACTAAGCTATTAAATTATAGGTATTGGAATTTCCTTTCAAATTTGGCTGTTATTGAACTTAACAAATACGAATTTATCCGATGTTACGAATGATCCGAAATAACGAATGCCACATCTAAACGAATGGAATGTAACGAATTAATAATAATAATAATCACAATAAAAACGTATTATTATTATTTATTATTATTAATTTGTTACATTCCATTCTGATGTGGCATTCGTTATTTCGGATAATTCGTAACTTCGGATAAATTTGTATTCGTTACGTTCACTAACAGCCAAATTTTAAAGGAAATTCCAATACCTATAATTTAATAGTTAGTAATAGTTAGTTAGTTCGTTATTATTTCGGATTTTCAAATTTCCTAATTTCCAAATCTTTGAATATCAGAATCTCAGAATTTCTGAATCTTCAAATTTTCAAATTTACGAATACCGCAGCTAAATGATTGGAACAGAACGATTTCAAATTTTTCCGAAGTTACGAATTTATTCGAAATAACGAATTTCGATCATAATGAATGACCCGAAAAAAAACAAAAAAACAACGAAAACGAACAAGTCTTTCGGCAGTGCATATGTCTAACGAGCTTCACACAATTTATCACATGGAAATTATGGCAAATTGCCTCGCGTGAAGCTCGTAGCGCCAAAAAAGGAGCAGGAGCTTCTTATGGGCAACAAGCTTCACGCAATGCGATTTGCTGTGTATAAATTGTGCAAAAGAATCACAGCAAAACCGCACAGCCAGCGATCTCAAAACGCACTACAATCGCAAAAAAACGCAGGTTCAGGTGCCATTATTTTCAATTTCCCCTAAAGAGCGACGGAGTTTTTCTGCAGTTGCAGCGTGATTTATCACACCAAATCGCATGACGTGAAGCTTCTTACTCAAAAGCAGCTCTTGCTCCTTTTTTGGGTAACAAGCTTCGCGTGATGCAATTTTGCCGCCATTGCCACGCAACAAATTGCGTGACACTCGCGGCAAAACCGCACCGTGCTTTAGGTGCCATTAAAAATAATGGCACCCGAACCTGCGCTTTGTGATCGTAGTGCATGCCTGCTACATGGGATGTGTGGAAACACACGTTATTTTGCGTGTATTCCCACATTGCACATACGCGAACCTACCCTTAGTCTTCGGTCACAGCGCCGCGACTTGTCATGCGATTTGATCGTTTCAAAAACGCATGACAAGTCGCACCCTTTTGTCTGCAATGGAAGCGGTCAAATTGGTGTGACTCCGACTCCATGCCTTCCAAGTGGCACTGACATGCAGCTTTGAAATTGTGTGGCTTCTAGTGAAGTCGCACGATTTCAAAGTTGGATTCAGTGTGACCGACGACTTAGAAAGCTGACACTGGAAAAGATGTTCCTGTTAGAAGATTTTCGTCTCATCTGACCACTCATTGGCATGACTGTAGATGTGCCTTCTTGAGGAGGGGGACCCCCCGTGTTTGGGGGAAGAAAAATGCTGACTATGACCCTAAGAACACCATCCCTACAGTCAAGTACAGAGGTGGAAACATGATGCTTTGGGGCCGTTTCTCTGCTAAAAGTACAGGCCGACTTTGCCGCATTGAAGAGCCAATGGACGGGCCCATGTATTGTAAAATCTTGGATGAGAACCTTCTTCCCTCAGCCAAAACACTGAAGATGGGTCAAAGATGGGTCATTCAGCATGACAATGACCCAAAACATACCGCCAAGGCAACAAAGGAGTGGCTCAAGAAGAAACACAACAAGGTCATGGAGTGGCCTAGCCAGTCTCCAGACCTTAATCCTGTAGAAAATTTATGGTGGGAGTTGCCAAGTGACAGCCAAGAAACCTTAAGGATTTAGAGAAGATCTGTAAAGAAGAGTGGACCAAAATCCCTCCTGAGATGTGTGCAAACCTGATCACCAACTACAAGAAATATCTGACCTCTGTGCTTTCCAACAAGGGTTTCTCCACCAACTACTAAGTCATTGTAGCAGCCTGATGTTTAGGCAGGGTTGCTCCTCAATTTACCTGCCAGGTGTAGTTACCTAGGCTCAATGTTAGGGATCAATTGAGTTCACCCTAAGTCTGGAATTGCTGCACTTCTCTCTTCTGAAACTAGGTTGACGGGTACCTGGTGACATTGAATAAGACAAGGGCAAAGCAAGGACAGATTATGAATATATGGGGTATCTCAGCCAATGGGCAGGGGTTTTCTTAAATTCCTTGGCCTGCTGGGAGAACCTATATATATATTATATGAAAAAACGGCATGTAAAAACGAGCAGCTTTCAGATACAGACAGGAAGTTCCGGGTGAGAGGTGAGTCGGGAGGAAGTAGAGAGGAGACGTTGCTGGAAGTGGCAGTAGAGGAGTCACTCCTGATGAAGTCACGTGACCGTGACGAACACGCGTCGAGACACCAGAGGCACCCGGAGGTGACGTTTGCTAGCTCGCTGCTCGTTTTTACATGCCGTTTTCCATATAATATATGTGAGTACCCTTTATGATGTTTTAATTGCCAATAAATATTTTTAAATATACTACACTATTGGCGCATCCATCTCCCTTTTTTGTGAGGGTCACTACTGCTACACCAAGCGGGGCTCCTGAAGGGAAAGGGAAAGTCTGTTTACAGACAAAGGTCACACAGTACTAGGAGACGCCATATCGGGGGACAACCGGAGTACACGCCGGATTTACCCATAAAGATCATTATATGCTGTTACCTTACATTACATTACATTAGTGCGGACAACCGCACTAATCACAAGGGAAACAGGAATCTTCTTCCCTCCCTTCAATAACGACACTTCACATTGGAAAATTTTGCACAAGCACCTTCACCTACTTCCAGGGCCGCCATCAGGGGGGTACAGGCAGTACACCTGTAAGGGGCCCGGAGGTCCCCAGGGGCCCGGATGCCCCCCCTTTTTTTGTAAGGGGCCCAGAGGTCCCCGGGGGCCCAGAGTTCCCCAGGGCCCCGAATGTCAACCCCCCCCTTTTTTTTATTTTTATTATATTTTTTTTTTATTATTCATTTTTTTTTTTTATTTATTTTTTTTTATTAATTAACTTATTTATTTTGTAAGGGGCCCAGAGGCCCGGAGGTCCCCGGATGGAAACCTCCCTTTTTTTTATATAATTTTTTTTTTATAATTTTCTTTTTGTAAGGGGCCCAGAGGTCCCCAGGGCCCTGGATGGCAACCCCCCTTTTTTTTGTTTTTCTGTTCTTCTGGGTTTTTTTTGTGTTCGTCAGCACCCAAACCCCCTGCTTCTCATCAATTCGTGGCACCCCCCCGCTTCTGAATTTGCGGTAGGGGGCCCCAAAATTCCTGATGGCTGCCCTGCCTACTTCTATTGTTCAAACCAGTCACCTTTTTTGCACAAGAACACTGATCATCGTTTTTGTTTATATTTTTACCATTGGAGTCATTTTATAATTAGCAATGATGCTTTGAGGAATTTTAGCAACATTTTGAGGACTTTTTTGCCATTAGCGAATGTTCACAGCTGCACTCAGCACTTTATACTTTCACCTTGGATTCACTTTGTATATGATTCACTGTAGAGTGTATTATTCTTTTATGCTGTATTTGTCTACCATTTTTTGATGTTGTATTTATTTGGTTCACCGATCACTACCTCTTAGTCTAGGGTGACCAGACATCCCCGATTTCAGGGGACAGTCCCCGGATTGAGGACACTGTCCCCGGACCAAGTCTGTCCCCAGTTTTGTCCCCGGATTGGATTTCAACAGGGGCTGGGGCAATTTCAAAGACAGTCAGTGCAGAATAAAATAAAAAAAATTCTGAATTACACGCCCCCGCTCCGCCGCTCCTACTAGCTTAGGGGGGTGTATTTTTTCTCCATTATCTGTGCCCCTTTCTGATGATCATGTGCTGGTCGGAGTGGAGGGAATATTACTTCAGTTTTGGGTGCATGCCCATTCAGCTCCGCTCACATGTTCTTCTGCCTTGGCTCAAGTCCCTTGGCAGCCGTCTGCCTGCTTATCTCCTTGCCTTCCCTGGCGGAGTGATCTTCCTCCGCTCCCCACCCAGTAGTAGCCGGGGCCTGGAGAGTGATACTGGACAGGCTGTGAGGCAGGCGGCGGCGACGATGGGCAAAGAGTAAAAAAAAAAAAAATATATGTCCCCGGATTTCATTTAAAAAATCTGGTCACCTTATCTTAGTCTATTAGGTGCACCTAGGCAGTTTCACCTATTTCCCATCCTTCATTCAGCGCAGCATTATCTTCTTATGCTATTTACTTTGGGTTTTTGATATACCTCCGTGCTGCAGCAGTACCCTCCCCCTCCCTTCCCCCCTCCCCACCTCTTTGGTAGCGCGGTAAGGCCGGTTTCACACTGGGGCGGTGGCGGTATAGCGCCGCTATTTTTAGCGGTGCTATACCATTGGGATTGCAGATGTATTCGGCCGCTAGCGGTGTGGTTTTAACCCCTGCTAGCGGCCGAAAAAGGGTTAATACCACCCGCAAACCGCGGCTACAGCCGCGGTTTGCGGGCAGTATTACCGCGGTATCCTATTCATTTCAATGGGAAGGAGCAGTGTAGGAGCGGTAAACACACGGCTCCTCTCACCGCTCCAATGATGCGGCTAGCAGGACTTTTTTTTAAGTCCTGTTAGCACACCGCTCCAGTGTGAAAGCCCTCGGGGCTTTCACGTTGGAGAGACAGGAGCCGCTGTTTAGGCTCGGTTTGCAGGCGCTATTTTTAGCACAATAGCGCCTGCAAACTGCCCCAGTGTGAAAGGGGCCTAATACCACATCCACACATTCGTTTAGATGCGGCATTCATTATTTCAGATAATTCGCAACTTCGGATAAATTCGTATTCGTTATGCTCACTAACAGTCAAATTTGAAAGAAAATTCCAATACCTATAAATTAAAAGTTAGTAATACAGTTGAACCTCGGATTACGAGCATAATCCTTTCCAGGAGATTGCTCGTAATCCAAAGAACTTGCATATCAAAGCAAGTTTCCCCATTGAAGTCAATAGAAACTAAAATAATTTGTTCCGCATTGACTTCAATGGCATGTAATACCGCATGCGGCCAAAGGTGGGGGGTGGCGGAGAGCCTTGGAAACAGTCGGAAAGGCCCGAGGACACGTCGGCTGACCTCGGCAAATGTCGGAAAGGCTCGGAAACTGACTATTTCCATGTATTTCCGTGTCTTTTTGAGCATTGCTGAACGGCGCCGATCGGCTGCGATCGGCGCTGTTCGGCTCTAGCTCCCCCGCACCTCAGGCCAAATGTGGTACTGCAGGCCCTATAAGGTTGAATTCTGCTCGTCTTGCGAGACAACACTGAGTCAGAATTAAAAAAATATTTCAGCAGTTTACTTGCTTTAAGTCAGTAACGCCAAAAGCAGCCAAATAATCGAAATGGCGAGAATTTTTTCAGAAGGATGGCAGTTATGGAAGCCTGGTTAAAGACCGGTCCCCTTTAAATGATGGTGTTGGGTTTATATTCTGGCCTCTCCTGGCATAACAAATGGAAATGTGATTGCATTACTTTGCTGGCCCTTCCCCCTATGTAATAACGCACAAGCGTTCGTCTTTTTTTTTGCTTTCCTATCCTGACAGCATAACAACATCTTTTTTTTTATTTTTTTTATTGTTTTGAATAATAAGCCAATTTTTCAAGCAATAACGCTCAGCTCTATTAAACCATTAGCGCTGCCCCCCTGCTGTGCTTGCAGGAATGTAATTGCCCAATGAACAGAGATTCCCCGGCCTGATAAAATTGGGGATATAAATTGCTATTGTGTAAACTCTTAGCAGAGAATCTCCTTCATGCTAATATCCCAACATCACTTACTGGTCTGTTAAGCAGTAAAACAACGCATTGCTAAACGCTTATTAGTCCTCATTCGACTCATATGCTGCTTCCAAACAGACTCTGCTGTGATGCTGAGCACCTGTATGAGAAGCCTCTAGAACACGTGTCAAACACAAGGCCCGCACGCTAAATCTGACCCACCAGGCCATTTCATGTGACCCTCGCACCTCCCCTGCAGCTGCGGCACCCCCGTCATCTCCGTCCCACCTTGTCTCAGCAGTCGGCAGCAGAAAAGAGGACAGAACTTCTCCAACAGATCCTCTCTGTGCAGCCCTAGACCCCCCCACTCTCCCCTCGTCACCACCTCCCTTGGTCTCTGCAAACTCTGGCAGTTGACACTAGCCCTCCTCTGGTCCTCCTCCAGACCCTTCACTGCTTCCCAGCGCCGCCCCCAGCATAGGCAAACTCCAGCAGCTGACTTCAGCCTTCCTCTGGTCCTCCTCCAGACCCTGCACTGCTTCCCAGCGCCGCCCCCAGCATAGGAAAACTCCAGCAGCTGACTCCAGCCCTCCTCTGGTCCTCCTCCAGACACCGCACTTTCTGCTTCCCAAAATCCGCCCCCAGCTTCTTGCACTGTGATGTAAGGGAGGGTGGGGGACTCAACTTCTGATAATTGGGGGGGGGGCTTTTGGCATCTGATGTGTGTGTATACTGTGTATATATATATATATATATATATATATATATATATATATATATACACACACACATACATACATATATACATACATACATACACACACACGCACACATCTACACACACTATTATATATATATATATATATATATATATATATATATATATATATATACACACACATACATCTCTCTGCTGGCACAGGGAAAAAGAAGCACGGAAGCATTTCACCTGTGGCAGAGGGAGATCTTTCCGATCTCCATGCTGGCAAACAAAGCGATAATGCTAATGTGCACAGAGCGATTAGAGCGTGCCCAGGCACACCCGCCACATCCCCAGCGCACGCCTATGATTGGGTCCATGTATCAAAGAAATTTGTCAGACGAATGTCACAAGTATTGACCCAGCTTATACAAATTATGGCTGCCTTTTGCCTAAAGTGGAGCTAAACTCATCTATTTACCTGTCCCAAAAACGTAACATTCAAGGCACGCCATGAATGATAAACATCACGGCTGCTTGTGCTCTCAATCGAACTGTCATGCCATCAAATGGCTGGTGTTACAACTGATCAAATGTGCAGCACCATGAGAACTGCAGATCAAACAGAGGCTGAGAAGGCAGCTTCCTTGGCTGGATAAAGAGAGTTTAATTTTACTTTAATTTGTTGATTTTCTATGATCATTAGCTCCATCTAGTGATCATTATATACATAGTGTCAGGAATCAGCAGCAGGGGTGGCCAAATCTGTGTAGCTACACTAGGAAACTGAGACCAGACTATCTATAGCAGGGGTCCTCAAACTTTTTAAACAGCGGGCCCTCAGACTGTTGGGGGGTCGGATCAATGCATCCTGCTCAGTGCCCATCAGTGTATTCTCACCAGTGCCCATCAATGAATCCCATGAAGTGCCCATCAATGAAGCCTCACCAGTGCCCATCAATGAAGCCTCACCAGTGCCCATCAATGAAGCCTCACCAGTGCCCATCAATGAAGCCTCACCAGTGCCCATCAGTGCAGCCTGATTAGTGCCCATCAATGCAGCCTCTCTAGTGCCCATCAATGCAGCCTGATCAGTGCCCATTAATGCAGCCTGATCAGTGCCCATTAATGCAGCCTGATCAGTGCCCATCAATGCAGCCCGATCAGTGCCCATGAATGCAGCCCGATCAGTGCCCATCAATGCAGCCTCACCAGTGCACACCAATGCAGCCTCACCAGTGCACATCGATGCAGCCTCACCAGTGCCCATCAATGCAGCCTGACCAGTGCCCATCAATGCGGCTTCACCAGTGCCCATCAATGCAGCCTGACCAGGGGCCAATAATGCAGCCTGACCAGTGGCCAGTAATGCAGCCTGACTAGTGCTCATCATTGCAGCCTGACCAGTGGCCATCAATGCAGCCTGACCAGTGCCCATCAATGCAGCAGAGGAGGTCACCTAGCCAGTGAGTGGGAGCAGAGGGATGGTTGCAGCACATGAGGATGGGAAAACAGTAGCTAGATCCATTGGGAAGGCCAGCCAACCAGCCCCAGACAGCCTCAGGAACAGGATGAAGGAGCGCCAAACAGCCAAGTGTGAGCCGGGGGATTGATGCATCTCGGAGAGCCAAGGAGATGGCGGTGGGCCACGGGTATGCAGCCAGATCAACACTGCAGATGAGCGGCCTGGCCGGGAAATGGTGACTGGATATAAAGCAGAGGATGGAGGGAGACAGACTGAGCAAGGAGGGAGACTCACCGGGTGATCAGAGACATGGATGGTGCAGGATGAAGTAAGGATGGTCAGAGCTCCTTTTCCAAACAGTCCGCTGCAGTTTACATCCGGACACCCCCCCCCCCCGCCCCGCGCGCGCGGGCCAGGTAAATGGCCTTGGTGGGCCGTAGTTTAAGGACCCCTGATCTATAGTTAGGTAAAGTCATGGCCGAAATTCTAGGCACCCCAGCAATTTTTCCAGAAAATCAAGTATTTCTCACATAAAAACATTGCAGTAACACATGTTTTGCTATACACATGTTTATTCCCTTTGTGTTGTGTGTATTGGAACGAAACAAAAAAAGGGAGGGAAAAAAAGGAAATTGGACATAATGTCACACAAAACTCCAAAATTGGGCTGGTCAAAATTCTTGGCACCCTTAACTTAATATTTGGTTGCACACCCTTTGGAAAAAATAACTGAAATCAGTCGCTTCCTATAACCATCAATAAGCTTCTTACACCTCTCACCCGGAATTTTGGACCACTCTTCCTTTGCAAACTGCTCCAGGTCTCTCTTATTGGAAGGGCGCCTTTTCCCAACAGCAATTTTAAGATCTCTCCACAGGTGTTCAATGGGATTTAGATCTGGACTCATTGCTGCCCACTTTAGAACTCTCCAGCGCTTTGTTGCCATCCATTTCTGGGTGCTTTGTGACGTATGTTTGGGGTCATTGTCCTGCTGGAAGACCCAAGATCTCGGACGCAAACCCAGCTTTCTGACACTGGGCTCTACAGTGCGACCCAAAATCCTTTTGGATTCCTCAGATTTCATGATGCCTTGCACACATTCAAGGCACCCAGTGCCAGAGGCATCAAAACAACCCCGAAACATCATTGAACCTCCACCATATTTCACTGTAGGTACTTTCTGTTCTTTTCTTTGTAGGCCTCTTTCCGTTTTCGGTAAACAACAGTAGAATGATGTTCTTTTTCCAAAAAGCTCTATCTTGGTCTCATCTGTCCACAAGACGTTTTCCCAGAAGGATTTTGGCTTACTCAAGTACATTTTGGCAAACTGTAGTCTTGCTTTTTTATGTCTCTGTGTCAGCAGTGGGGTCCTTCTGGGTCTCCTGCCATAGCGTTTCATTTCATTTAAATATCGACGGATAGTTGGCGCTGACACTGATGTTCCCTGAGCCTGTAGGACAGCTTGAATTTCTTTGGAACTTGTTTGGGGGCTGCTTATCCACCATCCGGAACTATCCTGCGTTGTAACCTTTCATCAATTTTTCTCTTCCGTCCCACGCCCAGAGAGATTAGCTACAGTGCCATGGTCTGCAAACTTCTTGCACTGTGGACAAAGGCAAATCTAGATCTCTGGAGATGGACTTGTAACCTTGAGATTGTTGATATTTTTCCACAATTTTGGTTCTCAAGTCCTCAGACAGTTCTCTTCTCCTCTTTCTGTTGTCCATGCTTAGTGTGGCACACACAGACACACGATGCAAAGACTAAGTGAACTTCTCTCCTTTTTATCTGCTTTCAGGTGTGATTTTTATATTGCCCACACCTGTTACTTGCCCCAGGTGAGTTTAAAGGAGCATCACATGCTTGAAACAATCTTATTTATCCACAATTTTTAAAGGGTGCCAAGAATTTTGACCAGCCCGAGTTTTGTGTGACATTATGTCCAATTTGCTTTTTTTCCTTCCTTTTTTTGTTTTGTTTTTTGTTTTGTTCCAATACACACAAAGGGAATAAACATGTGTATAGCAAAACATGTGCTATTGCAATACTTTTCTGTGAGAAATAGTTGATTTTCTGGAAAAATCTATGGGGTGCCAACAATTTCGTCCATGACTGTATATGTATTAAGGGCTAGTTGACACCACAAGTGTTCCAGTGTTTTTTTTTTTCTGTATCCAAAAAGCATAGAAAGTAGGTTACACGGTTTTCAAAGGCATAGTTCACCCCAGTGTTTGCAGTTCCAGTGCGTTTTGGTTCCAGAAAAAAAAAAGTAAAACATGTTGCATTTTTCCTGCACATAACTGTATTGGAACGCGGTAAAACACATACAAAATGCACCAGAAAGCACTGTGAGGGGGTTAGCTCGGCAGCGGGTGTGTGTGACCCCCGGGATGGGCTCCCCAGACAAAAACAGGCCCAGCAAACGGAGGTTGTGGTTTTCAAAATCAAAAAGGTGCGGTTTATTTTCTATTTACAGTGACAAAACACAGCAAAGCAAAAGAAACATAAATAAAATAAATCCTGGTCAACTTGACCTCTGACTAAACATACAGGTTTCCTAACTAACAACTGGGATCAGCCTAGTGCTGTCCTAGTCCCTAAGTCCCTGGTTTTAAATGTCCAAGCAAATAGCCACACAGGCTTTGTCTCACCGCACAGGGGTTCACTCTCCCTAGACAGTCCACACAGGTCTGGTTCCAGGCATGAGCAAACACCTAATGAATCTGGGAGTTCTTATAGAGGCCTAAATGAGCTGACAAGCTTCAGCTGGTCTCATCAACTCCCTGTCTGCACGACGCCCCACACTCTCCCTAGAGGTATGAGTCATCCATGAGCCCACTAGCCTCAGCTGGGCTTATACAACTCTCCACCTAGTTGTATAAGTCGGCGTAAAGCCTGAATCTGGGCGAAATATATCTACCCCCCTGGATGCAACCAGGTGACTTTACCTTCCTGCTGTCACATACCCCCCCCCCTCTTGTTTTAACCTCGGGGTTGGAACACCAGCAATCAGGCATTCATGTACTCGAGACAAAGCATCCACATTCCCCATTTGAACGCCAGGGCGATGCTTTACTGTGAAGTTGAATTCCTGGAGGGCCAGGAACCACCTATTCACTCTTCTATTTGTTTCCTTGTTTTGAGCCATCCACTTTAACGGAGCGTGATCCGTAACCATGTCAAAGTGCCTACCTAGCAGGTAGTACCGAAGGGAATCTAGAGCCCACTTCACCGCTAAACACTCCTTTTCAACGGTGGCGTAATTTACCTCATGGGACTTCAACTTCCTGCTGAGGTAAATGACTGGGTGCTCTTCCCCGTTCCAGACCTGGGACAATACTGCTCCTAACCCCACATCTGACGCATCACTTTGTACGACAAAGTCTTTAGAGAAGTCGGGTGAGTACAACACTGGCTGGCTACATAAGGCTTGTTTCAAGAATTGGAATGCTGCCTCAGCCTCGGGGGTCCATTTAATCATGACCGACCCTTTCCCCTTCGTCAGGTTGGTTAGGGGCACAGCCTTAGAAGCAAAGTGGGGAATGAATCGCCGATAATACCCAGCGATTCCCAGAAAGGCTCGTACCTGCTTCTTGCTGTTGGGACGTGGCCAACTCTGGATGGCCTCGACTTTGTTGAGTTGGGGTTTTATTACTCCCCTCCCAATGGTGTACCCAAGATATTTGGCCTCCTCCTGCCCAATGGTACACTTCTTGGGGTTAGCCGTAAACCCCGCTTCCCGAACAGAGTCCAGGACTGCTTGCACTTTTGGCAGATGTGAGGCCCAATCTGTGCTATGGACAATTACGTCATCCAGGTAAGCCGCAGCATACTTCCGATGGGGCCTCAGCATCTGGTCCATTTTCCGCTGGAATGTGGCCGGCGCATTCTGTAACCCGAACGGCATTCTTTTATATTGGAACGCCCCGTCTGGGGTTACAAATGCGGTTTTCTCTTTGGCCGACTTGGCCAGGGGGATTTGCCAATACCCTTTTGTGAGGTCAAGAGTCGTCATGTATCGGGCTGTTCCCAGCCGGTCGATCAACTCATCTATACGTGGCATGGGGTAGGTGTCAAATTTTGTAACTTTGTTCAACTGACGAAAATCGTTACAAAATCGCCAGCTCCCATCCGGTTTAGGCACCAACACAATGGGACTAGACCAATCACTTTGGGACTCCTCTATCACCCCTAAGTTCAGCATTTTCTGTACTTCCTCCCGTATTGCCTCCCGTCGGGCCTCTGGGATCCGATAGGGTTTTAACTTCACCCTTTCACCGGGCGGGGTAATGATGTCATGCTCTACCCCAGATGTTTGTCCCGGCAGCTCAGAGAATACCTCCTTGTTGCGAAGCACAAACTCCTTAACCTCCTGTTGTTGGGGTTGTGACAAGGTGGCTGCTATTCCAACCTCAGGAATCACGCAACCAGTTTGAGCTGGTGACCAAGTGTCTGCGACTAGGGACTCTCTATCCCTCCAGGCTTTCAACAGATTAACGTGATAGATCTGTTTGGGCTTTCGCCTTCCTGGTTGTCTGACCTTGTAATTCACTTCGCTCACTTTTTCCATTATCTCATAGGGGCCTTGCCATTTGGCAAGGAATTTACTTTCAACCGTAGGGACAAGTACCAGTATCCTATCCCCCGGGGAAAAGGTACGGGTCTTGGCTCCACGGTTGTACACTCTCTGCTGTGCTAACTGCGCTTGGGCCAAATGTTCCTTCACGATGGGCATTACCTGTGCAATTCGGTCTTGCATCAGGGCGACATGCTCAATCACACTCCTGTGGGGAGAACTCTCACTTTCCCAAGTTTCCTTGGCAATATCCAACAGCCCTCTTGGGTGTCTCCCATACAGTAACTCAAAGGGGGAGAATCCCGTAGAGGATTGGGGCACCTCCCTAATAGCAAACATCAGATAAGGAAGTAGACAGTCCCAATCCTTTCCATCTCTATCCACCACTTTCTTCAACATTTGTTTTAGGGTTTTGTTGAATCTTTCAACCAGCCCATCGGTTTGGGGGTGATACACAGATGTACGTAATTGCGTCACTTTGAACAATTTACACAGCTCCTTCATAACCCGGGACATAAAGGGTGTACCTTGGTCCGTAAGCAGTTCTTTACAAATACCCACCCGGCTAAACACAAGAGATAGCTCTTTGGCTATGGTTTTGGCCGAGGTATTTCGGAGAGGGATCGCTTCTGGATAACGGGTGGCATAGTCCATTATAACTAATATGTACTGGTGCCCCCTAGCGGACTTGATTATAGGCCCTACCAAATCCATGGCGATCCTCTCAAATGGGACCTCAATGATGGGTAGAGGGACCAGCGGGCTACGGAAATGTGGCATCGGGGCCGACCTCTGACACACAGGGCAGGAGGAACAATAATTTTCTATGTCCTTCATCACCCCCGGCCAATAGAATCTCTGTAATACCCTCTCTCGGGTTTTCTCTGTCCCCAGATGACCTCCAAGAATGTGCCCATGGGCCAACTCCAACACCAACTTCCTGTAAGGTTTGGGCACCACAAGCTGCTCAACGGTTTCTTCTGCCCTTTTTGCCACCCGATACAGTAGGTCCTTCTCTACGCTGAAGTATGGGTAAGTGCAGGTATTATCTGGGTTCACTAACTCGCCATCTATTTTCACTACGTTTTCCCGTGCCTTTATTAGGGCGGGGTCTTTCAACTGTTCTGTGGCAAAGTTTTCCCTGTGAACCTCAAGATCAGAAAACTCCACAGACGGTAGGTTTTCGTCTGAGGAGGTGGGCTCCTCTCCAGTTTCTTGAGTCTCCCCTGCCAATACTGATAAGGGAAATTCCGGAGAGTCCTCACCACTCTCAGGGGAGTTCTGGCTATCACATTCCTGGTACATAGGGGCACCAGTGGGGGGCTCAGGATCATCCCACAGTTCCCAGAACTTCGGAAAATCCCTTCCCACAATGGCGTCATGCGGTAACTGAGATACTAAGCCCACTGGATGAGAGAGGGTACCTTTGGGGGTCTCGAAACACACTGTAGTCACTGGATACTCTCGGGTGTCCCCATGCACACAAATAACAGCTACCTTGCTATTCCCAAAGACCTCTGTTTTAACTAACTCAGCCTTTATCAGGGTCACAAGGCTACCTGAATCCAGCAATACCACAACATTTCTACCATTAACACACATTTTGCATAAATGTTTCTCAGTTCCTCGAATGGCAGTGCATGCGACTGTCGCACACAGCGACTGACGTCTGCCCGTCAGAAAGTCACACTGCATGGGTTCCTCCACAACCGGGCAATTGGCTGCAATATGTCCCGCTTGCCGGCAGCGGTAGCAAACAATCCTTCTTGCCGCCTCTTGAGCCGCTGATTTCCCAGGCTGTTCTCGCCAAACTTGGGGTAGAGCTCCCACCCTCTCACTCTCTCCACCCTCACCCCTTGGAATCCTCTTATCCGCCCCTGGGGATGGTCTGGTCTTAGGGTGGAAAGTCCGAGTGTCTCTGGAAGAGGCCGTCAGGTTCTCTGTAGCCAAGTATTTCTCCACACGATCCACAAGACCATCGGCCGTCTCTGGGTCTCCATGGCTTACCCACTTTTGGATGGCAGTAGGAAGAGCTCTCAAAAACCGATCCATTACAACACGTTCCACAATCTTTGGTGCGGACAAAGTCTCTGGCTGTAGCCACTTTCTGCTCAGGTGAATGAGATCATACATTTGAGACCTGGGGGGTTTTCCAAGCTGGAAAGTCCAGTTATGCACACGCTGAGCCCGGACAGCCTGGGTGACACCCAGCCTTGCCAAAATTTCAGCTTTTAGCATCACATAGTCTTTTGCTTGGTTAGGCTCTAGGTCATAGTAAGCTTTCTGCGATTCACCAGTTAACAGAGGAGCCACCAGTCCAGCCCACTGCTCCTCAGGCCACTTTTCTCTTTCAGCGGTCCTTTCAAATGTGGTCAAAAATACCTCTGGATCATCCTCTCCAGTCATTTTTGTCAATAAACGACTCACCCCAAAGGACGCGGTATTAGTGGGACGGCTTTCCTCACTGGTCTGCGGACGTTGCTGCATTACTGCTTCCATTTGTTGTAGTCTCTGCTCTTGCTTCTGTAACAGGTCTATGAAGCGGGCCTCAGATTGCTGCTGGGCTTGTTGCTGAGCTTCCAGACTCTGTTGGTGAGCTTGCTGCTGGGCTGCAAGGCTCTGTTGATGAGCTTGCTGCTGGGCTGCAAGGCTCCTTTGCAAACCTGCATTTGTCTGCTGTTGATTGGCATTTGCTAGAGCCAGCTGTTTCAGTATCTCCTCCATGCTGGCTTAAAAAAAAACTGCCTGCATTCTCCACCAACTGTGAGGGGGTTAGCTCGGCAGCGGGTGTGTGTGACCCCCGGGATGGGCTCCCCAGACAAAAACAGGCCCAGCAAACGGAGGTTGTGGTTTTCAAAATCAAAAAGGTGCGGTTTATTTTCTATTTACAGTGACAAAACACAGCAAAGCAAAAGAAACATAAATAAAATAAATCCTGGTCAACTTGACCTCTGACTAAACATACAGGTTTCCTAACTAACAACTGGGATCAGCCTAGTGCTGTCCTAGTCCCTAAGTCCCTGGTTTTAAATGTCCAAGCAAATAGCCACACAGGCTTTGTCTCACCGCACAGGGGTTCACTCTCCCTAGACAGTCCACACAGGTCTGGTTCCAGGCATGAGCAAACACCTAATGAATCTGGGAGTTCTTATAGAGGCCTAAATGAGCTGACAAGCTTCAGCTGGTCTCATCAACTCCCTGTCTGCACGACGCCCCACACTCTCCCTAGAGGTATGAGTCATCCATGAGCCCACTAGCCTCAGCTGGGCTTATACAACTCTCCACCTAGTTGTATAAGTCGGCGTAAAGCCTGAATCTGGGCGAAATATATCTACCCCCCTGGATGCAACCAGGTGACTTTACCTTCCTGCTGTCACAGCACCTACACACATCAAAAATGCACCGGACCCCTGTACAGTTAAAAAAAAAGAGAGAAAACATCCGAAAACGCATCAAAAAAGTGCATGCAGAAACGCATCCGGAACGTATCTGGAGGACGTTTTTGTGGTGTGAACTAGCCCTAATAGTAAAACAAAAGATGTCCAAACACCAGCAAATGGGAAACACAGCAAACATGAAGATACAAGTAAACCACAACCAAATACCCAACAAGCAACCTAACAGAGTAACAAAAACCTAAACAACAACCTACCTATATACGCTATATACAAAATAGGGAACACAGAAAAGCAGGGTAAAACTAGTGGGGCAGAAACAAATGAGAAGGGGGAACCAAAACTGGGATCAGGAACAAGGAGACGTGGGAACAAGGCAGCAGGGTACGACAAAAACACAATCAGGAGCAGGAACTGAATAAACAGCAAGCAGTATCTGGCAAATTAAAGCAAAACACTGAAGCGAGAGGGAAATGTGGAGGAGGAACTAAATACCCTCTCAGCAGCCAGCATCAGGTGGAAACTGATTACTGGAATCTGCTGGCTGCTGGGAGACACCCGCTAGTTGACACCAGAACTACAATCTTCTGCTTTGGGAAGCACAGTGCCACCAGCAGGAGATTCAGGTCCTGACTCATATTCCGGAAATACTTCAATCAGGCCAATGCAGCACTATGGCCACTTGATGGAGCTAAAGATCACAGGAAATCAACGTATTAAGCAAAATACGGACAGAATTCATGAAGGTTGGGCAAATGCTTGTGACATAAAAAAAAAAGACAGAACATTTTGAAAAAAACAAGTTTTTCTTCATTTTTGTTATAATATTTTGAAAATAAATAATCTTTCTTTAAAAATTTAGGCCAAAGTGAATTCCGCTTCATTTCTTTTGTGAAAATAACCCAAATCAGTGTATATTATTTAGTCTGTAGGAAAGTTATAGAGTCCACAAACTATGGTATATATCTGAAAATCGATCAATCCTGATGTACTGATGGCTGATCTAATTTCCTGTGGCCCAAAAATGGCAGCACAGTACAAATATCTCCCAAATGACCCCTTTTTTTAAAGAAGACAGTCCAAAGTATTTAGTAAGAGCCATAGTGAGTATTTTTAAAGTTGTAATTTTTTGTCACAAACTTTTAAAAAATTAAGAAATAATAAAAAAAGTTTATTTTTATTTTTTTAAGATTTTATGCATACTGTCACCAGTGCAGTACAGTGTCATCATATAACTGGTGTGATGGTGATCAGGGACACTGACTGTTGACGGTATGTAAAAAAATAATACAATTTGTTTTAAATTTTTTAAAATATTTTTTTTTCATACAGTGACCAGAGCAACACATTGTTACCATAGTAACACGGTACTACTTTGGATAATTTTTTTTTTTTTTTTTTTACACACTATGATTGCTTATAACTATGAATTTTACAGTTATAAGCAACCATTTTTTTCTGAATGAAAATTATTCTTTCAGTGTTTACTATTGTGATTAGCTGTGATTGGCCACAACTAATCACATGGTACAGATAGGCTTTGATTGGCCTTGTCTGCAGCATATGATCCCTGTGACCAATCACAGAGCTCATCACAATAGTACACAATGAATGGCATGAATCAAAGCCACCATCCATTCTCTACAATTGTCATGTGATCTGCGGTGATTGGCCACAGCAATCACATGGTATCGGCAGCTGGACTGTACAATGATCTGTCACCCACTGTCTATTGACAGATCGCATGGGGCTCGCGCGAGTGATATGACGTCCTCTCAGGGTAACAGGGCTCCCGCTCAGCCGTCATATTACAATAGGCCGGGTAGGAGGGGGTTAGCGTTCGTTACAACATTTCTTAACACCTGCCTAAAACATTTGCACAGAACTGTGTGGGTGTGTGTATGTATGTGTATATATATATATATATATATATATATATATATATATATATATATATATATTCTTTATTTAATCTGCTAAAATACAAAGTAACAGAGCATGGCATGCTGGGAAGTGTCGCTGTTACTTTGTATCTTTTTGGATTGATTGAAGAACAGAAAGTGCTGCCCCTCCTCATCTAGATCAGTGCTTCCCAACCAGGGTGTGGAGGTTGTTGTGCCATCTCAGCTTGTCAGGAGAGCCACGCTGCGTCAGAGTCGGACCGCTGGCCCTTAGCACCACAGAAATGGAAAACTATAATCCAGAGCGGGTGACTGTCAGGGCAGCCCCAGCATTCAGAAAAGGAAGAAAGTCCACCTCCTGCCTTTTGCCATGCTGCCACAGCCACGCTGTGGGGAAGATTGGGAGGTAGGACTTTCTTGTCAAAAAGGTAAGGGACTTAGGACTCTGATGTAAATATGGTAAGGGTGGTTGAGGAGGACTCTAATGTGAAATGGGGGGGGGTTGGACTGAGGACTGTTAAGATGGGAGACTGAGGACTGTAATGAGAAATGGGGGGGGTGGACTTAGCATCCTGATGTGAAAGGTGAGGGGAAAGGAAGTGGACTGATGACTGTGATGTTGAGGTGGGGGAGGGCTGAGGACTCTGATGTGAACACGAGGGGACTCAGGAAATTGATGTAAGAAAGAGGGAGCTGAGGACTCTGATGTGATGGGGGGGGGGGCTAAGGACTCTGATGGAAAAAGTGGGGCTGAGGTGAAAAAGAGAGGACTGAGGACTCTGATGCAAAGAGGAAAGGACTTAGAGCTCTGATATAAAAAGGTGTGTGAGGACTTTGATGTTAGGGTGGGAGGACTGAGGACTCTGATGTAAAAAGGGGGGTGCTGAGGACTCTAAGGTATAAATTTGGGTTTGAGGACTCTGATGTGAATGAAATGGGAGTTGGGGCTGAGGACTCTGATATAAAAAGTGGGGGGCTAAGGACCCTGATGTGAAGGGTGGGGGGCTGAGGACTCTGATGTGAAGAGTGGGGGACTGAGGACTCTGATGTGAAGAGTGGGGGACTGAGGACTCTGATGTGAATTTTAAGGTGGGGCTGAGGACTCTGATGTGAAGGGTGGGGGGCTGAGGACTCTGATGTGAAGAGTGGGGGACTGAGGACTCTGATGTGAAGAGTGGGGGGCTGAGGACTCTGATGTAAATTTTAGGGTGGGGGGCTGAGGACTCTGATGTGAAGGGTGGGGGGCTGAGGACTCTGATGTGAAGGGTGGGGGCTGAGGACTCTGATGTGAAGGGTGGGGGCTGAGGACTCTGATGTGAAGGGTGGGGGCTGAGGACTCTGATGTGAAGGGTGGGGGCTGAGGACTCTGATGTGAAGGGTGGGGGCTGAGGACTCTGATGTGAAGGGTGGGGGGCTGAGGACTCTGATGTGAAGGGTAGGGGATTGTGGACTCTGATGTAAATTTTAGGGTAGGGGCTGAGGCCTCTGGTGTGAAGGGTGGGAGCTGAGGACTGTAATGTAAATTTTAGGGTGGGGGCTGAGGACCGTAATGTAAATTTTAGGGTGGGGGCTGAGGACTCTGATGTGAAGGGTGGTGGACTGAGGACTTTGATGTATATTTTAGGGTGGGGGGCTGAGGACTCTGATGAGAAGGGTGGGGGCTGAGGACTCTGATGTGAAGGGTGGGGAACTGAGGACTTTGATGTAAATTTTAGGATGGGGCAGAGGACTCTGATGAGAAGGATGGGGGCTGAGGACTCCGATGTGAAGGGCGGGGATTTACTGATGTAAATTTTAGGGTGGGGGGCTGAGGACTCTGATGTGAAGGGTGGGAGACTGAGGACTTTGATGTATATTTTAGGTTGGGGGGCTGAGGACTCTGATGTAAATTTCAGGGTGGGGGCCGAGGACTCTGATGAGAAGGGTGAGGGCTGAGGACTTTGATGTAAATTTTAGGATGGGGCAGAGGACTCTGATGAAAAGGGTGGGGGCTGAGGACTCTGATGTGAAGGGCGGGGGGCTGAGGACTCCAATGTGAAGGGTGGGGGGGCTGAAGACTCTGATGTAAAGGGTGGGGGACTGAGGATACTGATGTAAATTTTAGGATGTGGGGCTGAGGACTCTGATGTGAAGGGTGGGGGGCTGAGGACTCTGATGTAAATTTTAGGGTGGGGGTTGAGGACTCTGATGTAAAAGTTGGGGGCTGAGGACTGTGATGTGAAGGGTGGGGGTTGAGGATTCTGGTGTAAAGGGTATGAGATTGGGGGCTCCAATGTGAAAGGCGGGGGGGGGTGAGAAATTTGTCTTGAAGGGGAGCTTCTTCTGATGTGATAGGGACTCCATTTTAGATTGGGGTGCCCCAAGAGTTTGCATATTCTCAAAGGGTGCCATAATTTATAAAAGGTTGAGGAGACTTCTAGAGCCGGGAAGGTAGAATGGGCAATCCTCTGGTTGTGTTGTCACACTACAAACCCACACACTGTATATAGATGTCTACATAGAGAGAAGGAGATGGCGCGGTAAATCCCCGTCCTCCTCCCCCATTGTCCAGGCCTCTAATCCGATTGTCAGACAAAAGCCGCCACACCCAACCTTCCTAACAATGGAATATCTGCCTCTCTATAGAATGGAGCTGGAGGCCCATCAGATCCAATATATATTGTGGTTGGATCAGCAGCTGAAGAGATCAATCATCATCTGCAGACACAAATGTGTTTAAAAAGGTTTTAAATGTATCTTGTATTGGGAAAGAGCGGATGACGGAGCGCGCGCTCTCCCAGTCGTCTGCGTTCCCGAAAATGGATAAAGTTTGCCCTCTTGTGGGCAAATCATCAATTAAACATTCACACAATAGTACACACCCAATCACAGCCCTAAATAATACCGAGGACTGATTAACTAAACTGCAAAGTCCAAAAGGTGTGCATATGTAACAAAAGTAAAAATTTTGTAATATTGCACATTCATTGGTAATAATGGATACAAGGTTTCCATTACAAAGTCATTTAAAAAATCTGAAAGTTTTTGATTGTATTAATATGATACTAAGCCTTCCTGTGACGATACGTGAATTAACGTGATATTTTTAAACGTTTTTTTTTAGGTGTTTGTATGCGCGTTTTTGAGCATTTTTGTACAGGGTTGGAGATTCTTATTAGCCAAAAGAAAGAAATATCATCGGTTTCATCATTTGTTGCTATGTTTTTCAGCTTTTCATCCACTTTTATTTATTATTATTTTTAAGGGGTTTGTTTCGTTTTTTTGTAAGAGCCGGTTCACACAGGGGCGACTCGTCAGGCGACTCAGCCGCCTGACAAGTCGCGTCCCGCTCTGTTCAATGGAACCGTTCTAATAGGAGTGACTTAGAAAAAGGTTCCTGTACTACTTTGGGGGCGACTTGCATTGACTTCTATACAGAAGTCATTTTGCAAATCGCCTATCAAGTCGTCTTGAGATCACCTTGCCGAGTCGCCCCCAAAATCGTGCCGCCCCAGTGTGAACCGGCTTTTAGGGGTTAGGTTTTTTTTTTATTTATTTAATATTATTTATTTACTTATTATTATTTATTTATTTTGTTAGGTTAGGACAGTGATTCCCAAACTGTGTGCCGCGTGAGCTTTGCAGGTGCGCCGTGGGAATTTTGAAAAATATAAAAAATTTGCTAGCGTTTTGAAAACCTTGAACATATCGAAAAATGAAATGGTAAATCAATGTTGCAAAAGCTAAAAAAAGTAACATATATAAAAAAACGCAATCTCTGTCAGTCTGTCATTCATTGTTTCCTTTTCGTAACGCGAGACTTGTGCGAGATCTCGGGAGAACTCGATCTCTCTAATTATATTAATGATGAAATGTGCGATTGTCGACTTTTGAGCCTCGCTTCAATATGATTTGCTCTCGAAAGCAGGCACAGCCTTCACATTAAATTTCAAAGTAAATATATATGTAAAAGTAATTAAGTTCTTCACCAAAAAAATTGTTAAATCTTTTTCAGGTGTGCCGTTATTTTATTTTTTATTATTTTTGGTGTGCCGCAAGACAATAACGTTTGAGAAACATTGGGTTAGGAGTTAGGAATAGGGGTAGTATTAGTGTTAGGGGTTAGGATTAGGGTTAGGGGTAATATTAGTGTTAGGGGTTAGGATTAGGGTTAAGGATTATTATTAGGGTTAGGGATTATGATTTGGGTTAAAATTAGGGTTAGGGATTAGGTTTTGGGTTAGGGGTTAATATTAGTGGTAGGGGTTAACATTAGTGTTAGGGGTTACGTTTAGGGTTAGTGGTCAATATTAGGGTTAGGGGTTAATATTAGGGTTAGGGATTAGGTTTAGGGGTCAATATTAGAGTTAGGGGTTAGGTTTATTGTTAGGAGCTAGGATTAGGGGTTAATATTAGGTTTAGGGTTATTTTATTTTTATTATTATTATTTATGTTTTATTTATTTAATTATTTATTAATGAATTAATATTTATTTTTATTTAACTATTCCATTTGAGTAGAAAAATGCTCATAAAAACAGTCAAAAAGCAAGCGTTTTTGAACAAAACAAAACAAACAAAACAAAACGCTTCGAAGACACACCAATCTGCCCGATTCAAGCTATAAAAAAAAGCTCCAGAATTTTTTTGAGCTTCAGGCGACTTGTAGTGGAGATGTAATCCATCTCCATAGAGAATAATAGATTTTTTTTCTCTTCCAGTGTTTTGGAGCTTCGAGATTCAAGCTACAAAACGCTGAGGTGTTAATTGGGTCTTAGGCCATCCTCAAAGTGATAAAAAGGAAGGAAAATGTTAATTTCCGAAAACAGATGAGCAGACGCATTTCTTCACTTTAGTGAATTAGGCCACATGGTGTATCTTAGGAATGTACCCGGCAGGTGACGGCAGGGGCCAGCACAGAGGCGGGTGGGGACAAAGAGGTGCAGGCACCAGAACAGAGTAGATAGGTGACAGTCATGAAGGGTAGAGGGGAAAGTGTCAGGGAGGCTGGTCCCTGTTGCGTGATATTGGGGAAACCAGTCAGGGACCAGCATTGCTGGAGCAGAGTGACGCCCCTAGCTGCCAGGGGAAAAACTCCTCCAGTGAGGATGTGGGTAAAGCCAAGGGAAAGGAAAGACTGATTCTGGTGGTAGGGGACTCAATTATTAGAAGGACTGAGAGGGCTATCTGTCAAAAAGACAGATAGCCAAACTGTATGCGCCAAACTGTATGTTGTTTACGGGGCGCTCGGGTTCGGCTCATTGCAGATCAGGTGGACAGATTATTGAGAAGGGCTGGGGAGGACCCAGCTGTCATGGCACACTTTGGCACCAATGACAAAGTCAGAGGAAGATGTGAGAGTGTCCTGAAAAACGATTTTAAGGACTGAGGAGCTAAATTGAGGAGTAGGACCTCCAAGGTAGCATTTTCAGAAATAATACCGGTACCTTGAGCCACACTGGAGATTAGGGAATTTAACAAGTGGCTGAGGAGCTGGTGTAGAAAGGAGGGGTTTGGGTTCCTGGAGAATTGGGTTGACTTTTCAGTCGGTTACTGGCTCTTTGGCAGGGATGGACTGCACCTAAATGAGGAAGATGCAGATCGGCTGGGAGAGAAGATGGCCGGAAAGTTAGAGGGGCTTTTAAACTAGGTGGTGGGAGGGTCCAGATGTAGAGATAGCAAGCGTGGAACAAGGTTCAGCAGGTAGTATTGGGGGCATTCGCGGTAGGGAGACTAAAATACCTAAACCCAAGGTAAGTTACTTGCAAAATCCAAATTGCAGCCTCATAACCAACAAGGAGACAGTATGTGACCGGACAAAACTACGAGGCTCGTACACTAATGCTAGAAGTCTGGCTGAGAAGATGGGAGAATTGGAGCTGCTGATGTACGAGGAGGATTTTGATTTTGTTGGAATCTCAGAGACTTGGTTTAACAGCACTCATGATTGGTTGGCAACCATCCAGGGGTATTCCCTATGTCGCAGAGATAGGGAGGGTAAAAAAGGGGGAGGGGTATACCTGTACATCAAGAATGATGTGCAAGTGATTGTGAGGGACGACATCACTAATGGAGCAAGGGAGGAGGTGGAATCCTTGTGGGTGGAGCTTCAAAGGGAGGAAACTAAGGGGAAAGTAATACTGGGTGTATGCTATAGGCCCCCTAACCAGAGGAAGGAGGGGGAGGCGGACCTCCTATCACAGTTTGAAATGGCGGCAAGGATGGGAGGTGTAATTATAATGGGGGACTTTAATTATCCAGATATAGACTGGGCAGAAGGAACCATGCATTTGTCTAAGGCTCGTCATTTCCTAAATACCTTGCAGGACAATTTCATGGCTTAGGTGGTGAATGCACCAACAAGAAACAAAGCGTTACTGCGCGACCTACTGATTACTAACAATATAGACCTGATCGCGAATGTGGAAATATGAGGCAACCTAGGAAATACCGACCACGGGTCAATTAGTTTCAGTATAAATCACAGAAATAGGATGCACAAGGGTAATACAAAGACACTGAATCTCAAAAGAGCCAACTTCCCTAAACTGCGCTCTTTGCTAGATGATATTAAAATGAGATAAAAATTCTAGGAACAAAGAACAGAGGAAAAATAGGAGTGCTTTAAGAGCATACTAAATAAAAGGTATTTGCCAGTGCATTCCCATGGGAAATACATTTAAAAGAGCTAATAAAAATCCTGGGTGGCTCAACTCCAATGTAAAATTGCATATAAAAGCAAGGGAAAAGGCCTTCAAAAAATACAAAGCTGAGGGGTCATTGTCAGCATTCCAACTTTACAAAGAATGCAATAAGAAATGTAAGGGTGCAATCTGGGCGGCTAAGATAGAACACAAAAGGCACATAGTGGAGGAGAGTAAAAAAAATCCCAAGAAATTCTTTAAGTATATAAATAGTAAGAAATGTAGGCCAGATCATATTGGCCTCATAAAGGATGATGAAGGGAATTTGGTTACAAAAGAGGGAGAGATGGCGAAGGTATTGCATTTATTCTTCTCCTCAGTCTTCACAAGGGAAACAGGTGGATACAGAAACCAAAACTGTAATTGTCAGACTTGTACGTACCAGACTGGAGAGCCCAATGGAGCAGAGGAAGGTCTCCCTTACATGTCCGACTCGCGGCCCCTGGTAGTGTGGACAGGAGGCACGGGAGTGCGGAGTGGTATGAGAGCCTGGCGTGTAGTTGCAGGAGATGCGGCTCTGGATCCAAGTGCAGAGGAGATGGTGTCCGGCTGGATAGGCAACAGGTAACAGCAACACAGGCAGATGATGCTGAGCAGGAGCAGAGCAGGTTGGTCGGGTCACAAGCAGGGTCGGCAACAGGCAGGCAGCAAAGTACAGAGGAGCAGGCAGGTTCAAGGTCAAGGCAAGCCGAGGTCAGGTGCAGGCAGAAGGCAAGGGTAATCCAAAGGGCAGGCCGGGTAATTAGGAGACAAGCGTTCAGACAGGTAACAGGAGCAAGTGTCGGAGGGAGCTGCATATCAGACCGCACCGATCCCAGGTACTCTGACAGTTTAAATAAGCAGATTTGCGCCAAGCGTCGCGCGCACCAGCGTGCACAGGCGCGCGCGGCCGCACACCAGCACGGATGGGATAAACAGTTCAATCTCAGTATTTGCGGACGAGACAAAGTTAAGCAGGGCAATAAATTCTCCGCAGGATGTGAAAAGCTTACAAGAAGACCTAAATAAATTAATGGGGTGGGCAACTACATGGCAAATGAGGTTTAATGTTGAAAAATGTAAAGTAATGCATTTGGGTGCCAAAAATGTAAATGCAATTTACTCGCTAGGGGGAGAACCTCTGGGGGAATTTAGGATGGAAAAGGACTTGGGGGTCTTAGTGGAGGACAGGCTCAGCAATGGCATGCAATGCCAAGCTGCTGAAAGCAAAGCCAACAGAATGTTTGCATGCATTAAAAAGGGGATTAACTCCAGAGATAAAATGATAATTATCCCGCTCTACAAGTCTCTGGTCCGGCCGCACCTGGAGTATGCCATCCAGTTCTGGGCACCAGTCCTCAGGAGGAATGTGCTGGAACTGGAGAGAGTCCAGAGAAGGGCAGCAAAGCTAATGAATGGTGCTGGGCGTGGGTGGGGATGCATTGTGGAGACTGGAGGGATGGATGGTGCTGGGCTTGGATGGGGATGCATTGTGGAGACTGGAGAGATGAATGGTACTGGGTGTGGGTGTGGATGCATTGTGGAAATTGGAGGGATGGATGGTGCTGGGCATAGGTGGGATGCATTGTGGAGACTGGAGGGATGAATGGTGCTGGGCGTGGATGGGAATGCATTGTGGAGACTGGAGGGATGAATGGTGCTGGGCGTGGGTGGGGAGGCATTGTGGAAACTAGAGGGATGAATGGTGCTAGGTGTGGGTGGGGATGCATTGTGGAAACTGGAGGGATGAATGGTGCTGGGCGTGGGTGGGGATGCATTGTGGAGACTGGAGGGATGGATGGTGCTGGGCGTGGGTGGGGATGCATTGTGGAGACTGGAGGGATGAATGGTGCTGGGCGTGGATGGGGATGCATTGTGGAGACTGGAGGGATGAATGGTGCTGGGCGTGGGTGGGGAGGCATTGTGGAGACTGGAGGGATGAATGGTGCTGGGCGTGGGTGGGGAGGCATTGTGGAAACTAGAGGGATGAATGGTGCTAGGTGTGGGTGGGGATGCATTGTGGAAACTGGAGGGATGAATGGTGCTGGGCGTGGGTGGGGATGCATTGTGGAGACTGGAGGGATGGATGGTGCTGAGCGTGGGTGGGGATGCATTGTGGAGACTGGAGGGATGAATGGTGCTGGGCGTGGATGGGGATGCATTGTGGAGACTGGAGGGATGAATGGTGCTGAGCGTGGGTGGGGAGGCATTGTGGAAACTAGAGGGATGAATGGTGCTGGGTGTGGGTGGGGATGCATTGTGGAAACTGGAGGGATGAATGGTGCTGGGCGTGGGTGGGGATGCATTGTGGAGACTGGAGGGATGGATGGTGCTGGGCGTGGATGAGGATGCATTGTGGAAACTGGAGGGATGAATGGTGCTGGGCGTGGGTGGGGATGCATTGTGGAGACTGGAGGGATGGATGGTGCTGGGCGTGGGTGGGGATGCATTGTGGAGACTGGAGGGATGGATGGTGCTGGGCGTGGGTGGGGATGCATTGTGGAGACTGGAGGGATGAATGGTGCTGGACGTGGATGGGGATGCATTGTGGAGACTGGAGGGATGAATGGTGCTGGGCGTGGGTGGGGAGGCATTGTGGAGACTGGAGGGATGTATGGTGCTGGGCGTGGGTGAGGATGCATTGTGGAGACTGGAGGGATGTATGGTGCTGGGCGTGGGTGGGGATGCATTGTGGAGACTGGAGGGATGGATGGTGCTGGGCGTGGGTGGGGATGCATTGTGGAGACTGGAGGGATGTATGGTGCTGGGCGTGGGTGGGGATGCATTGTGGAGACTGGAGGGATGGATGGTGCTGGGCATGGGTGGGGATGCATTGTGGAGACTGGAGGGATGGATGGTGCTGAGTGGGAAGATGATTGAGTTGCATAGTGAAAATGTATAAGGATGACTCTGGGTGGGGATGAGAGTTACATAGTGAAGAGGCTCTCCAAAATGTAAGTGTCATCTGCACCCAGAGTCATCCTCATCCATTTTCACTATGCAACTTAATCATGCCAGCTTCTCACCCTCAGGTGTCCCATCCAAGAAGGAGATTGAATAAAGTCCAAATCAAATCTACTGGCAGCACAGGGGGCACAGTCAGCAGAACACATTACATTTTTGTGACTTACCCTCCATTCTGCACTGTCATATCTATCTGCATACACCTGTTATGGTTGTGTCCATGTGCGCCGTTGACAAGCTGGCCACTCCCCCCTGCCCCTGTCCCGACCAATCACATTGTAAGCATACCTAGCACCATCCATCATGCTCCGCCTCAGCAGGGAATGGAACAGGAGCACTGTCCACAATCTCCTGCTGGGGGTGTTGCTATTCTAATAGGGGGCGAATGCTCGGGCAGCGGAGCGGGCTCACTAAATTACATTCCTGGAGAATATTACTGATTTCTTCCTCTTAGCCACAGACAGCCAGGGGAAGGGGGGAGCAGTGCTTGTGAGAGTGAGAAAGGAGCTAATTACAGCTGCAACCAGTGGGGGAGAGTGCTGCTGTAGCGTTCCTAGGAGCTCGCCCGGGCCCCTAGGAACGCTCGGGCCCCTTACATGAGTACTGTCTGTACCCTCCTGATGGCAGGCATGTGTAACTATATGTAGCTATGTAACACTTTTTTGCAGTAGGGTTACATTTTAGGGCAATCTTAAAATATACATACTATACATGGGTAAACCCATAATAACTGGCACACCTGGCACTACCATGCTTGAACTTCATCTGGATGAATTTAGTGCCAAGGAGAGACATACCTCTATAATCTTCTCACATTCTGTATACAAAAGTTGGGCAATATATATATATACCCATAACCATCTCCTAACTTTTCTGCCCCACCCCAGAGGAACTACAGTTAGGGTTAGGGTAGTCGTTGCCTATTAAGAAGGGTCGATATCAGATTTAGTGATGGTATCACTTACAGTATCTCACAAAAGTGAGTTTACATTTTTGTAAATATTTTAATCTATCTTTTCATGTAACAACAATGAAGAAATTACACTTTGCTTCAATGTAAAGTAGTGAGTGTACAGCTTGTATAACAGTGTAAATTTGCTGTCCCCTAAAAATAAGTCAACACACAGCCATTAATGTCTAAACTGCTGGCAACAAAAGTGAGTACACCCCTAAGTGAAAATGTCCAAATTGGGCCCAAAGTGTCAATATTTTGTGTGGCCACCATTATTTTCCAGCACTGCCTTAACCCTCTTGGGCATGGAGTTCACCAGAGCTTCACAGGTTGCCACTGGAGTCCTCTTCCCCTCCTCCATGATGACATCACGGAGCTGGTGGATGTTAGAGACCTTGCGCTCCTCCACCTTCCATTTGAGGAGCCCCACAGATGCTCAATAGGATTTAGGTCTGGAGACATGCTTGGCCAGTCCATCACCTTTACCCTCAGCTTCTTTAGCAAGGCAGTGGTCGTCTTGGAGGTGTGTTTGGGGTCGTTATCATGTTAGAATACTGCCCTGCGGCCCACCCTCCGAAGGGAGGGGATCATGCTCTGATTCAGTATGTCATAGTACATGTTGGCCTTCATGGTTCTGTTAATGAACTGTAGCTTCCCAGTCCCGGCAGCACTCATGCAGCCCCAGACCATGACTGTCACGTACCTAGTGGATGAGAAGGGAGGATAGCCACTCCAGGTAGAAACCTTGGTAGTGATCCACCCCACAGAGATCTCAGGTGCAGACAATGCAATCAGCAGAGCAAACAAAACTCAGACACTGACGCGTTTCACACTATATCTAGTGTTTAGTCATAGCTAAACCCTAGATATAGTGTGAAACGCGTCAGCTGTCTGAGTTTTGTTTGCTGTGGCTTGTAGTGCTGTCCTTATTTTAATAAAGGCTACCATTGTTCAAGAGTGCGGCTGTCCAGAAATACATCCTTACTATTTCACCTAGTGGATGAGCCCGGAATGCAGAAGGAGACCTCTCTTGCGCCCCTGATTCGCAGCCCCTAATAGAGAAAACAGGAGTCACGGGAGTGCAAGGTAGCACGAGTGCCTGGCAGGATCAATAGCCAGTAGGTGGCTCATAAGTTTTCCAGAGGAAGCTGTAGCCGGATCAGCAGACTTGGCAGGAGACAGGAACTAGCTGGAACCAAGGATCACACACTGGAACAGGGAAGTGGCTACGAGTGCAGGTGTTCAGGGAAGTCAGGCAAGCCGGGTCAAACACAGATGGTCGGTACAGGAACAGGTGCAGGAGACAGAAACAGAGTCACAGGACAAGCCGGGTCGATAATAGGCAGGCACGGATGGATCAGAGGATAAGGCAGGTGCAGAGGAAGTCACAGGTCAAGCCGGGTATACACAAGATCAGATCAGGTCAACAGATAATGCTCAGGAACGCTGTAGATCAGACAGCAAAGTTTGGGAGAAGCAGTTGTGTTTAAATAACCTGCCTGGCGCTGGTAACCGTGCGCGCGCGCGCGCACGCGCATAGGCGCCAGCAAGCGCGCGCTGACAGGTGAGGAACTACTGTTCCCAGCCAGCCTTTCCTGACAATGACACTTCCACCACCATAATTGTGAGTGCTGTACTCACCTTTGTGATATACTGTAGGGTGGAAATGAGTATTCACCACATGGTGGACCTGGATACTTTTGTAAAGCATTCTACTGGGAAAACTAAATTGATGTTTCAACTTTTCGAACAAAGGTATAGGGACTTGTGGAGGGATCTGTCCTATACGCAGTGCTACAAATTCTGTATGAACCCTCTGCACATTGCTATTTACCCTTTCCGGCAAACTTTGCAATGAAAAAAAAAGGATTTTTAGTTCACACATATTACAATACATGTTTAAGCTGGCCAACTGCATCAAATTAATCTCTCTTATGGCCAGTCCTACTCTGCTCTGCCAATGCAAATGCTGTGGCGGACACAGTGCCAACATGGGGCAAACTGACACAAAGTGGGGGAGAGCTACTAGGTTCAGGTCTGGTCACTGACCTGCAATGCAACAGAAACAAGATATACCTGTGTTCAGATCCCAATAGCTTGTACATGTTGGCATGGTGTCCACCGTAGCATTTGCATTGGCAGAGCAGAGTAGGAATTGCCATAAGAGGGATTACTTTGACGCAGTTGGCCAGCTTAAACATGTATTGCAATATGTGTGAACTAAATATCCCTGTTTTTCATTGCAAAGTTTGCCAGAAAGGGTATAGCAGTGTGCAGAGGGTTCATCTAGAATTTCTAGGGTTCCCATGTGGTCACACTCCTTTAGCACCTGATAGATTATATACATGTACAAGCTATTGGGATTGGAGCACAGGTATATCTTGTTGCTATATGCAGCGCTACCCCCAGGCAACGCTGTATACTGACCTAGGCCGACAAGGCCCAGGCCTAGTGCAGCACTTTGCAGGGGGGCAGCACAGAAAGAATCCCCGCAGGCTTGCACTACACTGTTAGTGTAGCGCCAGTCTTATGGGGCACACTGGGCTGAGAGGCAAATTAGTCTAACACCCCCATAAAGCGGCCACACTGCTTTTGGTATGCGGGCGGCCGGTATTCCGCAACTTTGGGGGCGCAGCTTCTAATTTTGACCGTCCTATCATCCTGGACCACAAACCTTCCTCACTGTGCTATATGTTTTCTGCTGCACCATTGGCATGGTTATATCTTCTTAGTCCTCTCCATAAAATTATCAGAAATTTGTGCTTAAAGTAGAACTATAGGCAACACTTTTTTTCCCCATTTAGAATAGAGTAAGGGAGGATTATAGCTCCTGTCAGTTTATTTTTTACCACCCCGTTCCATTGCAGAGATTTCCCTAGCCAGACAGGATGTGAGAGGAAATCTATGCAAATTAAGGGAATACTTTGCACCCCCCCCCCCCCCAGGCCCTCGAAGATTTCAGAGGGGGTCTTAAAGTGGAGGTCCACCCTGAAAAAATCTTTACACTAAAAGTTCTAAAAAAGAAAAAAAAATTAATAGAAAAAAAAAATTATACTCACCCTAAATGCCTGTTGCTATGCGGAAGTCCCCTAATCTGCCTCTAATGTTCCTCTTCTCGTCCGCGGTGGGTCTCCTTCTGCTTCCTCTTCTTGTGAATGGGCCGCGCTGCCTTCTGGGAACTGTGTGTATCCCAGGAGGCAAGCCGCCCATTCACAAAGCGCCGTGCGAGTGGCGCATGCGCAGTAGGAAACGGGCAATGAAGCCTTACGCCTTCACAGCCTGTTTCCCCTACTCAGAATGGAGGAGCCGGGAGCCTGCCAGCATCGATCGATCGCCGCGGCAGGACCGACATCGTGGGAGAGTAGGACAGGTAAGTGTCCTTACTAAAAGTCAGCAGCTACACTGTTAGTAGCTGCTGACTTTTTTTTTTTTTTCCTGCACCACCGCTTTAAAGAGCAAGGGGTGTGGCCTTGACAGGAAGGGGTGAGTAATATTTAAATTAGGGGTGCACAAGTTTAATCAGGCCTAGGGCAGCACAAAACATAAATACACTACTGCATAGAGGGTGTGGAATGACTGATTTGGGGCAATTAAATAAGTCATTGGCTACCTGGCAAGCTTTTATGTTGGCCAAAATTCAATATCAGATACATTGTGGAGGTTGGCTTCGTAAAGGATAGATTGCCTAACCATTTGACTATTGGGGAATTTTTTTCTTTTTTTCTTTACACATGTTAAAATCTGTATTTTTTGCTAGAAATTACTGTACCCGTCTCCCCCCCCCCCCCCCCCGCCCAAAAAAAGTATATATATTCTGAAAGCAGAGACCCTGGAGAATAAAATGGTGTTAGTTGTTTGTTTGTGTTTTTTTTTTTCACAGGATATTTGCACACTTAACTAGTTAAGGACCGAAAGGATTTGCCCCTTAATGACCAGGCCATTTTTTGCGATACGGCACTGCGTCGCTTTAAATGACAATTGCGCGGTTGTGCGACGCTGTACCCAAACAAAATTTATGTCCTTTTTTTCCCACAACTAGAGCTTTCTTATGGTGGTATTTTTTCACCTCTGCGTTTGTTTGTTTTTGCGCTATAAATAAAAAAAGACCGACAATAAAAAAAACAACAATATTTTTTACTTATTGATATAATAAATTATCCCCCAAAAAATGGAAAAAAAAGAATTTCTACATCAGTTTAGGCCAATATGTATTCTTCTACATATTTTTGGTAAAAAAAATTGCAATAAGCGTATATTGATTGGTTTGCGCAAAAGTTAGCATCTACAAAATAGGGGATATATTTATGGCATTATTATTATTAATATTATTTTTTTTTTACTAGTTACTACTAATGGCGGTGATCAGCAATTTTTAGCGGGACTGCCACATTGTGGCAGACAGATCAGACACTTTTGACACTTTTTTGGGACAATTGACATTTATACAGCTATCAGAGCTAAAAATAGCCACTGATTACTGTATAAATGTCACTGGCAGGGAAGGGGTTAACACTAGGGGGCGATCAAGGGGTTAAGTGTTCCCTCGGGAGGTGTTTCTTACTGTGGGGGGAGTGTAGTGACTGGAGGAGGAGAGAGATCGCTGTTCCTAATCACTAGGAACAGCAGATCTGTCTCTCCCCCCCCTGACAGATCCCCGTCCTCTCTCTCTCAGAATCAATCGCAGGTGGCCGGCGGACATAGTGGCCGCCGGCCACGCTCATCGGCCTCCGGGGTCGCGTGCCCCCTAGAGCTCTTAAAGTGGCCGATGTACAATGAGGGCGATTTGCCCAGGAGAGCCAACCTGCCGCAATACAACTGCAACAGCTGGTCTTATGCCGCGTACACACGATCGGTTTTTCCGATGAAAAAAGACCGATGGACTTTTTTAATCGGAAAAACCGATCATGTGTGGGCCCCATCGGTCTTTTTTCCATCTGTGTAAAGAAATAGAACATGTTTTAAATTTTACCGATGGGAAAAAAAACTATAGGAAATTCAGATCGTCTGTGGGGAACTCCATCGGAGAAAAAACCCACGCATGCTCAGAATCAAGTCAACGCATGCTCAGAAGCATTGAACTTCAATTTTTCTCGGCTCGTCGGAGTGTTTTACGTCACAGCGTTTTGGACGGTCGGAATTTTGTCTGATGGTGTGTAGGCAAGACTGATGGAAGCCAGCTTCATCGGAATTCCGATGGAAAAATCCATCGGAAATCCGATCGTGTGTACAGGGCATAAAAGTGGGTAATTATCAAATGCATATTTTCAGAGGAAAAATACACTAAAACTGAAAATTTATATCAAATACTTACCGTAATTTTCCTTTCCTGATGGACTCCATGGCAGCCTACGTGTGGGTTAATCCCGCCCCTCATACCTCATAGGACCCTTCTCCCATAAATCTTTGCTCTGGGCCAGAGGCCGTGTTCCATAATTTAGCCTACTCCAGCCACTGGGAGGGAACTCCTGCTGCCATGGAGTCCATCAGGAAAGGAAAATTACGGTAAGTATTTGATATAAATTTTCCGTTTTCCTGACAGACTCCATGGCAGCCTACGTGTGGGAAATAACTAGCCATACACACCCGGGTGGGCAGAGTGCTGGACAAAAGAAAAAAGGTTTAATTGGCACCATCAACAGACAAGATACGTAAACCACTACGCAGTAGTGTGCCATGAACGTGTTAATTGAAGACCACAAGGCCACCTTGCAAATAACTTCTGGAGGCACGTGACGTGATGCCGCCCATGATGAAGACACACTTCTAGTTGAGTGAGCAGTCACCGCTTCTGGAGGCGCCAAGCCCTTGGCTTTATAGGCCCACTGAATGGCCTGAACAATCCATGCTCCGATAGATCTGGAAGAGGCACGCATTCCCTTATACTTCCTGTGAAAAGAACGAGCAGGTGGTCGGTCTGACGGAAAGAAGCTGTAGCTTCAAGATACTGACTCAGAGCTTTTCCAACATCTAAGGGATAAACACTGGAATCCTTGGTAGATCTGAACGTTGGAAGAGCAATCTCCTGATTGTCATGAAACACAGATGCCACTTTGGGGTTTGAACCCAACATAGGAATTAAAAGGTTTAGAAATGGCTCCTTGCATCCCTGAGAGCTGATTTCAGAGACCCTCTTGGCCGATGTTATAGCCACCAAGAAGACAACTATTAGAGAGAGTCATTTGACAGAAGATTGATCTTCATGTTCCAACTCTCTACCTAAGAAAAAAATCCAGGACAAGGGGAAGATCCCAATTAGAAAAACTTGGCTCTGAGGTCTGAGCCTTATTGCTCCTCTGAAAAACTACTGAGTAAGAGGGTGTCTAGCCCAGGAAACACCCGTAAAGGCAGAGATTACAGCGATTTGGACTCGCAGCGAGCTGACTGACAATGAGAGATCCAATCCTGATTGTAAGAAGCCCAGGATATCATGTATCTTTGGGTTATTGCAAGAACCTGCAGTGGAAGAGGTGTAGTCTGAAAACTTTTCCAAAATCCTCTGGTAGACCCTGTTGGTGCCTGTTCTTCTGGCATTTAATATTGTGGAGATGGCCCTACTTGGACAGCCTAGGGCCTCCAACCTTCCCCTCTAAAGAACCAGATCATCAGATGTAGATGGGGCCGGGCATGGATGTAGAAATGCCCCTTGTGATAGGAGATCTGGTCTGGAGGGTAGAGGAACTGGGTCCCGGAAGCTGAGTTGCATCAGCAGTGGAAACCATGGCTTGTTTGGCCAGTACGGGACTATTGCCACTATCTCTGCTTCTTCCATCCTGAGCCTCGACAAAAAACGGAGAATGACAGGAACCGGGGGAAAGGCATAGGCCCTGTGGAACCGCCAATGGTCTGTCAGAGCATCTACCCAAAAGCCTGGGGATACCAAGACCTCGTGTAGTATCTCTCTAGTCTGAAGTTGCATGGGGAGGCGAACAAGTCTACTTCCGGAATGACTCCCAGGGACAGGACCCACCTGAAGACTTCGGGGGGGAAGTCCACTCGTTGTCCAGAGAAACTCAACAGAAAATCTGCCTGAACGTTCGGGACTCCAGGGAGATAGACAGCTGTCAGGTTGGCCAGGTTTTTCTGGGCCCAGATCATGATGGGCTCTATTTCCTTTGACAGGGAGAGACTGCGAGTACCCCCCTGTCTCTTGATGTATGCGACTGCCGTTGTGTTGTCCAGTCTTAGGAGGACTGAGTCTCCTGCTGTTAAGTGGTGAAAGGCCTGCAGAGCGCAGAACGCTGCCCGGAGTTCCAGAACATTGGAGACTATCCTGTGAGAGGGAAAATTCCATATGCCTTGGGCTACTTCTGTCAGCCCCTGTTGCTGGCATCTGTAGTGATGGTGACCCAAGACACAGGTGCGATGGAGTGACAATTGAGGAGGTTCCTCTGTTGTAGCCACCAAGTAAAGCTCTCCCGCATGGATGAGGTTATTTGGATAAAATGATCCCGAAGCCCTGGATTATACTGCTGGAGGAAACCCTTCTGGAAGGGCCGCATTTTCCACTGAGCCCACTTTACCATGGGTGTTGTTGCCACCATGGTGCCAATGAACTTTAGGCATTGAGAGGCTTGGAGATGATAACGACATTGCAAGCCAAACTCTGTCCCGGATCACTGGGATTTTTCCAGGGGTAACAAGATGGTGCTCTTGATAGCGTTGAAGTGTGCCCCGAGGAATACCAGGGACTGCGTAGGATCCAGATGGCTCTTTTACAGATTCAGAAGCCAACCAAACTCGAGTAGAGTGGAGATGACCTGGGATCTGTGGATTAGCAACTGCTCCTTGTCCCGAGACAACAGCAGGTCGTCTAGATAGTGATACAAACGGATACCTCTGGTCCTGATCAGAGCCACGACAGCCAACAAGTTTTGAAAACACACGATGCGATGTTGTAAGCCCGAAGGGGAGACAGGTAAACTGCAGACGGATTTGATCGACAGCAAAGAGAAGGTATTTCTGGAATTCTGACGCTATCGGAACATGGAAGTAGGCGTCCTTCCGGTCTATAGAGACAAGCCAATCGCCTGGTTGGATTGCTTGACTGATCATGAGTAATGTCTCCATCTTGAACTTCTCCTTCTAGATAAAAGAATTCAAGTGGGTTAGGTCTATAACTGGCCTCCAGGAGACGTTTTTCTTCAACACCATGAAGAGGGGCGAGTAGACCCCTTAAAACCTTTTGTCATCTGGAACTGGAATTGCAGCGCCCTGAGCCACAAGAGAGACAGGAGAATTCGCTTTCTCTTCCGAGAGAGGCAAGGATGCCGACTCGCTCTGTTTTAGGCAGGTGCAATATCATAAAGACTTAGGGGATTCTTGTCCACCGGAAGATGCCCCTTTTGAAAACTTCTGGCCTGAAGGCTGTTTTTTCTTCCAGGTCTTCTTGAACTCACGGCCAGGCCTATAGTAGTGAGCATTCCTTGCTCGATCTGAACTTTGCCTGGGCTGTGTTCTCTTCTGGTTTAGCAGACGGCGATCCTGGGGAAGGAACCCCGACTTGCCCCCTGTGGCACGGGTGATGGCACTGTCCGATATGTTCCTAAAGAGGGACAAACCCCCAAATAGAATCCTGCACCATGCCTGCTTGGAGGCAGGGTCAGCTACCCATGGGCGCAGCCACAAGGCACGCTTAGCCGTGACAGATGTCAGCATGATCCGAGCCACCAGGCGAATTATGTCTAGGGAAGCCCCACGAGAAAAGCCAACGTCAACCTTAGCCCATGAATAGGTGAGCTCCTGGCCAGTTCTTCCTAGATGCTCCTCAGAGAAGCATCTACGTCATCTGCCCAGACTTCCATCGCTTTAGAAAGGGCTGCGAGAGCTAGAGCTGGTTTGCAGGTCATACCCGCTGTAATGTAGATCCGCTTGAGGGCGGTATAAATTTTCCACTCCAGGCAATCCCTAAAGGAAACAGTATCCTACAATGGGAGTGTGACGTGCCTCACCATCCTCATTAGGGCTAAGTCAATGAGAGGAGCCGACTCCAGGTGTTTTACATCCTTGCTTTTAAATGGGTACATTTTTGATACCTTCATTAACAGGCAATTCTTCCTTTCAACACCACCCCATTCGTCGGTAATTATTGCGCTGAGTTCACCCAAAAAGGAGAAATTAGGGTGTTCTTTTTTGAGGTGTTTAAAATATTTCCTCTATTTGGAGGGTGCCTCCACTGGCTCTTCCATCTCAAAGCTTCTTTGACAGCTTTTGACCAGCTGTGGTACTAGGGCAAATTCAAAACCTGCACCAGGGTCATCTACCTCCACCTCACTGTCTGAGGCTTCAATTGAGGAATGGCTTGGCTGTGAAGGGCCTGTAGCCTTGAGATCATCCCTAATAGGGACTGAAATAGTGTCGCCAGCAGGGTTGTGGGTATGACCAGAATCCCCTTTACTCAGGGACTCACGGACCACCTTTCTGACCAGTGCTTCCACTTGTTGGTCTCCACCCTCTCTTTCTTATGCGACTTTAGAAAAGCATCGCTTGCAGAGCGATTTGCCTTCAGGAACCTGGGCCCCGCATACCCAGCAGGCTTTCCTCACAGAGCGGCTGGAGTGGCGGTGAGAGTGACGCCCAGAGGTGGTTTTAGACTCCTATCTGTGGTACCTAGATCTAAAAGGAAGATCTGACGTCTGGACCTTGAAGAGGAGTGACAACGTTGAGATCTAGGACGGTCTTTGCCGTGCTTTGGTGTTCAGACCTAGAAGAGCTGAGTGAAAAAGAAAGGGTTAAGAGCTCCTGAATAAGTGAACCCAAGCATCACAGGTAGAAAATAAATAAATCCTACCTGCAGCGCAAGGGTTGGCCACAAGAGGGCGGTGACAGATCCATGGCAAGGCAGTTTGAAAGTGAAATGAATCATTAAAGCCTAATGAGAAACAGGAGTGAGAGAGCACATAACAAAACATAGTCAGCACCCAGGGAGCCTGCAGCAAACAATTTACCTTGTAAACCAGAGCCCAGTGCCTGGATAAACACTGCATAAGCCTGCAAGTCATCCCAAGTAATAGCTGCTTTGACAGCTATTTAAATCTGCCACCGTTAACGATGTCACCGCCCCATAGCGGTTGCCATCCGGTGGCGGCCAATCGCATGCGCGACCGCCGCCGCCATTTTGGCGAAACTGCGCCTGCACGAACCAAGCACGGAATCTTCGTTCGCAGCTTGCGGATGCGCAGCGACTTCCTGAAACGGCGAGCTGGAACGCAGCTGCGCTCCAGCCACCGTGGCCACTCACTGGAGCTTGATAGAAAATAAGGAGACACACAAAACACAGAGATACGGCTGCCATATAAAAGGAATATCTTTGTACATTACCACCACCACGGCACAATCCGGACCAGAACCTGGGACTGGGGAGCTGTTCGCTCGACCCACCGCACGGTCGGGCGTTTACAAAGCCTCCCGCTAATAGCTGGGACGTTTGGCCATATTGCCGCTTGCCTGCCAATGGCCAGGTTAGTAAGCTCTTCATGGTATCACATCATATCGCCCATGTCCACCTGCTAATAGCTAGGATTGCTGGACTGCAGAGAGGATCACCGCTAACCACCAACGTATTGCCGTGCACACCGCCAGGCCTGGATTACAGAAAAACTTCATGAAAAGGTAAGACTATATCTTGGTCCTAGGAGGAGGACAAAAAAAGGAACACGGCCTCTGGCCCAGAGCAAAGATTTATGGGAGAAGGGTCCTATGAGGTATGAGGGGCGGGATTAACCCACACGTAGGCTGCCATGGAGTCTGTCAGGAAAGTCTATTTTAGGACAAAGCAACAGAATATTTTACCCAATTTTTTGGGTAAATTCTAAACGATAGTGGTGCGTCAAGTAAACAGATACCAAACAGGTTAGGTCTTAAAATTGCGCACCCATGGAATTGCAAAAAATGATGGTACCCAATACTCTTCATAGATGATGAGTTTAGAGCTACCCATGAACTGTGGCCCTAGAATAAAGCCTCGTACACACGGCCGAGAATCTCGTCAGGAAAAAACACGTCGTTTTTCCTGACGAGATTCTTGGACAAGAATCTTGTCCCGGCCGAGTGTACACACGCTCCATTCCAAAGAACCGCCGTTCTTTGGAATGGAACGAACGCGGTGACGTCATCGACTACGACGAGCGTGCGCTCGTCACATTCAATGCCGCCGCCGCCATCTTGCTACACCCTACCTATGCCTAGGAAGCTACCGCGCATGCGTCAAAGTCATTTTGAGCATGCGCTGGTTTCCACGGCGACAGGTAAGCGTACACACTCTCGGGTTTCTCGTCAGGAAACAGGCCGACGAGAATCCCGACGAGAAAATAGAGAGCAGGTTCTCTATTTTTCTCATCGAGATTCTGTCCAGTTTTCTTGACGAGAAACCTGAAAGCCTCGTACACACGGCCAGTTTTCTCGGCAAGAAAGCTCTCCCAGCAAGTTTCTTGTCGTTTTTTGACGAGAAAACCGGCCGTGTGTACGAGGCTTTATTGCTCTTACTCCGACGTTCATGGCGATACCTCACATGTGCGGTGAAAACGATGTTTATATACACGTGCTCCCCCTACGCTGTGCATTTTTTATGGGGTGTGTGTGGGGTGACGGGGTTGTTTAAAAAAAAAATCAAAAAGTATTTATTTTTAATAACGAATTGAAACAAACTGAATTTTTTTTTTCGTTCTGCACATGTCTAACACCAATGTGTCTATTGTTTAACAACCAGAGCCCCAGGTATCAGGAAGGATCTCAGGAGATTATCACTGCTACGCGTTTAACCTGCTGAACCCGCTGCAGTGGGGAAATGTTGTCTCTCTGCTTCGTGGACGGATCAATTGGAAAAATCAAAGATGTTTTTAAGTAGTTCCAGTTAATATAGAAGCTTTAAATGGGGAATTAAAATGTTGGCAACTGTCTTGTACAGATGTAGCTGCATCATTCATTAACTTCTTTCTTATCTCCCTTATATCAGTTCTTTAATCCTGCATGGATAACATACAATATATTACCAAAAGTATTGGGACGTCTGCCTTTTTACACGCACATAAACTTTAACCACTTCCGCCCCCCGGAAGAATTTACCCCCTTCTTGACCAGAGCACTTTTTGCGATTCGGCACTACGTAGTTTTAACTGACAATTGCGCGGTCGTGCGACGCTGTACCCAAACGAATTAAGGTCTTTCCCCCCCCCCCCACAAAAAGAGCTTTCTTTTGGTGGTATTTGATCACCGCTGCGGTTTTTATTTTTTGCGCTATAAACAAAAAAATTTTGAATAAAAAGCAACATTTTTTACTTTTTGCTATAATAAATATTCCCCAAAAATATATAAAAAAACTAATTTCTTTCTCAGTTTAGGCCGATATGTATTCTACATATTTTTGGTAAAAAAAAAAAAAATCGCAATTAGCATATATTGATCGGTTTGCGCAAAAGTTATAGCATCTTCAAAATAGGGGATAGTTTTATGGCATTTTTATTATTCATTTTTTTTTATTAGTAATGGCGGCGATCAGCGATTTTTAACGTGACTGCGACATTATGGCGAACACATCAGACACTTTTGATGCTATTTTGGGACCATTGTCATTTATGCAGCGATCAGTGCTATAAAAATGCCCTGATTACTGTGTAAATGACACTGGCAGGGAAGGGGTTAACCACTAGGGGGCGAGGAAGGGGTTAAGTGTGTCCTAGGGATTGATTCTAACTGTGGGGGGATGGGCTAAAAGGGACATGACAGCGATCACAGGGAGCAGTAGATCACTGTCCTGTCACTAGGCAGAACAGGGAAGTGGCTTGTTTACAAAGGCATCACTCCGTGACACGATCGCGGGACACCGGCGGACGTCGAGTCCGTGGGTCCCGTGGGCACGGTCACGGAGCATGCGGCGGCGCGTGTGCACCGCAACAGCGGCAAATTCAAAGCAACGTACAGGTACGTTGCTTTGCGCAGCCGTGCCATTCTGCCGACGTATATCGCCGTTAGCCGGTCGGCAAGTGGTTAAGGACCGAGCCTATTTTCACACTTGTTGTTTACAAGCTAAAATATATATTTTTTGCTGGAAAATTACTTAGAACCCCCAAACTTAATTTAGTTTTTCAGACACCCTAGAGAATAAAATAGAGATCATTGCAATACTTTGTGTAACATCATATTTGCGCAGTAGTCTTACAAACGCAATTTTTTTTGGGGATTGAAAAACAAGAAAGCAGTAAAGTTAGCCCAATTTATTTCTATATTGTAAAAGATAATGTTACGCCGAGTAAAATGATACCCAACATGTCACGCTTCAAAATTGCACCCACTCGTGGAATGGCGACACACTTTTGGCACTAAAAATCTCCATAGGCGACGTTTAAAAATTTCTACCAGTTTTGCGTTACAGAGGAGATCTAGTGCTAGAATTATTGCTCTCGCTCTAATTTTTGCAGGAATAACTCACATGTGTGGTTTTAACACTGTTTACATATGTGGGCACGACTTACATATGGGTTCGCTTCTGCGCGCAAGCAAATAATTTTCTGATTTATTTTACTTTTTATTTTTACACTTTTTTGGATAACTTTTATTCCTATTACAAGGAATGTAAAAGTCCCTTGTAAAAGAAAAAAAGCATGACAGGTCCTCTTTAACGTGAGATCTGGGGTCAAAAAGACCTTCGATCTCACATTTACACCTAAAAGCAAAAAAATATCTTTTTTTTTTTCTTTAAAAAAAAAAATTGGCCCTTTAAGGCCATTGGGCATTTGACGTCGCTCCAGTTCTCCAAGGGCATAGAGTTGAGTGGGGGCCATCTTGCACATCAGGCCAGGTCTGCAAAGACATGGATAAGCGAGTTTGGGGTGGAGGAACTTGACTGGCCTGCAGAGAGAGACAATTTTCAGCTTTCAGAGCTGTCGCTGTTTAAATGACAATTGCGCGGTCATACTACACTGTACCCAAACTCAATTTTTATAAATTTTTCCCCACAATTAGAGCTTTCTTTTGGTGGTATTTGATCACCTCTGCAGTTTTTATTTTTTGCCAAACAAATAAAAAAAATGTTTTCTTTGTTTCTGTTATTATATTTTGTAAATAAGTAAGTTTTCTCCTTCACTGATGGGCACTGATGGGCACTGATAAGGCGGCACCGATGAGGTGGCACCAATGAGATGGCACCAATGAGGTGGAACTGATGGGCACTGATAGGTGGCACTGATATGCAGCACTGATGGGCATTGATAGGTTGCACTGATGGGCACTTATAGGTGGCACGGATGGGCACTGATGGACACTGATAGGTGACACTGATGGGCACTGAAAGGCTGCACTGATGGATCCCTGGTGGTCCTGGCAGCATACTGGTGATCCTGGGCGGGCATCCTCGGGGGGCTGCGCTGATAAACAATCAGCACAGACCCCACCTGTCAGGAAAGCCACCGATCAGCTCTCCTCTACTCGCGTCTACTCACGTGGTAAAGAGTCTCCGTCAGAAGGTCTTTATCGAGATCGGTGTGTCAGACGGCGCGCGCCGGCAGTTATCCTGCTGGACGTCATATGACGCCCAGTCAGTATAACTGAACCACCGCACGGCCGTCATTCTGCTATAGGCAGGCGGGAAGTGGTTAACCAAGAGGTGATCAAATACCACCAAAAGAAAGCTCTATTTATGGGGGAAAAAATGATCAAAATTTCACATGGGTACAGTGTTGTATGACCGCGCAATTGTCATTCAAAATGTGAGAGCGCTGAAAGCTAAAAATTGGCCTGGGCAGGAAGGGGGTGAAAATACCCGGTATTGAAGTGGTAAGCCAAAGACTAAGCCAAAACTAACATATTATAATTTATTGTGTTGGTTTGCAATTATATACATTATTTTTGTATTTTCTTCTTAAAAAAAAAATATATATATATATATATATATATATATATATATATATATATATATATATATATAACATTTTGTTGGGGGAACAGCAATTTTTTTTAATATTCGTCATAGAGGTTTAGAGGTAACTCTTCTCCACTCTCCATAAATAAAAGGGAAAATACCTTGACTGGAATTTTACAACATGGATATGTAAGTGCACCCTCTAGTGGCAACAGAAACTTTTGCAATAAATAAGGCCTCATGCACACAGGGTGTTTTTACTGTCGCTTTCAGTAGCGTCAGACTTTTTTTTTACAGCTTCAAAACGCCTCTCCATGTTATTCTAGGTGTCCATGCACCAGTGGCGGATCCAGGGGTGGGGCAACGTGGCAATTGCCCCCTCCTCCAGAAATTTGTTGCGGGTGAGAGCGGGCGGCTGAGAGAGCGGGTGGCTCCGCGGATGGGTGAGAGAGCGGGCATGCCGGGCAGCTGTGTGGGTGAGCGGGCAGGCAGCTCGGAGGGCGGATAAGACAGCGGGAGGGGCAGCTGGGCAATCAGCGAGCCGGCGGGTGGGGGAGCAGAGAGATGGCATCATCTCTTACCACCCGGCGCCCACCCTGCATCCCTGCAGTTCCGCCCTCACTGTGCAGTGTGCAGACAACCGCGGGCAGCAGGGAGACTACATCATCTCTCTGCTGCCTGAATCTGGGACACAGCAAGAGACAATCCCCACCTTAGCAGGAAAGTGACAATCTGCAACTTGTGACAGGTGACGTGGAAAGTGACAATGCAACATGTGGCGATGGGGGCGAGGGTCCAGAGATAGTGAGAGTCAGCGGGGAACATATTCTAGAGGGTAGTATTAGGGGCATTAGTGGTAGGGTAACCAAAGCACATAAACCCAAGGTAAGTATAGTAGCAAGTCCTAGTTGCAATCTGGAAACACCCAAGAGGATAGTATGTGACCAGTCAAAATATATTAATGCATTAAAGTGTCTGTTCACCAATGCCAGAAGTCTGCCAAGCAAAATAGGTGAGTTGGAAGCTCTGGTGCATGAGGAGAGCTATGATGTAATCGGTATTGCTGAAACTTGGCTTCATTCCTCACATGACTGGGCTATTAATATTCCTGGCTATGCACTCTTTCGGAAAGACAGGGTAAAAAGGAAAGGTGGAGGGGTCTGTCTCTATGTGAGAAGTGATCTCAAAGCAAGTGTGAAAGAGGACCTGGTGGATGGAGAGTGGGATGAGTCTGAAGCATTATGGGTGGAACTGCATACAGATGTGCATAGTTCAAAGTTAATCATTGCAGTTTGTTATAGACCACCCAATGTTAATGAGTAGGTGGAGACTCAGCTCCTTGCACAGATGGAAAGGGCTGCAAGGGCTGGGACGGTGATAATAATGGGGGATTTTAACTACCCAGAAATTGACTGGAGTAATGGAACTGCTGGGACAGTTAAAGGGCAAAAATGTATAAACCTATTGCAGGACAATTTTATGGTCCAGTTTATTGAGGCCCCAACTAGGAATGATGCTCTGTTGGACCTGGTAATCTCAAACCATGCAGAGCGTATTACTAATGTTCAGATAAAGGAACACCTGGGTAGCAGTGACCATAACATGATTTAATTTGATGTTAGTTGTAAGCAAAAATCACATACGGGAAAGATAAAAACACTTAATTTCAAGAGAGCTAATTTTCCAAGGATGCGGGCTGCTCTCCAGGACTTAGACTGGGAAGGAATATTGGCATCAATGGGCACAGAACAGAAATGGGAATTCTTCAAAAAGACTGTTTGTGAACTCACTGCAAAGTATATTCCCATGGGCAATAAGTTTAAAAGGCTAAAAATAAAACCTATGTGGCTCACTGCCAAAGTTAAAAAAGCTATAAACTATAAGAAAAGAGCTTTTAAAATATATAAAAATGAAGGAACACTAGTGTCATTTAAATGTTACAAAGAATATAACAGAATATGTAAAAAGGAAATCAAGGATGCAAAAATTCAAAATGAACGACAGATTGCAAAAGATAGTAGGACAAACCCCAAAAAATTCTTCAAATATATTAATAGTAAAAAGGTCAAGTCTGAGCATGTAGGCCCTTTACAAAAGAATCTAGAGTGGGTGACTGGGGACAAAGAGAAGGCTAATTTATTAAATACTTTCTTCAGCTCTGTGTATACAAAGGAGCATGGGGGAGCTCATGTCGAAAATGGGGGTGGTAGTGACACAGCCCCAAATGATCCACAATGGCTCAAAAGTGATATGGTCCAGAAATATTTAGACAGAATAAAGGTGGATAAAGCACCTGGACCAGATGGCATACACCCACGGATCCTAAAAGAATTGAGCTCTGTAATTTCAAAGCCATTGTATTTAATTTTTAGGGACTCATTAATGACAGGAATAGTACCACTGGATTGGCGCAGGGCCAATGTGGTGCCTATATTTAAAAAGGGAATTAAGTCTTTACCAAGTAACTATAGACCTGTTAGTTTAACTTCTATAGTTGGGAAGATACTGGAGAGATTAATAAAAGACCACATAGATGAGTTCTTGCCGGAAAAAAACTATTTAACCACTTCCCTACCGCCCATAGTCATATGACGTCCACAGATGGGATCTCCCATCCTGGGTGGACATCATATGACGTCCTCAGCTTTGAGGGGGGATATCTGAATGATGCCTGCAGCTAGAGGCATCATTCAGATATCCTTTTCTTGTGCCGGCGATTCTGCGCACCATAAGAACGATTCCGCCGCTTGATCGTTCTTATAGGCGGCGGGAGGGGACATCCGGTGCTTCTCCGGGCTCTCCCGTGCCATCGGGGACCCGGAGAGAATCGTCCGGCGCCTGTGGTGGGTCACGTGACGAGCATAGAGATGACTGGTGATCGTCGGAGGCCCGGGCGCGATGTGATGACGTCACGCCAGGGTCCTCAGATGTAAAAAAAAGCCGCCATTGCGGCTAGTAAGTATGAGATCAGTGAAAAAAAATTCACTGATCTCATGCTTTCCAGCCTGGAGGAGAGATGTGGGGTCTTATTGACCCCGCATCTCTCAATAAAGAGGACCTGTCACACACATTCCTATTACAAGGGATGTTTACATTCCTTGTAATAGGAATAAAAGTGATCAAAAAAAAAAAAAAGAAGTAAAATAAGTGTTAAAAAATAAATAAAATAAGTAAAAAAAATAAAAATTTCAAAATTAAAACGCCCCTGTCCCCGGTAGTTCGCGATCAGAAGCGAACGCACACGTAAGTACCGCCCACATATGTAAACGCTGTTCAAACCACATATGTGCGGTATCGCCACGTGCGTTAGAGCGCGTGCAACAATTCTAGCACTAGACCTCCTCTGTAACTCTAACCTGGTAACCTGTAAAAAAAATTAAAGCGTCGCCTATGGAGATTTTTAAGTACCGAAGTTTGGCGCCATTCCATGAGTGTGAGAATTTTAAAGCGTGACATGTTAGGTATCCATTTACTCGGCGTAACATAATCTTTCATATTTTCCCCAAAAATAGGGCTAACTTTACTGTTTTGTTATTTTTTAATTCATGAACCCATTTTTTTTCCCAAAAAAAAGGCATTTGAAAAATGATTGCGCAAATACCATGCAAGAAAAAAAGTTGCAATGGCCGTCATTTATTTCCCTAGGGCAGTGATGGCGAACCATGGCACCCCAGATGTTTTGGAACTACATTTCCCATGATGCTCATGGACTCTGCAGTGTAGTTGAGCATCATGGGAAATGTAGTTCCAAAACATCTGGAGTGCCGAGGTTCGCCATCACTGCCCTAGGGTAACTGCTAAAAAAACATATATAATGTTTGGGGGTTCTGAGTAATTTTCTAGCAAAAAAATGATGATTTGTACATGTAGGAGAGAAGTGCCAGAATAGGCCCGGTATTGATGTGGTAAAAAAAGCCCGGTGTTGAAGTGGTTAAGCAACAGACAGCATGGATTCATGAAAGACAGAAGTTGTCAGACAAACCTGATTTATTTTTATGAAGAGGTAAGTAAGACCTTGGACTGAGGGGTGGCGGTGGACGTGGTATACTTGGACAGAGGGGTGGCGGTGGACGTGGTATACTTGGACAGAGGGGTGGCGGTGGACGTGGTATACTTGGACAGAGGGGTGGCTGTGGACGTGGTATACTTGGACAGAGGTGTGGCGGTGGACGTGGTATACTTGGCTTTTGCAAAAGCGTTCGATACAGTTCCCCACACACGGCTCATGTGTAAGGTAAAGTCTACAGGATTGGAAATATCAGTGTGTAAATGGATAGAAAACTGGCTAAAAGACAGAATTCAGAGAGTCGTGGTTAATGATTCTTACTCTGAATGGTCCAAGGTTATCAGTGGTGTACCCCAAGGTTCAGTGCTGGGACCCTTACTTTTTAATATCTTTATAAATGATATTGGGTCTGAGTAACATTTCTGTCTTTGCAGATGACACTAAGCTATGCAGTGAAGTAACGTCCTTACAGGATGTCGCCAATTTACAAGCTGACCTCAGTGCTCTGTCTAATTGGGTGACTATGTGGCAGATGAGGTTTAATGTTGATAAATGTAAAGTTATGCACTTGGGGGCTAAGAATATGAATGAATCATACATACTAGGGGGAGTACAACTGGGGGGATCCGTAGTGGAGAAGGATCTGGGAGTTTTGGTAGATCATAAGCTCAACAATGGCATGCAATGCCAAGCTGCGGTTTCCAAAGCGAGCAAAGTCCTTTCTTGTATTAAGAGAGGTATGGACTCCAGAGAGAGAGATATAATTTTGCCCCCCTGTACAAATCATTAGTAAGACCTCATCTGGAATATGCAGTTCAGTTTTGGGCCCCAGTTCTCAAAAAGGATATCGGGGAACTGGAGAAAGTGCAGAGAAGGGCAACCAAACTAATAAGAGGCATGGAGGAGCTCAGCTATGAGGAAAGATTAGAGGAACTGAATTTATTCACTCTTGAGAAGAGGAGAATAAGGGGGGATATGATCAACATGTACAAATATATAAGGGGTCCATATAGTGAACTTGGTGTTGAGTTATTCACTTTACGGTCAACACAAAGGACAAGGGGGCACTCTTTGCGTCTAGAGGAAAAGAGATTTCACCTCCAAATACGGAAAGGTTTCTTCACAGTAATGCGGCGTACACACAATCGTTTTTCATGGCATTTTTTAAACCGACGTTTTTCTCGTCGTTTTTTTTCATGTTTCCTCTCAAGCCTGTCTTGCGTACACACGATCATTTTAAAAAACTTCAAGCAAAGCGCAGTGACGTACAACACGTACGACGGCACTATAAAGGGGAAGTTCCGTTCGGATGGCGCCACCCTTCATGTTAGTAAAGTTTGTTGAGCGACGATTCGCGCTTTTCAGCCTCGTGCTTTTCAGTCCGTTACAGCGTGACAAATGTGCTATCTCCATTACGAACGCTAGTTTTACCAGAACGAGCGCTCCCGTCTCATACTTGATTCTGAGCATGTACGTTTTTTTTCACCTCGTAAAAGCATACACACTATCGTTTTTCACGTCGTTAAAAAAAACGACATGAAAAACGACGTGAAAAAATAGAGCATGTTCGAAATTTTTAAGTGCCGTTTTTCACGTCGTTAAAAATGCTCTGGAGCCTACACACGATCAGTTTTAATGCCCATTTTTAAAAATGGCATTTTTAACGGCATGAAAAACGATCGTGTGTATGCGGCATAAGAGCTGTGAAAATGTGGAACAGACTCCCTGCAGAGGTGGTTCTGGCCAGCTCAGTAGATTGCTTTAAGAAAGGCCTGGATTCTTTCCTAAATGTACATAATATAACTGGGTACTGACATTTATAGGTAAAGTTGATCCGGGGAAAATCCGATTACCTCTCAGGGGATCAGGAAGGAATTTTTTCCCCTGCTGTAGCAAATTGGATCATGCTCTGCTGGGGTTTTTTGCCTTCCTCTGGATCAACTGTGGGTATAGAATTGGGTATATGGGATTGTACGGTATTTTTTTTTTTTCTTTTTTTTTTTTTTATATGGTTGAACTGGATGGACTTGTGTCTTTTTTCAACCTGACTAACTATGTAACTATGTGGCAGGTGACGTGGCAAGTGACAATCTGCATCTGGTGACAGGCGATGTGGCAAGTGACAATCTGCATCTGGTGGCAGGTGACGTTGGCAAGTGACATGCTCGGGGCTCCCACTGATTCTGCATTATGGTGAGTTAAACTATTTCATTTTATATTACAATGTAATAATAGAAATAATGCGCTTCAATCATCCTGAGACCATAACAACCATGGTGCCGTGATGATTAAAGCGCCAACACCAGCCATTTCCCCGAAAAATTGCCAGCAAAAAAAAAAAAAATTCTGGCAGTGCCCCTCCGAGACTAGACTCTGGATCCACCCCTGCCATGCACACACGGGCTTTTAGGATCTGTAAGTGGCATAGGTGTTTTCAATCAGTAAAACAAACCCAGGGCCAGGGTGTTCCGGAGCGACAGCAATACAGCTGTAAAAACATCAGACGCGGCTAAACGTGTGTTCTGCAGCGTTAAGCCTCGCCAAGCATTTTTAAGCTGTAGTAATTGGATTTTGGAGTGGAAAATAGAAGAGGGCAGAGAAACGTGGCTAAAGGCGCATAAACGCCAATGCAAAATATTTCTAAAAGCGCGTTTCTACAGCCGCCTTTTCCTGGTGTCGGTATTGGCTCTGCAGCTCGTTTTGCTTAACATCCTCTATGCATGAGGCCTTAAAGAAAAAATTTGGAAATTAAAACAAATCGAAATGGTTTTCAAACAACTAATATGGCGCATTCATAGTCATGAGAATATATTTTTTTTTCTACCCTGTAAGTAAATTGTTATAAACTTAACATTTATATATAATGTGTTTTAGTTATTTATTTTAGGGGACTAACCGGTAACGTCACAGTTAGGTGGCATTGGTTTATATAATTCCATGCCACTGCCCCAAGATTCTACATGGCATTTATGTTTTGTTGACTTGGTACTCCCTGTAGTCAGGTCCCTCTTCTGTATTATGTATGACTAGGTCCCATTTATGGGTGTTGTACGATCTTCTATTCCTTAGTCCAGCCCCTGGGGCACTATTCAACCCACTGACACCAACGATGGGGCACTATTCCTCCCACTGACACCAACGATAATAGGGCATTATTCTTCCCATTGATACCAATGAAGGAGTAGTATTTTTCCCATTGAGACCAGTGGTGGGGTACTATTCCTCCCACTGAAACCAACAATGGAGTACTATTCCTCCTACTAATATAAATGATGGAACATTATTCCGCCCACTGACACCAACAATGGAGCACCATTCCTCCCACTGACACCAATGATAGGACACTATTTCTCCCACTGACACCAATGATGGGACACTATTTCTCCCAATGACAACAATGATGGGACACTATTTCTCCCAATGACACCAATGATAGGACACTATTCCTCCCACTGATACCAATGATGGGACACTATTCCTCCCACTGACACCAATGATGGGACACTATTTCTCCCACTGATACCAATGATGGGACACTATTTCTCCCACTGACACCAATGATGGGACACTATTCCTCCCACTGATACCAATGATGGGACACTATTTCTCCCACTGACACCAATGATGGGACACTATTCCTCCCACTGACACCAATGATGGGACACTATTTCTCCCACTGATACCAATGATGGGACACTATTTCTCCCACTGATACCAATGATGGGACACTATTTCTCCCAATGACACCAATGATGGGGCACTATTCCTCCCACTGACACAAATGATGGGGCAGTATTCCTCCCACTGACACCAATGATGGGGCAGTATTCCTCCCACTGACACCAATGATGGGACACTATTCCTCCCACTGACACCAATGATGGGACACTATTTCTCCCACTGATACCAATGATGGGACACTATTTCTCCCAATGACACCAATGATGGGGCACTATTCCTCCCACTGACACAAATGATGGGGACACTATTCCTCCCACTGACACCAATGATGGGGACACTATTCCTCCCACTGACACCAATGATAGTACACTATTCCTCCTCCTACTGAGCACCGACGGTATATAAGTTTTTTTACTCCCACTGACCACCAAGCTTGAAGCAACATTTCCTCCCACTGACGCTGGGGTCTTTTGTGCTCCCACTGGTCACACCCTGGCACCCCTAAAGTCTGAAGGACTGTTAAAAAAAAATTGGAAAGTTTTGAAACCCGTGCTCTATAGTACTGGATCTATTAACTTAAAGTGGAGCTCCAGCCCTCCCCCACCAAAAAATATAAAGTCAGCAGCTGCAAATACTGTACTGTAGCTACTGATTTTTAATATTAGGACGCTTACCTGTCCAGCGATCCCGCAATGTCGGCACCCCAGCTGTCTTGTGGCTTCACAGCCGGTCCCCTACTGGGGGACCTTGCCGCAGCGAGGTCTCCCAGAAGTGGGGACAGTTACCTGTCAAAAACAGGTGCCCGCTCCCCCCACCCACCCGAAAGATGCCAAGTATCGCAGCGGGGGGGGAGAGGGGGGAGGAAAACAAGCGGATCTTTCCCTTTTCGCTTTACTTTGTGCATGCATCGGAAAAATACTACATTATGGCCATTAGATGGCGCTCACTATCATAGTAAATAAGAATTTATTCATTAGCTCCATCTAGTGGCCATAATGCAGTATGTTCTTGATTCATGCAAATCTTCTGAAACATGAACATCTGACCCGGAGAGAAGATAGCCTAGTAAAATTTAGATTTTGCTGGCATCCGCACAGAATGAAGGAACATGCAGCTTCACAGGATGAAGAGCTGTATATTTTTTTAAATACACCCCTTAGCCCCCGTTCACACCGATGCGACTTGTCATGTGATTTGACAGTTTAAAATCGCATGAAAAGTCATACCCTATTTGTGCCTATGGAACTGTTCAAATCACCGTGACTCTGACTTGAAAAAGGTTCCTGCACTATTTTTGGCGATTTCATGTGCGACTTGTATAGACATCTGTGCATGAAGTCGCACAGATGTCGGCAAGCTGCGCATCAAATCGCATTGACCTGCTGCTTTGAACTCACGCTGAAGTAGCAAGGTCAAAGCCACCTTCAGTGCGAATGGGGCGTTAGTGTACTTATCTTTTTCCCCCTGACCTAAAGTAATCCCTCCCCCTCTTTGCTTCCAACAAGAGACACTTGGGGACCTGCAGCAGGACGTGGCCAAAGGGTCCAGGTACAAAATACTGTACATCTGGTGTCGGGAATAGTGAGACATTTTTACCACTTCAATACCGGGCACTTTCACCCCCTTCCTCTCTTCCTATCGATTTTCAGCTTTCAGCGCTGTTGCATTTTAAATGACAATTGTGCGGTCATGCAACACTGTACCCATATGACATTTTTTAAATTTTGTTTGCACAAATAAAGCTTTCTTTTGGTGGTATTGAATCACCTCTGTTTTATTTTTTATTTTTTTTGCTAAACAAACAAAAAAAAGACTGCACTGATAGGCTGCACTAATGGGCACTGATGAGGCTGTATTGATGAGGCTGCACCGATAGGCACTGATGAGTCGGAACTTATGGGCACTGATAAGCTGCACTGATAAGCACTGATGAGGCTGCACTTATAAGGCGGCACTGATGGACACTGATATGTTGCACTGACCTGATGGGCACTGATATACTGCACTGATGGGGACTGATATGCTGCACTTATGGGCACAGATGGATACTGATATATTGCACTGACCTGATGGGCACTGATAGGCTGCACTAATGGGCGCTGATAGGCTGCACTAATGGGCAATGATGAGGCTGCAATGATGGGCACTGATAAGGCTTTACTGATGAGGTTGGAACGATAGGCACTGATGAGGCATCACTGATAAGCTGCACTGATATGCACTGATGGGGATGCACTTATAAGGCGGCACTGAGAGGTGGCACTGATATGCTACACTGATAGACACTGATATGTTGCACTGACCTGCTGGGCACTGATATACTGCACTGATGGACACTGATATGTTGCACTGATGGACACTGATATGCTGCATTGATGGACACTGATATGCTGCACTGACCTGATGGACACTGATATGCTACACTGATGGACACAGATATGTTGCACTAACCTTATGGGCACTGATATGCTGCACCGATGAAAACTGATATGCTGCACTGATGGGCACTGATGGACACATATATATTGCACTGACCTAGTGGGCACTGATATGCTGCACTGATGGGCACTGATAGGCTGCACTGATGGACACTGATATGTTGCACTGACCTGATGGGCACTGATATACTGCACTGATGGACACTGATATGCTGCACAGATGAACACTGATATGCTGCAGTGATGGGCACTGATGGACACTTATATATTGCACTGAGCTGATATGCTGCACTGATAGGCTGCACTGATGGACACTGATAGGCTGCACTGATGGACACTGATATGCTGCACTGATGGATACTGATATGTTGCACTGACCTGATGGGCACTGATATACTGCACTGATGGGCCCTGATATTCTGCACTGATGGACACTTACTGTATATATTGCACTGACCTGATGGGCACTGATATGCTGCACTGATGGGTACTGATAGACTACACTGATAGGCTGCACTGATGGACACTGATATGCTGCACTGATGGACACTGATATGTTGCACTGACCTGATGGGCACTGATATGCTGCACTGATGGGCACTGACCTGATGGGCACTGATATACTGCACTGATGGGCCCTGATATTCTGCACTGATGGACACTTTTATATTGCACTGACCTGATGGGCACTGATATGCTGCACTGACGGGTACTGATAGGCTACACTGATGGACACTTATATATTGCACTGACCTGATGGGCACTGATATGCTACACTGATGGGTACTGATAGGCTACACTGATAGGCTGCACTGATGGACACTGATATGCTGCACTGATGGACACTGATAGACACTGATATGTTGCACTGACCCGATGGGCACTAATATGCTGCACTGATATACTGAACTGATGGGCCCTGATATGCTGAACTGATGGACACTGATATATTGCACTGACCTGATGGGCCCTGATATGCTGCTCTGATGGACACTGATATGTTGCACTGACCTGATGGGCACTGATATCCTACACTGATGGACACTGATATATTGCACTGACCTGATGGGCACTGATATGCTGCACTGATGGACACTGATATTTTGCACTGACCTGATGGACACTGGGATGCTACACTGATACACTGTACTGATGGACACTGATATGCTGCACTGATGGGCTCTGATATACTGCACTGATGGGCCCTGATATGCTGCACTGATGGACACTAATATGTTGCACTGACCTGATGGGCACTGATATGCTACACTGATGGACACTGATATTTTGCACTGACATGATGTACACTGATATGCTACACTGATGGGCACTGATATGCTGCACTGATGGACACTGATATGCTGCACTGATTGGGCTGCACTGATAATTATCAGTGTAAATGTCCCCTGAAACTAAAAATCTGATTATGGGCTTACCTTTCCTCAGACACAGACAGCACCGAGGAAAGGAAATGCAGATAACTGGAATTTGTTTACATGTGATCAGCTGATCACATGGTAAAGAGCCTACATCATCGGCTCTTTAAAAGAAAGAAAATTGCGCTAGAAATCAACTACTAGGATATATAACAAACTGGTAGACAAATATACGTATATGCAACATATATGATAACATATGATGGTCCCATATGGTGCTCGTGCCCAATAAAGACTCCTATGGACTTGGTGCTCAAACTGGGTGCCCCACATAGATGTGCACTCACCGCAATGTGTGGACCAACTATCGCCAGTGTGGTCTATTAGGCATGTGGGAATACCCCGAACTCAGATCCTTAGGATGACGTCTTGTTGATAGAGATGTTGCCCATAGGGATGAATGGGGATCAAGAGAGAAAGAGCCTCATTGCGCAATGCCGTTTAAAGCATTTATTGATTCCACAAAATAAAAAAGGGTTACACTTACATTGCTGAGTGCCTGATAGTCCTGGCACCCGGCGTGTATAGCAGGCGATTGATTAAAGGATAATTGGCCCTGAACAGGATAGTCCTAGTAGCAGTGTCCTGGTGCACGATTCCCTGGTGGTTTCAATTGGGGCGGAAGTAGTACCTCGACGTTTCGGCCAATCACAGGGCCATCATCAGGAAGTCGGCTCTTTACCCTGATTTGGACACAGCACACCACCGATTGCTGCGCTGCGCGCCCCCCGGTTGGGGCGATGTGAAGGCCTTCATAGGATGTCCAGTCAGGATGGTAAAGCCACCGCCAAGCCATCATTCTGCTATAGGCCAGGTTGGAAGGTGTTAAAGGACTTTTAAAGTCATGTACATATATAGTCATGGGCATTCTGGAACTTGTAGTCCAACAACGTTGTCCTAGAAACATTGTGATTTATGATCTAACACTTGGCCAAGCCTCCATCTTCACCTCCGCCTAGATTCCCACCGCTCCAGCTTTTGATATGAATATTGTATCTCTCTCTCTCTCTTTCTTGACATTTGACTCGTCTTTGTTGCGCAGTGTCCACTAGAACTGATCATGTTTTTCAGATCTCTCCTCCGCTGTCAGGACCGCTGAGAACTGAAGCAGAGAATTTAACGGGAATGTTCTTGAAAATCTCCAGAGACACAAAGGAAAGTCATGCTTCAGGTAACTGCTAACCTTTGTATGACAGAAGTCAGTCCATTTCGAGAATACGCCGTAGCTGCTGACCTGACCCCTTCCTGCGGCGGGATAACAATTTGCGCCTGTTTTTCCTGCAGGTTTTTCTTAACTGCCTGTCAAATGAGGGGAGCTAATTTAGTGGACTCTGAGCCAGCAAATGCATAGTTCATATTTATGTAAAGATGTAGCGCCCTCTTCTGGTTAGGTTGCTGGGTAAATTTACTTTTTGGCTCCATTGTAGTGAATGGAGCAATGATTGATTGTGTAAGTCTGTTCAGGGTTTCCTGAGCTGAAGGTTTGATTACTCCCACCTGCCTAGGGCTGGGAGCAGGGCCGGCACCAGCATAAGGTTGCTTAGGCAGCCACCTTAGGGCACCAGGATAGCACTGGGGGGCAGAAAAATCTGAATCCCCAGCCTCTTACTGGGGATTCGGATTATTAAAATACCTGTCTTCCATTCCCTGGCCCTGCACCCTCTCTCCTAATGGGTACAGTGTTAAGGTTTTGGTTTGCCTCGCATACCAGCTGCCAGTGGCGGTTGCAGGGAGGCAGGGAGTGTGTGGCCCCATCAACTCATTGTACACTGGCGTTTGGTGACAGTTCGGAGCAGCTCGAGTTTTCGGTGCTGTTTAGCATCCTTCCCCCTGCACTGCATCGCATTTCAGGCGTGGACTGAAGGGGGTGCCAGTAAGGCCCTGGGGGATGGAGGGATGTGGCAGTTGGGTGGACCCAACCCTCATTACATGCACCATTTGGGGGCAGTTTTGTTGGAATTTTGGGCACAGCATTGCGTCCTTCACTGCACGGGTGGAGTTTGGGCTGTGTGGGGGTTGGGGGTTGCAATGGGCAGAGGGGTTGGTTGGAAAATGGTGGGAGGGTGTGCCGTTGCCTGTGTAGACATAGATCCTTGCACCAGGCCTGGCTGGGAGATTCAAATGATCAGTTGAATATTTGTCATGCCCCACCCAAACTAGGGTTACCACCTTTTCTTCAAGCCAAACCCAAACACTTTAGCGGCACAGGGCAAATATATTTTTTCATAGTAAACATTATAGAATTATAAAAGACCTGGGACACCTTTGGGTGCCCCAAGGAGAGTAGTAATGTGATGATCATATCGCGTCACAGTGAACAGTGGGTATAGCCAAATTGCTCTTGCTGACATCATCGCTCCGCTCTTCAGTGATGTGGACCTTGCCCCAGACAGCCACCCACAGCTCCCGGACAGCAACAGATTTGTGTGTGACTATCTCGGTTGCTTGTGAAGTCACAGCCCCGTCTGAATAATGTGTCCGGGTTTTAGGCAGACTGAAACCCGGACACATGATTCAAAACAACCCAGACTGTCTGGGTGAATCCTGGGCAGGTGGCAACCCTAACCCAAACGCTGGAAGGAGGCACCCAGAAGTTGGCTGGGGTAAATGCACAGGAGGCCTGAGCAGATTGTGCTTTCCCTCAAGTACAGGTTCCAGGTTCTTTTGGGGTGCTGCCCCTTGAGGTAGCTCCACTAAGATAAGATACTGCAGTCTGGGCCTCAGCAGTTCTTGGGCTAAGGGCCTGGAGAGGATTGCCTGAGGATTACATGTTGTAGAGGGCAGTGCACTGAAGTCCTGGCTATGGAGGAGGTGCTTGTTTTTTCCCTCATTAAGGCTCTACCTGCGGATACTGGGTGTCAGACAGCTCCTGGAACACTGTGAGTAAAGGGACTAGGGACTAATAGCTGTGTGAGTGCCATAAAGGAACGTAGTCCTAGATATATTGGCCATTTCCTGTTACCTCCAGGCACCCTTTAGAAACGGCGATCGTACTGTTTCTAAAGGAGGTCATGCCGTGACTGGCGGCTCCCGTGCGCATGCGTGGGAGTGACGTCACGAGACTCCGGCCAGTCACAGAGCCGGAATCCGCGGCCCCGGAAGGAAGAGGGGTGAAGATGGAGGCTGGCTGCTAGTGGGGACAGCAGTGACATCGCATGCTTCGGCTTCAGGTAAGCGATGCATAGTAGCCCATTATGCTTTACCATTGCAGGGAAATAAAGAGGAAGTAAAACCCATCAGGGTTTACTTCCTCTTTAAGTGTCAGTGTGTGTGGGGGACTGATCTTGTGTACTTGGCAGCCTCTATACTATTTGAGAGGACCTGGGCTTATTCTTATCGACCCCTTCGGGGGTAAGAGCTACATATATATTGTACAGAATGTCAGGGATGGGTCCTGGATGGGAGATAGGTGTCTCCTTCATTTGGGTTTTGGTCTATTCAAGGGGGGGGGGGGTGACAGGAACCAGTTTGGAGTACTCAAAGATTCTTACCCATGTAGGGTGAGGGTTTCCAGGGTGGAAGACTGGTTTAGAGGATTATTAAGTCCTGATATGGGTCCCAGAATTCAGAGACTCAGAAAGATATTGGGTGGGAAAGAGGTTCCAAACTTGACTATGGGTACCTTGGGCCTGAAAATGTTAACCCACCTGTGAGAGAGAGGACTGAAAATGGGCAGCAGATGTCCATGAGGTGTTGCGTAGAACAGGGCACAGTTGTGAGAGAGATGTGGGATGTTTGTCTGCCGAGATGCTGCTGGGTTTTTGTGACCTGTTCCTGGACCTCTGGAGCATGCGGGAACTTTAAACCTTGTTGTGGGACAAGGCTATGCTGGTGGTGAGCCGAAGCTTTCTTTTTGTATTATAGTTTATGGACTGTTTTGTTTGTTTTATGCTGAAGATAAGCTGCTTTTGTTTTCCCTTTTTTTTACCAAGACACAGCTGGCTAATGATCTGGACCCTCAAATATAAATGTGTGTGTGTATATATTCCAAAGGTGCTCTATTGGTTTGAGATCTGGTGACTGTGAGTACAGTGACCTCATTGTCATGTTCAAGAAACCAGTGGAGAGATGATGTGGGCTTGTGTATCAGTATACATTTACACATTTTTGAATTCACGAATTTTAGAATTTACGAATTTACAAATTTTCGAGTTTATGAAATTACAAATTGCGATCATAATGAAACTAACAACATTTTCAGCAGTGCACGTGTCTAGAGAATATTGCTGGCCATACACGTATAGATTTTTGTTGGACAAATTTTTGTTTTAAGAACGTTTGTTTTATTTTCTAATCGTTAATGGGGCCAAATCGATGGTCGATTTTGACCACAGTGATGGGAAAAATTGAAGGAGCAGAATAATAGGATTTTTGTACTCACCGTAAAATCCGTTTCTCTGACGTCCATGGACCGACGCAGCTCTCATACTGATTACATGTGGGTATATGTCCCTGCTCGCAGGAGAAGACCTAGGCAGAATGTTAGAGGTTAAAACATTCTAGAACAAGCCAGAGCTGAACAGCACCGCCCAGGGGGGCGGTCCCTCCGGACATTACCCTTCCACCTGCAGCTAATCAGCCTCAGTTCGTAACAAAGCAGTACAAACTTAAAAGGAAGGGTGGGTGCTGCGTCGGTCCATGGACGTCAGAGAAACGGATTTTACGGTGAGTACAAAAATCCTATTTTCTCTTATCGTCCATGGACCGACGCAGCTCTCATACTGATTACATGTGGGACGTCCCAAAGCAGTATAAGAAAAGGGTGGGAGCAAAAAAAGTAAGGAACAACCAAAACTTCACTCCAAACCAGCAGAGCCCCTCAACGGAGGAGTTGCAACATTGGACAGCGGCCTGCAACACTTTGCGGCCGAAGAAAGCATCCGAAGATGCAGCCACATCAACCTTGTAGAACTTTGAAAAGGTATGAACGGACGACCAGGTCGTCGCCTTGCACACTTGTGCAACCGACGCTTGATGTCGGAAGGCCCGGGAAGCACCAATTGCCTTGGTGGAATGCGCCGCAACCGGAAAGGGAGGTGCCTGCCCCTTAAGGGCATAGGCCTGTATGACGGTCTGCCTGATCCACCTAAAGACGGTGGCAGACGACACCGCTCGGCCCTGTTTTGGACCAGACACAGATTTCCGAATGGAAACAGTAGCAGACAGGTACACTCGTAAGGCTTGTACCCATCTTAATGTATGAAGCACAAACTCTCAGGGAAGCGATGGGTGAGGACACAAGGACGGAAGAACAATGTCCTTCTTAAGGTGAAAGGCCAAGACCATCCTTAGAAAAGAAGGATGGTCGTGGGCGCAACACCAACATATCCTTATGGAGGACCAAGTAAGGTGACTTGCCAGACAAGGCTGCCAACTCAGACACCCGTCTAACCGAAGCAATGGCCAATAAGGCCAACTTCCGGGACAAGGTCAAGAGAAGAATCTCTCTGATATTCTCAAAGGGATGTTCTTGGAGAACCGAGATGCATCAAAATCAGATCCCAAGTAGGGAGAGGAGGCTTGACAGGGGAGACCACATGGCGAAACCCCTGCCCAAAAGGTGCTAATCAAGGAATGGCCCGGCAGCGGTCGTTGAAAAAGGCAGTCCGGGCCGAAATCCGACCCTCAAAAAAAAAAAAAAGGTATGCAAGGTCAGCTTTTGGGTCACACCACGCTGTAAGAACAGCAAAATCCTGGGAACGGAAAACATCCGAGGATGCCACTCAAGTTCCTCGCACAAAGCGATGTAAGCCTTCCAGGTACGGTGAGATATCTTTCTGGAGGAAGATTCCCGTGTCAACAACATAGAAGAGATGACCAAATACAAGAGAACTCGGTCCTTTAGCACCTGGCTTTAAACAGCCATGCCATTAAAGCCAAGGACTGTAAAGCAGGATGAAGTATGCTCTGCGAAGCCGGCGAGGCAACAACAGTAGCAGAGGGTAAGCATATATCAGGCGATACTGCCCCCACGGGCTTCCAACGCGTCTAACACATCCGCCCAGGGGTCCCTGGACCTAACCACGATCTTGCCACCTTGCGAGTGAGTCGAGAGACCACAAGGTCCACTTCCGGTGCCCCACCTCCGGTAAAGAAGGTGGAAACACCTCCGGATGCAAGGACCCTTCGCCTGCAATGCACACGGCCGACAGGACCATCTTGCAGCGAGACGTATGAAAATCCCAAAGAGACTCCGCAATGTATCGGAGAAGGGAGGCCCCAGTGTACAGGGTGCCTCAAATGTTGGCCAATAAAGGCAACTTGACGGAACTTCCCTAGAAACTCGGTCAGAGGACTAGTACCTCAGCCTCCACAGGTGGCGCAAACCCACCCCAGGCACAGAGACCCTAAAGGCTAAAGCAGTTGTAGTGCACCTGCTAGATGACTGATGGATGAAGCAGAGGCTTTTGCCCAGTCATTGAGCTACAAAAAATGCCAGAGACGCAGCCACTAACGGGCGCAACGCCAACCCCAGCCTGGCGAACACAGTCCAAGCCAGCGCTTCTGATCACCACTGAAAGCAGGTGGAAAGTGATACCCCTGAAACCAGGGATCCTTGTGACAATGCTCCATCCAGCAGCTACCCATGGATAGGTGCTGATTGTGCAAACACATAGTTTATACTATGTATTGCGTCAAACGCACAAATGGAGAGTGTGGGAGGAAACCCACCCAGCCACAAAGAGCATAATACCACCACATACGGCGTATGTAGTTTAGTATTTGTGGATAAACCTATTAAACGCGTATATACTGTGCCAGCGACGAAGGCGTGCACATCATCGGGGCCTGGACGTAAACCAGCCACGCAGATTGCGTACACAACCGTGTAGGTATGTTAGCCTGCGAATAAACAAATTGCACATGTTTATACTGTGCATAGCGCTGAGAATGCGCACACCATTGGAACGCAGGGGAGAAACCTGAGCACCTGGATGAAACCCATGCAGACTGCATACGCATACCGTGTATGGTATTATAGTATGTGTGCTAAACATTTTTCACAAGCCCATGTGTGCATAGCACCAAAGGCGCGCACACTGTTGGCGCGTGGGAGGAACCGAAGTACCCCACGCATACTCAGAGAATGCAATACCTACAACTACTGTAAATGTATTTAGTGTAGTGTATAGACATAATGTGTATGTTTACACCGTGTATTGCACCAAAGGCATGCATGTCATGTAGCATGGGCAGAAACCCACGCAGACTGCATACGCATACCGTATAGGTATTATAGTATGTGTGCTAAACCTTTTGCACAAGCTCATGTGTGCATAGCACCGAAGGCGCGCACACCGTTGGCGCGTGGGAGGAACCGAAGTACCCCACGCATACTCAGAGAATGCAATACCTACAACTACTGTGAATGTATTTAGTGTAGTGTATAAACATAATGTGTATGTTTACATCGTGTATTGCACCAAAGGCATGCATGTCATGTAGCGTGGGCTTAAACCCACGCAGACTGCAAAGACATACCGGGTAGGTCCAATCGCACAAATTTAGACTGTGCATAGCGCCGAAGCGCCCACTCGGAAGAACTCCACGCAGACAGCACACAGATACTGTGTAGGAATGATAGCATGTGAATCAATATAATATTGCACATGTTTATGCTGTGCATTTCCATTGGAGCGTGGGGGGAAACCGGAGTACCCGGAGGAACCACACGCAAACAGTATACCCATACTGTAAACATGTATAATATGTGCAATAAACATATTGAACATGTCTATACTGTGCAGAGAGCCGAAGCGCACATACCATGAGAGTGCGGGAGGACACCGGAGCCCCCGCCAGCCCAGAGAGTATAATACATACATATACTGTGAATGTATCTGGAGTCGTGCATAAACATATTTTGTACGTTTATATCATGTATGGCACTGAAACACAGCATTGGAACGTGGGGACAGCCACGCAGACACAGAGACCAATAACACATACATACACTGTGAATGTATGCAGTGTAGAGGTATAGGATGAGTTTAAATTATGGCGCATAGGCGCATAATCTTCTCTGTATCATTCCAACCTGCTTGACAGTGCTGCTGAAGCAGCATGCAGCTAACAGGTAACCTCTGATCCTCAGACCGTGTGTCTGTCAGAGCTCAAATCATTCCCCAGGAAATGGTGGCAAATGTTACCTCAGGTATCACACACAAGGCTCACAGGGATTAGAGACATAAATTAATAAAGTCCTCCCTCATCCATGCTGCTCTTGAGGCAGCGTGTGAGGAAAACTGAGGAATCTGTGTAAAAGAAAAGCTTGTCACAGCAATTTCAGCCTGAGTGTGATTCTCACATCATCAATGAGATCACTTACAAGCGCCCTGTCATTCACTGACACAGAACTGGAGTCTTCCTCACAAGGGAATGTCCTGTTCATAAACATTAAATATTCAGAGGTAGGGTCCTGAGCCCAATAGCTAGGCCCATATCTGACTCAGAGCACTCCTTCGCTAAAGATTTTTGTGGGGGGGGGGGGGGCTTATAGCTCCTTTTGCTCGCACACCGCTTCCATTCTGACAGGAATGATTCCAGGACTGCTGACACTGGTCCATAAGGACCGCAGGTGCAGGAAACATATGAACATGTTTAACTGTGCAGCACTGCCAGTTGCCCCAGGCAATGTGGAGAGCAGGTGTATCAGACTCCATAAACGCCACCCTCTGAGACCTTATACACTATACAGTGAATATACAGTCCACCCACTGGCTACGCTGAGGAGGGGATACCCGGGAGGACTCACCAACCCTTAAGGACAGCTCAGTCTGTGAGGAGATTGTGAGGGGATTCGCGCCGCCGCCAGAAATAAATGCACGGCGGCCACAAGAAAATGGCCGCCGGCCGCAGCTATAACTGCGCCACTGAACGCCAAGATGGCCACCGAGCGCAAAATTCAAAGCTCTAATGCACGCCAATGGCGCACGCAATAACCACCTCAAACAGCGCCAATGGCGCACGCAATAATCACCTCACACACCAGAAAAAACTGCAGACATGAGCGCCCAACCAGGCCAGAGTGACCCCCAAGCACCCCACAGCACAGCACCAGTACAGGGTGCAGAGAGCAGCATAACAGGGGGGGGACAGGGAGAAACCCCCACACACAGAAACACAGCCAGCATGTACTCACCTGCAGTAGGAGAGACTACTTACCCGTCCCTTTCAGGGACCCACTGGCTTGTTTCAGACAGACCTATCACAGAGTCGTACTGCGTAGCTGTCGGCCCGGTCCACCGCGAGAGATACAGTCAGTCAAGTACTGTTCAATCTTGAGAGGACCGCGGGAGCATGAAAGCAACCCGGCCGCCCCTGGAGTCATGGGGTATGTCGTGAACTGAGTCTCACGCACGCAAGGCGAGGATCAGCACGCTCGATGGTCGGACAGGGAAGACTACGAGGATACTAGTGTACCCAACCTGTTGCCCAGCCGACAGTTGATTGAAGGTCTCAAAAATAAAATACAATTCCCAAAGGAATAAAAATCAAAAGTAAAATCTTCCAGGAGACTGGCTCCTGAGAGCCACGTCTTCTCCTTCTGCTAGGCAGAAAAAAACTGAGGCTGATTAGCTGCAGGTGGAAGGGTAATGTCCGGAGGGACCGCCCCCCTGGGCGGGGCTGTTCAGCTCTGGCTTGTTCTAGAATGTTTTAACCTCTAACATTCTGCCTAGGTCTTCTCCTGCGAGCAGGGACATATACCCACATGTAATCAGTATGAGAGCTGCGTCGGTCCATGGACGATAAGAGAAAGAAAACTTTTCTCAATCTAATATATATGTTGTGGATTTCAAGTGGATTGCCTGGGTTATGGCTGAAGATATCAGCCTTAACCTCTGTAATTTTTTTTTCAGCCTGCGGTCGGCTTAAAGCAGTCCAATCAGCTCGTTACCCACTGGAACGCTTTTCAAAGCAGGTGGACTGGATGTCCCCCCCCCCCCCCCTCCCATCGCTCGCCAGTGTTTCACGGGCTTACCGTTTTCTCCGGCACACACAAGAAACAATCCGATGGTGCGAAGCAGGTCAGGACCAGATCTGAACCTAGTCACTCTACCACACCTTGTGTCTTAATGCCCTCATGTTGGCATGGTGTCCCCCGTAGTATTTGCAGTGGCAGAGCAGTGTAGGACTGGCCATAAGAGGGATTACTTTGACGCAGTTGGTCAGCTTTAACCACTTAAGCCCCAGACCATTTGGCTGGCCAAAAACCAGAGAACTTTTTGCGATTCGGCACTGCGTCGCTTTAACTGACAATTGCGCGGTCGTGGCTCCCAAACAAAATTGGCGTCCTTTTTTTACCCACAAATAGAGCTTTCTTTCGGTGGTATTTGATCACCTCTGCGGTTTTTATTTTTTGCGCTATAAACAAAATAAGAGCGACAATTTTGAAAAAAAACAATATTTTTTACTTTTTGCTATAATATCCCCAAAAAATATATAAAAAAACATATTTTTTTCCCTCATTTTAGGCCGATACGTATTCTTCTACATATTTTTGGTAAATATTGATTGGTTTGCGCAAAAGTTATAGCGTCTACAAAATAGGGGATAGTTTTATAGCATTTTTTTTTTTTTACTAGTAATGGCGGCCATCAGCGATTTTTAAGCCCCGCACACACGGTCGGACTTCCATCTGACTTTTCTGTGTTTTTTTGTCCGAACGGAGTTGGTCAGGAACACCCATAGCATACACACGCTCGGACTTTTCTGCAAACTTTCCCAAAACTTTTTGCAACATCACGTGGTTTTTCTGCTCTTTCTGCTCTTTACCGCCACCCTTTGGTCAACTTCTGCTATTGTTGGTTGATTTTAACATTAGTTGTTTTGTCCATCGGACAAAAGTCCGATGGTTTTCTGTACACACAGTCGGACTTTGCTCCATCGGACTTTTGTTGGGCAAAAGTTTGTCCGTTTGCAGACCCAACAAGAAAACAAGAAAAAAGCAAAAAAAGTTTGTCCGATGGAGCGTACACACGGTTGGATTGTTGGTCCAACTTGCTCAAAACGAAGTTTGTTGGGCAAAAGTCCGACCATGTGTACGGGGCTTTATCGTGAATGCGACATTATGGCGGACACATCGGACACTTTTGGCGCTATTTTGGGACCATTCACATTTATACAGCGATCAGTGCTATAAATATGCACTTATTACTGTGTAAATGTGACTGGCAGTGAAGGGGTTAACCAGGAGGGGCGCTGAAGGGGTTAAGTGTGTCCTAAGGATGTGTTCTAACTGTAGGGGGGATGGGCTATGTGTGACATGACTCTGATATCCGCTCCCGATTACAGGGAGCGGAGATCAGTGTCCTGTCAATAGGAAGAATGGGGAAATGCTTGTTTACATTAGCATTTCCCCGTTCTTCCTCTCCGTGAGACGATCGCGGTTATTCACGGGGACATTGAGTCCGTGGGACCCGCGGTCGGACTTACGGAGCTCGCGGCGTGCCCATAATGTCACAAGGCGACGTACAGGTACGTTAATCTGCCTGTACATGCCGTTCTGCCGACGTATATCGGCGTGAGCCGGTCGGCAAGCGGTTAATGTGTTTCGCATTATGTGTGAACTAAATTTCCCTGTTTTTCATTGCATAGTTTGCTGGAAAGGGAGTAGCAGTGTGCAGAGGCTCCATCCAGGATTTGTACCGTTTTCACCAGCACGCGTGAGAAACAATCTGACGGTGCGGCCGGCTGGTGACAGAGGTGAACAAAGACTAGATCTTCTTTGATCGCCTCTATGGCCTTGGAGGACCGAAGCAAAGTTATGACATCACTTCTGGTCCAGGGTGGAAGTAAACACATTTTTTTGGGGGGATCTTTTGCTTTTAAAGGTAAAGGAGGGATTTGGGGTATTTTTGACCCCAGATTTTTCCATAAAGAGGACCTGTAATCCGTATTTCTATTACAAGGGATGTTTACATTCCTTGTAATAGGAATAAAAGTGATCAAAAAATAAATAAAAATTAAAAGGGATAGCGTAAAAATACTAAATAAAATAAGTAGGAAAAAAATGTTAAAGCGCCCCTATCCCTCCGTGCTTGCGTGCAGAGCAAAGGCAAACATAAGTGGCACACACATATGTAAACAGTGTTTGCGCCACACATGTGAGGTATCGCCACGAATGGTAGAGCGAGAGGAATACTTTTATTGCTAGACCTCCTCTGTAACGCTAAACAGGTAACCTGTAAACATTTTAAAGCATCGTCTATGGAGATTTTTAAGTACCGTAATTTGTCGCCCTTCCACGAGTGTGCGCAATTTTGAAGAATGACATGTTAGGTATCTATTTACTCGGAGTAACATCATCTTTCATATTTTACAAAACAATTGGGGTATATATTGTGTTTTTTTTTTAAAATTAATTAAAGTGTATTTTTTCAGAAAAAATTGCGTTTGAAAAACTGCTGCGCAAATACCATGTCACAAAAAAAAATTGCAACAATTGCCATATTATTCCCTAGGGTCTCTGTTAAAGCAAAAATAGGATTTTTTACTCACCGTAAAATCCTTTTCTCTGAGTCCATGGACCGACACAGCTTCTCTATTGACAAAGTGGGTATTATCCGTTAATTAGGAGTGACTAGGCAGAAAAACTTGTAAAAAGTGTTGCATCACACCTTCTACAGTACCGCCCAGGGGGCGGACCCTCTGGGTATACCCTCTCAGTCTGCACATCGCAGATCAGTTCGTCAAAAAGCAGTACAAACTTAAAAGGAGGGGTGGGTGCTGTGTCGGTCCATGGACTCAGAGAAAAGGATTTTACGGTGAGTAAAAAATCCTATTTACTCTTTCGTCCATGGACCGACACAGCTTCTCTATTGACAAAGTGGGACGTCCCAAAGCAGTGTCAGAGAAAAAACGAGGGGTGGTAACAGCATAAAAACAAACTTCACCCCAAAACACAAAACAGCACTCCAACGGAGGAGTTGCAACTCTAAACAGCCGCTTGCAAAACCTTGCGGCCGAAAGAGGCATCCGAAGATGCACCTACATCAACTTTGTAGAATTTTGTGAAAGTGTGAGCGGACGACCAAGTCGCCGCTTTACATAGTTGGGAAACAGACGCTTGATGTCGGAAAGCCCAAGAGGCACCTATTGCCCTGGTCGAATGCGCCGTGACAGGAAAGGGGGGCGCCTGACCCTTTAAGGCGTAAGCCTGGATTACTATCTGTCGGATCCACCTAGAGATGGTGGCCGATGAGACTGCTTGGCCCTTCTTGGGACCAGCCACCGAAACAAACAGTGAGTCTGACTTCCGGAACAGGGAAGTAGCAGATATGTATACTCTCAAAGCTCGGACAACGTCCAAGGAATGCAACGCCGACTCCTTAGGATTCGACGGCTGAGGACACAAGGATGGAAGTACAATGTCTTCGTTGAGATGAAAAGCCGAAACGACCTTCGGAAGAAAGGAAGGCTGCGGCCGCAGCACCACCTTATCCTTGTGGAAAATCAAATAGGGAGCCTTGCAGGACAAGGCTGCCAGCTCAGAGACTCGTCTAACTGACGTAACAGCCACCAAAAAGACCACCTTCTGAGAAAGTGTCAACAGGGGAATATCTCTAATATTCTCAAACGGTGCCTTCTGAAGCACCAAAAGGACCAGGTTCAAGTCCCACGGAGGTAACGGGGGGCGGACCGGAGGGGCCACATGTCGAACCCCCTGCACAAATGTACTCACGAGAGAGTGAGTCGCCAGGGGTCGCTGAAAAAAGACAGCCAGGGCAGATATCTGTCCCTTAATCGTACTTAGGGCAAGCCTTTGGTCTACCCCATGCTGTAAAAACAGCAGGATTCTGGAAACCAAATAGGTACGCGGATGCCATTTCATTTCCTCACACATGGAGATGTAGGCCCTCCAAGTGCGGTGATAGACCTTCCTAGAGGACGGTTTCCGAGCACTTCTCATAGTAGAAATTACTGAGTCTGACAGGCCCCGGTCTCTCAGTACCTGGTTCTCAACAGCCATGCCGTTAAAGCCAATGACTGTAAAGCAGGATGGAATATGGGACCTTGCGACAGCAGGTCCTTCCGTAGTGGTAGGCGCCAGGGGACGTCTGCTACCAGACGTACTAGATCGGCGTACCAAGGACGCTGAGGCCAATCTGGAGCGATTAGGATCATTGGAATTCCCTCTGCCTCCACTCTGCGGAGCAGAAGAGGAAGAAGCCTTAAGGGAGGGAAGGCATAGATTAGCCGATACTGGCCCCACGATGCTACCAACGCGTCCGTTGCGTCTGCCCATGGGTCTCTTGACCGGGCCACAAACCTCAATACCTTCCGATTGAGTCGGGAAGCCAGAAGATCTACGTCTGGTGTGCCCCATCTTTGGCAGAGGAGTTGGAACACCTCCGGGTGTAAGGACCATTCTCCCTGGTCCAGCATCTGGCGGCTCAGGTAGTCCGCCTGCCAGTTTTCCACACCCGGAATGTACACGGCCGACAGTGCCGGTACGCTCCTCTCTGCCCACTTCAGGATGCGAGCGATCTCCGATGCTGCAGCTGAGCTTCTTGTTCCTCCTTGATGATTGACATATGCCACTGCTGTGGCGTTGTCTGACTGGATCCTGACTGGACGCCCTTGCAGTCTCTGAGACCATTTGAAGAGGCACAGCTTGATCGCCCGGATCTCCAGGACATTGATCGGCAGGAGGGCTTCCTCTGGGGTCCAGCGACCTTGCGCCGACTGGACACCCCAGACTCCCCCCCAACCTGTAAGGCTGGCGTCCGTCGTGATCACTATCCAGTAAACCGGAAGAAATGACTTCCCGGCCATTAGAGCCGGTGCTGTCAGCCACCATACCAGGGATCTCCTGACTAGGTGGCTCACTCGGATTTGATAATCCAGAGATGAAGGGCATCTGTTCCATCTGGACAGAACTTCCCTCTGTAACACTCGAGTGTGGTATTGAGCATATGGGACCGCCTCGAAGGAGGCTACCATGAGGCCCAACACTCGCATGCAAAAACGGAGTGACGACCAATTCCTGGAAGTCAGCTGCCGTACTGCAGCCCGGAGGGTCTGCAACTTCTCCACAGGGAGGAATACCTTTGCCTCTGAGGAATCCAGAATCAACCCCAGGTACACTAGGCGTTGAGTGGGCACCAATACTGACTTTTGCGTGTTTAGTATCCAACCACAGTCTCGAAGAGTCTGACAGGTAATGGACACGCTTACCTCTAATTCTGAGCTTGAAGGGCCCTTCAGCAGAAGGTCGTCCAAGTAACCTGTGATAGCGATACCCCGCTGTCTTAGAAGTGCCAGAATCGGAGCGAGCACCTTGGTGAACGTCCTGGGTGCTGAGGCAAGGCCAAACGGGAGGGCCACAAACTGGTAGTGGTTCTTCCCGATAGCAAATCGCAGAAACCTCTGGTGTCTGGAGTATATGGGGACATGCAGGTATGCGTCCTTGATGTCCAAGGAGGCCAGAAAGTCCCCCGGATGGAGAGCCGTGACTACGGATCGAACCGACTCCATCCGAAATCTTTGTACCTTCACAAAGCAATTGAGGGCTCTGAGATCCAAGATTGGACGAACCCCCTCCTTCTTTGGCACAATGAACAGATTTGAGTAAAAACCCTGACCCCGTTCCTGTTCTGGAACTGGAATAACTACCCCGCGTTCCAGTAGACCCTGGACCGCCCCATACAGGGCCTCCCGACGGGTCGGTAGTAGCTGGAGATTGGAGGTGATGAATCTGTCTGGTGGACAAGAGAGAAATTCTATCTTGTAGCCTGAGGAGATTACTTCGCAAACCCACCTGTCGGAGACTAGAGCAGTCCACTGAGTCGCGAATTTGCGAAGACGTCCCCCCACCCGAGAGCTGGGTGGGGGCGGACCTTCATGTGGACGCAGATTTGTCCACAGGCTTGTTGGGTCTGCGGGACCAAGGACGCTTTTGTCCTTGGGCAGGCGCTTTATCGGCCTGGGGTCTTTTCCCTGTCGCCTTAAGAGGGCGAAAAAAACGCTTACGTGCAGTAAAGGAGGGCCCTTGCCCTTGGCGTGGTCCCCTACCCTTGCTAGTTTGGGGAAGCAAAGTGCTTTTACCTCCTGTAGCATCCTTGATGATGTCATCCAGAGAAGCCCCAAAAAGTCTGTCGCCCTTAAAAGGCAGATCCAATAGGGCTTCTTTTAAATGTTAGTTACAGCCAGCCCCGCTCCAGTGGGACCCCCTAGGTGACCCCCAGCACCCAGCAACCTTTAGCTAGAAGCCCAGGGAGGAGGGAAAGGCAGGGAGAGAGGGAAGAAAGGGGCCACAACCACTTACTTGATCTCTCCAGGAATGTCCAGCTAAATCACCCAGCCGAGGCAGGGGAGTTTTACTTACCTATCCTGCATGTATTCTGCTGGAAGACATTCCAAACAGATCATCGTCCGCGCACGGAAGGTGACTGTTGGCCAGGCATGCTGTGATTGGACCCAGAAGGGACGATCATATGTATGCCCTGGAGCATGACGCTCACCGGACAGGCTGCTGCGACTCGGCCGTAAGGTCAGCCGAAGCTGAGCGGTCCGATGCAAGCCTTGGAGCGTAAGCTCACCGGCCAGGCTGCTGCGACTCGGCCGTAAGGTCAGCCGAAGCTGAGCGGTCCGATGCAGGCCCTGGAGCGTAGGCTCACCGGCCACCCGTGGAGCGACGGGCATGTCGTGGAAAACCCAGCGCGTGGCTAGGGTCGGCACACGCTCGATGGCCGAAACTGGGGAGACTACAAGGATCGAGGATCCAGCCTGTCACCCAGTCGGCAGTTGATCGAAGATCGCAGGAAACAACAAATGTAGCAAAAAAATAAAAAATATATATATCTTTTTTCCCCGGACCAATGAGCCCGAAGGGAGCCATGTCCTACTCCTTGCTAGACAGAAAAAAACTGATCTGCGATGTGCAGACTGAGAGGGTATACCCAGAGGGTCCGCCCCCTGGGCGGTACTGTAGAAGGTGTGATGCAACACTTTTTACAAGTTTTTCTGCCTAGTCACTCCTAATTAACGGATAATACCCACTTTGTCAATAGAGAAGCTGTGTCGGTCCATGGACGAAAGAGTAATATATACTGTTTGGGGGGTTGTACGTAATGTTCTAACAAAAAATACTGATTTAAGCTTGTAAATAAAAAGTGGCAGAAATTGCCTTGCGTTAAAGCGGTGTCCCAGCCGCGATTTAAAAAAAAAAAAAAAAGTCAGCAGCTACAAACACTGTAGCTGCTGAATTTTAATAAAGACACTGACCTGTCCTAGGGGCCCGCGATGTCGGCCCCCCGAGGCCCAACCCCTCGATCGTGGCAGGTCCCGGCGCCGCCATCCTCACTAAGGGAAACAGGCAGTGGAGCCTTGCGGCTTCACTGCCCGTTTCCTACTGCGCATGTGCGAGTCGCGCAGCGTTTTCTATACTGTTCTCTGGGATACACACAGTTCCCAGAAGACAGCGCGCCCCATTCCCCAGCAGACAACGCGAGGAGGACGAGGAAGAATACCAGCCGCGGACTTGGAAGATCTGCCTAGCAACCGCCATTTCTGGTAACTAAAAATTTTTTTTTTTTCATTTTTTTTTTTTCATTTTTTTGGAGCATTTTTATGTAATTTTTTTTTTTTAGGGTGGACCTCCGCTTTAAGTAACATTTTCAAACTACATTCATCAAATGTACAAAGAATGTTCATATGAATATTTCAGTCCAAAAATCTACATGTGTATGGCCAGCATAAGGATATTGTTTATTATTACTTTAATTGCTGTTTTGCGTTAATATCTGATATGACAAATTATTATACTGTCTACTCTTGTAAAATTAACCACTTAAGGACCAGGCCTATTTTTAAAACGTGTTGTTTACAAGTTAAAATCATTGCTAGAAAATTACTTAGAACCCCAAAACATTATATATATTTTTTTTTTCCAGACACCCTAGAGAATAAAATGGCGGTCATTGCAATACTTTATGTCACACCGTTTTTGCGCAAGTGCAATGGAAAAAATGACAAATTTTTGAATTAAAAAATAAGACAACAGTAAAGTTAGCCTAATCTTTTTTTATATTGTGACAGATAATGATACGCCGAGTAAATTGATACCCAACATGTCACGCTTCAAAATTGTGCCCGCTCATGTAATGGCGACAAACTTTGACCTTTAAAAATCTCCATAGGTGACGTTTAAAAATCTCTACAGGTTACCAGTCTTGAGTTACAGAGGAGGTCATTTGCTAGAATTGTTGCTCTCACTCTAACGATCGCGGCTATACCTCACATGTGTGGTTTGAAAAAAAGTTTTCATATGTGGGAGCGACTTACGTATGCGTTCGCCTTTGCGCGCGAGCTCGGCGGGATGGAGCACTTTAAAAAAAAAAATATCTTATTTATTTTCATTTACTTTCATTTTTTATTTTTACACTGTCCTTTAAAAAAATAAATAAAATTGGGTCACTTTTATTCCTATTACAAGGAATGTAAACATCCCTTGTAATAGGAAAAAAGCATGACAGGTCCTCTTTAATATGAGATCTGGTGTCAAAAAGAACTCAGATCTAATATTTACATTCAAATGCAATTAAAAAAATAAAAATTAATAAATAAATAAATGTGTTTTTTTTTTTTTTTTAAGAAAAATTCACCTTTAAGACCATTGGGCGGAAGTGACGTTTGGCGCCGCTTCCGTCATCCAATGTTATGGAGCCGAGCGGGGGCCATCATTCCCTCACTTGGCTCCATTCTACTGAAGGGAAAGGATGTAATCGTCTCCGCCGCTACCAACGGCTCAGGTAAGTGGTGGAGAGGACCGGAGGGCACCTCTCCCGCCGCCGATAAAAGCGATCTTGGGGCGAATCCGCTGCAGAAACCACTTTTATCTGAAAGGGGAGCGGCCGCCATTGAAGAAAATACCGGGGTTATGGCAGCTATCTGCCATAACCCCGGTAATTGACGTACAATGACGGCGGTTTGCGGGAAGTAGTTAAAATGTACAGGCCAAGCCATGACTATGGCTGTATGAATGAATGGACCATACACCCAAAATTCATTCCTTCTGCTGTAAAAACAGAATAAAAGACAGAAAAGTATGATGTGTGCTTGTATATCAGGTGTGATAGCAATCTGCCCTTCATTATAGTGCAACATTTCTACGCTTATAAATTTTAAGACTGCAATTTTCATTATGGCCACATGATGGCAGTCTAAGCAAGAAAACAGGACTCTTCCCAATTCTCACCACTTCAAAGTAAAGGAATACAGCACAGCAACTGGGCATATTTAAAGTGAAACTAAATGATATCCTTATTATTAAAAATATTATCTATACATATCCACTACTTAATGGGCCTGTAATTTATTAAGTCCATATGCACACATGGCATTTTTACAGCTGCTTTCAGCCGCGTCAGAATTTTTCAAGCTGCAAAAAAAAAAAAAAAAAACCTAGGGCCAGCACCTTCTGAGGACCGGCGTTACAGCTGTAAAAATGACTGACGCTGCTAAAAGCTGCTAAACGTGGCCTAACACTGGATACAGCATTAAGCCACTTCAAGCAATTTGTCAAAACGTGTCAAAATCAATGGTTCCCTATGAGAGCCCATTGATTTCAATAGAAGCCGCATTCCAAGTCGGATCATGATGATCCGACTTGTGGTGCGACTTGTGCTCTGAGGATCTTGAAAGGGAACCCCACGCCAAAATGAAAAAAAAAACGGCATAGTGTTCCCCTCAAAATCCATACCAGACCCTTATCCGAGCATGCAGCCCGCTAGGTCAGAAAAGGGGGGACGAGCGAGCACCCCCCCCCTGGACCATACCAGGCCACATGCCCTCAACATGGGGAAGGGCAGGTGCTTTGGGGCAGGGGGGGCTCTGCACCCCCCCAAAGCACCTTGTCCCCATTGTGACAGAAGGCAGGTAAAATCACCAGGTTGCATCCAGGATGGAAGGCATATATGTCCTAGATTCAGGCTTTATGCCGATTTATACCACTAGGGGGAGTGCTGGGAGTCTTGCAGGGGAAGAGTTAATGAGCCCAGCTGAAGGTAGTGGGCTCATTAGGGCCTCTACAAGAACTCCCAGCATGCTAAGGGAGATGCTCCAACCTGGAACCAGATCTGTGTGGATAGTCTGGGGAGTGTGATCTCTGTGCGGTGAGCCAAAGCCTGTGTGGTTAGTGCTAAGAACTTCTAAAAGCAGGGAGCTAGGGACTGGGACAGCACATGGCTGTACCCAGTTGTTAGTTAGGGACACCAACGTGTGTAGTGAGCGGTCAAGTTGACCAGGATTTCTTTTCCTGTTTCTTTTGTTTTTGCTGTATTTTTTTTGTCTGTATATAGTTCAAATACAACCACACCCTTTTGTTTTCTCCTACCACTGTCTGCTGTGCCTGTTTTTGTGTGGTGAACCCATCCAGGGGGTCACACACACCCACTGCTGATCTAACCCCCTCACACCATGTAAATGGGGACAAGGGCCTCATCCCCACAACCCTGGGCGGTGGCTGTAGGGGTCTGTGGGTGGAGGGCTTACCAGATCCTGGCCCCCCCCCATTCTATGTGAAAGAGTAGGGGTACATAGGGGGTACACCAAAAAATCAAAAATAAATAAAAACAGCACACAGGTTTTTGACAAACTCCTTTATTAAAGTGGCTCCAACGTGTCTTTTCCCTTTATTCTAGTCCCGTCTCCGGTGAGCTCTTCTTCCTCTGATCTTCTCCCTCCTCCGCTGATGTCTTCTCCCTCCGGTTCTTCTCCCTCTGCTGTCTTCTTCCTCTGGTTCTTCTGCCTCCGGTTCTTCCTCCTGACGCTAGCTCCCGCTGTTGTGTTAGGTCTGGTATGTGCCATTACTTATATAGCCATGGAGCATGGCCATCCGGCGACGCTATCTGTGGACCCCGCCGCCTTGTAACGCCACCGCCCGGGGCATGATGGAGCAGTGACATCACAAGGGGGAGGGGTCTCCCCCTTGGAGGGTTTTCTCATCAAGATCCGACTTGTATGCAACTTCTATTCAAATCAATGGGCTGAAAGTCGGATCAGATAAGACCCCTCTCATAGGGAACCATTGAATAGAGGCAGAGAAACGCTGCTAAAAGCCAACACAGCTAAACGTTTATTAACGCCAATACAAAAAGCTACTAAAAGCGTGTTTTTATATCCGCTTTTTCCTGGCATTGGTAGTGGCTTTGCAGCTAATTTTTTGAACGCTCTTTGTGCATGAGAACTAACTGTGTTTTTCTGTCTCCTAGTAATGTCCTCCATGAGCTCCTAAACCCCTCCTTTTCCCCTTACTTGTGTACATTAGTGGTGGTCATGTACACTGCCCTATGCATACTACAAATCTCCCAGTCTATAGCCCCTAGCAGTGCCAGGACAAGAGGCCATCCAGTGTCCAGGGCAAAGATGCCAAACTGCACCCCCCCCTCTTCCCTTAGGCTTAGGGTCAGGGCGCCCACATTAGGATTGCCACTTTTTCTTCAAGCCAAACCCGAACACTTTAGCGGTGCAAATCGTTTTTGTTTATTTTTAAGTATACACTATAGGGTTGTATCAGACATAGGAGATCTTTGGGCAATCCAAAGAGAATAGTAATGCAGCGTGCATAGTCCCCTCTCACCCTCCTGTCAGCCCCTGTCCTGAGCCACATTCCTGTCTGAATAATGTGTCCAGGTTTCCGACGGACTGAAGACCGGACACATGATTCAAAACCCGGACTGTCTGGGTGAATCCTGGACAGGTGGCTACCCTAGCCCACATCCCTGCAATAAACCATGGCGCCCGCGGCAGCCTCCCCTCCTGCCCACCCCTTGTCCCAGAACTGGCATCTAACCAATCCCAGGAGTGAGAAAGAGAGCTGTCATACTGACCCCGGGCACAAAGCAGGCCTGGTACTTCATTGTCCATTTTTACAGGTCACTGGATATCAGCCTTTGAATGACCACCTTGAACAGAAAGCTATCAGGGACAGTTTTCATAGGTAGATAGGATTTCTATAGCAGTTTCAAAATAAAAATAAAATAAAAAAACATATGCAGTACCAGTGGCGGCCCATCCATTAGGGGCGCAGGAGCGTCGCCCCTCTAATCCTCGCGCTCGGCCCCTAATCTACATGCAGGGCCCCGGTCGCATGGATTCCAATACTTTATTTTTTGGCACATGATTAGAGCCAGAGGCTCTAATTGGCTTAAAAAAAGGGTGGGCTTGGGAGCGCAGAGCACTGAGCCCTGAACCCACCCAGTTGTGTAACAATAGCGAATTAATATTCGCTATTGTCTTCCTGCTTTTCCTCCCAGGCAATCAGGAAGCGGATCGTAAGACCCGATTGGCCGAGAGGAGAAGTGACTGTATTGGCTGCCCAGGAGGAGATGCAGGGGGAAGCAGGAGGCGCTGAGTGGTTAGCCCGGCAGCCTTATATCCCGTTCTTTTCCTGGAGCCGTACTTTCCCTGAGCCTCGGATCCAGCAGGAGGGATCTCCGTGTGCGGACCAGGCAGGGACCTCCCCCGAGGGTGAGCAGAGGGGGACATACAGAGGGCTTCAGCCTGCAGTGCCATGGGCGGGGACACCAGGGGGGTGAGAGGCTCCATTGCCAGTCTTATGAGGGAGCCCATAGCCATCTCAGGCCCGGGAGGGGATGCCCGAAGAATGAAGTAATCGTGATGGAGCTGGTATCAGCCCCGGGCTTTAGACTCAGAGCAGCCACGTTCAGGGGGTGAGTAGTACTGGGGCACCAGCCACCAATGTGCAGTGCCTCTCTGCAAAGTATGCACATGTTATCCCTACAAGTACAGAAACATACCTGTCATCCCAGAAATGCTTTTACATGCTAATTTCCACTCATGGAATGACACCATTGTGACTAAATTTGCAAGACTTCGTGTCAGCCCTGACCAGTTGTCTGTTGTTAAACTTTTTATCACAGTTATAAACAATTATTGAATGGCATTTTGAATAGCATCCATTGATCCAGTGTGTAATATTGTATGGCTGTGATTGGCCACAGCTATCACATGGTACACATGCACTGTGATTGACCCTGTCTGTAACAATGTGTACCATGCGATTACTGTGACCAATCACAGAGATCAACACGATAATACACAATGAATGGCTGTGAATGAAAGCCATTTATTGTGTATACAGTAACTGTCATGTGACAGGTCACAGCGATTCTATAATTTTATAGATCATGTGCTTTTAGAAAATCTATAGTTTGTAGTGTCTTTTACAAACTCTGAAAGCTGTAAGTGAAAAATAACCTCAGATTTTTAGAGTAAATTGTTTTTATTTAGTTTTGCGCACCTTTTCACCATTTCACAAAAAGGTGCAATTTAACCACTTCAGCTCCAGAAGGTTTACCCCCCTTCATGACCAGGCCATTTTTTGCGATACGGTACTGCTTTACTTTAACTGACAATTGCGCGGTCATGTGTGGTTTGCCCAAAAGTTATAACATTTACAAACTATGGGATATTTTTATTAATTTTATTTTTTTACTAGTAATGGCAGCAATCAGCGACTTATAGCGGGGCTGCGATATTGCGGCAGACAAATTGGACACCTTTGACACTTTTTGGGGACGAGTGACACTGATACAGTGATCAGTGATAAAAAAATATGCACTGCCACAGTACTAATGACACTGGCAGGGAAGGGGTTAACATCAGCAGCGATTAAAGGGTTAAATGTATACCTAGGTTGTGCTTACTCACTGTGGGGGAGGTGCTTTGACTAAGGGAAGGCAAAGATCCGTGTTCCTGCTTTGCAGAAACACAGGATCAGTGCCTTCCCTTCTGACAGATCGCCGTTCTGCCTGTGTGCTGTGTAATTGTGCGCCAGCATACATCGAGTAGGCGGTACCCACCATTGGGGTCCCGTTGTGTATAATCACAGCAGGAGCGAGTCGCCAGTGGCGCGCATGTGCGCCCCAGACCAGGAAGTGTCATGTACTAGGTATGTGATCTGGCACAGAGTGGCCGCTCTGCCGCAGTAAATATATGGTGGGCCATCCACAAGTGGTTAAAATGTACAAATATTTGTTGTTTATTAACTCAATACAGTTTTACCTTTTATGTTTAGTAGGAATTTTGAAAATTTTGCCATGTAAGTAGCTACTAAAAATTATTTTAGTGTATTTTTAGCAGAAATATTGTTTTGATAAACAGTAACAGTTGTGTAAATATCACAGGGCCTAAAAATCTTTTTAGCACCTTCCCTTTATCCCACTGGTCCTTTGCTTTCAGAAAATGTGTGGTTTGGGGGTTATTTTACAAACTCTAAAAGCTGTAAGGGAAAAAACAATGGAAAAATTGCAAAAATGGTCTGGCCACCTGAGTTTAACCCAGTGTTTCTCAAACTTTTTTGTCTTGCGGCACACCAAAAAGATCTAAAAACTTTCACGGCACACCTGAAACAATTTTAACAATTTTTGTGGTGAAGAACTTTATTTTTACATATATATATATATATATATATATATATTTATTTTTACTTTTGCTTGCTTCCTTGCTTTTCATTTAACAGTTTCTCTTTCAGAGTTCCAGACTTGATTAAGTATTTCTCTATCACCAGGGGTGGCTGATGAAGTTTTAGGATGGGGGGCGCCAGACCACGCCCTTCCTGTTTGGCCCCTCCCACTTCTCATAAGCCCCACCCCTTATATAATCCACCCACTCCGTTCCCTGTATTCCATCCATAGTGTCAGGAGTGTACAGGCCAGCATCACAGACACAGTATACAGCCCAGCATCACAGATATGGTATACAACCCAGCATTACAGATATGGTATACAGCCCAGCATTACAGATATTGTATACAGCCCAGCATTACAGATATTGTATACAGCCAAGGATCACAGATACGGTATACAGCCCAGCATCAGAGATACGGTATACAGCCCAGCATCAGAGATACGGTATACAGCCCAGCATCAGAGATATGGTATACAGCCCAGCATCAGAGATATGGTATACAGCCCAGCATCAGAGATATGGTATACAGCCCAGCATCAGAGATATGGTATACAGCCCAGCATCAGAGATATGGTATACAGCCCAGCATCAGAGATATGGTATACAGCCCAGCATCAGAGATATGGTATACAGCCCAGCATCAGAGATATGGTATACAGCCCAGCATCAGAGATATGGTATACAGCCCAGCATCAGAGATATGGTATACAGCCCAGCATCAGAGATATGGTATACAGCCCAGCATCAGAGATATGGTATACAGCCCAGCATCACAGATATGGTATACAGCCCAGCATCACAGATATGGTATACAGCCCAGCATCACAGATATGGTATACAGCCCAGCATCAGAGATATGGTATACAGCCCAGCATCAGAGATATGGTATACAGCCCAGCATCAGAGATATGGTATACAGCCCAGCATCAGAGATATGGTATACAGCCCAGCATCAGAGATATGGTATGCAGCCCAGCATCAGAGATATGGTATGCAGCCCAGCATCAGAGATATGGTATGCAGCCCAGCATCAGAGATATGGTATGCAGCCCAGCATCAGAGATATGGTATGCAGCCCAGCATCAGAGATATGGTATGCAGCCCAGCATCAGAGATATGGTATGCAGCCCAGCATCAGAGATATGGTATGCAGCCCAGCATCAGAGATATGGTATGCAGCCCAGCATCAGAGATATGGTATGCAGCCCAGCATCAGAGATATGGTATGCAGCCCAGCATCAGAGATATGGTATGCAGCCCAGCATCAGAGATATGGTATGCAGCCCAGCATCAGAGATATGGTATGCAGCCCAGCATCAGAGATATGGTATGCAGCCCAGCATCAGAGATATGGTATGCAGCCCAGCATCAGAGATATGGTATGCAGCCCAGCATCAGAGATACGGTATGCAGCCCAGCATCAGAGATACGGTATACAGCCCAGCATCAGAGATACGGTATACAGCCCAGCATCAGAGATACGGTATACAGCCCAGCATCAGAGATACGGTATACAGCCCAGCATCAGAGATACGGTATACAGCCCAGCATCAGAGATACGGTATACAGCCCAGCATCAGAGATACGGTATACAGCCCAGCATCAGAGATACGGTATACAGCCCAGCATCAGAGATACGGTATACAGCCCAGCATCAGAGATACGGTATACAGCCCAGCATCAGAGATACGGTATACAGCCCAGCATCAGAGATACGGTATACAGTCCAGCATCACAGATATGGTATACAGCCCAGCACCCTCTCAGAACCTACCAATCCAGCCGAGAGATGAAAGAAAGCGCCGATCGGGCCGGGCCGGGCATTCCATCAACAGAGCCACACGTCACTCACTTTCCCACTGGCACAGAGAAACTGGAAGTGATGCCACGACTCCGTAGAAAGCACCACCCAGGTCCTACGGTGGTCATGCCAATAGGAAAACCACACAACAAGAATAATGACCAATAAGGGAGTGTTGCGGTGCATTGCTTTGCGCCACAAGCATTTAGAAAACCAGGCAAATGAAGCGTCTCACCTGCAATCACGTGATTGTATAGACTTCACGCTGCCCATAGGCACTGTGTCCGGCGCCTGTACACAGTGCATTTAAAGGACCTTTTTATTTTTAAAAGGACCTTTTTTTTTTTTTTTAAAAGGACCTTTTTCTGGGGGTGACTAGCTTTGGGGGGGGTGACTCATGTGCGCCCCCCCCCCTATGGACGGGCCGCCACTGTCCATCGCTAAACAATGAACAAACTTTATTTATAAGCATCAAAGTTGGAATGGAATGGAACGGTCTCTATTATTATAATATAATTACAGCGATTGATTTCTCCCGGGATCTCGCACAAGTCCTCCTGAGGAACCAATGAATGACAGACTGACAGATTACTTTTTTAACTTTTGCAACATTGATTTACCATTTAATTTTTCAATATGTTCAAGGTTTCAAAACGCTAGCAATTTTAAATATTTTTCAAAACTCCCACGGCATACCTGCAAATCTCATGCAGCACACTAGTGTGCCACGGCACACAGTTTGAGAATTACTGGTTTAACCTCTTGGCGCTGGCCCTTTAAGAGGTTTATGATGCCGGGAAGTGGGCCGCGTCTTAAGATCATGTGGATTGACTGTCATGGCGGTCATGTGGTCTGAAAACTCTCGATAGCAAGGAGCGTTCAGGAGCTTTCGGTTAGGCGACAGTAACTGTGTCGTGGGCACAGCTGTCATTGCTGGCTTGTTTGTTTTAAAAAAAAAAAAAAAAAGCAGAACAAGGAAACCCCCCCCCCCCACCCCCTCCCCGAAGGGTCTATTATGTATTTTGGGGAACCTTTGTGCTTTTTTTTTTTATTTTATTTTTTTTAAGGTAATTTCAGTGTCATTTTTTTTGTTGTAAATGCCATTTTTGTTGTAGCACATCCTACAGAATGAAAAAAAATTGCATAGCATCCCACCCCGTCCCCCACCCCCCTCCTTTGAGTTTGGATTTTAGGGGGGTACCTCACATTAAAAAAAAAATGGATGAGGCCCCCTAAAAATCCATACCAGACTCTTAATCTGAGCATCCTTATCAGCTTGCACGGACCTCCTATTACGGAAGGCCAGTGACAATTGAGTCTCAAAACCCAGCCAGGGCCTTTTTTCTATCCAAGGGAACTTGTGGGGCATAGAGATCCACCCTCAAGATGGCACAATAATTGGAGATACAGCCTTCACTGACCTCCTTTTACAGAAGGTCAGTGGACCTTGTGGCTCAAATCCCAGCCGGTGCCTTTAATCATCCAAGGAAACTTATAGGGCACAAAGGTCCACCCTCAGGATGTCACAATCATGGGAAATCCCAAAAAATAATTGAGCCGCAAGGACCTCTTACCTTCCATAATAGGAGGTCAGTGAAGACTGGATCTCCTGTGATCGTGCCATCTTGAGGGTGGATCTCTATGCCCCACAAGTTCCCTTGCATGGAAAAAGGCCACGGCTGAGATTTGAACCGCAAGGACCACTTACCTTCTGTAACAGGAGGTCAGTGAAGGCTGGATTTCCAGTGATCGTGCCATCTTGAGGGTGGATTTCTATGCCCCACAAGTTCCCTTGGTTGGACAAAGGCCCTGGCTGGGATTTGAGCCACAAGGACCACTGATGTTCCGTAATAGGAGGTCACTGAAGGCTGGATCTCCCGTGATTGTGCCATCTTGAGGGTGGATCTCTATACCCCACAAGTTCTCTTGGATTGACAAAGGCCCTGTCTGGGTTTTGATCCATAAGTGTCACTGACCTTCCATAATAGGAGGTCCGTGCAAGCAGGTAAGTAGGGATGAGCTTCGAGTTCGAGTCGAACTCATGTTCGACTCGAACATTGCCTGTTCACCCGTTCGCCGAACAATTTGGGGTGTTCGCTGCAAATTCGAAAAGCCGTGGAACACCCTGTAAAAGTCTATGGGAGAAATCTAAAGTGCTAATTTTAAAGGATTATATGCAAGTTATTTTCCTAAAAAGTGTTTGGGGACCCGGGTCCTGCCCCAGGGGACATGTATCAAAAAAAGTTTTAAAAACGGACGTTTTTTCGGGAGCAGTGATTTTAATAATGCTTAAAGTGAAACAATAAAAATGAAATATTCCTTTAAATTTAGTACCTAGTGGGTGTGTATAGTATGCATGTAAAATCGTGCTTGTTTCCCGTGCTTAGAACTGTCCCTGCACAAAGCTGAAGGAAAAAAAGTAATTTAAAACTCACTTGCGGCTATAATGAATTGTCGGCTCCCGGCAATACATTGAAAAGTCATTGATAAAAAAAAAAAAAAAATGCGTGGGGGTCCCCCCAAATTCAATTACCAGGCCCTTCAGGTCTGGTATGGATATTGAGGGGAACCCTGGCGCAAATTTTTTTAAAAAATGTGTGGGGTTCCCCCCAAATATCCATACCAGGCCCTTCAGGTCTGGTATGGATTTTAAGGGGAACTCCACCCCAAATTTAAAAAAAAAATGGTGTGGAATTCCCCCAAAAATCCATACCAGACCCTTTATCCGAGCACGCAACCTGGCAGGCCGCAGGAAAAGAGGGGGGGACGAGAAAGCGCCCCCCCCTCCTGAACCGTACCAGGCCACATGCCTTCAACATTGGGAGGATGCTTTGGGTGTCTGTGACCCCTCAAAGCACCATGTCCCCATATTGATGGGGACAAGGGCCTCATCCCCACAACCCTTGCCCGGTGGTTGTGGGGGTCTGCGGGCAGTGGGCTTATCGGAATCTGGAAGACCCCTTTAACAAAGGGGACCCCCAGATCCCAGCCCCCCTATGTGAATTGGTAATGGGGTACATTGTATCCCTACCATTTCACAAAGAAAGTTTAACAAATTGTAAAATAAAGTCCTTTATTAAAAAAAAAAAAAAACATTCCAGCGATGAAATCCAGTGTCCCGCGGTGATCCGATGGTCAGCGCTGTCCACACAAAAAGTAATTGGCTGAGCCTGAGCGGACCTGATGGGGAACTTTCTCCGCAGTGTAATAAATGAATAGGACCGTCCCTTCTAAATGCGGAACGTGAGAAGGGGCGGGTCTATTAATTTATTACACTGCGGAAGAAGTTCCCCATCAGGTCCGCCCCCTCGTATGTCAGACCCCGCCTACATCATTGGCTAAGCGGACCAGATGCGGAACGTGAGAAGGGGCGGGTCTATTCATTTATTACACTGCGGAGGAAGTTCCCCATCAGGTCCGCTCAGGCTCAGCCAATGACGTTTCGTGTGTACAGCGCTGGACATCGGATCACCTCGGGACACTGGATTTCATCGCTGAAATTTTTTTTTTATTATTTTTTTTAATAAAATACGTTCCCAACAGTGTCTGTGTTTTTTTTTTTTTACAATTTGTTACACTTTCTTTGTGAAATAGTAAAGGTACAATGTATCCCATTACCAATTCACATAGGGGGGGCTGGGACCTGGGGGTCCCCTTTGTTAAAGGGGTCTTCCAGATTCTGATAAGCCCCCCGCCCGCAGACCCCCACAACCACCGGGCAAGGGTTGTGGGGATGAGGCCCTTGTCCCCATCAACATGGGGACATGGTGCTTTGAGGGGTCACAGACCCCCAAATCATCCTCCCAATGTTGAGGGCATGTGGCCTGGTACGGTTCAGGAGGGGGGGCGCTCTCTCGTCCCCCCCTCTTTTCCTGCGGCCTGCCAGGTTGCGTGCTCGGATAAAGGGTCTGGTATGGATTTTTGGGGGAACTCCACGCCATTTTTTTTTAAATTTGTGGTGGAGTTCCCCTTAAAATCCATACCAGTCCTGAAGGGCCTGGTATGGATATTTGGGGGGAACCCCACACATTTTTTTTTTATTTGCGGCAGGGTTTCCCTTAATACCCATACCAGACCTGAAGGGCCTGGTAATTGAATTTGAGGAGACCCCCACGCATTTTTTTTATCAATGACTTTTCTATGTATTGCCGGGAGCCGGCAATTTATTTATAGTCGCGAGTGAGTTTTAAATTACTTTTTTTCCTTCAGAAATGACACTTTGTGCAGGGACAGTTCTAAGCACAGGAAACAAGCGTGACTTTACATGCATATCATACACACCCCCCAGGTACGAAATTTAAAGGAATATTTCACTTTTATTGTTTCACTTTAAGCATTATTAAAATCACTGCTCCTGAAAAAACGGACGTTTTTAAAAAAAAATGTTGCTTCGATACATGTCCCCTGGGGCAGGACCCGGGTGCCCAAACCCTTTTTAGGACAATAACTTGCATATAAGCCTTTATAACTATCACTTTTGATTTTGAACGTTCGAGTCCATTGTATTTAATAGGGTTCTAAATAGACTTGTGCACAACGGAAAAATTTGTTTAGTTTCGATTCGTTTCTTTTCGGTCTTATTGATTTGTAATCGTTCGTAATTTTGCTAGATGGGATTTTTCGTGTTCGGACTAATTCGTATTTTCGCAAGCGTCATTTTTCATTGAATCGGAATGATTCGTATTAATGTAAGCCTTATTTTTAGTTGATTTATAATTCGTACTTTCGGTAGAGTACATTGTTTTTCGTTGATTCTGGATTTCGTAACTTTTTTTGGGTTAGTTGATTCATAATTTTCCGTGTCTCTCTCACAACGACGCTGCCTATTATGCCTAATGTGCTTCGAATGGATTTGTACTTTTCTAAATACATTGCGGTTATTTGTAACGATTCGAAATCTCGTCTTTTACTTTCGTTTTTTACATGCGGCTATAGCCTCCGCCCCTGTACACCATTTTGAGAGGGAGTTCAGAAGCAGAGAGCAGAGTGAGTGTTATTGTGCTTCGAATGGATTTGTACATTCGTAACTTTTTTCATAACAAATTATGCCAAAGACATTCGGGCATTCACTATTTGCGATATAATTTATTTCGGATTCGGTTTTATTCGTAATTGCTTTGTTCGAATGCTTCCGAATGTTCCGAAAGTTGCTAAATTCGGAGGAATTTCGATTCGTTCCGAAACAAATTGCACAAGCCTAGTTCTAAATTTCGCGCAAACTTTCTGCCTGTTCGCAGCTTCTGTTGCGAAGCGAACAGGGGGGTGTTCAGCTCATCCCTACTGGTAAGCGAGCACTCTTTAAGGTGGAGGTGGTAGCTTAAGGATCACACACTTTATAGTGACGGATGGTGTGGATACCGTAGGAAGGATTCTTCTTATCACATATTGGACTTATGATTTAATTTTTCTTATTTTTTTAGCGCAACTCTATATACGATTGTTTATTTGAGACTGTGCATATCTCCCTGATGTTTAGGCAGGGTTGCTATTAAATTTATTTACCAAGTGATAGTTGACTTGGTCAATTGTTAGAAGGTCAATTGATTTCGCCCTAATTCTGGAATTGCTGCACTTCTTTGTCACTAGATGGCCGGGTATCTGATGACATTAGATAAGATAAGGGCATTGCAAGGACAGATTAGGAGTGAATGGGGTGTCTCAGCCAATGGGCAGGGATTTTCTTGGGTCCCTTGCCCTGCTGGGAGAGCCTATTTATTTGGGTGGAGTCAGGTGATCGGGGTTCTGTGCCATCTGGACGGCGATCTGGTTAGACGTGTGATGTATTGCCCTGTGCTGCTAGGGCCAGAAACCTAAGGCCTATCCCGGGGGCATCTGGCTTCTAGGCTAGCTGAGAGCCTATCCAGAAGTAGTGCAAGGTTGGGACTGCAGTCTTGTAGTCCAACCAGATATAACGGTTCCGCCGGGGAACCAGTTGTGGTTGGAGGTAGAGTAGAAGCTGTCGCCACAAAGGGACCATCCACCTTGCTACCGGAAACCATTGTGAGTAAGCTGAGGCCAGTACCAAAGCAGGCTTCTCGCCAGCCGGGGATGGTGAAGAAGTGGGAAAGCATCAGCAAGTGCCAAGTCGGGGACCCAGCGGGACAGCAGAGGTGACGCTTGTGGAGTGCCAAGCCAGGGACCTAACGTGTCAGCAGGGGTGAAGCTTGAAGAGTATCTGTGAGTGCCAAGCCAGGGACTCAGCAGTGAAGCGGAGGTGACGCTTGAGAAAGATACTGAGTGCTACAGTGAAAGAGCTCAGGGGATCCAGTGGCTAGTGGATCTGAAGTCTAGTGAGAGAGACTGGGAGCTTGTTGAGTGAAGACCCATAGTGAGTGAGTGTGGGGTAAAGAGAACTGGTCGTGTTGCAGATAGTTGAATACCTTTACCATCAATAACATCTACAAGATTGTTGCCATAGGCATACCTCCCAACATTTTGAGATGGGAATGATCGACACCTACTATCAAACGTATGTAGGCATAGGATACACCCCCTGACACACCCCCTAAAGGAGACTTAACCAAAAAAAAGGTTAATTAAATCCAGTAAACGAAAAAGAAAGTAAGGAGAGACAAAGCCCTCGCAACTAATGGGATTTTAATGGGTGACATCAGTTCTGTTTGTAAGGTAAGCACAAAGGACAAGATTAAATTAGAAAAGTATAAATTTATTATAAATCATAAAAAGATACATTAATTTACTTAGACCATAAAGGAGTTTTTTGAAACAAGGTACTTGGTTGTGCAGCTAGCCAACATGTTTCACACAGTTGTGCTTCGTCAGGGCCTTGCACTCATCTTTAGTTTCCTCTGGTCTGTACAGGACATAGAAATATGTCATTAGTATCTAACAGTAATTATACTGATAACAACGGTACAAAAAAGATTAATCATTTAATTTTCCTTTTTTCTTTTTCTTTTACTGCTCATCTGGGACAGGGAGACCTTATTGTCTGTTTTCTGGAAACCATCCAACTTCCCCATACATACATTAATTAAATTCACAAGAGCTTTTTTTTTTATCACTACTATTCCTATTGTCTTTTAAAATGTACAAATGCAGCAATTTAGAAATTGGATGAAAGGTTTAGCACTGGGAAACACTTTTTGAAAGATAAAAAGTGCATTTTAAATACAATTATATAGATCAGACCAAAATGAGGGACAAATGAGGGGGAAAGAGGGACAGAGGGACATTTCTCCAAATCAGGGACAATCCCTCGAAATCAGAGACAGTTGGGAGCTATGGCCGTAGGAGACAGCGGTCCTACCTATACAGAAGTGGTGTTCGGCTGGAGACCTTCACCTGTATAGCTGTCTACCTATTGTCTCGGAGTCTGCGAATTAAAGTGATATTAAAGCTTTGCGTTTTTTTTTTTTAAAATATTAAACATGTCATACTTACCTCCACTGCGCAGTTTGTTTTGCACAGAGTGGCCCCGATCGTCCTCTTCTGGGGTCCTACGGCAGCTCTCGAGGCTCCTCCCCACATTAGATAACCCCCTCTGGGAAGGGGGTACCTTGTGGGCGCACTCCTGTGTCATACACTCGGCGTCCATAGCCGCCGGGTGTATGACTCGGCCCGCCCCCCCCGGCACCCGTGTCATTGGATTTGATTGACAGCAGCGGGAGCCAATGGCTGCGCTGCTATCAATCTATCCAATGAAGAGCCGAGAACCCATGGAGAGAGCGATGCGGGATCGCGCCCACGGAAATTTGGGGCTCAGGTAAGTAAAATAGGGGGGCTCGGGGGGCCGGACACTGCAAGGTGTTTTTTCACTTTAATGGATAGGATGCATTAAGGTGAAAAAAACACAAGCCTTTACAACCCCTTTAACATTGCATCTACCTAAGGGTGTCCTGGCCCTAACCCTCTCTCCCACAGTTCTGTTTAAGAGACAGTAAATCTCTTTGCATTCAAAAAGTGTCTGGCACCCGCCATTTCATCTTGCATTACACCCACCATGCCTTGTAACCCACTCTACACAGAAGAATGTCAGCTGTCCCTAACTCTGGAGGTCACCATTAGGCCTCAGGGGCCCCCGAGACTTTGCTACATACTATATAGGATTTCTCAATTTTTGTTAATCTTAATCTAAACATGCAGCCTGGCTGGCCAGGAAAGGATGGGGGGCACGAGTGCGCACACCCCTTCCCCCTGAACCATACCAGACCACAGTGGTTGTTGGGGTCTGTGGGCCCCACCTGCCTTTTTTACATTTTAGAAGGAGGGGGGTGCCTGAAAAAGGCACAAGCCTCGTACACACGGGCGGGAATCCCATCAGGAAAAAAAACGTCAGTTTTCTTGACGGGATTCCTGGCAAGCTTGTCTTGCCAAGCCCTGTGTACACACGCGCCATTCAAAAGAACCGCCGTTCTTTTGAATGGCAAGAAGGCGGTGACGTCATTGACTACGACGAGCCGGCGCTCGTCACATTCGATGCCGTCGCCGCCATCTTGCTACACCCCACACTACCCTTGTATGCTACCGTGCATGCGTCAAAGTCTCATCGAGCATGCGCGGGTTTCCCTGGACAGGTAAGCATACACACTCACGGTTTTCTCGTCGAGAAACACTCTGCCGAGAATCCTGACAGGAAAATAGAGAGCAGGTTCTCTATTTTTTTCGTCGAGATTCCCGGCAGTTTTCCCGACGAGAAATCGTACACACTCGCGGTTTTCTCGTCGGGAAACACTCTGCCGAGAATCCTGACGGGAAAATAGAGAGCAGGTCCTCTATTTTTCTCGTCGAAATTCCCGGCAGTTATCTCGACGAGAAACCATACACACGAACGGTTTTCTCGGCAAAAAGCTCTCCCAGCAGTTTTCTTGCCGAGAAAACCGGCCGTGTGTACGAGGCTTCAGTTATGGTGGGAGTAAAATGGAGAGTAATGCAAAGAAATAAAAAAGTAATAAAAAAACAATGTGAATTTTTTATTTTCCAAGCTCTGAAAGGTGGAGGAAAGACCCTCATCAGAGCTCAGATTGTTCACTTTATTTAAGCTCAGCAAGTCCTTAGAATAATTAACCCTTCCAAATTCACAGCTCTCTCATGTAGGACAATGGTGCCTCAGGCCTACTATAGTTATGCATTTATGTAAAATAATGGATAGAGAGTGAGAGTGGAAGAAGGAGAGCTTATTAAAAAAAGACTTGGCAAGCGAGAGACTATACATTTAATTAAGGCCCTTTAATAAAGGCAGGTGTTTCTCACAGGCCATTTAATCATGCGCTGCAGCCAGACACACTATCCGCCACGCATTGGCCCGTCAATGGGACTTTTGGATCCAAGTGCTGCATTTGCATAGCAAATTGTAGAAGCAAGACACACAAGTCCTGTGCGAGGTACGAAAATAATGTGTGACACCAGGGGGGGGGAGGCTGGTTACCAAACATAAAATGCAAAGAGGAAAAATAAATATATGCATTAAAAATAATATATTTCCTAATTGTTGGGTGGGAGGGGGGGATAGTTTTTCGGGGTGAGAGGAAAAAATTTTGGGTTCTTTTCAACTCATGCCAAAACTTCAATACAAATTGTGTGATAAAAAAAAAAAAAAAAAAAAAAAAATTGGATACAAGCTAAAGATAAAGCTAAAGAGTAGAAAGGGTTTGCATGTTATTAAAAATGAGACAAGTTTACAGTCAGGCCATGTAGACGTGTTTCAAGTGCCAAATGTCTGCATAGCCAACACAGGCCATTGCAGGGGTAGGGTACAGCCACCCAAACACACATGCATTATACATTCTACAGAGGGTGTTACTGGGTGAGAATGTGCTGGATAAGGATCAGGCTGAGCTGGTAGATAACAGGCTTAAAGGGTAACCCTACTTTCCTGGGGAAAAAAATTAAAAATAAAATAAAAATAAAATAAATGAGGGTGGGAGGGGGTATCGGGTAGGGCAAGGGAATATGTAAAGTGCTGCGTAAATTGACGGCGCTATATAAGTACCTGAAATAAATAAATGAAAAAAATAAATGAGGGTGGGAGGGGGTATCGGGTAGGGCAAGTGAAAATGTAAAGCTCTGCGGAAATTGACGGCGCTATACAGGTCCTTCTCAAAAAATTAGCATATTGTGATAAAGTTCATTATTTTCTGTAATGTACTGATAAACATTAGACTTTCATATATTTTAGATTCATTACACACAACTGAAGTAGTTCAAGCCTTTTCTTGTTTTAATATTGATGATTTTGGCATACAGCTCATGACAACCCAAAATTCCTATCTCAAAAAATTAGCATATCATGAAAAGGTTCTCTAAACAAGCTATTAACCTAATCATCTGAATCAACTAATTAACTCTAAACACCTGCAAAAGATTCCTGAGGCTTTTAAAAACTCCCAGCCTGGTTCATTACTCAAAACCGCAATCATGGGTAAGACTGCCGACCTGACTGCTGTCCAGAAGGCCATCATTGACACCCTCAAGCAAGAGGGTAAGACACAGAAAGAAATTTCTGAACGAATAGGCTGTTCCCAGAGTGCTGTATCAAGGCACCTCAGTGGGAAGTCTGTGGGAAGGAAAAAGTGTGGCAGAAAACGCTGCACAACGAGAAGAGGTGACCGGACCCTGAAGAAGATTGTGGAGAAGGACCGATTCCAGACCTCGGAGGACCTGCGGAAGCAGTGGACTGAGTCTGGAGTAGAAACATCCAGAGCCACCGTGAACAGGCGTGTGCAGGAAATGGGCTACAGGTGCCGCATTCCCCAGGTCAAGCCACTTTTGAACCAGAAACAGCGGCAGAAGCGCCTGACCTGGGCTACAGAGAAGCAGCACTGGACTGTTGCTCAGTGGTCCAAAGTACTTTTTTCGGATGAAAGCAAATTTTGCATGTCATTCGGAAATCAAGGTGCCAGAGTCTGGAGGGAGACTGGGGAGAGGGAAATGACAAAATGCCTGAAGTCCAGTGTCAAGTACCCACAGTCAGTGATGGTCTGGGGTGCCATGTCAGCTGCTGGTGTTGGTCCACTGTGTTTTATCAAGGGCAGGGTCAATGCAGCTAGCTATCAGGAGATTTTGGAGCACTTCATGCTTCCATCTGCTGAAAAGCTTTATGGAGATGAAGATTTCATTTTTCAGCACGACCTGGCACCTGCTCACAGTGCCAAAACCACTGGTAAATGGTTTACTGACCATGGTATTACTGTGCTCAATTGGCCTGCCAACTCTCCTGACCTGAACCCCATAGAGAATCTGTGGGATATTGGGAAGAGAAAGTTGAGAGACGCAAGATCCAACACTCTGGATGAGCTTAAGGCCGCTATCGAAGCATCCTGGGCCTCCATAACACCTCAGCAGTGCCACAGGCTGGTTGCCTCCATGCCACGCCGCATTGAAGCAGTCATTTCTGCAAAAGAATTCCCGACCAAGTATTGAGTGCATAACTGAACATAATTATTTGAAGGTTGACTTTTTTTGTATTAAAAACACTTTTCTTTTATTGGTCGGATGAAATATGCTAATTTTTTGAGATAGGATTTTTGGGTTTTCATGAGCTGTATGCCAAAATCATCAATATTAAAACAAGAAAAGGCTTGAACTACTTCAGTTGTGTGTAATGAATCTAAAATATATGAAAGTCTAATGTTTATCAGTACATTACAGAAAATAATGAACTTTATCACAATATGCTAATTTTTTGAGAAGGACCTGTATAAGTACCTGAAAAAAATAAATGAAAAAATAAAATAAATGAGGGTGGGAGGGGGTATCGGGTAGGGCAAGGGAAAATGTAAAGCTCTGCGTAAATTGACGGCGCTATATAAGTACCTAAAAAAAAAAAGAGGGTGGGAGGGGATATAGGGTAGGGCAAGGGAATATGTAAAGCTCTGCGTAAATTGATGGCACTATATAAGTACCTGAAATAAATAAATGAAAAAATAAAAATAAAATAAATGAGGGTGGGAGGGGGTATCGGGTAGGGCAAGGGAATATGTAAAGCTCTACGTAAATTGACGGCGCTATATAAGTACCTGACATAAATAAATTAAATAAATGTAAATAAAATAAATGAGGGTGGGAGGGGGTATCGGGTAGGGCAAGGGAATATGTAAAGCTCTACGTAAATTGACGGCGCTATATAAGTACCTGAAATAAATAAATGAAAAAAATAAAAATAAAATAAAATAAATGAGGGTGGGAGGGGGTTTTGGGTAGGGCAAGGGAATATGTAAAGCACTGCGTAAATTGACGGCGCTATATAAGTGCCTGAAATAAATAAATGAAAAAAATAAAAAAAAAAAAACGAGGGTGGGAGGGGGTATCGGGTAGGGCAAGGGAATATGTAAAGCTCGACGTAAATTGACGGCGCTATATAAGTACCTGAAATAAATAAATTAAATAAATGTAAATAAAATAAATGAGGGTGGGAGGGGGTATCGGGTAGGGCAAGGGAATATGTAAATTGACAGTGCTATATAAGTACCTGAATTATTTTTTTTTTAAATAAAATAAAAATAAAATAAATGAGGGTGGGAGGGGGTATCGGATAGGGCAAGGGAATATGTAAAGCGCTGCGTAAATTGACGGCGCTATATAAGTACCTGAAATAAATAAATGAAAAAAATAAAAATAAATGAGGGTGGGAATATGTAAAGCTCTACGTAAATTGACGGCGCTATATAAGGAACCTGAAATAAATAAATTAAAACAATTTAAATAAAATAAATGAGGGTGGGAGGGGGTATCGGGTAGGGCAAGGGAATATGTAAAGCTCTGTGTAAATTGACGGCACTATGTAAGTATCTGAAATAAATAAATGAAAAAAATTAAAATAAAATAAATGAGGGTGGGAGGGGGTATCGGATAGGGCAAGGGAATATGTAAAGCGCTGCGTAAATTGACGGCGCTATATAAGTACCTGAAATAAATAAATGAAAAAAATAAAAATAAATGAGGGTGGGAATATGTAAAGCTCTACGTAAATTGACGGCGCTATATAAGGAACCTGAAATAAATAAATTAAAACAATTTAAATAAAATAAATGAGGGTGGGAGGGGGTATCGGGTAGGGCAAGGGAATATGTAAAGCTCTGTGTAAATTGACGGCACTATGTAAGTATCTGAAATAAATAAATGAAAAAAATTAAAATAAAATAAATGAGGGTGGGAGGGGGTTTTGGGTAGGGCAAGGGAATATGTAAAGCACTGCGTAAATTGACGGCGCTATATAAGTACCTGAAATAAATACATGGAAAAAAAAAAATATGGTGTGGAAAGGGAAGAATTATGGGGGAAGATAACATAATATTTTGCCCAATTTTCTCCCCCTTAATAACACAAATAGTTTTTATTTTTTTATTTACACATGTAGTAAGGGGAGGCAGGGATTAATAGAGGGGGCGAGAAGAAAGCGGGGTATGGGGTGAGGATGTGAAAGGTACAGATTAGGTTCAGAGGCATAGTAACCCTTAGATCCACCTGGGAGAAAGATTAATTGGATTTAAAAAATATATATATATATTTTATTTTTTTTCTTGGGGGGAGGGGGGGCCTCCACCTCTCATAACGCCTTTTTCCTCCTCAACGGGCAATAAATATGATACTGTATGTTGGGGAGATAAGAGAAGGCCATAGGAGTTACACCATTTTTTTGTTATATGTTTGTAATAGTATGAATGTATTTTTTATTTTATATTTTTAATGATTGCTGCCTTGATCTTTGATGTGCTGTATTTGTTTTTTGTTTTTGTTTTTCTTCTTAAAATAAAAAATAATTTAACCATTTGCCGACCGGCTCACGCCGTTATACGTTGGCAGAATGGCACTCCTGCGCAAACTGACGTACCTGTATGTCAGTCCGCAAATGCAGAATAGCGGACGTGTGGGTGCCCGCTGCACACCTTTGGAGCCTGCCTGTGCTTTCCGCAGACTCGGTGTCCGCCGGCGAGGAGAGGCAGAACGGGGGAAATACCTATGTAAACAAGGCATTTCCCTGTTCTGGCTAGTGACATGACAGGGATCTACTGTCATCTGGAACAGCGGTCTCTGTCATGTCAGTGGTAGCCCATCCCCCCTACAGTTAGAACACACTGAGGGAACACACTTAAAGGGGTTGTAAAGGTAAATGTTTTTTCACCTTAATGCATCCTATGCATAAAGGTGAAAAAACATCCGACATCCGGGCCCCTTCGTTTTACTTACCTGACCCCTCGAAAATCCCGCGCTCGCCCCCGACATCCTCTTCGCCGTGAGCCTGGGCGTTGATTGGCTACAGTGGATGGATTGAAAGCAGCGCAGCCATTGGCTGGCACTGCTGTCAATCACATCCAATGATGCGGCGCGCCGGGGGGCGGGGCCGAGTGATACAGTCGGCGGCTATGGCCTCCGCTGTATCACGGGAGCGCGCCCGCAATAACTCCACACCATGAGAGCTCGCATGAATGGAGTCCTTGCGAGGAGGAGCCGAGACAGCCGCCGAGGGACCCCAGAAGACGTGGATCGGGGTCACTCTGTGCAAAACGAGCTGCACAGTGGAGGTAAGTACTAACATGTTTGTTTTTTTTTGTTTTAAAAAAAACGGGAACCTTTAGTGTCCCTTTAACCCCTTGATCGCCCCCTAGTGTTTAACCCCTTCCCTGCCAGTGACATTTATACAGTAATCAGTGGCTATTTTTGGTCCCAATGGTCCCAAAATAGTGTCAAAAGTGTCCGATCTGTCCGCAGCAATGTCGCAAATCACCGCCATTATTAATAAAAAAAAAAAAATTATAATAAAAATGCCATAAATCTATCCCCTATTTTGTAGACGCTATAACTTTTGCGCAAACCAATCAATATACGCTTATTACGATTTATTTATTTTTTATCAAAAATATGTAGAAGAATACATATCAGCCTAAACTAAGGAAGATTTTTTATATATATATATATATATTTTGTGGATATTTATTATGGCAAAAAGAAAAAAATATGTAGAAGAATACATATCAGCCTAAACTGAGGAAGATTTTTTATATATATATATATATATATATATATATATATTATTTTTTTTGTGGATATTTATTATGGCAAAAAGAAAAAAATATTGCTTTTTTTTTCAAAATTGTCAGTCTTTTTTTGTTTGTAGCGCAAAAAATAAAAAACCGCAGAGGTGATCAAATACCACTAAAAGAAAACTCAATTTGTGGGGAAAAAAAGATGTCAATTTTGTTTGGGTACAACGTCGCGTGACTGCGCAATTGTCAGTTAAAACGACACAGTGCCGTATTTCAAAAAATGCTCTGGTCATTAAGGGGTAAAATTTTCCGGGGCTGAAAGTGTTTAAACAGAAAAAAAAAAATAATAATAATATAGCAGATGCAATTGCTACACAAGCCATACTGTAATTGAATGTTATTAAAAAATAACTTTGTTATTTCAATATGCAGGCGCAGTAATTTTCTGTAAAAAAATAAATAAAATTAATTAAATGCAAGTTGGCAACCTGGAGGCCTTTTGTACACAGTTGGTGTGCAGAACGCCCCCCCCCCCCCCCCCCCAGAAATGTCATCTTCTGTTTGTGTGATTGGCTCACTGATTTTCCCAGAGGTCTGCACTAAGATACAAGGCAGATTTTAGGCATCCTCTGCAACAAAAATTTCATTTTTGGTGAGATACTCCCCAAATGATTAATCCAATGGGAGGGGGACAACAGGGACATCATTGCCCAAGTATGGCCACTTGCCATATTTGGGCAAAGACAAACAGTTTTTGCACAAATTATGCAACATAAAAAAGAAAAATTGCAACTACTATATTTTTATTCTACACGGCCTCTGGTTTCACAAAATATGCAATGTTCATGAGGGTTTAAGTGATGTTAAAAATTAAAAAAAAATTGGATTTAAAATGTGTGATTTTTTTTTTTTAAAAGTTACCTTAATGGGGAACTAGTTAAAGTGATTGTAAAGGTTTTTGTTTTTTTTAAATAACAAACGTGTTATACTTACCTGCTCTGTGCAAGGGTTTTTCACAGAGCAGCCCCGATCCTCCTTTTCTGGGGTATCCCGGCGACGCTCCTGGCACTTCCTCCTCATCGGGTGCCCCCACGGAGAGCAGCATTCCATGGGGGCACTCATGCGGGCATGCTTCCGTGTCCTGCTGCTGAGTCCATTGACACAGACAGCAGGACCCCCCCCCCCCCTCCCGCTCCCATGTCACTGGATTTTATTGACAGCAGCGGGAGCCAATGGCTCCTGCTGCTATCAATCTATCCAATGAGGACAGAGACAGCGGCTGGAGCTGCTGGGTTCGTGCTCGCCGCTGGAAAGATCAGGCTCGGGTAAAAAAAAGGGGGGGGGGCTTTGTCTGGGGGGCAGCTGCCGCCCCAAATGTTTTTCACCTTAATGCATAGAATGCAATAAGGTGTAAAACTGTGAGACTTTACAACTCCTTTAAAGCAAAACTAAACCTGTTGATTTAAAGATTTTCCAAAACAGTTTCATTCAAGACACCGTCGCTGTTGCTTGTGCTCTCAACCAAACTGTCAACCCATCAAATGGCTGGTGTTAAAACTGATCATATGCGCAACAACATGGCATAAGTGATGAGCCAAACTGCCCCAGGATTCGGTTCAAGCAAGGTTTAGAAAACTTCAAAGAACTTTGGGTGCCAAACCCGAACCCCACTAAAATCAATAGGTGCTGAGTCTTTTAAATTGAAAATGGCCATCTGGGTTAATAGGCAAGGGGGTGTAAAATAAAAATAAAAATAGCACGGCAGGAGGTGGCCACTGCCCTGGGGAAGATGTACAAATGCAAAAAAATGTTTTACAAATTCAAAGCAGCCGGAAGAGTTTTAAATTGCCAGCCAATGACATCTCCTTCCTGGCTTATTTTTTCAAAAGAAAAAATGTCACACAGACCCAGTGGCGACCCGTAATGCAGGGCGCAGGGGCGCCGCCCCCCCTATCCATGCAGGTGGCCCCCTAATTTACATGCGGGGTGGCGGACGCATGGATTCCAATGGGGGGTTCTTTTTCTTTTTTTGAAGCACATGAGGCTTTAATAGACTTCAAAAAGGATGGATTTGGGGCGCAGAGCACTGCGCCCCAAGCCCACCCAGTTGTGTGACATTAGTGAATGAATATTCGCTATTGTCACACTGATTCTCCTCCCGGCCAATCAAGAAGTGGGTCCTGAGACCCATTTCCCGATTGGCCTAGGAGGAGGAGGGAGGAGACGCACGGGCACCGTAATGCAGAGGAAGAGACGCAGGGGAAGCCGCCGCCCGTTGCTCGGAGGGAAGCGTTGCCGCGCCATAGATAGGGTAAGTGCGGGGCTGGTAACCCAAACGTAATATATTACCAGCCACCACTGCACAGACCCCAAAGGTCCCCTAAAGTACGTAGTAGACCATATACATGGGTAGGGTGCCTTGCCAGGGGGGATTCCCCCGGGCAAAGCACATTTTCCCCATGTTGATGAGGACAAGGGCCCCTTCCTCACAACTCTGGCCGGAAGTTGTGGGGGTCTGGGGGGCAAATCAGAATCTGGATAAGGGGGTCCCCAGATTACACCCCTCCAATATGAATGAGTATGAAGTACATAGAACCCCTACTTACTCACAAAAAAACTGTAACCTAGTAATAAAGACACCCATATGTTTGACAAGTCTATTATTAACCGCTTAACAACTGCCCACCGCAGATATACTGCTGATCTACCTGGTACGTGATCCACGTGCCGGGGTAAATAGCGCGTCCGCGTGGCCCCAATGCCCTGGCTCTGTTGCGATTGGCTGCAGCACCAACCAATCAGCAGCTGTCAAAGCAAGGTCTATAAAGACATGGATGAGCGAGTTTGAGGTGGAGGTTTGAGGTGGAGGAACTTGACTGGCCTGCACAGAGTCCTGACTTCAACCCAATAGAACACCTTTGGGATGAATTAGAGCAGAGACTGCGAGCCAGGCCTTCTCGTCCACATCAGTGCCTGACCTCACAAATGCGCTTCTGGAAGAATGGTCAAACATTCCCATAGACACACTCCTAAACCTTGTGGACGGCCTTCCCAGAAGAGTTGAAGCTGTTATAGCTGCAAAGGGTGGGCCAACTCAATATTGAACCCCTACAGACTAAGACTGGGATGCCATTAACCAATTCTGGACCGCCCACCGTGGATATACGTCACTACTTTGACATTAAAGTGATCTTAAAGGCTCATTTTAAAATAAATAAATAACAAACAAACATGTTATACTTACCTCCTCTGTGCAGTTGGTTTTGCACAGAGCAGCCCAGATCCTTTCTCTTTGCTGCTTTTGGCCCCTCCCTCCCATCGAGTGCTCCCACTGTCAGCAGCTTCCTTTGGGGGCACTGGAGCCGAGTCACAGCTCTGTGTGTCCATTCAGACACTGAGCCCCGACCCGGCCCGCACCATTTCTCCCCTGATTGGCTGACTGACTTTGACAGCCGCGGGCACCAGTGGCGCCTCTGCTGTGTCTCAGCCAATCAGGAGGAGTGTCCCGGATGTCTCAGACATTTGTGGACATCGCTGGAGAGAGATGGGGCTCAGGTAAGTAATTTAGGGGGTGCCATTAAAGTTCATGTGCATGTAAAGGCAGGTGTCCCAATACTTTCGACAATATAGTGTATCATGGCATGTCAAGGGTTGGATTGAAAAGTTCCTGAGAGGTTGACTTTAAGGGGAAAGTTTGTAGAGCGTCCTGAACAAAACTTTCTATAACAAAATGCCGTTCTGCCGCTCTGGATGTCTTGCCTGTTGGGTCATCTGCCTTAACTGGCAGACATTGAAGATAACATTTAATTTCTGCTTTCTCTTGGCATCTTCTGTTCATTACCAGCTCTGCCCACGAAAATCTATAGAAGACGAGTGAGACAAATGAGCATCTGCTAAACATGGCAGAATTGGCATGTGTCTGTTCTCGTAGGACAGATCCATGCCGATTTGTATCTCTGACACCTTACATGCCACCCCTGGCCTTCTCCGTAAATCCAGTAAGTCACCCCCCCCCCCCACACCTCCATTGGGTACGGGGGGTTGGTGGGGATTCACCTGGCGTTGTGTCTCTTCGGACGTCTGCTTCCTTCCAAACCCTAAATGCCCTCGGAAAACAAGCACAGGCTCTAATTAAATTATCTGGATGGTGTGCGTTACAGAATTGTTGTCTGTTGGTTGGCAGTGGATCTCAGGATATGCGTTGTACCTTCTGTCACAACTCCGTTCACATCCAAGAACGAGACTTGTACACTGGGCTTATTCTGACTGTTGGCTCAACATATGGTGGAATCTTTGGCAACGACAAGTCCAAATCAATTATACATGAAAGTATGGAATATTAAAAAGAGTAAAATTTAAATTAAAATAATAATCAGCAATGTGCGATAAAAGAGGGAACCTGAGTGTATCACCTTTCATGTACCTACTGGGGGGGGGGGGGGGCGCAATGTGTGATCCTTGTAGTAGGGAGACAGGTGAGAGGATGGAGGAGTCCTAGTTCTAGACACTTATGTGTTTTAATGATTGTTCACATGTATAGTGAGTGAGGGGAGAAGAAACAAGAGAGAGAAGACAGATGGCTGAACATAGGAATGACACTGAGGATTATCTGCGTATAGATACAACATACCAAATATATGTGATACTTACTACATCAAATAGAGATGTGCATATACAGTATATTCAGGAGGCTGCACTATTATGATAGATAGAGAGATAGATAGAGAGAGATAGAGAGATAGAGAGATAGAGAGATAGAGAGATAGAGAGAGAGATAGATAGATAGATAGATAGATAGATCTACTTTGGGGAAAATAATCTGTTTTTTAAAGGCTAGATAGATAGAGACATACATATAGATAGATAGATAGATAGATAGATAGATAGATAGATAGATATGTAGCGGGGTGTCACTTTAAGGAGCTCCAAAGACTACCCTACCCAGTGTGCAGCGGGACACCCAGGGTGCATTGCCCGGCGCAAGGTCTGCTGGAGAAGGGCTTTATAAGGAGGAGCGGAGCGCATGCGGGACTCTTTGGACACCGCCCCCCCCCCCCTCCCTAGCAAGTGGAACCAACGGCGAGTCTACCGTTGGACTGGGCCTAGGAATTTGGGCCTTGAGATCCAGAGAGCTCTCCGACCTTCACGGGAGAACCCGGGTGTCGTTTCGTCCATCATCCCCTCAAGGACTGTCGGGAGGACCAGAAACTACCGGTGGTGGCGTGAGACTGTGTGCTGAAGCCTCAGCCACGCAAGTCGGTTGTACAGACTGGTCCGGTCGGGTGAGAGAGCACCTGCTCAGAGATTAACTGACTAATTTCAGGCCCAGTGCCTTTAGTTCAGAGACCACCGTTGCTAGAGTGTTATATTGCACACCTGAGGGACAGTGTGCTTTGCAGCGTTAACTAAACTCTTTAGTACATGCCAAGAAGTTAACTGTTTTGTTGCCTGTGGATTACAAATAACCTACAAAGTGCACCACCATTGCTAGCGAAGATCCTTCCCAACGGAAGCACCATATCTGCAATAGTCAGGCCTGACTGTAGAACTTTAGACATTGTTTGGGCGCCATCTTGCCCACGAGGGGGAAGCTCACGAGCATAGTTAAATTACATTTAGTGTGTGTAATTGCTATTGTAACTCAGTGTCTGTTATATGCTGAATAGCTAACATTGCAGGGCTCTGCATATGCACATGTATTACTGTTTAACTTGATATTTCATAACCAGTAAAAAAGTACTTGTGGTTAAGCCAATCTACTGTGTGTTTGCATGTTTATTGTGGCATTGTGGATCCCATAGCTAACGGGTCTCATAATCCCATTCTTACTTCTATCTGTGCCGAGGGAAGTTAGAGCCAGTTCTGGGGGTTGACAGCAGTGTGTACAGGCCCAAAAATCGATACCAGCAGCCCTTTTAACTGGGGGTATTGCTACAGATAGATAGAGAGATAGATAGATAGATCTACTTTGGGGGAAAGAATCAGTTTTTTATAGACTAGATAGATAGAGACATACAGTGGGTACGGAAAGTATTCAGACCCCCTTAAATTTTTCACTCTTTGTTATATTGCAGCCATTTGCTAAAATAATTTAAGTTCATATTTTCTCCTCATTAATGTACACACAGCACCCCATATTGACAGAAACACAGAATTGTTGACATTTTTGCAGATTTATTAAAAAAGAAAAACTGAAATATCACATGGTCCTAAGTTTTCAGACCCTTTGCTCAGTATTTAGTATTTGCACCCTTTTGATTATGGAGGCCACTGTGCTCTTAGGAACCTTAAGTGCAGCAGGAATTTTTTGTAACCTTGGCCAGATCTGTGCCTTGCCACAATTCTGTCTCTGAGCTCTTCAGGCAGTTCCTTTGACCTCATGATTCTCATTTGCTCTGACGTGCACTGTGAGCTGTAAGGTCTTATATAGACAGGTGTGTGGCTTTCCTAATCAAGTCCAATCAGTATAATCAAACACAGCTGGACTCAAATGAAGGTGTAGAACCATCTCAAGGATGATCAGAAGAAATGGACAGCACCTGAGTTAAATATGAGTGTCACAGCAAAGGGTCTGAATACTTAGGACCATGTGATATTTCAGTTTTTTTTTTTTAATAAGTCTGCAAAAATGTCAACAATTCTGTGTTTTTCTGTCAATATGGGGTGCTGTGTGTACATTAATGAGGAAAAAATTTACTTAAATGATTTTAGCAAATGGCTGCAATATAACAAAGAGTGAAAAATTTAAGGGGGTCTGAATACTTTTCGTACCCACTGTACATACATATATACATAGAGATACATAGACACTGTAGATAGATAGAAAAGGTATTAGATAGATAGATACATACATACATACTGTAAATAGATAGAATAGGTATGGGAAAAAAAGATATAGATAGATACTGTAGTTAGAAAGATAGATACTGTAGATAGAGAGATAGATACTGTAGATAGAGAGATAGATAGAGAGACACATAGAGAGACACATAGAGAGACACATAGAGAGATACATAGAGAGATACAGTGTCAGGTCACCTGTGGCCAGATGACAGATGCACACCGTAGGGGGTCAGGAGTGCACCACAAGGTAGTGAACCCTATGGCTGACTGCTGCGGATAGGAAACTAGGTGGTTGTGGAAAGCAGGACCAGAGGAGCACAACCGGGATCCTACAGGAAGCTACAGCCGAGATTCCCCAGGGCGCAGAGTCTAAGACCCAGCAGGTCTTTTCCAGAGCCTCTAGTGGTGAGGATGTTACGCTGCAGCTAGGTCCAGGTCGCGACCCCTAGAGTCTCTTAGCTCACGCCTTGTAGGGAAGGAGGAAAGAGGGGAAGCAGCAGCTCAGGATACAAGAATAGCGAAGGACAAGCCGAAGGTCAAGGGTCACAAGCAGACAAGGATAAACGAAGGACAAGCCGAAGGTCAAGGGACACAAGCAGACAGGGATAGTCAGGAACAAGCCAATATCGGAACAGAGAGACAGACGTAGCACAAGGCAGGAAGGAACCCAAACACACAATGCTTAACAAACACGTTTATCAGCAATGCAGACTTGCAGTGCACAGGTTAATATAGTGTTCTGTGATAGGGCCTGGGGTGGAGTCAGGCTGGGAGGAGATTATAAAGGCAGCCAGGTGAGAGAGAGTCTGGCCTCTAAGATGAACACATGAGGAGGAAGGTAAGCTGACAGACAAACATTACTGCATATCCATGACAGTACCCTCCATCTTATGGGCCCTCCCCCGCTTGGGCCCAGGCTTAAAGGGAAATCTCAGATGAACCCTCCTCAACAGATGAGGTGCAACGACCTCAGATGCAGCGATCCAAGACGCCTCCTCAGGACCAAAACCTCTCCAATGCACAAGGTACTGAAGAATACCTCCGCAGAGCCGAGAATCCAGAACTTGTCTAACCTCGTACTTTAGATTATCCTCAGAGACCAGAACCGAGGTAGGGAGATGACAAGAAGATCTACTGAGGACCAAAGGCTCTCTAGGAATAGGCAAGGGCATGAGAGGATCAACAGGAATCTGAGGAGGGTCCCCTAGACCCTTAAAGATGAACTGGTCATCTAGCACAGGACCATCAGACTGGGCAGATGTCAGTGGAACCCTGAAGTCAGGTTGGTTAGAAGGTGACATGTCACAGGAGTCAAGCTGAATAGCTGAAAGACAAGCAGAATGTCCTGAACAAGAAAAAGTAGGAGGCTCACTGGACATAGGCTGGACTGGCATAACTAGTACAGAGGCCGAGTGAATAGCAGAGTCAGGTGTAGCGACTACCTGAATCGCATCGCAAGACGTAGCGACTGCAGAACTTGTAGACAAGCTAGCCTGGCTGTGCGTCCAAGGGTGATTAGGGACAGACAAATGTAAATGGTTATGCAACCTGAAATGAATGACCGGCTCAGGTTCACAGGGGGCAACCTTGGGTAGGCAGGATGAGGAACAGGAGGAACCCCAAGCCAGGATCTGTCCAGTAGTCCAGTCCACGTGAGGAGAATGGAGCCGTAACCATGGGAGACCCAAAATTATAGGAGTTGAGGCCTTGGGTAAGATAAGGAAGGAAATCCACTCCTGGTGGAGTGTCCCTACCGACATCTTAACAGGGAGGGTCTGGAAGCGGATAGGTCCCCATGGGAGAACAGTACTATCAATCGCCAAGACCACCAATGGCGTGGTGAGGGGCAAGAGAGCAAGTCTCATGGACGATGCGATTTCCCAGTCCATGAAATTACCAGCGGCTCCGGAATCCAGATATGCTGAGACCGAATGAGAAGAAGCACCAACATGAAGGAACACAGAAAGCAGAAGACGAGAAGGGGAAGGTGATATTTCTGGGTCCAATACTCCACTTTCCAGCTGAAGTGGACCCGAACGTTTTTCTGGACAAAGAGAGCAAGTGTCACGAAAATGACCTTTGCCCCCACAGTAAAGACACAGACCAATAGTTCTGCGCCTAGCACGTTCCTCGGGTAATAGCCTGGTTCGACCCAGCTGCATGGGTTCCTCAGCTGGTAGGAGATGCTCTACGGGTCGAAGAAAGGGGAGCTCAGGCTGACTAAGAACCAAGGAGTGCTGGCATTGCTTTTCTAGGGTCCTCTCCTGAAAGCGAATATTGATCTGGTTACAAAAGGAGATAACTCCGCCCAGATCAGTGGGGATGGTTCTTCCTGCTAATTCATCCTTCACTCTATCAGAGAGGCCATGCAAAAAAGTTGCGACTAAGGCCTCATTGTTCCAGCTCAACTCAGCCGACAGTATGCGGAAATGAAGGGCATACTGTCCCACTGAAGCAGACTCTTGGCGGAGACGTAGAAGGGCGCTGGCCGCTGAAGAGACACGAGCCGGTTCTTCAAAGATATTCCGAAAAAGTTTCAAGAAGCCAGACAGGCTAGAAACCACTTGATCATTCAGTTCCCACAGAGGGGCTGCCCAGGCTAAAGCTTCACCAGAGAGGAGGGAAATTATATAGGCTACCTTTGCCCTATCAGACATAAAGTTTTGAGGCTGAAGCTCAAAATGAATCGTGCATTGGCTAAGGAACCCCCTGCAGGCCTTGGAGTCCCCAGAGAAACGGGACGGAGCTGGCAGTTGTAGTGAATGTGTGGCTGCGACTGCGGCCGGAATAGGTGCAGCAGCTGGTAGTGGTTGAGATTGTTGAACCGGGGGTCCTAATGAGGCCTGAACCTGTTCAAAACGGGAGGCCAAATCCTGAAGGAATCGCATGACCTGGGTCTGATTAGATTCCTGGGTCTCAAGTCTGCGGACTATGCCCTGCAATGGATCATCTGCGGGGAGCGGCACATCAGCCGCGTCCATGGCTGATCAAACTGTCAGGTCACCTGTGGCCAGATGACAGATGCACACCGTAGGGGGTCAGGAGTGCACCACAAGGTAGTGAACCCTATGGCTGACTGCTGCGGATAGGAAACTAGGTGGTTGTGGAAAGCGGGACCAGAGGAGCACAACCGGGATCCTACAGGAAGCTAGAGCCGAGATTCCCCAGGGCGCGGAGTCTAAGACCCAGCAGGTCTTCTCCAGAGCCTCTAGTGGTGAGGATGTTATGCCGCAGCTAAGTCCAGGTCGCGACCCCTAGAGTCTCCTAGCTCACGCCTCGTAGGGAAGGAGAAAAGAGGGGAAGCAGCAGCTCAGGATACAAGAATAGCGAAGGACAAGCCGAAGGTCAAGGGTCACAAGCAGACAAGGATAAACGAAGGACAAGCCGAAGGTCAAGGGACACAAGCAGACAGGGATAGTCAGGAACAAGCCAATATCGTAACAGAGAGACAGACGTAGCACACGGCAGGCAGGAACCCAAACACACAATGCTTAACAAACACGTTGATCAGCAATGCAGACTTGCAGTGCACAGGTTAATATAGTGTTCTGTGATAGGGCCTGGGGTGGAGTCAGGCTGGGAGGAGATTATAAAGGCAGCCAGGTGAGAGAGTCTGGCCTCTAAGATGAACACATGGGAAGGAAGGTAAGCTGACAGACAAACACTACTGCATATCCATTAGACTTGTGCACAACGGAAAAATTTGTTCCGTTTCGGTTCGTTTCTTTCCGGTCCTGTTGATTCGTAATCATTCGTAATTTTGCTAGACGGGATTTTTCGTGTTCGGACTCATTCGTATTTTTGCAAGCGACATTTTTCGTTGAATTTTTTGTTGCTTTATAATTCGTACTTTCGGTAGAGTACGTTGTTTTTCGTTGATTCTGGACACAACTCCTACTTTCGTAACTTTTTTTGGGTTCGTTGATTCGTAATTTTCCGTGTCTCTCTCACAACGACGCTGCCTATTATGCCTAATGTGCTTCGAATGGATTTGTACTTTTCTAAATACATAGCGGTTATTTGTAACGATTCGAAATCTCGTATTTTACTTTTGTTTTTTACATGCGGCTATAGGCTCCGCCCCTGTACACCATTTTGAGAGGGTTCAGCACGGTGAGGGAGAAGCAGAGAGCAGAGCAGAGTGTTATTGTGCTTCGAATGGATTCGAAATCTCGTATTTTACTTTCGTTTTTTACATGCGGCTATAACCTCCGCCCCTGTACACCATTTTGAGAGGGAGTTCAGCACGGTGTGGGAGAAGCAGAGAGCAGAGCAGAGTGAGTGTTATTGTGCTTCGTATGGATTCGTACATTCGTAACTTTTTCATAACGAATTATGCCGAAGACATTCGGGCATTCGCTATTTGCGGTATAATTTATTTCGGATTCGGTCTTATTCGTAATTGCTTTGTTCGGAAATTCGAATGCTTCCGAATGTCGGAAAGTTGCTAAATTCGGACGAATTTCAATTCGTTACGAAACGAATTGCACAAGCCTAATATCTATGACATACAGAGATATAAAGATACATAGATACTGTAGATAGATGGAATAGGTATAGGATAGATACTATAGGTAGATAACGACTGCACAAATTACCTTTTTTTGGCTGTGTTTTGGGATGGGGGAGGAATCTAAATAGGTGAACCTTGTGTGTATTAAAATATCAAAACTATCAGTTTGATAAACATTTGTGTAATTATGCTATATGGCCAAAAGTATGTGAACCCCTTCCAAATTACTAAGATCAGGTGTTCCCAGTGAAGGGTATCGGTAACACTACATCATACAAAGACATTTTAGACAATTGTGCTCCTCCAACCATGTGGTAACACTTTTGGGACTTTTGGTAACACCAGGACTGTGTTCCTGTACAAAGACAGCTTGTATATAAAATGCACTTTTTATCTTTTGAAAAGTGTTTTCCAGTGCTAAACCTTTCATCCAAATTCTAAATTGCTGCATTTGTAAATTTTAAAAGGCAATATAAAGGAATAGTAGTGGTAAAGAAAAAAGCACTTGTGGATTTAATTAACCTTTTTTGGGGGTTAATTCTCCTTTAAGGGGGTGTGGCAGGGGCGTGTCCTATGCCTACATACGTTTTCTACTAGGTGTCCCTCATTCCTATCTCAAAATGTTGGGAGGTATGCAGAGGGACAATCCAAATTATCTGTATAATCTCTCGGTCCTGGGCTTTCCAAAACTAGGACTTGTGGGGATTAGTGATGAGCCGAACACCCCCGGGTTCGGTTCGCACCAGAACCCGCGAACGGACCGAAAGTTCGCACGAACATTAGAACCCTATTAAATACAATGGATGCGAACGTTCGGATTCTAAAGTGCTAATTATTAGGCTTGTGCAATTCGTTTCGTAACAAATTGAAATTTGTCCGAATTTAGCAACTTTCGGACATTCGGAAGCATTCGAATTTCCGAACAAAGCAATTACGAATAAGACCGAATCCGAAATAAATTATACCGCAAATAGCGAATGCCTGAATGTCTTCGGCATAATTCGTTATGAAAAAGTTACGAATGTACGAATCCAAACGAAGAACAATAACACTCACTCTGCTCTGCTCTCTGCTTCTCCCACACCGTGCTGAACTCCCTCTCAAAATGGTGTACAGGGGCGGAGGTTATAGCCGCATGTAAAAAACGAAAGTAAAATACGAGATTTCGAATCCATTCGAAGCACAATAACACTCTGCTCTGTTCTCTGCTTCTCCCTCACCGTGCTGAACCCTCTTAAAATGGTGTACAGGGGCGGAGCCTATAGCCGCATGTAAAAAACGAAAGTAAAATACGAGATTTCGAATCGTTACAAATAACCGCTATGTATTTAGAAAAGTACAAATCCATTCGAAGCACATTAGGCATAATAGGCAGCGTCGTTGTGAGAGAGACACGGAAAATTACGAATCAACGAACCCAAAAAAAGTTACGAAAGTAGGAGTTGTGTCCAGAATCAACGAAAAACAACGTACTCTACCGAAAGTACGAATTATAAAGCAACAAAAAATTCAACGAAAAATGTCGCTTGCAAAAATACGAATGAGTCCGAACACGAAAAATCCCGTCTAGCAAAATTACGAATGATTACGAATCAACAGGACCGGAAAGAAACGAACCGAAACGGAACAAATTTTTCCGCTGTGCACAAGTCTACTAATTATAACGACTATTATCCATGTTATTGTCCGAAACAGAGTTTGGGAACCCGGCTTCTGCACCAGGGGACATGTATCAATGCAAAAAGAAGTTTTAAAAACGGACGTTTTCCGGGAGCAGTCATTTTAATGATGCATAAAGTGAAAAAAAAAAAGTCAAATATTCCTTTAAATATTGTACCTGGGGGGTGTCTAAAGTATGCCTGTGAAGTGCCACGTGTTTCCCGTGTTTAGAACTGTCCCTGCACAAAATAACATTTCTAAAGGGAAAAAAGTCATTTAAAACTGCTTGCGGCTTTAATGCAATGTGTGGTCCCGGTAATATGGATGAAAATCTTTAGGAAAAATGGCATAGCTACCCCATCAACCCCCCCCCCCTACCCCAGCCCATTACCAGCCCCTTTGGGTCTTGTATGGATATTAAGGGGAACCCCGCACACAAAATAAAAAAGGACCTATATACTCTGAACAGCCGTATACAGGCGGTGCATACAAGACAGGGACTGTAGGTTTGTTCTTATGTAGAATCTGTTTATAATTTTGAACAGCTGCATTGTTTAAGTGGAGCTCCATGGCAAATTCCTTTTTTTTAGTTTTTTGTAAAACATAGGGAACGGTTATCACCCCTGTCACATTTTTTTTGCTGTCTGTGCCCCTGTTCAGAACATTTCACCTCACTTTGCGTCCCAATGACAACTGTTTTTGAAATGTGGTGTTTTTATTGAAACAAGGATTGGTGATAAAGCATCAGTAGAGAGGAGACACCTTTCTCCCATATTAATTCTTACAGGAGAGAATTTTCCTTCCAAGGGGTAGATTTCCTCTCACTTCCTGTTGTCTTCTTCCGTTTGCAAGTAGTAGTCGTTTGTAAGTTGGATGTTTGAAAGTAGGGACCTGCCGTATATACTCTGCAGAAATTGGCCCCTTAGGTGTTGGTGTTGGCACAACACTATAAGCACTCACAGTTACTCTTGGTGGGTGCTGGAACGCCCTGCTGTCAACTATTATATCAGGAATTGTAATAACATATAATTGTTGATCAGTGGTAGTAAAAATTGGGCCTTTGATGGTGGTGCTGGTGCCCCAACACTGTAAGGCCTGACAGTTACTCTTGGTGGGCGCAGCAATGGGCCCTGCTGTGAATTATTAGATCAAGAATTGTAATTGCATGCCCCTGTTGAACAGGGGCTGAAAAATTAGGCCTTTGGTGGTGGTGGTGGTGGTGATGGTGGTGCTGGTGCCACAACACTGTAAGGCCTGACAGTTACTCTTGGTGGGCGCAGCAATGGGCCCTGCTGTGAATTATTAGATCAAGAATTGTAATTGCATGCCCCTGTTGAACAGGGGCTGAAAAATTAGGCCTTTGGTGGTGGTGGTGGTGGTGGTGATGGTGGTGCTGGTGCCACAACACTGTAAGGCCTGACAGTTACTCTTGGTGGGCGCAGCAATGGTCCCTGCTGTGAATTATTAGATCAATAATTATAATTGCATGCCCCTGTTGAACAGGGGCTTAAAAATTGGGCCTTTGGTGGTGGTGGTGGTGGTGGTGGTGGTGGTGTTGGTGGTGCTGGTGCCACAACACTGTAAGGCCTGACAGTTACTCTTGGTGGGCGCAGCAATGGGCCCTGCTGTGAATTATTAGATCAATAATTATAATTGCATGCCCCTGTTGAACAGGGGCTGAAAAATTGGGCCTTAGGCACTGGTGGCACAACACTGCAACCCCTCACAGATACTGTACTTGGAGCACAGCAATGAGGCCTGTTGCAAAGTATTGCATCAAAAATTTTAATTACACGCCCCTGTTAAACAGGGGCTGAAAAATTGGGCCTTAGCCACTGGTGGCGTCACCCATAAACCAAAATGATCTTCCAAGCTATCATCGTTAATCGTATCATTGAGGAGGAGGAGGAGGAGGATAGCCAGTCAACATAACAGCACAGGCACTCAGCATCAGCATCAGTCTTGAAGGGATGTGACATTTTAAAATCAATTAGTCTGTTATATCAGCATCTGGTGTGTGGTAGCTGGTGGTGATCCAAGACTGGTTCATCTTGATGAAAGTCAGTCGATCAACCGAGTCGGTGGACAGGCGCACCCTGTGATCCGTGACAAATCCTCCAGCAGCACTGAATGTGCGTTCTGAAAGAACGCTGGATGCAGGACAGGCCAGTAGCTCAATTGCATACTGTGCAAGCTCTGGCCAGTGATCCATCCTCAAGACCCAGTAAGCCAGAGGATTTTCGGTGGGGAAGGTGTCCAAGTCTGACCTTGCCCCTAGGTATTCCTGCACCATGTATATCAGACGCTGGCGATGGTTGCTGGAACCGATCATACTTTGGGGCTGCGGACTAAAGAATTGTCTGAACGCATCGGTCAGACGGCCACCTTCCCCACCGCTCCTTCTTTGACTGCCCGAAGCCTCAGCAACTCGTTGTCCAGGACCAGGAGTTTGTAACCTCCCAGTCTCTGGGAACGCGTTGCACAGACCTTTCTGCAAGGCCTCCCGGAGTTGTCTCATCCTCTGCTCCCTCTGCGACGGTACGATAAGGTCCGCAACCTTACCCTTGTACCGTGGATCAAGGAGAGTGGCCAGCCAGTAATGGTCCCTCTCCTTGATCCGAAGAATACGAGGATCCTTCCGCAGACTTTGCAGGATCAGGGAGGCCATGCAGCGTAGGTTAGCTGAGGCATTCAGTCCGGAGTCCTCTGGGTCACTAAGGACGACATGATCCGCAGCCACCTCCTCCCAGCCACGTACAAGTCCACTGGTTTCTTGGGACTGTAAATCATCCCTAAAAGACTGCTGCTGATGATGCTAAGTGCCAGCCTCCACCTCCATGCTGACACAATCCTCCTCCTCCTCCTCCTCTTCCTGTGCGATGGGTGGGACAGAAGGAACACTGTCTGGGTAAAGGGGGCCTTGAGAGGCAAGGAAGTCCTCCTCTTCCTGCCTCTGTTCTGCCTCAAGTGCCCTGTCCATTATTCCACGCAGCGTGTGCTCCAACAGGTGGACAAGTGGTACAGTGTCACTGATGCATGCACTGTCACTGCTCACCATCCTCGTGGCCTCCTCAAATGGTGCCAGGACAGTGCATGCATCCCTGATCATGCCCCACTGGCGTGGTGAAAAAAACCCGAGCTCCCCTGACCCTGTCCTGGTGCCGTAGTCGCACAGGTACTCATTGATGGCCCTCTGCTGCATGTGCAGCCACTGCAGCATGGCCAACGTTGAGTTCCACCTGGTGGGCATGTCACATATAAGGCGGTTCTTGGGCAGGTTCAACTCCTTTTGAAGCTCAGCCAGGCGAGCACTGGCATTATAAGATCTGCGGAAATGCACACAGACTTTCCTGGCCTGCCTCAGGACATCCTGTAAGCCCGGGTACCTGCCCAAGAACCGCTGCACCACCAGGTTAAGGACGTGAGCCATACAGGGCACATGGGTCAGTTGTCCCTGTCGGAGGGCGGAGAGGAGGTTGGTGCCATTGTCACAAACCACCATTCCTGGCTTAAGCTGGCGTGGCGTCAACCACCTCTCGGCCTGCCCCTGCAGAGCAGACAGGACCTCTGCCCCAGTGTGGCTCCTGTCCCCCAAACACACCAGCGCAAGCACGGCATGGCATCTTTTTGCCTGCGTACTTGCGTAGCCCCTTGAACGCCTACGGAGCACCGCTGGTTCCAAGGACAAACCACAGGAAGAGGCCATGGAGGAAGAAGAAGAGGAGGGGGTGGAGGAGAGAGGTGTGTCACAACCAGTAGTAGCATTTTGGAGGCGTGGCGGTGGAACAACCTCCAACACTACTGCACCTTGTCCTGCATCCTTCCCAGCTGCCAAAAGAGTGACCCAATGGGCCGTGAAAGAAAGGTAACGTCCCTGTCCATGCCTGCTGGACCATGAGTCAGCGGTAATATGCACCTTACCGCTGACCGCCCTGTCCAGCGAGGCCAAGACATTGCCTTCCACATGCCTGTAGAGAGCCGGAATAGCCTTCCGTGCGAAAAAGTGTCGTTTGGGAACCTGCCACTGAGGAACCGCACATTGCACAAACTCACGGAAGGGGGCCGAGTCTACCAACTGAAAAGGCAGCAGTTGAAGCGCTAGCAATTTAGCCAAGCTAGCATTCAACCGCTGGGCATGTGGATGGCTGGGAGTGAACTTCTTTCGACGGTCCAGCAGCTGGGGCAGGGAAATTTGCCTGCTAGAATCGGACGTTGGTGTACTGCTAGCAGAGTGCCCGCAAGTACTTGCCTGTGACACACCTAATTCTACACCTTCATTCCTTTCAGAGCAGGTTTCAGAGAGGAGTGAAGGTATAGTGGGGTTGGAGATCCCAGCTGATGCGGTGCAAGAAGAGGTCAGCTTTGTTCTTTGGTGTGGGTCTTTAAGGTAGGCTTGCCAACGAGCTGCATGGCAGGTCAACATATGTCTGATCAAGCATGTGGTGCCCAAGCGGCTGATGTTTTGGCCACGCGATATACGCTTGAGACATATGTTGCAAACAGCAGCTGTGCGATCTGATGCACTCGCCTCAAAAAAGGCCCACACCAAAGAACTTTTTGCATGACGGGCAGAGGCAGCGCCCTGCACAGGCGGAGCTCTGCGGTGTGATTCCGTCGGTGTGCTGCCCATACGCTGGCCACTCAAGGGCATCCTGCCTCGTTGGAGATGTGCCTCCTCCTCATCCTCCTCCTCCTCCTCTCTCCTATTAGGCACCCACGTGGAGTCAGTGACCTCATCATCCCCTCCCTCCTCATCACTGGAGCCAATCTGGCAATATGCTGCAGCTGCTGGAGCATGACTGCCAGATTGGTGTCCTTCTTGAGCATCCCCTCTCTCTGCTCTCACGCTGCTGCCTTCCTCTAGCTGGGTATCATCATCAGATCCTTCCAAACGCTGGGCATCCTCCTGGAGCATGTACCCAACACTGTGCTCAAACAGTTCGGGGGACTCCTCAGGAGGAGGGCATGGTGGGTCTAGGGAAGGATTGACTAATGAAGATAATGATACCAGAGAAGAGGACGCTTTGGCAGCTGCTTTGCCAGTACCCTGAGCCTGGGTGAGAGAGGATGAGAAGGATGAGGTGGGCTTGGTCATCCACTCTACCAAGTCTTCGGCATGATGTGGCTCAACATGTCCAGCTGCCGAAAAGAAGGACAAGCGTGTCCCATGGCCATGTGCTGATGACAATGCACCGCGTACACGACCAGCACTGTTGCCCCCAGACACAGAGCCTGCTTGCCCTCTTTTTTTGCCTCCTGACTGTCTGCCTCTCCTTGGTTGCCTTCCAGACATTTTAATGGATGGCCTGCAGGGAGATGGGAAAAACAGCAATAAGGGCTACCTTCAGGTGTATACTGTGCAGGAGGCTTAGCAACAATGACACTGACACTGTCCCCTGCCTATCCTTCTCTGTCCCTAAACACAAGGATTGAAAATATGGTTCAGCAAAATAGTTTTAGAACAGAATAGCACCCTGACACTTTCCCTCACTGTCCTACTCTGTCCCTCCCTACAAACAAGATTTAGCACAGAATAGCACACTGATAATTTCTACGAGTGTCCTTCTCTGTCCCTAAACTCAAGGATTGAAAATATGGAACAGCAAATTTGGTTTAGAACAGAACAGCACACTGTCAGTTTCACTCACTGTACCTCTCTGTCCCTCAACTCAAGGATTGAAAATATGGTTCAGCAAAATAGTTTTAGAACAGAATAGCACACTGACACTTTCCCTCACTGTACCTCTCTGTCCCTCAACTCAAGGATTGAAAATATGGAACAGCAAATTTGGTTTAGAACAGAACAGCACACTGTCAGTTTCACTCACTGTACCTCTCTGTCCCTCAACTCAAGGATTGAAAATATGGTTCAGCAAAATAATTTTAGAACAGAATAGCACACTGACACTTTCCCTCACTGTACCTCTCTGTCCCTCAACTCAAGGATTGAAAATATGGAACAGCAAATTTGGTTTAGAACAGAACAGCACACTGTCAGTTTCACTCACTGTACCTCTCTGTCCCTCAACTCAAGGATTGAAAATATGGTTCAGCAAAATAGTTTTAGAACAGAATAGCACACTGACACTTTCCCTCACTGTACCTCTCTGTCCCTCAACTCAAGGATTGAAAATATGGAACAGCAAATTTGGTTTAGAACAGAACAGCACACTGTCAGTTTCACTCACTGTACCTCTCTGTCCCTCAACTCAAGGATTGAAAATATGGTTCAGCAAAATAATTTTAGAACAGAATAGCACACTGACACTTTCCCTCACTGTACCTCTCTGTCCCTCAACTCAAGGATTGAAAATATGGAACAGCAAATTTGGTTTAGAACAGAACAGCACACTGTCAGTTTCACTCACTGTACCTCTCTGTCCCTCAACTCAAGGATTGAAAATATGGTTCAGCAAAATAATTTTAGAACAGAATAGCACACTGACACTTTCCCTCACTGTACCTTTCTGTCCCTCAACTCAAGGATTGAAAATATGGAACAGCAAATTTGGTTTAGAACAGAACAGCACACTGTCAGTTTCACTCACTGTACCTCTCTGTCCCTCAACTCAAGGATTGAAAATATGGTTCAGCAAAATAATTTTAGAACAGAATAGCACACTGACACTTTCCCTCACTGTACCTCTCTGTCCCTCAACTCAAGGATTGAAAATATGGAACAGCAAATTTGGTTTAGAACAGAACAGCACACTGTCAGTTTCACTCACTGTACCTCTCTGTCCCTCAACTCAAGGATTGAAAATATGGTTCAGCAAAATAATTTTAGAACAGAATAGCACACTGACACTTTCCCTCACTGTACCTCTCTGTCCCTCAACTCAAGGATTGAAAATATGGAACAGCAAATTTGGTTTAGAACAGAACAGCACACTGTCAGTTTCACTCACTGTACCTCTCTGTCCCTCTCTGTCCCTCAACTCAAGGATTGAAAATATGGTTCAGCAAAATAGTTTTAGAACAGAATAGCACACTGACACTTTCCCTCACTGTACCTCTCTGTCCCTCAACTCAAGGATTGAAAATATGGAACAGCAAATTTGGTTTAGAACAGAACAGCACACTGTCAGTTTCACTCACTGTACCTCTCTGTCCCTCAACTCAAGGATTGAAAATATGGTTCAGCAAAATAGTTTTAGAACAGAATAGCACACTGACACTTTCCCTCACTGTCCTACTCTGTCCCTCCCTACAAACAAGATTTAGCACAGAATAGCACACTGATAATTTCTACGAGTGTCCTTCCCTGTCCCTAAACTCAAGGATTGAAAATATGGAACAGCAAAATTGGTTTCGAACAGAATAGCACACTGACACTTTCCCTCACTGTACCTCTCTGTCCCTACAAACAAGATTTAGCACAAAATAGCACACTGACACTTTCCCTCACTATACCTCTCTGTCCCTACAAACAAGATTTAGCACAAAATAGCACACTGACACTTTCCCTCACTGTACCTCTCTGTCCCTAAACTCAAGGATTGAAAATATGGTTCAGCAAGATTGGTTTAGAACAGAATAGCACACTGACACTTTCCCTCACTGTACCTCTCTGTCCCTACAAACAAGGATTAGCACAGAATAGCACACTGTCACTGACACTCTCCCTACCTATCCTTATCTGTCCCTAAACACAAGGAATCCAGGATTATGTAAAGGAAAAATAATGCCACTGTCCCTGCCTATGCTTCTCTTTCCCTACTCCGGTCCGGAACACACTACACAAGGCCGCCGCGCTGGCGGCCTTTTATAGTGTGGGGCGTGTACTAAACCCCCTCAGCAATAATTGGCCACAGGCATCCTGCCTGTGGCCAATCATTGCTCTCCTCGCTGCCGGCGCTGTGATTGGCCAAGCATGCGGGGTCACAGTGCATGCTTGGCCAATCACAGCGCCTGGATGACACTGCGATGGCGTAGTGCATTGTGGGCCGTTCGCGTCACTCGAATTTGGCGCGAACGGCCCAAATAGTTCGATTCGAACACGAAGCTCATCCCTAGTGGGGATTAGGGATGAGCCGAACACCTTCCGGTTCGGTTCGCACCAGAACCTGCGAACGGACCGAAAGTTCGCACAAACTTTAGATCCCCGTTAAAGTCTATGGGACTCGAACGTTCGGAATCAAAAGTGCTTATTTTAAAAGGCGAATATGCAAGTTGTCCTAAAAATGGTTTGGGGACCCGGGTCCCGCCCCAGGGGACATGTATCAATGCAAAAAAAAGTTTTAAAAACGGCCGTTTTTCGGGAGCAGTGATTTTAATGATGCTTAAAGTGAAAAAAAAAAGTGAAATATTCCTTTAAATATCGTACCTGGGGGGGTGTCTATAGTATGCCTGTGAAGTGGTGCGTGTTTCCCGTGTTTAGAACTGTCCCTATACAAAATTAAATTTCTAAAGGGAAAAAAAGTCATCTAAAACTCCTTGCGGCTTTAATGTAATGTGTGATCTCGACAATATGGATGAAAATAATTCAGAAAATCGGCATGGGTACCCCCCTCCCCCCCCCCCCCCCACAGCAAATTTGGGTCTTGTATGGATATTAAGGGGAACCCCACACCCAAATTAAAAAAAGGAAAGGCGTGGGGCCCCCAGGCCCTATATACTCTGAACAGCAGTATACAGGCGGTGCAAACAAGACAGGGACTGTAGGTTTGTTGTTAAATAGAATCTGTTTGTAATTTTGAACTGGTACATTTTTAAAGTGTAGCTCCAGCCAAAAAATATATTTTTAAGCTTTTTGGAAAACATAGGGAAGGGTTATTATCCCTGTAACATTTGTTTTGCTGTCTATGCACCTTTTCAGAAGATTTCACCTCACTTTCTGTCCCAATGACAAATGTTTTTTGAAAATTTGGGGTTTTTAGTGAAACAAGGATTGGTGATAAAGCATCAGTGGAGAGGAGACACCTTTTTCCCATATTAACTCTTACAGGAGAGAATTTCCCTTCCTAGGGGTAGATTTCCTCTCACTTCCTGTTGTCTCCTTCCGTTTGCAAGTAGGAGTCATTTGTAAGTTGGATGTTTGAAAGTAGGGGCCTGCCCTATATACTCTGCAGAAATTTGGGCCTTAGGTGTTGGTTTTGCCACAACACTCTAAGCCCTCACAGTTACTCTTGGTGGGTGCTGGAACGCCCTGCTGTGAACTATTATATCAAAAATTATAATTACATGCCATTGTTGAACAGTGGTAGAAAAATTGGGCCTTTGATGGTGGTGGTGCTGGTACCACAGCAACTCCCCCTTTATGCTGCAAAGACACTACTGCCATAGTGCAGCAGTAGTGACGGGATGTTGTGTAAAACACCCTGCAGGTGTACTACGGAAGTAGTGCCTTTGCTTCATAAGGGGGAGTGGTTGGGAATGGTAAAACTGTGGCTCAGCTGCATATTTTTACTGCCCCCCCCCCCAAACACAAAAGAAATCAAGACTTAACAGTTAGCATCTCACTGTGCACTGCCAATCATAAGTGGAGGCATTACCCACAGCCACACATATACCTGGATAAATGTATACATGTGGCTGTGGAGCAGGGAATGTCTTGACCACTAATGATTGGCAGGGCATGACGGCGGGCTCGGGGGGCCCTGTCAGGTAGGCTAAACGGGGCTACATGATGGCCTTTGGTGGCGGTGGTGGTGGTGGTGTTGCCACAATACTGTAAGCCCTCAGTTACTCTTGGTGGGCGCAGGAATGGGCCCTGCTGTGAAATATTATATCAAGAATTGTAATTACATGCACCTGTTGAACAGGGGCAGAAAAATTGGGCCTTTGGTGGTGGTGGTGTTGCCACAACACTGTAAGCCCTCACAGTTACTCTTGGTGGGTGCAGGAATGGGCCCTGCTGTGAAATATTAGATCAAGAATTGTAATTACATGTCCCTGTTGAACAGGGGCAGAAAAATTGGGCCTTAGGCACTGGTGGCACAACACTGCAACCCCTCACAGTAACTCATGTTGGAGCGCAGGAATGAGCCCTGCTGCAAAATTTTGCATCAAAAATCGTCATTACACGCCCCTTTTAAACAGGGGCAGAAAAATTGGGCCTTAGGCACTAGTGCTGGTCCCACAACACTGCAACCCCTCACAGATACTCTAGTTGGAGCGCAGGAATGAGCCCTGCTGCACAGTATTGCATCAAAAATTGTAATTACACGCCCCTGTTAAACAGGGGCAGAAAAATTGGGCCTTAGGCACTGGTGCTGGTCCCACAACACTGCAACCCCTCACAGATACTCTAGTTGGAGTGCAGGAATGAGCCCTGCTGCACAGTATTGCATCAAAAATTGTAATTACACGCCCCTGTTAAACAGTGGCTGAAAAATTAGGCCTTAGGCACTGGTGCTGGTGCCACAACACTGCAACCCCTCACAGATACTCTAGTTGGAGCGCAGGAATGAGCCCTGCTGCACAGTATTGCATCAAAAATTGTAATTACACGCCCCTGTTAAACAGGGGCTGAAAAATTGGGCCTTAGGCACTGGTGCTGGTGCCACAACACTGCAACCCCTCACAGATGCTCTAGTTGGAGTGCAGGAATGAGCCCTGCTGCAAAGTATTGCATCAAAAATTGTAATTACACGCCCCTGTTAAACAGGGGCTGAAAAATTGGGCCTTGGCCACTGGTGACGGCGTCCAGAACCAAAAATGTTCTTACAAGCTATCAGCATGATCATTGAGGAGGAAGAGGATAGTCACTCAGCATAACAGGATAGTCACTCAGCATCAGCATATGCAGTCTTGAAGGAATCAGACATTTAAAAAAATATCTGCATCAGGTGCTTGGTAGCTGGTGGTGATCAAGACTGATTCATTTTTATGAAGGTCAGTCGATCGACCGAGTTGGTGGACAGGCGCACCCTGTGATCGGTTTAAAAGCCTCCAGCAGCACTGAATGTGCGTTCCGAAAGAACGCTGGATGCAGGACAGGCCAGTAGCTCGATTGCATACTGTGCAAGCTCTGGCCAGTGATCCATCCTCAAGACCCAGTAACCCAGAGGATTTTCGGTGGGAAAGGTGTCCAAGTCTGATCTTGCCCCTAGGTATTCCTGCACCATGTAAAACAGACGCTGGCGATGGTTGCTGGAACCGATAATACCTTGGGGCTGCGGACTAAAAAATTGTCTGAACGCATCGATCAGATGGCCACCTTCTCCACCGCTCCTTCTTTGACTGACCGAAGCCTCAGCAACATGTTGTCCAGGACCAGGAATTTGTAACCTCCCAGTCTCTGGGAACACGTTGCACAGACCTTTCTGCAAGGCCTCCCGAAGATGTTTCATACTCTGCTCCCTCTGCGACGGCAAGATAAGGTCTGCAACCTTACCCTTATAATGTGGATCAAGGAGGGTTGCCAGCCAGTAATGATCCCTCTCCTTGATAGCACGAATACGAGGATCCTTCCGCAGGCTTTGCAGGATCAGGGAGGCCATGCAGCGTAGGTTTGCTGAAGCATTCAGTCCGGAGTCCTTTGGGTCACTCAGGACGACATGATCCGCAGCCACCTCCTCCCAGCCACGTACAAGTCCATGGGTTTCTTGGGACTGTAATTGATCCCTTGAAGACTGCTGCTGATGCTGAGTGCTAGGCTTCACCTCCATGCTGACACAATCCTTCTCCTCCTCCTCCTCCTCCTCCTCCTCATCCTCTTCCTGTGTGATAGGCGGGCCAGCAGGAACACTGTCTGGATAAAGGGTGCCTTGAGAGGTAAGGAAGTCCTCCTCTTCCTCCCTCTGTTCTGCCTCAAGTGCCCTGTCCATTATTCCACGCAGCGTGTGCTCCAACAGGTGGACAAGAGGGACAGTGTCACTGATGCATGCACTGTCACTGCTCACCATCCTCGTGGCCACCCAAATGGTGACAGAACAGTACATGCATCCCTGATCATGACCCACTGGCGTGGCAAAAAACAAAACAAGCTCCCCTGACCCTGTCCTGGTGCCATATTGGCACAGATACTCAATGATTTCCCTCTGCTGCGTGTGCAGCTGCTGCAGCATGGCCAACGTTGGGTTCCACCTGGTGGGCATGGCACAGATTAGGTGATTCTTGGGCAGGTTGTATTCCTTTTGGAGGTCAGCCAGCCGAGCACTGGCATTATATGACCGGCAGAAATGCACACAGAGTTTCCTGGCCTGCCTCAGGACCTCCTGTAAGCCTGGGAACCTGCCCAAGAACCGCTGCACCACCAAGTTAAGGACGTGAGCCAAACAGGGCACATGGGTCAGGTGTCCCTGTCGGAGGGCGGAGAGGATGCCATTGTCGCAAACCACCATTCTTGGCTTCAGCTGGCGTGGCGTCAACCACCTCTGAGCCTGCCCCCTGCAGAGCTGACAGAACCTCTGCCCCAGTGTGGCTCCTGTCCCCCAAGCACACCAGCTCAAGCACCGCATGGCATCTTTTTGCCTACGTAATTGCGTAGCCCCTTGAATGCCTACGGAGCACCACTGGTTCCGAGGACAAAGCACAGGAAGAGGCCATGGAGGAAGAAGAAGAGGAGGGGTGGAGGAGATAGGTGTGTCAGAATCACCAGTAGTAGCATTTTGGAGGCGTGGTGGTGGAACACCCTCCAACACTAGTCACCCAATGCACCGTGAAAGATAGGTAACATCCCTGTCCATGCCTGCTGGACCATGAGTCAGCGGTAATATGCACCTTACTGCTGACCGCCCTGTCCAGTGAGGCCAAGACATTGCCTTCCAAATGCCGGTAGAGAGCCGGAATAGTCTTCCGTGAGAAAAAGTGGCGTTTGGGAACCTGCCACTGAGGAACCGCACATTCCACAAACTCACGGAAGGGGGCAGAGTCTACCAACTGAAAAGGCAGCAGTTGAAGTGCTAGCAATTTAGCCAAGCTAGCATTCAACCGCTTGGCATGTGGATGGCTGGGAGCGAACTTCTTTTGGCGGTGCAGCAGCTGGGGCAGGGAAATTTGCCTGGTACAATCCGACGTTGGTGTACCGATAGCAGATTGCCCGCAAGTACTTGGCTGTGACACACCTAATTCTACACCTTCATTCCTCTCAGTGCAGGTTTCAGAGAGGACTGAAGGTACAGTGGGGTTGGAGATCCCAGCTGATGAGGAGCAAGGAGAGGTGTGGGTCTTTTAGGTACGCTTGCCAACGAACTGCATGGCAGGTCGACATATGTCTGGTCAAGCATGTGGTGCCCAAGCGGGTGATGTTTTGGCCACGCGAGATACGTTTGAGACATACGTTGCAAATAGCAGCGGTGCGATCTGATGCACTCGTCTCAAAAAAGGCCCACACCAAAGAACTTTTGGAATAACGTGCAGAGACATCAGCGCCCTGCACATGCGGAGCTCTGCGGTGTGATGCAGTCGGTGTGCTGCCCTTAAGCTGGCCCCTGAAGGGCATCCTGCCTCGTTGGAGATGTGCCTCCTCCTCCTCCTCCTCTCTCCTATCAGGCACCCACGTGGAGTCAGTGACCTCATCATCCCCTCCCTCCTCACTGGAGCAAACCTGGCAGTATGCTGCAGCTGCTGGAACATGACTGCCAGATTGCTGTCCTTGGGCACCCACTCTCTCTGGGCTCACGTTACTGCCTTCCTCTAGCTGGGTACCATCATCAGAGCCTTCAAAATGCTGGGCATCCTCCTGGAGCATGTACCAAACACTGTGGTCAAACAGTTTGGGGGACTCCTCAGGAGGACATGGTGGGACTAGGAAAGGAGTGACTGATGCCATTGAGCCGAGGGAAGAGGCCGCATTGGCAGCTGCTTTGCCAGACAAAGTACCCTGCGCCTGGGTGAGAGAGGATGAGGAGGATGAGGACGGCTTGGTCATCCATTCTACCAAGTCTTCAGCATGTTGCGGCTTAACACGGCCAGCTGCCGAAAAAAAGGACAAGCGTGTCCCACGGCCACGTGCTGATGAGGATGCACCGTGTCCACGACCAGCACTGTTGCCTATAGACACAGAGCCTGCTTGCCCTCTTTTATTGGCTTGTGACTATCTTCCTCTCCTTGTTGGCCTTCCAGACATACTAATGGCCTGCAGTGAGATGTAGCTGCACAAAGCTGGGATGTATATATATACTGATTATACTGCAGCTAGCAGAATCAACTGCCTGCCTGTAGTATTATTAGTATGAGAACACCAGCAATTGTCTTCAGGTAGCTTTAGGTGCACACTGTGCAAAGGACACAGTACACTAACTGTAAATACTGCAGCTGCCTGCCTGTGGTAGTAATATGATCAGAACACCAGCAATTGTCTTCAGGTACCTTTAGGTGCACACTGTGCAAAGGACACAGTACACTAACTGTAAATACTGCAGCTGCCTGCCTGTGGTATTAATAGGATCAAAAGAACACCAGCAATTGTCTTCAGGTAGCTTTAGGTGCACACTGTGCAACGGACACAGTACACTAACTGTAAATACTGCAGCTGCCTATGGTATTAATATGATCAGAACACCAGCAATTGTCTTCAGGTAGCTTTAGGTGCACACTGTGCAAAGGACACAGTACACTAACTGTAAAAACTGCAGCTGCCTGCCTCTGGTATTAATAGGATCAGAAGAACACCAGCAATTGTCTTCAGGTAGCTTTAGGTGCGCACTGTGCAAAGGACACAGTACACTAACTGTAAATACTGCAGCTGCCTGCCTGTGGTATTAATAGGATCAGAAGAACACCAGCAATTGTCTTCAGGTAGCTTTAGGTGCACACTGTGCAATGGACACAGTACACTAACTGTAAATACTACAGCTGCCTGTGGTATTAATATGATCAGAACACCAGCAATTGTCTTCAGGTAGCTTTAGGTGCACACTGTGCAAAGGACACAGTACACTAACTGTAAATACTGCAGCTACCACAATCACCTGCTTGCCTGTCAGTATATTAGGAAGAGAATAACAGGAACGGATCTAGCTAAACTGAATACAGTGTGTATATACACACAACACCTAGGATGAATATATCTCCTCCATACACTGTAACTGCAACTAACTGACTCACCTGCCTGCTCTATCTAACTGAAATCAAATGACACTGTCTCTCTGTCTATCTCTCTCCGCCGCCGCAACACACTACACAAGGCCGCCACGCAGGCAGCCTTATATAGTGTGAGGCGTGTACTAAACCCCCTGAGCCATAATTGGCCAAAGCCACCCTGGCTTTGGCCAATTACGGCTCTCTGTACAGACGGCGCTGTGATTGGCCAAGCATGCGGGTCATAGTGCATGCTTGGCCAATCATCAGCCAGCAATGCACTGCGATGCCGCAGTGAATTATGGGCCGTGACGCGCCACTCGAATTTGGCGCGAACAGCCCATAATGTTCGCAATTCGGCGAACAACCGAACAGGCGATGTTCGAGTCGAACATGGGTTCGACTCGAACTCGAAGCTCATCCCTAGTGGGGATCCTCAAGTCTTATTCATCTGTTTCCCAGATCTTCGACTCTTATTTATAGAATGAAGCACCTGCTGTCCTATACAAAGAGTTATCCTGATTTCCCCTTGTCTCTGGATCCAAATACTCCCGAACATATTGGATGGATGGATACATTGTTACCAATTTACATATTTTCAGCATTGATACACTCTGTTCTGCAGCATCTTACATAACCAGAGGACATTCTGTCTCAGTCTCCTGCATATTTATGTATTACAATTGTACATAGTAATTAAAATATTTTCCTCCTTCACAGGAGACATTAGAACAGTAACCTGACAAAAGAGCTCCTCTTTTTTGTAGGGCAGCTTCATGAAGTGCTTTGTACATCTAAACTGACCCTATGACCTAAAACCTGAGTAAATTCAGAAAAACTTCCACTCTTTTTTTTTTTTTTTTTTTTTAACAACAAAAAACACAATTTACTGTATTTCCTTCAATATAAAGGAAGGTGACCTCTGACTCTTGTCTATGTGACTACAAAATGACTAAGGTCGCCCTGTGTGCCGGAGCAGAGAGAGGACAAGCATGGTTCCCAAGCTAAACAAATATTGTGTATTATTTTTGTAATCTTTGTGACCTTTGCGTATTTTTACCAGATCTGTACAGTAATGCAGCATAAAACAACTCCTACACTTTGTCTCTGTGGAAGAGCTTTCTGACCGCTCATTGCAGCTCTCTAGACATGTGCAATTCGTTTAGTTCCGAATACGTTTTGACAAATTGGTTAATTCCGAAATTTTCGAATTTCCGAATTTTCTAATTTCCAAAATTACGAATTTCTGAAATTCGGAAATGTGAAAATTCGAGATTTCGTAAATTTAGGAAATTCGAAATTTTGGAAATTCAAAAATTCAAAAATTTTGAAAATCGGAAATTCGAAAGTCTGAAAATTCGAAATTCCAAAATTCAGAATTAGAAATTTTCCTAATTTCTGAATTCCGAATTTCCAAAAAAAGCTAAAAAACAAATGAAACGAAAACGAAAATTAACAAATTTTTCGGCAGTGCACATGTCTACTGCTCTCTTTCCTTGTGTAGGGTGAGTGGTCTTGTCTCCGTCCCCTCCTCCATCAGGGTTCAGCAAAGGATAAACCTTGGATGGACTTCACAGATCTATATTAGAACCAGTATTAAATTAATTAGAAAGGATTTTTTTTTTTTTTAATTAACAAACATGTCTATACTTACCTGCTCTGTGCAATGTAAATGTTTTTGTTTTATTGCCCCCATGGTTATGTTAAAACAGACCTTACCCCCCAACATTCAAAAAAATCCATAATGCATGAACTCTTGTGTGGTGAAAAGGTAGAAGATTGTGAAACCAAACAGTTATTCTATAACTTTTTGAATCTCTTTTCCTGGTCTCTGGAAGCACTTATGATGTAACTAGGGCCTCACAGCAGCCCCCTGGGAAGGCTACATTGCCACTGCATTCCAAAAAGGAGCAAGGGACATTACTACACGTCTTCTGGTCGTGCTCCAGAGTAGAGGACTATTGGAGAGAGGTCCGAAGGCTCACTCAAAAATTTTGTGATCTTGAGATACCGGAGGAACCAACTGTTTTCCTTTTACATAACTTTAAAACACTGGGTAAGACATACAAAAATTCCATTCTGTGCCACCTCTTGAACGTGGCTAAGTCCTGTATTCCTCTTATATGGAAGCAGACCCAACCACCCTCAGTGGGCCTATGGTTTAGGAAGGTGGAAGAAGTGAATAGAATGGAAGACTTAATCTGGACAACCAGGCAGAAGCAAGAGATTTATGTTAAAACATGGACTCCATGGAAACATTTTATTAACTCAGAGGAGGGAAAGACTCTCATGGCTGTGAACCCTACCAATTGAAGGAAGAATGTAATGTCCCCCTTAAAGTGGAGGTCAGCCTTAAAAAAATTTATAACATAAAAATGCTCCAAAAAAATTGGAAAAAATAAATAATTTTTTTTACTTACCAGAAATTGTGGTTGCTAGGCAGATCTTCCTAATCTGCCTCTTCCTAGTCCGCGGCTGGTCTTCGTCCTCTTCACGTTGTCTGCTGGGGAATGGGGTGCGGTGTCTTCTGGTGAATGGGGCGCAGTGTCTTCTGGGAACTGTGTGTATCCCAGAGAACAGCCGCCCATTCAGAAAACGCTGCACGACTCGTGCATGTGCAGTAGGAAACGGGCAATTTACCTGATCACCTGCATTTCATGCAGCCTCCAATATGTAGGCTGTACCACACGTCCTTTGAGAACCCGTATAGGGGAACACTATTGTGACACAAATAATTTAAACGCTAGAAATATTTCGAATGCAACACATCACTTTAGGGAATGTCATCAGGGCGATCTTTCCTCTTTTCGTTTTAGAGGAATAGAACGGTTGTCTCACTCGCCCAGAGGAGGTGACAGGGAGAGAAGACTTTTGGGGAGAGAAGCATGGTGGATTTTTAGATTAAAAACTAGATCCCCTCGGGGGTTAAACCTGAGGTGGGATCTGGACTTGCACTTACATTAAGAATGCCTCTCCCCGGAGTCTCCCCTCTTTTTCTTTCTTTCTTTTTTTTTTTTTTCCTCCTCTGGTGCCCCCTTTTTTCACATACCTGGATTATTATTTTTATCTTTGTATTTAATGTTTTTTGAATTTATTGGTGTATTTTAATTTATATGTGTGTGCGCATGCGTGGCTGCGTGCATACATGTACATATTATCACTATAGGGTGTGTGAAAAATAGTGGCTTACACATGGATCACCCAACATGTATTTCAGCTGATTCCCCTTTTGGATAATTGCCTGCAGTTAATTTAGACAATTAATGGGTGGAGCCAGTGATCCTCAGAGCTACTATTTATTTCACAAGTTTCATGTCTGTAATGTGGTTATGACTAAGGCCTTATAGGCTGAAACGCGTCAACCTTTCCTATTTGCGTTTGTCTACTGTGGCTTGTCAATAAATACATCAATTTTTTTAGAGCAACGACCGGAGTGCGGATCATCTTTTCTTCATTTACTTCCACTGCCTGTTTCCCTTAGTGAGGATGGCGGCGCCGGGACCTGCCACGATCGAGGGATCGGCCTCGGCAGGCCGACATCGTGGGCGAGTAGGACAGGTAAGTGTCCTTATTAAAAGTCAGAAGCTACAGTGTTTGTAGCTGCTGACTTTAAAAAGAAAAAAAATTGCGGCTGGAACACCGCTTTAAAGTGGTTGTAAACCCTCAGGGACAACTTTCACCTACAGGTAAGCCTAGATTAAGGCTTACCTGTAGGTGCTTGCAATATTTCCTTAACCTACACGGTTTAGGAGATATTTGCAAAAAAGACTGTACCGATGTCTACGGCGCATGCGCGCCGTAGACAACGGCACATGCGCCCCGTAGACAACGGCGCTGGCGCACTGAGCGTGCCGTTTCTGAGGGCGATCGTGCCGTCATTGGCGGCTCCCGCGTGCACGCACGGGAGTGACGTCATCGCGGCTCCGGCCAGTCACACAGCCGGAGTCCGCGAACACAGAAGTCACTCCGGGAGACATGGCAGCGACGGAGGAGAGGAACGAGGACCGCTGCGGGGGCTTCGATCTCAGGTAAGTAAATCATAATGAGCTAGTATGCATACTAGCTCACTATGCCTTTGTCTTGCAGGGTGTATTTTTTTTTTTTTTCAGAGGGTTTACTTCCTCTTTAAGACAGTTTAGCTTGGTGAATGAATGCAACTCTACTCATTGGCTCTTGTGGGTGATGGAGGGGGGTTTATTTTATTTTCCCATCTTCGTCCCCCCCCCTTTTTTTTTTTTCCTTTTTCTCTAATTACGGGACTAGGTTGTTTGACCTCTTTGAGTATATGACAGAGAAGGGAAAGATATTTTGAATAACATGATGAAAGTGAATAGATTACTGGATTAACCAGTCTTAGCTTGGCGGAATGTATTATTCAATATTGTGGTTATTAGTATCAAGATATGTATGTTCTAATGATTGGAGCCCTTTTTGTTTTTCTTTACCTTTAAAATAAAAGATTTAAATAACAAAAAAAAATAAAAATGCGGGATATTCCTGATGTTTTGTGAAATCTTGCAAGTTCTTGTAAAGTTCTTGTAAAAAAGCCCACAAAATCTGACGTCATTGGTGGACCAGCAATGAAAATGGAGAAAAATAAGCTAGCTGCTGATGATATCAGCTTTGGTTTCATTGGTATGGAAAGCGGCATGATCAAATGAGAAGGGCAAAAAAAACATAAGCCAAGCAATAATAGGTATCTGAATTTATCATATTGATTTATGTTATGCAGGTGATTTAGATTTTGCACTTTTCCAAATAAAGTTTGGAACTTTGTTCTCACCTGGTCTGAAGTTATTAAAAGGGGTGTAATGTACGTAACTGGCCCCCACATCATGGTTCAGGTCACTAGACATGTGGGATATAAAGAGAACAACTTTGTAAGAGTTACACAATGTGGCATGTAAGCAAGTGGTTACCAAGGGTCAGGGCCGCCATCAGGAATTTTGGGGCCCCTTACACAGCTTCGGGGGGGGGGTGCTGCCGCCGCAAATTGAGAAGCGGGGGGGGTTCCACGAATTGAGCTCGGGGGGGCCTTTGGGTGCTGAGGAAAAAGAAAAAGGGGGGGTTGCCATCTGGGGCCCTGGGGACCTCCGGGCCCCTTACAAATAAAGAAATTAAAAAAAAAAGGAGGGGTTGCCATCCGGGGCCCTGGGGACCTCCGGGCCCCTTACAATAAAAAAAAAGGGGGGATTGCCATGCGGGCCCCTTACAGGTGTACTGCCTGTACGCCCCTGATGGCGGCCCTGCCCAGGGTAATGGTAGTTCACCAAGCAACCTGTCATTAAGATGCATGAGATAGGTGGGATAGCCTCTTGCAGAAGGGGGTTGTTGTCTGCACTCTCTCCATGAGTGGTCCGTATCCCATAGCAATGGGACCAGACTCACGCTGTGCAGGCCTTTAGCTTGGTATGGGAGGGTAAAGTGAAGTGAAGTTCACGGCAAGACCCCATATCATGATTAATGGGAGTGAGGTAGCGGTGATACATTGGACGGGTGGACAAGGCTCAGTGCGCCCCTCCTAAATGCAACCGCAGAGAAGGTGTACATTGTCATAGGGGCCCGAGACTTAACTGTAGAACAGTTGCAGTGCAAGTGTCCATGGTGCACCTTCATCTTTAAAATCAGAGGCCCCCTTAAGGTTGTGTATTCCTCCATGGCAGCCTCAGCCTTGTCCTGGGGCATTGATGGAAATGGCACAAGAGTAAAGGTAACCCATGTATAAAAAAGTGATTCTGTGCGAAGTGCCTAACATAGCCCAGAACAACTCACCCAGGGGTAGGCCTCTCATGTGACCCTTGCTTGGTGCCCAACTACTGTCTACTGTCAGTCCTACTAGCACCCCCTGGATGTGCAATACCTTTGCAAGTGTCTCACCAAAGATGAAAGTTTTACACTGTTGGGGATGCCTGATTTTTGCCCTCAGGCTCGGTATAGACATCTAAAGAAGAGAATGAATGGATTCACTCCATGAACGAGTGATGAATGACTATGGATGCGAACTGGCCCTCAAGTTTAAAGCCAAAGTAATGCCGCACTAGGTGAATGACCGACTCTCACATGTTGTGAACTGGAACCTAGGGTGCTGCACAGCTCGTCTGTGAGATTCTGGAATATTGCTGAAATCTAGTGATGAGCCGAACACCCCCGGGTTCGGTTCGCACCAGAACCCGCGAACGGACCGAAAGTTCGAACGAACATTAGAACCCTATTAAATACAATGGATGCGAACGTTCGAATTCTAAAGTGCTAATTATAACAACTATTATGCATGTTATTGTCATAAATAGGGTTTGGGAACCCGGGTTCTGCACCAGGGGACATGTATCAATGCAAAAAGAAGTTTTAAAAACGGTCGTTTTTCGGGAGCAGTCATTTTAATGATGCATAAAGTGAAAAAAAAAAAGTCAAATATTCCTTTAAATATCGTACCTGGGGGGTGTCTAAAGTATGCCTGTGAAGTGCCACGTGTTTCCCGTGTTTAGAACTGTCCCTGCACAAAATGACACTTCTAAAGGAAAAAAAAGCCATTTAAAACTGCTTGCGGCTTTAATGTAATGTCTGGTCCCGGTAATATGGATGAAATTCTTTAAGAAAAATGGCATAGCTACCCCATGACCCCCCCCCCCCCTACCCCAGCCCATTACCAGCCCCTTTGGGTCTTGTATGGATATTAAGGGGAACCCCGCACATAAAATAAAAAAGGCCCTATATACTCTGAACAGCCGTATACAGGCGGTGCATACAAGACAGGGACTGTAGGTTTGTTCTTATGTAGAATCTGTTTGTAATTTTGAACAGGTACATTGTTGAAGTGTAGCTCCAGCCCAAAAATCTATTTTTAAACTTTTTGGGAAACATAGGTAAGGGTTATCACCCCTGTCACATTTTTTTTGCTGTCTGTGCCCCTGTTCAGAACATTTCACCTCACTTTCCGTCCCAATGACAACTGTTTTTGAAATGTGGTGTTTTTCTTGAAACAAGGATTGCTGATAAAGCATCAGTACAGATGAGACCCCTTTCTCCCATATTTATTCTTACAGGAGAGAATTTTCCTTTCTAGGGGTAGATTTCCTCTCACTTCCTGTTGTCTTCTTTCGTTTGCAAGTAGGAGTCGTTTGTAAGTTGGATGTTTGAAAGTAGGGACCTGCCGTATATACTCTGCAGAAATAGGCCCATTAGTTGTTGGTGTTGGCACAACACTGTAAGCACTCAGTTACTCTTGGTTGGTGCTGGAACGCCCTGCTGTCAACTATTATATCAGGAATTTTAATTACATATAATTGTTGAACAGTGGTAGTAAAAATTGGGGCTTTGATGCTGGTGCCACAACACTGTAAGCCCTGACAGTTACTCTTGGTGGGTGCAGCAATGGGCCCTGCTGTGAATTATTAGATCAAGAATTGTAATTACATGCCCCTTTTGAACAGGGGCTGAAAAATTGGGCCTTTCGTGGTGGTGGTGGTGGTGGCGTTGCCACAAGACTGTAAGCCCTCAGAGTTACTCTTGGTGGGTGCAGCAATGGACCCTGCTGTGAATTATTAGATCAAGAATTGTAATTGCATGCCCCTGTTGAACAGGGGCTGAAAAATTGGGCCTTAGGCACTGGTGGCACAACACTACAACCCCTCACAGATACTGTACTTGGAGCACAGCAATGAGCCCTGTTGCAAAGTATTGCTTCAAAAATTGTAATGACACGCCCCTGTTAAACAGGGGCTGAAAAATTGGGCCTTAGGCACTGGTGCCACAACACTCCAACCCCTCACAGATACTGTACTTGGAGCACAGCAATGAGCCCTATGGCAAATTATTGCTAAAAAAATTGTAATTACACGCCCCTGTAAAACAGGGGCTGAAAAATTGGGCCTTAGCCACTTGTGGCGGCACCCATAAACAAAAATGATCTTCCAAGCTATCATCGTCAATCGTATCATTGAGGACTCGGAGGAGGAGGATAGCCAGTCAACATAACAGCACAGGCACTCAGCATCAGCATCAGTCTTGAAGGGATGTGACATGTTAAAATCAATTAGTCTGTTATATCAGCATCAGGTGTGTGGTAGCTGGTGGTGATCCAAGACTGGTTCATCTTGATGAAAGTCAGTCGATCAACCGAGTCGGTGGACAGGCGCACCCTGTGATCCGTGACAAATCCTCCAGCAGCACTGAATGTGCGTTCCGAAAGAACGCTGGATGCAGGACAGGCCAGTAGCTCAATTGCATACTGTGCAAGCTCTGGCCAGTGATCCATCCTCAAGACCCAGTAAGCCAGAGGATTTTCGGTGGGGAAGGTGTCCAAGTCTGACCTTGCCCCTAGATATTCCTGCACCATGTTTATCAGACGCTGGCGATGGTTGCTGGAACCGATCATACTTTGGGGCTGCGGACTAAAGAATTGTCTGAACGCATCGGTCAGACGGCCACCTTCCCCACCGCTCCTTCTTTGACTGGCCGAAGCCTCAGCAACTCGTTGTCCAGGACCAGGAGTTTGTAACCTCCCAGTCTCTGGGAACGCGTTGCACAGACCTTTCTGCAAGGCCTCCCGGAGTTGTCTCATCCTCTGCTCCCTCTGCGACGGTAACATAAGGTCCGCAACCTTACCCTTGTATCGTGGATCAAGGAGAGTGGCCAGCCAGTAATGGTCCCTCTCCTTGATCCGAAGAATACGAGGATCCTTCCGCAGACTTTGCAGGATCAGGGAGGCCATGCAGCGTAGGTTTGCTGAGGCATTCGCTCCGGAGTCCTCTGGGTCACTAAGGACGACATGATCCGCAGCCACCTCCTCCCAGCCACGTACAAGTCCACTGGTTTCTTGGGACTGTAAATCATCCCTAAAAGACTGCTGCTGATGATGCTGAGTGCCAGCCTCCACCTCCATGCTGACACAATCCTCCTCCTCCTCCTCCTCCTCTTCCTGTGCGATGGGTGGGACAGAAGGAACACTGTCTGGGTAAAGGGGGCCTTGAGAGGCAAGGAAGTCCTCCTCTTCCTGCCTCTGTTCTGCCTCAAGTGCCCTGTCCATTATTCCACGCAGCGTGTGCTCCAACAGGTGGACAAGAGGTACAGTGTCACTGATGCATGTACTGTCACTGCTCACCATCCTCGTGGCCTCCTCAAATGGTGCCAGGACAGTGCATGCATCCCTGATCATGCCCCACTGGCGTGGAGAAAAAAAACCAAGCTCCCCTGACCCTGTCCTGGTGCCGTAGTCGCACAGGTACTCATTGATGGCCCTCTGCTGCGTGTGCAGCCGCTGCAGCATGGCCAACGTTGAGTTCCACCTGGTGGGCATGTCACATATAAGGCGGTTCTTGGGCAGGTTCAACTCCTTTTGCAGCTCAGCCAGGCGAGCACTGGCATTATAAGATCTGCGGAAATGCACACAGACTTTCCTGGCCTGCCTCAGGACATCCTGTAAGCCCGGGTACCTGCCCAAGAACCGCTGCACCACCAGGTTAAGGACGTGAGCCACACAGGGCACATGGGTCAGTTGTCCCTGTCGGAGGGCGGAGAGGAGGTTGGTGCCATTGTCGCAAACCACCATTCCTGGCTTAAGCTGGCGTGGCGTCAACCACCTCTCGGCCTGGCCCTGCAGAGCAGACAGGACCTCTGCCCCAGTGTGGCTTCTGTCCCCCAAACACACCAGCGCAAGCACGGCATGGCATCTTTTTGCCTGCGTACTTGCGTAGCCCCGTGAACGGCTACGGAGCACCGCTGGTTCATAGGACAAACCACAGGAAGAGGCCATGGAGGAAGAAGAAGAGGAGGGGGTGGAGGAGAGAGGTGTGTCACAACCAGTAGTAGCATTTTGGAGGCGTGGCGGTGGGACAACCTCCAACACTACTGCACCTTGTCCTGCATCCTTCCCAGCTGCCAAAAGAGTGACCCAATGGGCCGTGAAAGAAAGGTAACGTCCCTGTCCATGCCTGCTGGACCATGAGTCAGCGGTAATATGCACCTTACCGCTGACCGCCCTGTCCAGCGAGGCCAAGACATTGCCTTCCACATGCCGGTAGAGAGCCGGAATAGCCTTCCGTGAGAAAAAGTGGCGTTTGGGAACCTGCCACTGAGGAACCGCACATTGCACAAACTCACGGAAGGGGGCCGAGTCTACCAACTGAAAAGGCAGCAGTTGAAGCGCTAGCAATTTAGCCAAGCTAGCATTCAACCGCTGGGCATGTGGATGGCTGGGAGTGAACTTCTTTCGACGGTCCAGCAGCTGGGGCAGGGAAATTTGCCTGCTAGAATCGGACGTCGGTGTACTGCTAGCAGAGTGGCCGCAAGTACTTGGCTGTGACACACCTAATTCTACACCTTCATTCCTCTCAGTGCATGTTTCAGAGAGGACTGAAGTTATAGTGGGGTTGGAGATCCCAGCTGATGCGGTGCAAGGAGAGGTCCGCTTTGTTCTTTGGTGTGGGTCTTTCAGGTAGGCTTGCCAACGAGCTGCATGGCAGGTCAACATATGTCTGGTCAGGCATGTGGTACCCAAGCGGCTGATGTTTTGGCCACGCGATATACGCTTGAGACATATGTTGCAAACAGCAGCTGTGCGATCTGATGCACTAGCCTCAAAAAAGGCCCACACCAAAGAACTTTTTGAATGACGGGCAGAGGCAGCGCCCTGCACAGGCGGAGCTCTGCGGTGTGATTCCGTCGGTGTACTGCCCTTACGCTGGCCACCAAAGGGCATCCTGCCTCGTTGGAGATGTGCCTCCTCCTCATCCTCCTCCTCCTCCTCTCTCCTATTAGGCACCCACGTGGAGTCAGTGACCTCATCATCCCCTCCCTCCTCATCACTGGAGCCAATCTGGCAGTATGCTGCAGCTGCTGGAACATGACTGCCAGATTGGTGTCCTTCTTGAGCATCCCCTCTGTCTGCTCTCACGCTACTGCCTTCCTCTAGCTGGGTTTCATCATCAGACCCTTCGAAACGCTGGGCATCCTCCTGGAGCATGTACCCAACACTGTGCTGAAACAGTTCGGGGGACTCCTCAGGAGGAGGACATGGTGGGTCTAGGGAAGGAGTGACTGATGATGAGTCTGACATTGATACCAGGGAAGAGGACGCTTTGGCAGCTGCTTTTCCAGTACCCTGAGCCTGGGTGAGAGAGGATGAGGAGGAGGAGGAGGGCTTGGTCATCCACTCTACCAAGTCTTCGGCATGATGTGGCTCAACATGTCCAGCTGCCGAAAAGAAGGACAAGCGTGTCCCATGGCCATGTGCTGATGACAATGCACCGCGTCCACGACCAGCACTGTTGCCCCCAGACACAGAGCCTGCTTGCCCTCTTTTATTGCCTCCTGACTGTCTGCCTCTCCTTGTTTGCCTTCCAGACATTCTAATAGATGGCCTGCAGGGAGATGGGAAAAAAGCAATAAGGGCTACCTTCAGGTGTCCTTCTCTGTCCCTTGAAACAAGGACTTTGACAGTGAAAGAAACTGACACACTCTCCCTACCTACAGTTTTCTGTCCATAGAAAAAATGTTTTTTTTAAGCACAATTTAGCACAAGGAGAATTCACTCACTGTCCTTCCAGGTCCCTGGAAACAAGGACTTTGACAGTGAAAGAAACTGACACACTCTCCCTACCTACAGTTTTCTGTCCCTAGAAAAAATGTTTTTTTTAAGCACAATTTAGCACAAGGAGAATTCACTCACTGTCCTTCCAGGTCCCTGGAAACAAGGACTTTGACAGTGAAAGAAACTGACACACTCTCCCTACCTACAGTTTTCTGTCCCTAGAAAAAATGTTTTTTTTAAGCACAATTTAGCACAAGGAGAATTCACTCACTGTCCTTCCAGGTCCCTGGAAACAAGGACTTTGACAGTGAAAGAAACTGACACACTCTCCCTACCTACAGTTTTCTGTCCCTAGAAAAAATGTTTTTTTTAAGCACAATTTAGCACAAGGAGAATTCACTCACTGTCCTTCCAGGTCCCTGGAAACAAGGACTTTGACAGTGAAAGAAACTGACACACTCTCCCTACCTACAGTTTTCTGTCCCTAGAAAAAATGTTTTTTTTAAGCACAATTTAGCACAAGGAGAATTCACTCACTGTCCTTCCAGGTCCCTGGAAACAAGGACTTTGACAGTGAAAGAAACTGACACACTCTCCCTACCTACAGTTTTCTGTCCCTAGAAAAAATGTTTTTTTTAAGCACAATTTAGCACAAGGAGAATTCACTCACTGTCCTTCCAGGTCCCTGGAAACAAGGACTTTGACAGTGAAAGAAACTGACACACTCTCCCTACCTACAGTTTTCTGTCCCTAGAAAAAATGTTTTTTTTAAGCACAATTTAGCACAAGGAGAATTCACTCACTGTCCTTCCAGGTCCCTGGAAACAAGGACTTTGACAGTGAAAGAAACTGACACACTCTCCCTACCTACAGTTTTCTGTCCCTAGAAAAAATGTTTTTTTTAAGCACAATTTAGCACAAGGAGAATTCACTCACTGTCCTTCCAGGTCCCTGGAAACAAGGACTTTGACAGTGAAAGAAACTGACACACTCTCCCTACCTACAGTTTTCTGTCCCTAGAAAAAATGTTTTTTTTAAGCACAATTTAGCACAAGGAGAATTCACTCACTGTCCTTCCAGGTCCCTGGAAACAAGGACTTTGACAGTGAAAGAAACTGACACACTCTCCCTACCTACAGTTTTCTGTCCCTAGAAAAAATGTTTTTTTTAAGCACAATATAGCACAAGCACAAAACACACTGACACTCTCCCTACCTATCCTTCTCTTTCCCTAAACTAAAGGAATCCAGGTTAAGCAAGAAAGAAATAAAAGTCACTGTCCCTGCCTATGCTGCTCTATCCCTGCTCCGGAACACACTACACTAGGCCGCCGTGCTGGCGGCCTTTTATAGTGTGGGGCGTGTACTAAACACCCTCAGCAATAATTGGCCACAGGCATCCTGCCTGTGGCCAATCATTGCTCTCCTCGCTGCCGGCGCTGTGATTGGCCAAGCATGCGGGGTCACAGTGCATGCTTGGCCAATCACAGCGCCTGGATGACACTGCGATGGCGTAGTGCATTGTGGGCCGTTCGCGTCACTCGAATTTGGCGCGAACGGCCCAAATCGTTCGATCTTCGTCGAACGATCGAACAGCCGATGTTCGAGTCGAACGTATGTTCGACTCGAACACGAAGCTCATCCCTACTGAAATCCTTGGTATCTTTATTGAAGCATTAAAATGACATCAGAGGTATGGAGGAACATTAACCACTTACGGACCAGCCGCTGTCGTTATCACATAGCTGCCATAACCTGCGAGTAAGCACTAGTTACAGTGCAAAACATGTCAGCTGTTACCCCGGTTATGCTGTTATTTTTTGGTGTATTTTATCTGATCCTTTACAATAAAGGCGACCGTCAAGGTTTTTTGGAGTGTGGCTGTCCATATCCTTATTTTCCTTTTCATAGCTGCCATAACCCCCAGTATTTTCAAAAACGGTGGGCGGCCCTCTTTTAGGTAAAAGTGGTCTCTGCCGCATGCTTTGCCGCGAAAACACTTTTATCGGTGGCGGGAGAGGTGACCCCGCCCCCCCCCCCCCCCGCCGCGTTCTGGTTGTCTCCGCCGCTTACCGGAGCCGTCGGTAGCTGCGGAGACGATTGGGTCCTTTCGCCTCTGAGGCTGGAAGTCGAGTAAGGGAAAGATGGCCCCCACTCGACTCCATACCATCGGATGACGGAAGTGACGTCAAACGTCACTTCCACCCAATGGTCTTAATGGGGGGAAAAAAAATTATTGAACAAAAATACTTTTTTTTTTGCATTTAGGTGTAATTAAAGAGGTCCTGTCATCCTGACATGCTTTTTTTTTTTATTACAAGGAATGTTTACATTCCTTGTAATAGAAATAAAAGTGACCCCATTTATTTTTATTTTTTTAATGGATAGTGTAAAAATAAAAAGTGAAATAAATATAAAAAAATTGATAATTTAAAGCGCCCCGTCCCGCCGAGCTTGCACGCAGAAGCGAAAGCATACGTAAGTCACGCCCGCATATGTAAACGGTGTTAAAACCACACATGTGAGGTTTTGCCGCAATCGTTAACGCAAGAGCAATAATTCTATCTCTGGAACCTCCTCTGTAACTCAAAACTGGTATCCTGTAGAAATTTTTAAAACGTCGCCAATGGAGATTTGTAAGTGCCAAAGTTTGTCGCCATTCCACAAGCGGGTGCAATTTTGAAGCGTGACATGTTAGGTATCAATTTACTCGGCGTAACATTATCTTTCACAATCTAAAAAAAAAAATTAGGCTAACTTTACGGTTGTCTTATTTTTAATTCAAAAAAGTGTATTTTTTCCAAAAATATTGCACTTGTAAGAGCGCTGCGCAAATACGGTGTGACATAAAGTATTGCAACGGCCGCCATTTTATTCTCTAGGGTGTCTGAAAAAAAAATATATAATGTTTGAAGGTTCTTAGTAATTTTCTAGCGAAAAAACAAACTGATTTAAACACCAAGTGTAAAAAATAGGCCTGGTCCTTAAGTGGTTAAAAGGTGACACGTTTCGCGCTAAAGTCAGCGCTTACTTAAAACCTCAAGTGCCGCCCCTGACATCACCAATGGGCCACAACTAGTGAATGTGATACTACAGAAAAATGTCGGAGATTTAAGGTGTGCAACAGGAGATGGCCAGAGACTGCAAACATATTGTGTGAGTTATTGGAGACCATGGGCATTATCAGAAGACCCATTACATAAGACTGCCCTACTCTTATTACTATATGCCCCTGACAAGTCAATGCTTCCACAAGGTTTGAGAGGGTTTGAGATCCCTGAATCCCTTGCCTTCAACTAACTGATGGGCGTGGTAGTGGCCGGAAGGGCCTTTGAACAGGCTCTGACTCCTCCCTTTTTTCTTTGATTCTCTTCTTTACCGTCTCCGCCTATTATTGCTGCTTCTGTTGTTGGGCGAAGACATGGTACCCCTTTACTTTCGTAGATTGTGATCTCAAGTTTACCTTAAGATCACAATAAGGGGGGTGTGATGGAAGGAGGGTGCGATGGAATAAGGGGGGTTCCTAATGGGCATGGTATATAATTAGTATGTTTTGCTGTTCTTAATTGAACCTCTTATTGCCTTACAATTTTGGTGCTTATGTTATAAACTATCTATATCCTTCTAGGCTGTTGGCTTTGACCTTATACTCCCATACCTCCCAACTTTTTGAGACGGGAACGAGGGACACCTAGTAACAAAAGTATGTAGGCATAGGACACACCCCCGCCACACCCCCTTACAGGAGAATTATACAAAAAATTATTAGTTAAACCCACTTTTTTACTACTATTATTCCTTTATACTGCCTCTAGACATACATACAAATGCAGAAATTTAGAATTTGGATGAAAGGTTTAGCACTGGGAAACACTTTTTGAAAGATAAAAAGTGCATTTTATATACAACTATATAGATCAGACCACAATGGACTTCGTTCCAAATCAGAGACAGTCCCTCGAAATCAGAGACAGTCCCTCGAAATCAGAGACAGTTGGGATCTATGTACTCCGTCTGCGTTGCAGGACTGCTGTGCAACTTTACTGTCTTAACCGGTTTCCGACCGGCTCGCGGAGATTTAATGCGGCGGAATGGCTCCCCTGGGCGAAATCCCGTATGGGTACGTCCTTCCCTTTTTCGGCCACCAGAGGGCGCGCGCACGCTGCACGGCAGGGGACCCGATGCGCGTGGCCGGCGGGCACGATCGGTGACGGCCACGCGCGATCGCGTGCACGTGCGCCAGCATTGGGTTTTGTGTGTGCAAACACACAAATCCCTGTGCTGTCAAGGGGAGAGGAAACATATTGTTTGTTCCTAGTAAGTAGGAACAACGATATGTCTCCCCCCTTAGTCAGTCATACCCCCATACAGTTAGAACACACTGAGGGAACACATTTAACCCCTTGATCGCCCCTAGTATTAACCCCTTCACTACCAGTGACAATTACACACTAATCAGTGCATTTTGATAGCACTGAATGCTGTATAAATGCCAATGGTCCCAAAAATGTGTCAAAAGTGTCCGATCTGTCCGTCGCAATGTTGCAGTACCGCTAAAAATCGCAGATCACCGCCATTACTAGTAAAAAAATAATAATAATAAAATATAAATGCCATAAATCTTTCCCATAGCTTGTAGGCACTATAACTTATAAATATCCGCTTATTGCGATTTTTTTTTTTTTTTTACCAAAAATATGTAGAAGAATACATATTGGCCTAAACTGATGAAGAAATTATTATTATTTTTTTTAAATTGGGGATATTTATTATAGCAAAAAGTGAAAAATATTGTTTGTTTTTTTTCAAAATTTACGGTCTTTTTTTGTTTATAGCGCAAAAAATAAAAACCGCAGAGGTGATCAAATACCACCAAAAGAAAGCTCTATTTGTGGGGAAAAAAAGGATGTCAATTTATTTTGGGTACAGTGTTGCACGATCGCGCAATTGTCAGTTAAAGAGACGCAGTGCCAAATTGTAAAACGTGCTCTGGTCAGGAAGGGGGTTAAATCTTCCGGGGCTGAAGTGGTTAAGAATGTCTGACTTTAGAGCCCTTTCACACTGAGCCGCCCATAGCGTCGGCGGTAAAACTCCGCTATTTTTACCGCCGACGCTATGTGTGGATTTGCGCCGCATTTCGGCCGCTAACGTGACGCTTTTAACCCCCGCTAGCAGCCGAGAAAGGGTTAAAACCGCCTGCAATGCGCTGCTGAAGCAGCGCATTGCGGGCGGTATAGCCGTGCTGTCCCACTGGAGCGTATTGCAGGCGCTATAAGGTTAAAAATAGCGCCTGCAATCCGCCCTTAAAACAGCTGTTACATTCACTCTAGTGTGAAAGTCCGAGGGCTTTCACACTGGAGCGTTGCGCTAGCAGGACGGTAAAAAAAGTCCTGCTAGCCGCATCCAGTGTGAAAGCCCTCAGGGCTTTCCCACTGGAATGAATGGTGCAGCTGTTTAAGGGCGTTTTTACCGCTATAGCGCCTGCAAAACGCTCCAGTGTGAAAGGGGTCTTAAAAAAAAAACGAACTGAAACGGAAAAAAAAGTCTTGTACCATATTAGCAAGATCCATCTGAAAGATCAAAGGAACAAAAAAAAGTCAAAAGAAAACAGGGATGAACAGCATATTGTGAAAAGATACTGCACATGACAAAAGCCCACATGCTACTCTGGGCCGCAGGATGGCCATCAGGGCCTTATGCCTCGTACACACGGCCGAGATTCTCGTTGAAAAAAACATGTAGTTTTTTTCGACGAGATTCTTGGACAAGAAACTTGTCCCGGCCGAGTGTACACACGCTCCTTTCAAAGAACCCACGGTTCTTTGAATGGAGCGAACGCGGTGACGTCATTGAATACCGTCGCCGCCATCTTTGTTCACCCTACCTATGCCTAGGAAGCTACCGCGCATGCGTCAAAGTCATTTCGAGCATGCGCGGGCTTCCCGGCGAAAAAGTAAGTGTACACACACACAATTTTCTCGTCGAGAAACAGGCTGACGAGAATCTCGACGAGAAAATAGAGAGCGTCGAGATTCTTGTCGCTTTTCTTGACGAGAAACCATACACACGAACGAGTTTCTCGGTAAGAAATCTCTGCCAGCATGTTACTTGCTGGTTTTTGCCGAGAAACTCGTTCGTTTGTACGAGGCTTTAGGCTGGGTTCACACTGGTACGACACGACATTCATCCGACTTTCATCCTACTTTGCTCTGCGACATCAGTCCTACATTGATCCTACATTGGTCCGACATCCATCCGACTTTCATGAACAGGATACTACTTTGATCCGACATTGTGCTAGTCTGACTTGTCCTTTGACCAATCAAAACAATCCCAGGGTGAGATAAATTCCTTTTACTGCTGCTGTAATCACCATGTCGGATGTCAAATGTCGGATGGTTAGGACAAGGATCCTACTTTGATCCGACTTCAATGATATTCAATGGGCTGAAGTAGGATCAAAGTCGGACAGAAGTAGTACAGGGAGCATTTTTAATGTCGGACCGACTTGTGTCGGACCAGTTAAGACGGCTCTCATAGGGATTCATTGATTTTCACACGTCATGCGACATGAGCTCCTAATGTCGGAGTGTTTGACGGACAAGTGTGAACCAGGCCTGACAAGCACATTTTTGCAATGATATATTGTATATACAGCATGTATTGTTCGCTGTTTTACCCCAAACTGCCAGTAGATGGGGCAGTGCCTCTATGCTAGAGCAAGAAGAGTACTAGGCTAATGTATCTGAATGAACCAAACAATTCCACAATTTTAAATGTATATAACAAAAAGTTTGGCTACAAGGAAAAAGTACATTCATTTGCGTACTCTGGGACTCTAATGCCCCATACACACGATCGTTTTTCATGCCGTTAAAAATGCCATTTTTAAAATTGGGCATTAAAACTGATCGTGTGTATGCTCCAGAGCATTTTTAACGACGTGAAAAACGGGCATTAAAAATTTCGAACATGCTCTATTTTTTCACGTCGTTTTTCATGTAGTTTTTTTTAACGACGTGAAAAACGATAGTGTGTATGCTTTTACGAGGTGAAAAAAAACGCGCATGCTCAGAATCAAGTATGAGATGGGAGCGCTCGTTCTGGTAAAACTAGCGTTCGTAATGGAGATAGCACATTCATCACGCAGTAACGGACTGAAAAGCACGAGGCTGAAAAGCGCGAATCGTCGCTCAACAAACTTTACTAACATGAAGGGTGGCGCCATTCGAACGGAACTTCCCCTTTATAGTGCAGTCGTACGTGTTGTACGTCACTGCGCTTTGCTTGGACGTTTTTTTAAATGATGGTGTGTACGCAAGACAGGCTTGAGGAAACATGAAAAAAAACAACGAGCAAAACGTTGGTTTAAAAAATGGCATGAAAAACGATCGTGTGTTTACGCCGCATAAGTCATGCAAATTTACTTTACTGTATTTTTTCATGAACTTTTGTTGGTTCGGGCCGTTTTATTTCCTGGTGATCCAATATGGGATCCGCCATGGTACCGTTTACATTTTCCAATCCTTCCTAGTACCTGCCTGTTCTTGCCAACAGCCAATCAGGGAGGGTTCCGTAACTGGATACAACCACACGTCTACTACTGCAGAAGTACTACAGTCACTTTAGTGAAATGGGGTTGAATATTTGCCCTTGGTGCCCAATGCATCGGGTATTACTCTCAGCACCATAAGGTTATACTCAGGGCTTTTTTTCAGGTGGAACTTGGTGGAACTCATTTCCACCACCTCTGGCTCAGACTCTTTGATGCCTGCTCACCACAATCACTTGTAAACACAGAAGTCCGGTTTCTGTGTTTACAAGTGACAGCTCTGCACTCTGTGTGTAACCCCCCTGAACTCTGCAGTGTATATGGAATGCAATCCTGGTATTTAATGACCTTTAAGACCCTCCTACTGTTCGTGAAATTTGACTGACCCCACCCACTATTTAATGTGATTTGGAGGGCGTGGGTGGGGGGAGTGGTTTTGGGGCATCGTGGCACATCAGGGCACATAGCACATCAGGGCATGGGGCACATCAGGGCATGGGGCACATAGCACATCAGGGCATGGGGCACATCAGGGCATGGGGCACATAGCACATCAGGGCATGGGGCACAGGGCACATAGCACATCAGGGCACATCAGGACATGTGGCACATAGCACATCAGGTCGGGGCACATAGCACATCAGGGCAGGGCACATAGCACATTGTTTACCAGCCATGCAGAGTAGCGCAGGAAGCGTGTGTAATAAGTTCTCTCTTATGTCACGGCACTGACGGCAGTCACGCTACTCCCCAGCGGCCCCTCCTCTCTTCTCGTCCATCCCAGATGATGTCACAAGCAAATGGGGATAGAAGAGAGGAGGGGCCGCGGGGAGCAGTGTGACTGCTGTCAGTGCCGTGACATGAGAGAGACCCGGTCTTAGAGGAGAGGAGGAATTACACTACTGCCATCTAGTGGCGGTAGATATAATTGGGGTAACGCCGCCCAAGTAATGGTAACTGTGTTACCATGAGGGGAAGAGTAATCAGTTAGATTACTCGTTACCCTCTAAAGTAACTGCGTTACGTAACTCAGTTTATTCTAACTCAGTTACTTACATCACTGGTTATAGGCAAATTTAGTGTTGCTCTCCTGTAAACAGCAGAGCTGTGTGTGGGATTGTTGTATATTGCTCTGTGATCCACAGGCTGTTGATCTCCCTGCTTCAACCTAAATATTTATGCAGCCCCAACCAATGCCTGAAAAGGTCTGTCCAGATGGTGCTTGGGGAGTGTATAAATAGTCTGGAGCCCAGAACCCAGGGTCCTTGTTCAGGAGGAGAATTTCCCAGCCAGGAAGTGCTGCCTGTCTTCCAGGCTGTATTGCTGGGGGCCCACCCTGTGTCTCAGGATCCCAGCCACTGCTGAGAGGGTCTGCTCAGCCATCAGTCTCCTGGGGACTCAGAGGGGGTACCAGACTGAAGACCTGTTCTGCCGCTACAAAAACTATAAGGCTTTCCTGGCCTGGGACATTGATACTGGTGCCCCAGTGCTGGCCACTTAATGTCTTACTGCTGTTCGGAAGAGCTACTAGAGGGAAGTAGGGTGACCACATTTCCAAACTGCCATTCAGGGATAATTTTGCCAAGAACAGGGGGGGGTGTTTTGTTAAATGTAGTTTTGGGGTTTCGGGCTATAGACCACCTTCCCTCAGTATAGACCCCCCTCTTCTTACTATAGACCCCCTTCCCTCAGTCCGGCCCCCTCTCCACTAAGTATAGACCCCCTCCCTCAGTACGGACCCCCTCTCCACTAAGTATAGACCCCTCCCTCAGTACGGATCCCCCCTCCACTAAGTATATACCCCCTCAGTAAAGGACCCCCCCATCAAGTATAGACTCCCCTCCATCAGTACAAACTTCGCCCCTCAGTATAGACCCCCCCCACAAAATACAGACCCCTTCTCCATCAGTATAGACCCCCCTAAGTATAGACCCCCTCCCTCAGAATAGACCTCCTTCAGTACTGACTCCCCCCCCTGATTATAAACCCCCCACTAAGTACAGACATCCCCACAGTACAGACCTCCCCTCAGTACAGACCCCCCCTCAGTACAGACCCCCCCTCAGTACAGACCCCCCCACAGTACAGACCCCCCCACAGTACAGTCCCCCTTACAGTACAGACCCAACACAGTACAGACCCCCCCCCCACAGTACAGCTTAGAACAGACCTCAGATCAGCACAAGGAATGCACAGCGGTGTCCTTCTGCCATCTCCTGTATACTGCCGAGGAGGAGGAGGCAGCTTCGGTGTGCTCTGCGGTATGAGGCAGGAAGACATCCAGGCAGAGCCACGGAGATCGTAACCCAGACTGCAGACAGCCTCGTCCGGCTGCTTGGAGAGCATTAGGTGCGGAGGAGGATAAACTTAACAAACTCCTCCTCCGCTTTGCATGCTGGGCAGTCGCAGCTGTGAGGTCACTGGCGAGAGTCTCAGGTAGAGCTGGACTGGAGGCAGAGCGAGCACCAGCGCTACCGCAGGGATTGCTCGCTCTGTCAATTCCATTCCGGGACACTGTATTGTCCCGGAATGAAGTTGCCCGGGACCCAGGCCAGAACTGCCAATTGCGGAAATGTCCCGGGCAATCCAGGACACGTGGGCACCCTAGAGGGGAGAGTGTCCTCAGTTGTTCCAGTTAGCAATGTGGAATATCTTGCAGCTCCCTGAACCCTATCTCAGTTGCTACAGCAATAAATATTCACAAAAAGGCAACCCTTATTGACTTGTATGCTGAGTCAGAGTGTGAAAATGCTGTTTGCCTTGCTACTGCACTAGTGGAATTCAAACCTGGGACCTTAAAATAGCGGGCCTAGCCAAGGGTAGCTCTACACGGCACTACTCAAATGCACACATTTGGATTCAAAGACTGCTTTTGAGCTGCTTTTACTTTGAACACGAATGGATCTCGGTAGGACTGGATACATAAGAAGGTCAAATGAAGCCTTATGCAATTACAGCTAAATAAACAGAAAAACTGCAAACTTGAGTTTAAAGCGGGCTTTAAACACGAATGAAAAGAAAAAAAAATGCATTAGCTTTATTGAAATAAAAAATGCATGAGCTGTCATTAATTTTAGGTATGATGCAAGAGACAAGGGTAAATCTAGGATGGGGTGTGACATGGAGGTTATTTAAAAAAAAAACTTCAGTAATGGAGTCCACAGGTTCTGGTATGACGTAAGAAACCATGATGAAGTGACATGGAGGTAACTTTAAAGCCCCGTACACACGGTCGGACTTTTGGCCAACAAACTTCATTTTGAGCAAGTTGGACCAACAATCCGACCGTGTGTACCCTCCATCGGACAAACTTTTTGTTGCTTTTTTCTTGTTTTCATCGGACAAAAGTTGGGTCTGCAAACGGACAAACTTTTGCCCAACAAAAGTCAGATGGAGCAAAGTCCTACTGTGTGTACAGAAAACCATCGGAGATCACAAAATCCTACTTACGCGTCTCACCGAAGTAGCAGGAGTCGCAGACACGGACCTACCATGGTTCGCATCCTTCTTAGAAAACCGATCCCAGACAGTGAAACTGGGAGCCTTTACCTTGGCACCACGCACAAATACATGCGGAGTACCTCAAGGATCACCCCTGTCACTGGTACTCTTCAACATCTACCTTCGGCCACTCCTCAAAATCATCAGTGAACAGGACATGCGTTATCACTCCTATGCAGATGACACTCAACTATACTTTCGCATCAACAACAAAAAAGATCAATATTACGGACTGGAAAAATGCCTTACATTGATCAACAATTGGATGACAGAGAGCTCCCTCAAGCTTAATGGATCCAAAACAGAACTGCTCTTTTTCCACGCTAACCGAAAGAAAAACTCTAGGACCACATGGACGCCACCCACCATCCTGGGACAAAACATAACCCCAAGCACCAAAGTTAAAAGCCTGGGAGTTATCTTTGACTCAGACATGACTATGGACGCACAAATAGGATCAGTAGTCAGTGGATCCCACCACCTTCTCCGCCTGCTACGAAGACTCATCCCGTTCATCCCGGAAAAAGACAGAGCAGTAGTAGTCGGAACCATTATCAATTCACGGCTTGACTACGCTAACTCACTTTACCTAGGACTACCCAAATACCAAGTTGCACGTCTACAAGTCGTCCAAAACACAGCGGCCAGACTGGTAACAGGGAAAAAACCCTGGGAATCAATCGCACCGTCCCTGAAAAGCCTCCATTGGCTAGCCGTAAAGGATCGGATCACATTCAAGACCCTCTGCCTCACCCACAAATGCGCACAAGGAAACGCTCCTGAATACTTATGCGAGAAAATAAAACACTACACCACTACTCGTGACCTTCGATCAACTAACCAAAACCTCCTCCACATCCCCAAGACCCGCTACAAAGCCAAGGGAGAACGAAGGTTTGCTGTCCAAGGACCAAGGCTATGGAATGCGCTACCCACGAATATCCGCATGGAAGAAAACCATCGGGCCTTCCAGAAAATACTAAAGACCCATCTCTTCTAACGATCTCAACGACACTGGATGCAAAGCGCCTTGAGGCGATTTAGTTCGCAATTGCAGCGCTATACAAGTTACTCACTCACTCACAAAACAACTAATGTTAAAATCAACCAACAATAGCAGAAGTTGACCAAAGGGTGGCGGTAAAGAACAGAAAAGAGCAAAAAAAACACGTGATGTTGCAAAAAGTTTTGGGAAAGTTTGCAGAAAAGTCCGAGCGTGTGTATGCTATGGGTGTTCCCGACCAACTCCGTTCGGACAAAAATCCACGGAAAAGTCCGATGGAAGTCCGACCGTGTGTATGGGGCTTAAGAAGCTTCTCAAATGGAGGCCACAAGCAAAGGTGTAAGTGTGTCGGATGAGCAGAACTAAGAGATGGTTAGTGATGTCCTAGCAAAACTTGGAGGATCCTGACTGAAGGGGGACTGCAGAAGCATTGTCAAACTGCGATGTATGAGACCAGTCAAGTTGGTGCCAATCAGTATAAACTGGATTTGTTCTGGTCAGGTCGCCCTATGAGACCAGAAAATCTGGGATTGAGGTGTGTGTGCGCACTCTCTATTGCAGCTTTTTCAAACCTTTTACCCGTGTAGAACCCTTAAAAATATTTTTTCAGGTCTCAGGTAACCCCTGCTAAAATAAATTTATGGGGGTGATTGGGAAAATTTCCCCGTACATTGATGATCAGTGTGAAGAATGCCCCTCTTATAGAGGTGGTCAGAATGTCACCGTTACAGACAGCTAAAAGGATCACTAATGCCATGCCACCGGTTCTACTAAGTGGTGCTGGACCTGGGACTATAGAAGCACCATTAGATGGCAGGTCAATCAGCAACGGCTCAAGGAACCCCTAGTGGCCTTTAGAGGTATCTGAGAGTTTCATAGAACGCTGTAGGCACCATCAAATGGGAGGTGAAACAGCAACAGCTCAAGGAACCTCTAGCAATCTCTGCAGGAACCCTGGTTGAGAATGGCTGATTTAATGTCTCTAGTAGATGCAGAGACCTGTACCCTGTGGTGGCCTCTGGTAGTTTGATAACACGTGAAAGAGCCCCTGTGCCAGCCTGCTATGACAGTTATGTTAATCATTTTCTGTAAATCAGCAGATTCTGGCCCCAAGGCATATTCTGGCCCATGACAGATGGTTTTTACTGCCAAGGACCCCAGCACAGGAAAGGTGAGTGACTGTTGATTATACTTCATGGAGGATTAGTGAAAGGACTACAGGGAGGGTTAGTGTTAGGAATGTTGAGAAGGTAGGTTTTAGGATTATTCAAGGGGGTTACAGAGAGGGTTATTGTTAGGGTTATCGGGAGAGTTAATGTAAGGATTACTGGTATGGTTAGGAGAAGTATGGGCAGTGGCGGCTGGTGCTCAAAATATTTTGGGGGGGGGCTCAAACTGAAAAATTCAGGAAAAAAACCCATCAATGGCTTCCTCACTGTGCCCATCAAACGCAGCCACTGTGCCCATCAAACGCAGCCACTGTGCCCATCAATTGCCGCCACTGTGCCACATCAAATGCTCCCACTGTGCCATCAAATGCTGCCACTGTGCCATCAATCGCAGCCACTGTGCCCATAAAACGCAGCCACTGTGCCATCAAACGCAGCCACTGTGCCCATCAAGTGCTGCCACTGTGCCATCAAATGCTCCCACAGTGCCCCATCAAATGCTCCCACTGTGCCATCAAATGCAGCCACTGTGCCCACCAAATTCTGCCACTGTGCCCCCGCCGTCTGCCCGGCACTTACCCAGTCTTGGTGGGGCAGCAGGTAACGGCGGCAAGCAGTGTCCTCCATGCTCCTCCATGTCCCCGATGTCTTCTTCCGTCCGCTCCTCCTGTCCTCTCCTATGATTGGAGGCCTGATAGGCGTCTGTTCACAGCGCCTGTCATTTCAGCCAATTAGGTGATGGGTAACAGACCCGAGCACCTGATTGGCAGAGAGGCGGTTCAGTGTTAGGAAAGCGAATATTCATTTGCTTTTCTAACACAGCTGGGTGAGCATGTCGCTCGCTGTTTACCTTTTTTGACACCTATTAGAGCCTATGGCACTAATCAGGTGCTTCAAACCCCCCCCCCCCCCCGCCACTGTAGTTCAGGTGCCCGGCGCCCCGAAAGGGGACCGTATGCCTAAATAGGGAGTGGCAGCTGCGGCCATAGATAGACGCATGCTATTCATGCATCTATCTTTCGGTGATAAAGGGGGTGGCTGGAGAGAGGGGGCGGCGCCCGTGAGCCCTTATGGACGCACCGCCACTGAGTATGGGGTTTAAAAAAAAAAACATCCATACTCACCTTAATGCTGCAGCATCAGTGTGATGCTGCAGCTGTCCCATGTCAGCTCTAACACTGAGAACTGAGCGATCACGTGACTGCTAACTGTTCAGTTCCCTATCTACTCAGACACTACTGAGTCAGCTTTCTGCTCTGATCAGTGCTTGCTGGAGTGCCGAGCTGGTGAGGGAGCAGGAGTGCCTGGCTTCAGTGGAGCCAGCTGTCAATCAGGTAGCCAGCAATACTGTCGGGGTCCTTCTAAAGCCTGGAGTGGCTCTGCTCCATCAACTGATAGCAGGCAATAGTCTTCTATCAGCTGACTCTGGGTCACAGGAGAGCAAAAATAGGTAAACCCACAAGAAAAGTATGGCCAAAAAAGCTTTGGCCTTGCTTCTCTTTTAATATTAGGGTTATAGGGAGGATTGGTGTAAGGGTAACTCCTAAGATGTTCTGTGTGTGTCCATAGACAGACACCTGGAGGAAAGTAGGAGTGGATAGCGCTGGCGGGGGACTCCAGAAGAGGAGGAAAAGGACCACTCTGAGCAATATCATTGCACAAAGAAGGTAAATATAACACTTTTTTTTTTTTTTTATAAAAAAAAAAAATAACCTTTACAATAACTTTAATGTTACATTTATGGTTATTATTAGTGTGAGTGTTACGGAGAGGGTTATTGTGAGGGTTGTGAGGGTTATTCTGAGCTTTACATGTAGGGTTAGTACTATCATGTATGGGTAGTGTTAACATTACAGGAAGGGTACACAAGGAGGGTTAGTATGAGGGTTACAGAGAGGGTTAATGTTAAGTTTAAAGGTAGGTTAGTGTGAGGGTTTAGTGTTATGGGAAGGGTTTAGCATTGGGGAGTGCTTGGCCAAAGCGAACAGTTGAGCCGACCCTCAACGTAAAGTGAACTTCTGGGCAATATGATACCTTTGCCCACAACTTTCCCTGACGTGTGGGTGGTGGGCAGACTTTGACCCCCTTTCTACCCTTCTGGTTGCGTGGCTTCACCCCTTCGCTCCCGGAGGTTTCAGACGCTAGCCTACCCTTTTCAGGCCTGAGAACCAGGGCACACCAGTAGCATTCTCTTACTCTCTTCAGAGCAGCATGACAGCCAAATAAAGGCACCATGAGGCTGGATGTGGTTAACATTCTTTAACCAAGAAGCCTCAATCAATACATGGCTCTTCCTGTGTCACAGACCCCAACTCAGTTTTTTGGGCAAAATGTAAGAGACAGATGATATTAGTCCCTGCCGGAGGATGTACGCATCTTCTGAAAAAGGGCACTCACTCCCTGTAGCTCTGTTACATTTCTCTGCCGGGGCTAGGAAGGGAGGAACCAAAGGGTGGACCAACTCCTGAGGTCTTCTTTTGGACCTGAACTGACCCACTGGAGCTCTCCTTCTGTCTCACGGCTATGGTGGAAAACCCTGGGGGCACCCTGGCCTCCCCATTGGAAGAGGGGGGGAGAGCAGAAGCTGCCTGCCTAGATGTTGCTTCTTCTCCTTCCTCTATAGTCTGACTCACTTAGGTCCTGCCTAAGATCCCAACCTTCTCCCAGGGGTAGGAGGCACCTTAAAGGGGGTCTCCTCTACCACCTGCTATAAATTCCCAAAGCCAAACTTACATTTTTCCCTAAAACAACTTTAACTAGATGTATGATTGGGGTGCCGCTTGTGGGAAATCAGGAGGAAGGATTTTGAGGTATATTCTTATTCTTTTAGAGGATACAAAATACTGTATATACTCGAGTATAAGCCGACCCGAATATAAGCCGAGGTACCTAATTTTACCACAAAAAACTGGGAAAACGTATTGACTCGAGTATAAGCCTAGGGTGTCCATCTGCATGCCTCACTTTGCCTCACTGTGTCCATGTGCATGCCTCACTGTGCCTATGCCTCACTGTGTCCATGACTAGACTGATGTTTAACATGGGAGTCTATGGAAGGGGTGCCCGGCTTTGAAAAATCGTCGCTCCCCGGCTGTAGATCCCCCAGACAACAAACTTTGCACACTTGTAGAGGAGAAATGGGGCTACATGTGTGCCAAGTTTCGGGTCCAGGGGACCTACGACCGGCCAGAAACTGGGTCCCCAAAGTCACTGGAGAAATTACCGTTTAACATGGGAGTCTATGGAAGGGTTGCCCGGGTTTGAAAAATCGGTGCTCCCCGGCCGTAGGTCCCCCAGACAACAAACTTTGCACACTTGTAGAGGAAGAGTGGGGATACATGTGTGCTCAGTTCAGCCAGTATTGGGTCCCCAAATTCCGGGAGATCAGGCGCAAAAAGGTAACTCGAGTATAAGCCAAGGGGGCATTTTCAGCACAAAAAAATGTGCTGAAAAACTCGGCTTATACTCCAGTATATACGGTACTCCAAAAAAATAAAATACAATAATGTTCTAAAAGCCGGTAGTGGAAGATTGTAAACGACAGCAGGTTTTCGCGTTGGAAACCGCATCCCATGAACGAATCATCAGCTGATATGTGTTTAACTTTTTAACTTTTTTTAGGTACAATTAAAAACACAGAAAGTAACAACATTCCTGGTAATAGTACAATTATGGGGCTGCTAAACAACTTGTTTTTAGGTAAATCTGTGCTGAGTTGTAAGTAACAAAAAGCAACAATTGTAAATGCATAAAATGGTAAATAATGTATGCTTTTATTGTATGTGCTGATTGCCTTTCTTCAAAAGGCATCTTTGTGGCTGTTTGGTGAAACATTAAAACAAGCATTAAGAAGCACTTATTTTGAATCTCGATTTAAAGGGTAATTATACCCATAGGTGAGCTTTAGTCTGAAGGAGAGACACAGGGGGCAGATGTATGTATTCATAGGGGTAGCCTTTTGGAAAACCATATTACAGAGGAATACATTTATGTTAGGAATGAATTTCTAGGCATGGCAATTTTGCCACCACTTACAAATGGGCATCAGAATATTATAAATAAGTGCTGTTAGAGGGGAACTTTATACCCCCCCCTTTTATTTTTTATGAATTCTTTCATTTAGAAGAGTAGCAGTTGGTATACATGACTGTTTGACATATACAGTACATCTATTCCAGGTATTTGGCATATATATGTGTAGCGGGGTGCTATATTTAAGGGAAGTATCTGAGTGGTAATAAGGCTCAGATACACAAATTGTTAGGGTCCATGGACCATTTCTGTCCCTGGGAGATAGTATTGGTGTGCAGTTCCCTGGGGCCTATAGGTGGCGCTGTTGCCATGGGCCCGGGTTGAACCACAGTACAGGGTTGTGCCTTTTCTTATCCCCTCTCGACAGCAGTGCAGCGGGGTGGGGTATAAAAAGGGGCGGCCATCTTCCAGAGGGGTCGGTCGGTCGTCGTGGTTTAGCACCCAGGCACCTTAGGCCTGGGTGTGTCGCCTCCAGGTGCCCTAGGCCCGGAGGCCTGGTCGGTTGGTTGTTCTGCGCCCAGGCACCGTAGGCCTGGGTGCGGGTGTGTGTCACCTCCGGGTGCCCTAGGCCCGGAGGCGGAGTTGCTGTTCCATCCCAGACACCTTCAGTCTGGGGTGAGGTACTAAATAGGAGGCCCGGGGCCCAGCAACCTTTGGCTGGGGTCCGCTAAGGATCGAGAGCTCCCAGGGTACCGCCTTGCGAGGGGACCCGTATCTTGGATCGAGGAGGCCAGGGAGGTGACCCTTTCTGAAGACCCAGCGCAGAGTCGTGGTGACAGTGAGGGCCTCTGGTAACTCTCCGGAGGGATGTTTTTCTCTTTGACATGGGCCAAGTTCTTCAAGAAGGCAGTGCATGTTCCGTAGGTCATAGTGGCAGTGACTCTACGCACACCAGGTCAGTGGCAGTGACTTTCATATCCGTTAGGTCTGTGACAAAGATCGTATGCCAAACCTGTTGCATGCCCATTCAGCTCCGCTCGCATGTTCTTCTGCCTCGACTCAAGTCCTGGCCAGCCGCCTGCCTGCTTATCTCCTTGCCTTCCCTGGTGGAGTGATCTTCCTCCGCTCCCCACCCAGTAGTAGCCGGGGCCCAGAGAGTAAGACTTGACAGGCTGTGAGGCGGGCGGCGGCGATGGGCAGAGAGTCGCTGATTGCCGCCATTACTAGTAAAAAAAAAAATATGTCCCCGGGTTTCATTTTAAAAATCTGGTCACCTTACCCTAGATGGCTGGGAAGAAAAGACGTCCACCCGGAGGGAGGGAGGGTTCCTGCTGGCGTCATATGACTATGGCTCGGTAAGGAAGGGGTTAAAACGTGTTGCTGCCTTTATTTTCCTCCCCAACATTTATTTTTCTTAAAATGCTCCATTTTTCTCAGTTTAAACATTTAATATGTTTTCTATTTTCTATTGTGAATAAAATATGGGATTCTGAGATTTGTAAATCATTGCAATCTGTTTTTATGTAGATTTTACACAGCGTCCCAACTGTTTTGGATATTAACCAACTGGTGCCGCGCTACACAATGTTACCTCCTTAACTTATACATTTGTGCTAATGTAACTCAATTGCATAATCGGAGAGGACTTAAAAACTTAAAAAACATAAAAGATAATGAAAAATAGTCCCATGAGTCACTAAATAGGATGTGATTAAATTGTGATAGTCCTCAGTGCTGTAAATTCTTTGCACACTTCTGATATCAATCCACCGTTCAGTGCAATAAACATTTCATGTGATGTGTGCACCCTCCACCAGATGTGCTCTCACCTGGGATATACAGTATGACCGTTAAGTATGTAGTCTACAGGGCTGCTGTTAGAAATCACAGGGCCCTATACAGGTTACCTGACAGGGCTCCCCCCTCCCAAAAGTGACTGAGGACATAGATTTATCAGTCACTTTCTCTACAACCTCAGCCGCACACATGAATGAATAGGAAGTGCTCTGAGGCTTCCTGCTCATTCACAAATTGAAGCATAGTAAACACAGCACTCCACCTCCCACCAGTACTGGCAACTATATTAGTTGGTTGCAAGGACTGCCCGACATCCTAACAACCAACCAAGTACTGGCTCCACCCCCATGCTGGCTCCACCCCCCCATATTTGGAGAGGAGGACGGAACTTCCTCCTCCAGACCTTTGGCCAGTAACCCGCCTCCCGGTATTCTCCTGTAGCTGCCAGCTGCACTGAGGATGCAAAGAAGTGGGCTGTTTTGCAAGGGGAGTAAGGAAACTCTGCAGACCCTGATTTAATGATGGGGGGCAGCTCTGGGGACCCTGATGTAATCAGAAGGACTCTAAGGACCCTTATATATGGGGGGGGTTACTGTGAGGACCCTTATGTAAGGGGGTGACTGTGGGGATCCTCATGTAAGGGGGTGACTGTGGGGATCCTCATGTAAGGGGGGTGACTGTGGGGACCCTCAGGTAAGGGGAGTGACTGTGGGTACCCTTTTGTAGGAGGGTTGTAACTGTGGGGACCTTTATGTAAGGGAGCTGACTGTGGGGACACTCATGTAAGAGGGGTGACTGTGGGGACCCTTTTGTAAGGTAGTGGTGACTGTGGGTACCCTTTTGTAAGAGAGTAGAGACTGTGGGAACCTTTATGTAAGGGGGTGACTGTGGGGACCCTCAGGTAAGGGGGGGGTGACTGTGGGAACCATTTTGTAAGGGGATGTGACTGTGGGGGTCCTTTTGTAAGGGGGGACCCTGATGTGAGGTGGGGGGAATCTGGGGATCCTGATGTAAAGTGGGGGTGGCTCTGGAAACCCTAAAGTAAAGGGGGTTGAACCCTAGGGACCCTGCTGTAAGGGGGGAATGTGGGGACATTGATGTAAGGGGGCATAACTCTGGGGACCCTTTTGTAAGGAGGGATGACTGTGGTGACCCTGATGTAAGTAGAGGGACTCTAGGGACCCTGAGGTAAGGGGGATGACTGTGGGGACTCTTATGTAAGGGGGGTGACGCTGGGGACCGTTATGTGTAGGGGTGAGTGTGGGAACCCTTATGTAAGGGGGTGACTTTGGGGACCATGATGTAAGTGCGGGTGGCTCTGGTGACCCTTATGTAAGGAGGGATCACTGTGGGGACCCTTATGTAAGGGGGTGACTCTGGGGACCGTTATGTGGGGGGTGAATCTGGGGACCCTTATGTAAGAAGGGGTGACTCTGGGAACTCTTATGTAAGAGAGTGACTGTGGGGACCCTGATATAAGTGGGGGTGACTCTGGGAAACCTTATGTAAGGGAGTGACTGTGGGGATCCTGATGTAAGTGGGGGTGACTCTGGGGACCCTTTTGTAAGAGGGGTGGCTCTGGGGACTTTGGTGTAAGGGGAGGAGTCTGGGGACCCTGAAGAAAGGAGGATGAACCTTAAGGACCTTAATGTAAGGGGAGGAACTCTAGGGACCCTGATTTTGGGGTGGGACTCTGGTGTCCCTGATGAAAGGGGAGAAGAGGGAACCCCAATGTAGGTGTGAGACTTTAGGGATGTAAGTGGGGGCCTCTGGGGACCCTGATGTAAGGGGTATCTCATCAGACCCTTATGTAAGGAGGAGGGGGGGCCTGATGTAAAGGGGAGACTCTGGGAACCTGATGTAACTTGGGAAACTCGGGGGACCCTCCTTTAAGGAAGTGACTCTAGGGACCTTGGCGCAAGGAGGGGGTTCTGGGGACCCTAATGTAAGAGGTTGACTCTGGGGACCCTGACATAAGGGGGATGACTCTAATAACTCAGAAATTGGGGGGAGGGGGGGCTCTGTCCTCTGTGTCACTTTCTACTGGTCCCTGAACTCAGCCTCATCTACTACTGATCTCTGAACTCTGCTTCACTTACTGCTGACCCCTGTCCTCTGCCCTGCTGACCCCCTACAATGCCCTTCTGACCTTTTTCCTCTGTCCTGCTGACCCCCTACAATGCCCTTCTGACCTTTTTCCTCCACCCTGCTGACCCCCTACAATGCCCTTCTGACTCCTTACCTCTGCCCTGCTGACCCTTTACAATGCCCTTCTGACCGCTGTCCTCCACCCTGCTGACCCCCTACAATGCCCTTCTGACTCCTTACCTCTGCCCTGCTGACCCTTTACAATGCCCTTCTGCCCCCTGTCCTCCGCCCTGCTGACCCCTCACAATGCCCTTCTGACCCCTGTACACTGCCCTATAAACTAAGGGCCTTTTAACTCTGCCTCACTTATTGCTGACCCCTGTACTTTGTCTTGCTGAACCCCTACAATACCCTTCCGACCCATGTACTCTGCCCTGCTAAACCCATACAATGCCCTTCTGACCCCTGTCCTCTGCCGTGCTGACCCCCTACAATGCACTTATGACCCCTGTCCTCTGCCCTTCTGACCCCTTTCCTCCAACAATTAATGGCACCGCCGTGCATTTACTAAAGGACAGAACGATCAACGAATATCTTTCTGTTCATGCAGAAAATGTTCTTAGCCTAAAAAAAATAAAAATAATGCAGCCACCACATCTAAGGACTGGTAAGCCGCAAAATATTAAATTTTTGGTTTTGGGCTTAGATATACTTTAAGCCCACATCATACTTGACAAGGGATGTGCGGAATGATTTCAGCAAAATTGATTTTGTAGCAAAATGACATTGATTTGGCTGTCTGTGAAATTTAACGGAAACTCTCAATTTCACTCGTTGAGCTTCTTAAGTGAAGTTTGCTTAAAAAAATATCTACTCTTTATTTATAGGGTGTTTTTTTCCATGAGTGTATAATTAGATGGTTTAGTTTCATTCTTCTTTGTATTTGTGTTTTTATCCTTTTTATTAGCTTTATCGTTACTTGTGTAGCGATACCTCCAACTAAGAAGGCAGCTGATTTAGTTTGGGCCCTGAAGACAGCTCCACCAACCCCCGGCAATATGCTCTACCCCCTACTGGCACAGCTAGTACTGACAGTAAATTGTATGTCTTATACTGTATGAATAACTGAGCATTGAAACAATACTGAATTTAAATAAATGTAAGATTTTACTTAAACTCTTGGTAAAGGAAAAGAAGGTAACATCAATAACAGTTTACAGAGTAATCATTTGTAATGTGAAGCCCAGCCACACTAACACACTATAGGGTTAACACACAACAAGTGCGCCACGCGGGCGACCGTTAGCTAAGTGCCCTGTGGCGCAGTAACCAAACCATCCTAGAAACCCCACCAGGCCTGGTTTAGTATCTACAACTTAGTTCTTTTTTCTTCACCGGCAGATCTTTAACGGTGGTGCACATTAATAGAGTACAAACTTTGTAATCCAATGGGGTAGGTAAAGATGGAGTAGAACTTGACTATAGGAACAGTAGATTTAGTTCTAACCAGGGGAATCTTCAATAAGAGCACTAAGAACAACTCATAGGCCATGGCAGTCTATAGGCCTAGATGCAGTAACAGTATATCGGTTGGGCATATGCCCTCTCACCCGCCCGGACTACGGTCCCAGTCCGGGAACTTCCACCTGTTGTGTCCACACACACACACTCCGTCTCTTCAGCGATCGGGTCCCCGATCCCACAAGGCTGTAGTCCAGCAAAGTCAGATGCCACCCAGGCTCGCAGAGGGGTGGAAGGCTCTTTGGTGCTGCGCAAGGCCTCAGGCTTCAGGCCCTGCACTCCGACACGTCCGCACAGGAGGATCAGTCTCTGAAGTCTCGTGTCCCAAAGAGGCCGAGCCCAGCCTCGCCTCCTCCTTTTATAACCCCTCCCATGAGTCTCTGCGGCGGAACATTGCCGAATGGGGTTCTGGGTAATGTAGTCTCTCTGCATTAAAGGGGAACACCCCGCTACACACTCCCCCCACTTGAACTCTTTGGTCTCCAAAGATAAACCTCAACAAAGACTATGTACAACTCTAGACAATTTTACAAACGATGTTGGCATAGGGAATTCCCACCAAAACTGAGGAATAGAATTCCCTTGCCCACAGGTCACATTATCATAGGTGGCCTGCCTAGCTGTGCCAGAGAGTGAGCTGGGGTTGCCCTCCACTAAAAGGACAGTGGAGGGATCCGGATTTTCAGCATTCCTCCTAGCGGTAACTACAGAATCCTCTGAGCTTATCCCCATTTGTGGGTAGGTCAGCTTCTTAGGAGGCCGGATGACTCTTCGAGCCCTTTGCTCTCTTGGGACTTCTGGCTCTGGTGCCACAGGCTTCTCTTCCTCTGAGTAACCATCATGGGCATCTTCCCAGTAATCTGCTGAAGGACTAGAGGGGATGAACTCTGTGGCTTCTGGGTTCAGTGTTTCCTCAGTGGTTGGAAGGTTTATGGTAGAAGTTCCTGGAGTTGGGGAAGGCCACAGCCAATTAAGTTCTCCATCCTCATTTTCACTAAGTTGAGAGGCCTCTCCATCTTCATCTCGGGAAGCCTGCGACCGAGTGTTCGGCCTAGGAGTATCCAGGATAGAGGCCGGTTCAGGGGAATCTCCCACGGGAGGTATTCTAACTGCCTCAGCAAGAGGGAGCAGGTGGTTTCGATGCCACGTCTTCAGAGGGCCCACCTTTCCTTCCGGCTTCAACTTGTAGACAGGCAGGCCCGGCAACTTCCTACAGATGACATAAGGTTCAGATCTCCATCTATCTGCAAGTTTGTGCTTCCCAGGGACCCCCAGATTGCGTAACAGTACTCGGTCCCCGGGCTGTAGGTCTTGCACCTGGACCTTCAAGTCGAAGTTTCTTTTGTTTCGAGCTCCCCTTTGAGCTGAGGCCGCTTGAGCTTGTTCATAGGCTACTTTCAGGCTGTGTCTGAGCCTGTCCACATATCCTTTGTGGGATGTGGCTGAGGAATGGTCCAGAGAGGTGCCAAAGGCCAAGTCCACAGGTAGTCTCGCTTCTCTCCCAAACATGAGTCGATATGGGGAGTAGCCTGTAGCATCACTGATGGTGCAGTTGTAAGCATGTACTAGGGCTGCTATGTGTTTGCTCCAATGTTGCTTTTTCTCACTTTCCAGAGTCCCCAATATGTTGAGCAAGGTTCGGTTAAACCTCTCCGGCTGAGCATCCCTTTGTGGGTGGTAAGGTGTAGTTCGAGTCTTCTTGATTCCCAACGAATCTAGGAGTTTCCGGATCAGTTTACTCTCAAAGTCCCTTCCTTGATCTGAATGAAGCCGCTGTGGCAGCCCATAATGGACAAAGTACTTCTCCATAAGTACCTTGGCTACGGTGGAGGCCTTCTGATCTTTGGTTGGGAAAGCTTGGGCATACCGGGTGAAATGGTCGGTTATCACCAAAACATTTCCCAGCCCACTCAGGTCGGGTTCAAGGCAGAGAAAGTCAATGCATACCAGATCCATTGGGCCTTGACTTTGTAGATGGCTCATTGGGGCAGCTTGATGGGGTAAAGTCTTCCTCTGGATGCATCGTGCACATGATTGGCAGTACTCTTCTACCTCTGCCCTCATGCAGGGCCAATAGAACCGACTTCTGACAAGTTGAAAGGTCCTTTCAGCCCCTAGATGGCCATGATTGTCATGCAGGGCAATCAGAACAGTCTCTCGATGTTTCTCTGGGAGGAACAGTTGCCACTTATCTTTTGAGTCATCAGAGGGGCCCCTTCGGTAGACCACTCCCTGATGTACCTGCAACCTGTCCCATTCTTTTCTCAACAGGCGAGCTTCCTTTGAGGCATGACACAGGAGTTTGTTTGGATCCTGATTCTCCAGGGCCTCCAGGACCAATCTCCCCATGGGGTCTTCCAATTGGTCACTCCTCAACTCCTTCTTGGACAATCTCGGCAGGTTGTCTTCTTCCAATTGAGTCACTCCACAGTAGTGTTTTGGGACTCCCACCATGGTAACTCCTATTTCTTCTGCTCTGGAGCCTCCTCTGGTCTGGAATTCAGCTCCTTGACAAAGGGCCCGCACCCCGTCCGGTGCCACTTGGGTCCAATCTTCTACATCACTGGTGGGGGCATGAGATCTCCTGGACAGAGCGTCTGCGTCTCTATTCCCAGCCCCCGGCCTATACTTTAGGCTGAAGTTGAATCCAGACAGTGCGGCCAGCCACCTGTGTCCAGTGGCGTCCAGCTTGGCCATGGTGAAAAGGTAGGTAAGGGGGTTGTTGTCGGTCTTCACAGTGAACTCCGCCCCATACAGGTAGTCTTTGAGCTTATCTACTACCGCCCACTTGAGGGCCAGGAACTCCAGCTTGTGAGTGGGGTAGTTCTTCTCAGAGGGGGTCAGGCTCCTGCTCACATAGGCAACAGGCCGTTGTTGCCCTTCGTGTTCTTGATAAAGTACTCCTCCCAGACCGTCATGACTAGCATCTACGTGTAGTTCATAGGGCTTGGTTGGGTCTGCGTAGGCCAAGACTGGGGCAGTGGTTAGGCTCTCCTTTAATGCCTGGAAGGCCTCTTCACACTTCTGGTTCCACTGATTTCTGACTGACTCTCCCAGCTTCCTGGGCCCTGAGTCATCCTCTTCCCCCTCAGTCTTGAGCAGTTCATTCAATGGTCTAGCAATTCGGGCGAATCCCTCCACAAACCTCCTATAGTAGGAGCAGAAACCCAAGAAGGATCTGAGTTCTGTTACTGTGGTGGGTCGTGGCCAGGAGGTAACTGCCTCCAATTTCTCGGGGTCTGTGGCCACCCCTTCTTCAGACACTATGTGCCCCAGATAGTTCACAGAAGACTGGTAGAACCGACACTTTTCAGGCGAAAGTTTGAGTCCCTCCTCACTGAGTCTCCTCAATACTTTTTCCAGCCTCTCCTCATGTTCTTCCAGGGTTCTTCCAAAGACTATGACATCGTCCAGGTACACAAGGACTTCAATAAGGTTCATGTCTCCTACAGTCTTCTCCATAAGACGCTGGAAAGTAGCTGGGGCTCCAGACAGACCTTGAGGCATCCGGTCGAATTCAAAGAACCCTACTGGGGTTATGAAAGCTGTCTTCTCCTTGTCTTCTGGGTGCATGGGGATCTAATAGTACCCGCTCTTGAGATCCATAACACTGAACCACTTGGCTCCAGACAAACTCTGTAGGGCATCCTCTATCCTTGGAGTAGTATACTGGTCGGGTATGGTTCTCCGGTTGAGAGTCCTGTAGTCGATAGAGAGCCTCAATGACCCATTCTTCTTCCTGACCACCACTATCGGGGATGCATAGGGGCTTCCAGATTCCCGTATCACTCCAGTCCTTTTGAGTTCTGAGAGTTGTTCCCTTAGATCCTCCAGATCTGCTAGGGGGACCCGCCTGACTCTCTCTCTGAAGGGCTTATCTTCCTGGAGGCGGATCCGATGGGTGGCACTCCTTGCACACCCCACATCGAACTCATCTTTAGAGAAGATCTTCTCCCATCTGTTCAGCTGAGCCTTGGCTCTCTCTTTCCAAGCCCTGGGCAGATTCAGGTTTTCCATGGATATCTTCTCCCAAGCATCTCCTCCTTCGCCCACCTCTGACAGGTTGACAGGGGCAGCAGGGCTCACCTGGCCTAGCAGCATCCTGGCTGGGACCTCCATGGGACCATCCGTATTGTTCCTAACACTCACTGGGACTCTACAATGGGCCTTTTTTAGGGCCTTCAGCGGAATCACTTCCGGTATCACTTCCAGACCGTGGGACCCTTCTCTTGGATCAGATTCCAACATGACAAAGGGTCCAGGCTGTTCCCAAGTAAGCTTCACAGTGGCTCTGAGACAGGTTACTTCACCGGGCTGCAGCACTATCCCTCCTCTTCCAAGTCTCCACACCTTCCCTATCCCCTCTCCTGGGGTCTTCTGCTCTAAGACCAGCCTTTGGTAAGCTGTCTTCAGCATGGGGTGGATCTTGGTGACCGCTGCCCCTTTCTCTTTCACTAGAGGGGTCAGAAGTCTTCGGGCCAGGTCCGTGTTTGTCCCTATTATCAGGGAGCTCTTGTTGGCTCCTGGTGGCCGAGGGCACACAACTGCCAGGGTGTCAAACACTTCGGCTTTTCCAGCCACAGATGGGTCAAAGGTCATCCTGACAGGCAGATAGCCATCGTAGGGGAAATTCTGGGTTCCAATCCCACATATCTCTAGTCCCTCTATTTTCCGGATGGGTAGGTGACTCAAGTACTTATCGTAAAAGTCTCTGTATAGCAGGGTTACTTGTGCCCCAGTATCCAAGATTGCTCTGCTCTGGTGTAGACTCCCTCCACTTGAATGGACACTATAGGAGATGGGCCTACCAGCTTCTCTGGGTAAGGCTCGGCAGGGGTCGCTTCCTTCAGACTTTTTCTCTTTGAACCTCCTCTCGTCCAATCCCCTTTGGACTTCAGTCTTTCTTGAGCCTGGTATGCATTGACTCCCCTCCCTTTACTGGGTGTAGGGACCCGCTGAGGGATACTATTGTTTTTCTTAGGTGTGCACCCCCTCTGGGGAGTGCTGTGCCTCTTCTGAGGGGTCTTACCCCCTTTCTCTTGGGTGTATCTCTGTTTAGGAATGTTGTGTTTCCCCCGAGGCGTTTTATCTCCTGTAGTTTTCTGCTTTGCTTTCAGCTTGGAGCTCACTGAAGGTGATGGGCACCCGGTTGACTCCTTCACCGGGGCCCTCTGAATTTTCCCGCCGGCTTGCGGTTGTCAATTTTCTTCTTTTTGGGACTGGAGCATGTAGCCGCAATATGTCCAATTCCTCCACAGTTAAAGCAGACGATATCTCCCCATTCTTGTAAAGATGCGGGTGCTGAGGCAACTGAGAATAATTCCTTCCTTGGTTCTTCTCTCTTGGGACCCTCTGTGTCTTTTTCCATCAGAGAGGTCAACATCTCTAACACCTTGGACATTTGAGCTTTCAGGGTGTCTATCTCCGAATCTCTTTCAGGGGTCATTACTGGATTGACTAGCACCTGTGCAGGTACAACACTTGTCCTAATCAACTGCTGGTCCTGTTGCATTGCCTCCTCATCTCTGATGATTTTTATCAAGTCAGCATAAGTCAGCAACGTTCCTCCTCCTGAGGTTTTCAGGTGCAACCAGACTGGATCCGAGCGCAGCGCTCCCTTTAAGGCTTGCTTCATTCTTGCCGCATCTGTGTCTTGGGGCCTCATCCCCTTCTTCAACACAATCTTGCACAACAACCTGTTCAGTCTTCTAACATATTCGGAAAGTTTCTCCTCCGGTTGTTGGAAAGTGTGTTCAAACTGGTAGACCATCTCAGTCACCTTTTCCAATTGACCAAACTCTTCTTGCAGCATGGCTAGACAGTCTTGAGCCGTGCAATCTGCGTTCCCAAACCGAAAGCTTTTCACTGCTTCTGCTGCTGCGCCTTTAAGGCTTTCCATCACTCGTTGCCTCTTCTGCGCTTCAGGCACCTCCCATGCCTCTACTGCCTGCAATGCCTGCTCCACCCAGGTGTCAACGTCTTCTTCCCCTGCGGGGACAGGGAGCTTCCCTGAGAATGTCTTTAGTCTCCGGTAGCTAGTCTCTACATGCACCGTGTTTGCCTTCTGACACTTGGTTAGCAGATCCCCTATCGCACCTATCAGTTCTGGTGATATAACAGTGGCAGGTGCAGGCGCCACCGGGGGCGTCGCCCTGTCCCTTTCTCCCGGTGGGGTACGGGCCGCAGCCTGCGGTGATCCCGTTGGTGATGGTTCCTTTCTTTCAGTTACTGCGTGCGCCAACCTATAAGTTCTGTTGTCTGGCGTCCGCACACACTTTCGCTTACAGGCCTCTGGCATCCCGTTCCAGTACTCCACTAATGCATACTGATATGAGGTGTCTGGGTCTGACTTTATCTCCGTCACCCATGGTGTGTGATTTGGGGACACTGACTTCATCAATTCCTCTACCGTTTCAGTTGACGATGTCTCCCCAGGGAGGCTGATGACTATCGACTGATTTGGCTCTGCGTTAGAGGCTTTGCACCATTCTTCTACCGCTCGTGGATCCATGGGGTCCATGCCGGCACCTCTGGCGTTCACTTGCTGCATCAGGATCCCGGACGAGAACCCCCACGTGTAGCGATACCTCCAACTAAGAAGGCCGCTGATTTAGTTTGGGCCCTGAAGACAGCTCCACCAACCCCCGGCAATATGCTCTACCCCCTACTGGCACAGCTAGTACTGACAGTAAATTGTATGTCTTATACTGTATGAATAACTGAGCATTGAAACAATACTGAATTTAAATAAATGTAAGATTTTACTTAAACTCTTGGTAAAGGAAAAGAAGGTAACATCAATAACAGTTTACAGAGTAATCATTTGTAATGTGAAGCCCAGCCACACTAACACACTATAGGGTTAACACACAACAAGTGCGCCACGCGGGCGACCGTTAGCTAAGTGCCCTGTGGCGCAGTAACCAAACCACCCTAGAAACCCCACCAGGCCTGGTTTTAGTATCTACAACTTAGTTCTTTTTTCTTCACCGGCAGATCTTTAACGGTGGTGCACATTAATAGAGTACAAACTATGTAATCCATGGGGTAGGTAAAGATGGAGTAGAACTTGACTATACGAACAGTAGATTTAGTTCTAACCAGGGGAATCTTCAATAAGAGCACTAAGAACAACTCATAGGCCACGGCAGTCTATAGGCCTAGATGCAGTAACAGTATATCGGTTGGGCATATGCCCTCTCACCCGCCCAGACTACGGTCCCAGTCCGGGAACTTCCACCTGTTGTGTCCACACACACACACTCAGTCTCTTCAGCGATCGGGTCCCCGATCCCACAAGGCTGTAGTCCAGCGAAGTCAGATGCCACCCAGGCTCGCAGAGGGGTGGAAGGCTCTTTGGTGCTGCGCAAGGCCTCAGGCTTCAGGCCCTGCACTCCGACACGTCCGCACAGGAGGATCAGTCTCTGAAGTCTCGTGTCCCAAAGAGGCCGAGCCCAGCCTCGCCTCCTCCTTTTATAACCCCTCCCATGAGTCTCTGTGGCGGAACATTGCCGAATGGGGTTCTGGGTAATGTAGTCTCTCTGCATTAAAGGGGAACACCCCGCTACACTTGCTTAATGTACTTTTTTTTCCGACTGTAAATTATTTTCTTTCTGTGAAATTTTGAGGCTAAGGGGCAGTTTTTTTGGCCACAAGAACAAGTCCAGAATATGTGAAACAGGAAGAACTTATTAAAGCTGAACTCCAAGTACAAGAATTATTGCCTTTTGGCCTCTTCAATAGATGGTTAGAGACTGGCCACTTCAAGAGATGGTTAGAGACTGGCTTCTTCAAGAGATGCTTAGAGATCGGCTTCTTCAACAGATGGTTAGAGATCGGCTTCTTCAAGAGATGCTTAGAGTTTGGCTTCTTCAAGAGATGGTTAGAGACTGGCCTCTTCAAGAGATGCTTAGAGACTGGCCTCTTCAAGAGATGCTTAGAGACTGGCCTCTTCAAGAGATGCTTAGAGACTGGCCTCTTCAAGAGATGCTTAGAGACTGGCCTCTTCAAGAGATGCCTAGAGACTGGCCTCTTCAAGAGATGGTTAGAGACTGGCCTTTTCAAGAGATGGTTATAGACTGGCCTCTTCAAGAGATGCTTAGAGACTGGCCTCTTCAAGAGATGCTTAGAGACTGGCCTCTTCAAGAGATGCTTAGAGACTGGCCTCTTCAAGAGATGCTTAGGGATCTGCTTCTTCAAAAGATGGTTAGAGACTGGCTTCTTCAAGAGATGCTTAAAGATCGGCTTCTTCACGAGATGCTTACAGATCGGCCTCTTCAAGAGATGGTTAGAGACTGGCCTCTTCAAGAGATGGTTAGAGACTGGCCTCTTCAAGAGATGGTTAGAGACTGGCTTCTTCAAGAGATTGTTAGAGACTGGCTTCTTCAAGAGATTGTTAGAGACTGGCTTCTTCAAGAGATTGTTAGAGACTGGCTTCTTCAAGAGATTGTTAGAGACTGGCTTCTTAAAGAGACGTTACAGACTGGCCTCTTCAAGTGATGGTCAGAGACTGGCCTCTTCAAGAAATCATCAGTGACTGGCCTCTCCAAGAGATAGCCAGAGACTGGCGTCTTCAAGAAATCATCAGAGACTAGCCTCTCCAAGAGATGGTCAGAGGACGGTCAGATGGCCAGGGATACAGACGATAATAGTTCCTAATGCCCTGTACACACGATCAGAATTTCCGACAAGTAAACAGTTTTTTTTCCAACGGAATGTTGGCTCAAACTTGTGTTGCATACACACGGTCACACAAATCTGGTCAAGAACGCGGTGACGTACAACACATACGAGGAGCCGAGATCAATGAAGTTCAATAGGCAGTTCGGCTCTTTTGCTTGATTCTGAGCATGTGCGTTTTTTTTCAGACAGAAAAAGTTGGATGGAGCATACACACAGTCGGAATATCCGACCAAAAGCTCCCCTCACACTTCTTTTGATGGAAATTTCGACCGTGTGTATGCAGCATTATTCTTTAATGGACTTCAGGTACTCGTGCTCAGGCATGAAAACATGGAAAACACAATGAAGGAACGATCATAGTGTAGCAAGGTAAGGTGTCGGGAACAGATATAGATCAGCAAACAAATGCCCACTCACATTTGAAAGTGGTATGTGCTAGCACCAGCATAAATAGCTTACAGGTACCTCTGCACTCCTTCCTACCGGCCGCGGCGTGCGTTCCAAGGCCAGGGGATGTAGAAACCAGCAAACACGGAAGTGATGTCAGTGAGGGACGGACAAACAGCCTCTATTCATTTCCTGTGATACACGTCATCAGCAAGCTTCCTGATGATGTTTATCACACGAAATGCATAGAGCCTTTTTGTCCGTACCGCTGGTTACAGAGAACCTACCCAATTGGGGTTTCTCAGCACCTAAGTATTGGTGAGTATGAACGTCCCACGCACCTTGCTAGGTGGACTGTCACGTTTATTATTTTGTACACTATTTTGTTATGAGAAATGTAGTTTTTCAAGGATTATCACGGTGATCTGATCTCCTTTAGTCACTATTTGTATTGCTGTAAAAAAAAATTTTTGTTCTATTATTATCAGAGGCACTGGATTCTATTGTTGAGTGCACTAGGTCACTGTATTAACCAATTGGTTGTGTTCTGAGGTAGCGCCACACTTTTACACACTTTCTAAGACATGGTTAGAGACTGGCCTTTTCAAACGATGGTCAGAGACCAGTCTATAAAAGAGTTGGTCAGAGACTGGCCTCTAAAACAGATGGTCAGAGACTAGCTTCTTCAAGAGATCATCAGAGACTGGCCACTCCAAGAGATGGTCAGAGACTTGCCTCTCAAAGCGATGGTCAGAGACTTGCCTCTAATAGAGATGGTCAGAGACTTGCCTCTAAAAGAGATGGTCAGAGACGTGCCTCTAAAAGAGATGGTCAGAGACTTGCCTCTAAAAGAGATGGTCAGAGACTTGCCTCTAAAAGAGATGGTCAGAGACTTGCCTCTAAAAGAGATGGTCAGAGACGTGCCTCTAAAAGAGATGGTCAGAGACTAGCCTTTTCAAGAGATGGTCAGAGGGCCTCTTCAAGAGATGGTCAGAGACGGGCCTCTACAAAAGATGGTTAGAGACTGGCCTTTACAAGAGTTGGTCAGAGACTGGCATCTTTAAGAGGTGGTCAGAGACTGGCTTCTTCAAGAGATGGTCAGAGACTGGCCTCTTCAAGAGATGGTCAGAGACTGGCCTCTTCAAGAGATGGTCAGAGACTGGCCTCTTCAAGAGATAGTCAGAGTTAGAAATTAGGACGACTCATGTATTTGAACATGTGGTTGCCATCATCCCTTGTTAACTGAAGAAGTATGAAAAACCTCTATAGTGGGATTTTTAAGGCAACAAACCAAAAAAATTATTTAAAAAAATTAATTTATTATACAAAAAAGTAGCAGAGTCTGGTCTCTTCAAGAGATGGCCAGAGTCTGGTCTCTTCAAGAGATGGCCAGAGTCTGGTCTCTTCAAGAGATGGCCAGAGTCTGGTCTCTTCAAGAGATGGCCAGAGTCTGGTCTCTTCAAGAGATGGCCAGAGTCTGGTCTCTTCAAGAGATGGCCAGAGTCTGGTCTCTTCAAGAGATGGCCAGAGACTGGTCTCTTCAAGAGATGGCCAGAGACTGGTCTCTTCAAGAGATGGCCAGAGACTGGTCTCTTCAAGAGATGGCCAGAGACTGGTCTCTTCAAGAGATGGCCAGAGACTGGTCTCTTCAAGAGATGGCCAGAGACTGGTCTCTTCAAGAGATGGCCAGAGACTGGTCTCTTCAAGAGATGGCCAGAGACTGGTCTCTTCAAGAGATGGCCAGAGACTGGTCTCTTCAAGAGATGGCCAGAGACTAGCCTCTTCAAGAGATCCTCAGAGACTGGCCTCTCCAAGAGAAGGTCAGAGACTGGCCTCTCCAAGAGAAGGTCAGAGACTGGCCTCTCCAAGAGATGGTCAGAAACTGGCCTCTCCAAGAGATGGTCAGAGACTTGCCTCTAAAAGAGATGGTTAGAGACTGGCCTCTACAAAACATGGTTAGAGATTGGCCTCTTCAAGAGTTGGTCAGAGACTAGCATTTTCAAGAGGTGGTCAGAGACAGGCTTCTTCAAGTGATGGATAGAGACTGGCCACCTCTTAAAGTGATGGCCAGAGACTGGCCTCTTAATGAGGTGGTCAGAGACAGGATTCTTGAAGAGATGGATAGAGATTGGCTGCCTCTTCAAGTGATGGTCAGAGACTGGCCTCTTCAAGAGATGATCAGATACTGGCCTCTTCAAGAGATGATCAGAGACTGGCTTCTAAAAGTGATGGTCGGTCAGAGACTGGCCTCTCCAAGAGAAGGTCAGAGACTGGCCTCTCCAAGAGATGGTCAGAGACTGGCCTCTCCAAGAGATGGTCAGAGACTGGCCTCTCCAAGAGATGGTCAGAGATCCACGGGTCACACATCACGTGACTTAGTCACTTAGTCACGTGACGTGTGACGCAACGTGTAGGGGGAGGAGCCTAATCACGCTACCAGCGAGAAATTGGAAGCTGGAGCAGTGAGGGAAGATCGCTCTGCCTGAGCTGAACTGTACTTATGCACTTTAAGTCCTTGGTCACGTGAGTGAAAGCGCCTAGTGTTGAAATCATTGCTGATTAGGTATATAGCATCGCGCAATGATTTCTTCTTTTTCCTTTTTTGTATGATTCGATTGGTATAAGCTCACCGTTCAGACTGCTTTTGGATCAGAAATTAAAACAGCCATCCCACCCGTGGATCAGCCAGATAGGAGGGACATACCAAGGAGTCTCTGTTGTTTTTATTTTGGCTTCTGCATCAGTGTGTGTCATATCTCATAGAGCTGCTGTGGACTAGCAGTGTCTTAGGTCACTATAAACTGCACTAGATTGCACCTATCTGGGTGCCTTGGAAATTATTTTGCAATTTTGCATTTTTCACTGGTGGATTTTTGTATTTCTCATATTTGCACTTGTATTTTGCATATGTGTTGTAGTTGGTTTTATTGCTATTTAACTATCACGGATCATCTGTATAGTCAATTTAGGGTTGATTTTAGCGCATCAATATTATTTATATTATTCACATTTAGTATTAGAAATACTTTGATTGCGGCTTTAATTATTTGGTTATCCTTAGTTGATTGGTTTCACAGTGGTTTATTTTTGCACTTTACTGTGCACCATTTTTAGCGCTTTAGTATCTATTATCTCACCTCTTAAAGTGATGGCCAGAGACTGGCCTCTTAATGCTTAATGAGGTGGTCAGAGACAGGATTCTTGAAGCGATGGATAGAGAATGGCTGCCTCTTCAAGTGAGGGTCAGAGACTGGCCTCTTCAAGAGATGATCAGAGACTGGCCTCTTCAAGAGATGATCAGAGACTGGCCTCTTCAAGAGATGATCAGAGACTGGCCTCTTCAAGAGATGATCAGAGACTGGCCTCTTCAAGAGATGATCAGAGACTGGCCTCTTCAAGAGATGATCAGAGACTGGCCTCTTCAAGAGATGATCAGAGACTGGCCTCTTCAAGAGATGATCAGAGACTGGCCTCTTCAAGAGATGATCAGAGACTGGCCTCTTCAAGAGATGATCAGAGACTGGCACCTTCAAGAGATGTTTAGAGATTGGCCTCTGCAAGAGATGGTCAGAGACTGGTTGGACCCTGCTATTGGCTATTGAGCACAGGCAAATATTCAAGTGAGTAATGGACTCATTAGCATCAGAATAGGGAATAATAGGGATTTATGTGACTTTGAACGTGGATTGGTTGTTGGTGCCAGACGGCCTGGTCTGAGTATTTCAAAAACTGCTGATCTACTGAGATTTTCAGGCACAACCATCTCTCGGGTTTACAGAGAATGGTCCGGAAAAGAGAAAATATCCAGTGAGCGGCTGTTGTGTGGAGGAAAATGCCTTGATGATGTCAGAGGTCAGAGGAGAATGGGCAGACTGATTCCAGATGATAGAAAGGCAACAGTAACTCAAATAACCACTCGTTACATCCAAGGTATACAGAATACCATCTCAGAACGCACAACACATCAAACCTTGAAGCAGTTGGGCTACAGCAGCAGAAGACCACACCGGGTGCCACTCCTGTCAACTAAGAACAGGAAACTGAGGCTACATTTCACACAGGATCACCAAAATTGGACAATAGAAGATTGAAAAAACGTTGCCTGTACTGATGAGTCTCGATTTCAGCTGCGACATTCAGATGGTGGGGTCAGAATTTGGTGTAAACAACATGAAAGCATGGATCCATCCTGCCTTGGATCACCGGTTCAGGTTGGTAGTGGTGGTGTAATGGTGTGGGGGATATTTTCTTGGCACACTTTAGGCCCCTTAGTACCAATTGACCATCACACTCTAAATCGCACAGCTCTGGAGTCACACTAGTGGGAACGTAGCCTAAGGCTAGAGTGCGACTTTGGAGTGCGACTTTGATGCAACCTTGAGGGCAGCTTTGATCCAACTTTACACTCTCTGGATCAAAGTCGCATCAAAAGTTGCATCAAAGTAGTGCAGGTACCTTTTCAAAGTCACATAGATGGGAACGGGTGCCATTGAAATCAACAGGCTGTGACTTGTCATGCGACTTTATGTGCCCAAAGCACCATGACAAGTGGCTCTAGTGGAAACAGGGCCTTAGTGTGGTTGCCTGTACTATGGTCATTGTAGACTGAGCTGAGAACCCAGAGCCCTTCCAGCTATACTGACAGTCCCCCTCCGCCTCCTGCACCCTACTCCTGTGCACAGCTATACTGTATATGTGCCCTGCACCCCCCCCCCCCCCATCCTGTGTGGACGGGGCTTTTTTATTTCTTCATTTTCTCATGAATTAGGATGTTAAATCAGAGATCACTGGACGGGAACCTATGATCAGCTCCTCCCATCCTGTATACGTCCACTGACTACACAGGAGCAGGGTCCCTCCCAGGAAGTGATGTCACTAGCTTTCAGTAACCACACTCACTGGCTGCTTTTAGACTCAAAAGGAAGTCGATTTAAAGTCATGTGACGGCACTGGATTCTGCAAAATAAAGGCAGAAAAACTGGGATTTTTTTTTAATTTTGAGACATAAGGCTGAACTTAGCTCACATTAACCACGTAAGGTTCGAGCCTCTTTCTGAGATTTGGTGTTTACAAGTTAAAAACATTTATTTATTTTTTTGCTAAAAAATTACTTAGAACCCCCAAACATTATATATATTTTTTTCTAACACCCTAGAGAATAAAATGGCGATCTTTGCAATACTTTTTGTCACACCGTATTTGCGCAGTGATCTTAAAAGCGCACTTTTTTTGGAAAAAAAAATACTTTTTTTAATTAAAAAATAAGACAACAGTAAAGTTAGCCCAATTTTTTTTTATATTGTGAAAGATAATGTTACGCCGAGTAAATTGATACCCAACATGTCACGCTTCAAAGTTGCGCCCACTCGTGGAATGGCGACAAACTTTTACCCATAAAAATCTCCATAGGCGACGTTTAAAAAATTCTACAGGTTGCATGTTTTGAGTTACAGAGAAGATCTAGAGCTAGAATTATTGCTCTCGCTCTAATGATCATGGTGATACCTCACATGTGTGGTTTGAACACCGTTTTCACATATGCGTTCGCTTCTGCGCGCAAGCTCGTCGGGATGGGGCGCTTTAAAAAATCTTTGATTATTATTATTATTATTTTTTTTATTTATTTTGACACTGTTTTTTTAAAAACAAAATTTTGTGTCACCTCTATTCCTATTACAAGGAATGTAAACATCCCTTGTAATAGAAAAAAGCATGACAGGTCCTCTTAAATATGAGATCTGGGGTCAAAAAGAACTCGGATCTAATATTTGGACTAAGATGCAATAAAAAATAAATAAATTCTGTCAGACCCCATTTACACAGGGGCGACTCGTCCGGCGTCTCAGCCGCCTGACAAGTCGCGTCCTATTCTGTACAATGGAACCGGTCTAAGCGGAGCGACTCAAGTGGCTCCGACTTAGAAAAAGGTTCCTGTACTACTTCAAGATGACTTCAAGGCGACTTCCATTGACTTTAATACAGAAGTCATTTTGGAAGTCTCCTTTGAAGTCGTCTGCAGATCGCCCGGCACAGTCGCGGGACAAGTCGTGCCGCCCCTGTGTGAATGGGCTGTTATTCTAAAAAAAAATAAAAAAATAAAAAATGTCCCTTTAAGAGCTATGGGCGGAAGTGAGATTTTGACAACGCTTCCGCCCTGCAGAAGCGACGTCTCCATACACAGCAAGGGGAGAGGACGCAATCGCCTCCGCCGCTGCAGATGGCTCCGGTAAGCGGCGGAGGGCACCGAAGAGCGGCGGGAGGGGGGGCCCTCTCCCGCCCCGATGAAAGTGATCTTGCGGCGAATCCGCCGCAAAGACCACTTTTATCTAGTAGCGGACCGCCCGCTGAAGAAGAGGATACCGGGGTTATGGTAGGTAGCTTCTAACATAACAACCGTTTTCCTCTTCAAGCAGCGAACGTATTCCTGCGGCGGGCGGTCCGTAAGTGGTTAATGATTGCAGGGTGAGAATTTAAATATTAGGGTGGACTTCCATTTTAACACCATGGCCTCTACTCATCCTCTCTTTGCACAGAGCTTTGGACAATGTTGGCGCCATATCCATAAAAAATAAAATAACCGGTGGCCTTGGGTTTCATGGCGCAGCGGCTATGATATATAAACAGCGGCCGCAGACAGCAGACAATTTATGCGTAGTGCATAGAGTAAGCCTGATAAACAATGCTCTCTTGAATATATGAGCTCTCTTTGGCACTTCCACGATAAAATAACATTAAATACAGATTTTAATTAAGAAAGCCTTTGTGCTAATCCGGTTCAGTATATTTATATTCCCCTGCCTTTTATATACTCTCTAAATACCATAGGTATTAGTAACGGAGGAAGAAGGGTGTAGGCAGGACGATAAAATCTCTGTCTTTGTATTCATGAACATGAGTTAATTTCATTCCTGCTCAAACCGTTTTCAGGTTAAATCTCTCTTGTAAACATTAGCAAGCTGCTTTGTGAAAATACATCCTACACAAAACACGTCTCTCTCTTATAGAAGCAGAAACACGCATCATCATCGCGCTCACCTCTGGTCGCGTGCCAAGATTTTAGGAAAACGTTTAGAGGAATATCTTCTGCTTTTAGCAAGTTTTCACATGTGGCTTTCCGTTTAATCGTCTCCACTAGCCTGACTAAGGAGGCCATTTTTAGATGGCAATGCCACCAGTTTGGCCATCGGTCAGCCAGGGCATGCCATTGCGGGGGGGAAAGATCTTTAGGCTGGCTGAAAGGTAGGGTTGCCACCTGTTCGGGATTCACCCGGACAGTTCGGGTTTGGAATCATGCATCCGGGTTTCAGACTGTCTGAGACCCGGGCACATTATTAAGACCGGACTAAGTCTCCCCCCTCCCCCTTCTCTCTCCTGCCTCTAAGTAAGCACACTAAGGTAAATCAGGGTTCTCAGAGCACTCATTACATCACAGCTCCCCTTTACACCAGAGGCCACAGTGTTCCCCCTTACATCAGAGTCCCCTCCCTACATCAGAGCATCCCTTATGTTAGAGTCCCCAGAGTTATCCCTTACATCAGAGTCTGCAGAGTCCCCCCTTACAGTGAAAAGGAACTCTGCAGGTTCAGATGTAAAAGGGGAACTCTGTGAACTCTTATGTAAAGGGGGGACCTCTGTGGACTCTGATGTAAAGGGGGAACTCTGTTGACTCTGATGTAAAGGGGGAACATTGTGGACTCTGATGTAAAGGGGGAACTCTGTGGACTCTGATGTAAAGGGGGAACTCTGTGGACTCTGATGTAAAGGGTGAACTCTGATGTAAAGGGGGAACTCTGTGGACTCTTATATAAAGGGAAACTCTGTGGACTCTGATGTAATGGGGGAACTCTGTGGACTCTGATATAAAGAGGGAACTCTGTGGACTCTGATGTAAAGGGGGACCACTGTGGACTCTGATGTAAAGGGGGACCACTGTGGACTCTGATGTAAAGGGGGACCACTGTGGACTCTGATGTAAAGGCGTAACTCTGTGGACTCTGATGTAAAGGGGGACCTCTGTGAACTCTGATGTAAAGGTGGGACCTCTGTGGACTCTGATGTAAAGGGGGAACTCTGTGGACTCTGATGTAAAGGGGGAACATTGTGGACTCTGATGTAAAGGGGAAACTCTGTGGACTCTGATGTAAAGGGGGAACTCTGTGGACTCTTATGTAAAGGGGGAACTCTGTGGACTCTGATATAAAGGGGGAACTCTGTGGACTTTTATGTAAAGGGGGAACTCTGTGTCCTCTGATGTAAAAGGGGACTCTTGTGATTAACTTCATATGATTAGAAATGTTATTTAATAGCAACATCTATGTATAGTTTATCTATGCATACTATGAAAAAAAATGCTGTGCGACACTGAATTGTTCGTGTTTGACTTGAAGAAAAGGTGGCAACCCTACTGAAAGGCCCGCTGTGTATTACACACGGCACCCTTTTTTTGTTGTTGTTGTTGTTGTGTGTCATTTTCCCTATATAAGCACTTGCAATGCACGTACAGTATGTTGTTTTTCTTTTATTGGGGGGCCTGTCCTGATGTCGTGGGAAGGTTCTGTGCCTTCTAATAATTCAAGCACGTCCTCCAAAGTGAAAAAACACTGACTAGGCACACAACCCTTTGATCACCCCTGATGTTAACACCTTCCCAGCTAGTGCCATTAGTACAGTGACAGTGCATATTTTTAGCACCGAAAACTGTATATGTGTCACTGGTCCCGATAAAAGTGTCAGTTAGGGGTTTACTAAAACTGAAAAGTGCAAAATCTGCTGCAGCTCTGTATAGAAACCAATCAGCTTCCAGGTTTTATTGGCAAAACGTAATTACACAAAGCTGAAGTTATAAGCTGAGTGCTTGGTTACCATGCACAGCTGTAACAGTTTCTGAGTGCACCAGTTTTAGTAAATCTGCCCCTGAGACCGGGTTCACACTGGTACGACACAACAGCCGTACCACTTTGGATCCGACTTTGCCCTGCGACTTGAAGTCCGACATGCGTCTGACTTCAATGAACAGGGATCCGACTTTTATCCCCGACAATACCAGGCACTGTGTCTGGTATAAATCTTTAGGGGGAACTCCACGCCAAATGTAAAAAAAAAACGGCATGGGTTCCCCCTCCAAGAGCATACCTGCCCTTCGGTCTGGTATGGGTTCTAAAGGGAACCCCTATGCCGAAAAAACAGTGCTGGAGTCCCCCCAAAATCCATACCAGACCCTTATCCGAGTACACAGCCCAGTAGGTCAGAATAGATGGGGATGGGGATGAGCGAGCGCCCCCCCCCCCTGAACCGTACCAGGCCACATGCCCTCAACATGGGGTAAAGTGGATGCTTTGGGGCAGGGGGAGCCCTGCGGCAACCAACGGCCAGGGTTTCTCGACTTGAAAGGAGACTCTGGATTCGACTACAATCACCATGGTCCTCAGATGGAACAGGAACAGCCTCCAGTCCGGAAGTACTTTCCGGAATTAAGATTGCAACAAGGAGAAGACCTCAACTCAATCGACCAAACATGAAAAAGAAAATGAGGGGAATGTTCCGATGGTGCAGGTCAATGCAGGTTTATTGAAAACCAACAAGGTAAAAGTGATCACATACAGGTAAAAACATCAAAAAAGGGCAGTGAATGGAGTGGTGTACCAAGCCCAACGCGTTTCGTACCAGAGTACTTCAACAATATATGCTTATTGCGATTTTTTTTTTTTTTACCAAATATACATATGATCCGATTTCAGTGCAAACAAAAATAAAAAAAAACGGGGTCCTGCACCAGCATGTGATGCGTTTTCAGTCATACAAACTGTATGGCTGAATTCGCACTGCCCAGAAATTGCATGTGATGTGCACAGGCATGTGGTGTGAATCAAATGCAATGTCTGGGATCGCACCAGTGTGAACACAGCCTAGAGTTGTGGTTTGATCAGTAACAGCTGCCTAATCCTTGCACATCAATACAAATGTAATAATTAGGCTTGTCTGCCGGCACAGGTTGGTATGCTCTTCGATTCTTAACGGGGTGCAGGAAAATCGCAATCATCATTTGCTCTTTCAGCGCAGGTTTATTTTAAATGTAGCGTCTTGACCTCTACAGTATTATTTCGATATATTTGTATATATATATATATATATATAATTTTTTTTTTCTCTGCCAGCAGTGAAAAGGCTGTTGGCGTGAATCATTTATCACATCTGTTTGTTGTGTGTAAAAGCTTCTCTCTTTAACTGTAAACTGTAAAAAGAATCCGGTGTGTGGGCGTTCTGTACATTTATTGCAATGTATGCCTTGAGATTTTTTTCCTGGCAGTGGGGAATATATTTTATAGCATTAGGCTTACAGTATGTCAGTTTCTTCAATTCAAAATAACACCACGGTTATTTTACAGAATTTGACAGATATAAACACGTACAACGCAGGGGGGGGGGACTAGGTCAGATCATCGGCACTTAAATTAAATCCCGATATATGGAGCTTTTACAATAACATAGTTATATAAGTAGAAAAAGGCCTAGCGTTCTCAGAGCGATAAATCTGCGGCGTATAATAAGTGCACTTCTGTGCAGACAATGTATTTTCCATATTCTGAATAAACAGAATGTAAACTTTAAAACAACCCTTCACTGGCCTCTGTAGCTGGGTGAAAAACATATATTTATAAGCGGCGCTGGCAGTAAACTTGTGTGAAAACTTGATTTAGGAACAAGTCCATAAAGAAAAATATATACCGTATTTATCGGCGTATAACACGCGCCCCAAGTTTAGGGGGGAATTTTAAGGAAAAAAACTTTTAGAAGGGAAGTTCAAGGAAAAAAAACTTACATTTAAATGCAGCCTTGTCTATCCATCATTGCAGCCTTGCCCAGTGTCCATCTGAAGCCTTGCCCAGTGTCCTTGCAGCCTTGCCCAGTGTCCTTGCAGCCTTGCCAGTCTCTTTCGATATTTGAAATTGGCGCCGATTTCCACTGTGGAGAGGAGCGAGCGGAGCCGAGGGTACTTCGGCTAGACTCGGCTCCTCTCGCAGTCCCGCCCATCTCCACTGATTGCGCCGCTGACATACAGAAAGCCGAGTGTAGTTCGGCTAGACTCGGCTCTGCTCACAGTCAGGGGTGGGACTGCGAGAGGAGCCGAGACTTGCCGAAGTACACTCGGCTTTCTGTATGTCAGCGGCGCTCGCAATCAGTGGAGATGGGCGAGACTGCGAGAGGAGCCGAGTAAAGCCGAGTGTACCTCGGCTCCTCTCGCTCGTTTCAGCGGGGGATCGGCGGGGGATCGGCGTATAACACGCACCCACGATTTTCCCCTGATTTTAAGGGGAAAAAAGTGCGTGTTATACGCCGATAAATACGGTATATGAAAAATGTATATTTGTATTGGTGATACAGCTGGGTGTAGTAGTTCATCAAATAATGATAGTACTGAGCAAAGTGAAACTTAACATAGAGAAGAGTGGATCCCACTGCGGAGACTCCACTCACTAAATTGTCCACAAAATCAAAATGGTGTCAGAAAAAACAACAAAAAACTAAAACCCACTTATTTTCCATGCATGGAAAATTGCTGAATGTAACACATAGGTTATAACACAGTCCTCAAATGAGTAAAAAGATTTCCCTTCAGGGACCTTACTCACCCAAAGGAGATGAAAAATAAATATATATACAACACCTAGGATGCATATATATCCTCTACACACTGTAACAGCAGCTAACTGACTCGCCTGCCTGCTCTATCTAACTCAATATAAATGACACTGTCTATCTCTCTGAAACTGCCTCTTTCACAAATGCCAACACACTACACAAGGCCGACTTCCAGGCGGCCTTATATAGTGTGAGGCGTGTACTAAACCCCCTGAGCCATAATTGACCAAAGCCACCCTGGCTTTGGCCAGTTACGGCTCTCCGTTTTTTCCGCACTGTGATTGGCCAAGCATGCGGGTTATAGTGCATGCTTGGCCAATCATCAGCCAGCAATGCACTGCGATGCCGCAATGAATTATGGGCCGTGTCGCGCAACACGAATTTAGCGCGAACGGCCGATGTTTGAGTCGAACAAGTGTTCGACGTGAACACGAAGCTCATCCCTATTGCCAATTAACTTAAAGTGGAGTTCCACCCTGAAATTATTTTTTTTTGCCAAAAATCTAAAAATAAATTGAAAAAAATAAAAATAAATGTTTAATTACCAGAAATAGCAGTTGCTATGCGGAAGTCCCTAATCTGCCTCTTCATCGTCCTCGGCAGGTCTCCTTCCTCCGACCTACTCGCGGTGTCTTCTGGTGAATGGGGCGCGCTGCCTTCTGGGAACTGTGTGTATCCCAGAGAGCAGCCAACCCATTCACAAAGCGCCGCGTGGCTCGTGCATGCGCAGTAGGAAACGGGCAGTGAAGCCGAGCTTCATTTCCTCTGTCCTCTTATGTTCAATAAACATCTCTGTTATGTTTGATCTTTCAAATTCAATAAAATCCTTTAACAAGGAAACGGGGGCGAGTCCAAAGGGTGGTGATAAATGGAGAGTACTCAGAATGGTCCGGTGTGGAAAGTGGGGTTCTCCAGGGATCTGTCCTGGGACCAATCCTATTAAATTTTTTCATAAACAATATAGAGGATGGTATAAACAGTTCAATCTCAGTATTTGCGGACGATACTAAGCTAAGCAGGGCAATAACTTCTATGCAAGATGTGGAAACCTTACAAGAAGATTTGAACAAATTATTGGGGTGGGCAACTACATGGCAAATGAGGTTTAACCACTTGACAACTGGGCACTTAAACCCCCTTAATAACCAGACCAATTTTCAGCTTTCGGCGCTCTCACATTTTGAATGACAATTACTCAGTCATGCAACACTGTACCCATATGAAATTTTCGTTCTTTTTTTCACACAAATAGAGCTTTCTTTTGGTATTTGATCACCTCTGGGTTTTTTTTTGTGCTATAAATGAAAAAAGACCGAAATTTTTTAAAAATAAATACATTTTATAACAGAAACAAAGAAAAATTTAACAAATTAGTAATTTTTCTTCATAAATTTTGGCCAAAATTTATACTGCTACATATCTTTGTAAAAATAAGTACAAATTGGTGCATATTATTTGGTCTTTGTGAAAGTTATAGAGTCCACAAGCTATGGTGCCAATATCTGAAAATTGATCACACCTGAAGTACTGATGGCCTATCTCATTTCTTGAGACCCTAACATGCCAGAAAAGTAAAAATACCCCCCAAATTACCCCTTTTTGGAAAGTAGACATTCCAAGGTATTTAGAAAGAGGCATGGTGAGTTTTTTGAAGTTGTCATTTTTTCCCACAATTCTTTGCAAAATCAAGATTATTTTCTTTTATTATTTTTACTTTCAAAATATTTTATTTTCATAAGATAAATAATACAGAACATTACATCATGTTATATAAAAATAAATAAAAATAAAGAAAAAAGATTATGTTTAGGAATAAACAAACATTAGTCAATAAATGGATAAAATAATAAAAACATCCTAGAAAAAAGGATAGATTCATGTAAGCAATCAAAAGTTTGTCAGGGGGAGATCTCTTCATCCTTATAATATAATGGAAGGGAGAAGGGAAACCCTCTCTCCTTGGTAACCTGGAGCCCCTTATCGGGAACAAACTGCTCCAGGCATAGAGACCTCCTTCTGACTCTTAGGCCCAGAGAAGATTATCAGGGCCAACAGATCGGGATGGACTAAACAAGGCCGAACAAAACATTTGATAGTATCCCATTAAATCTAATAAAAGAGACATAACATGTAATGGGAAACTAGAATTCCCAGAAAAAGAGTTTCTATAAATCCTTTTTAGAAGGAAGAAAAGAAGAGGAAAATAAAGACAGCAGGTAAAAAAGAGGACGGAGGGAAAGGGATGGGTATGTGTCCAACTTAATGTTGAATAGAAGGTAAAACAGCATCTTCACCAATCGAAATCCCCATATATTTGGCCCAAGGTTCCCATATTTTTTCGAATTTGGGAATGGTATTAGATAAGATGCTAGCTAATTTTCCCTGAGTTAGTATCCAAGATATTTTGGTTTTGGCATCTTACAGGAAAGGTTTTGTTTTTTTCCATAATTTGGCAATTGTGATTTTGGCGCCTGTAAAGATAAAGTGTATCAATTTTTGTGAAACCTTTGGTATGTGAGGAATATGAGCGTTCAAAATAGCTACTGGTAGGGACCTGAAAACCTGTAACCTAAAAATTAATAAAAATATTTTTCTCCAGAAGGGGCGAACTCTGGGGCACTCCCACCAAATATGAGGCATAGAGCCGTAAAGTTGGCAACCTCTGAAACACGTTGGATCTGATGCTGGATATATAGATGCCAGTCTGGAAGGAGTTAGATACCATCTGGTTATAACTTTAATATTTGCCTCCATTAAAGAGACATTAAGAATCCCGTTGAAAGATTTAGAGAAGGCTAAGTGCCAGGTATCCAAATTCCAACAAAACTGGGCGTCTTTCTCCCCAAGCCTCCATATAGGAAGATTTTGATGTAGGGTGAGTGAGGCATGAATATACCATAGATATGTCTCCCCTTTGTGAACCGGCCTGGCTGCACCATAACTCATACTTCGTAAATTGGGGAGGAAGGAGTTTTTCCTTCCAGATTTGGTTTAAAAATGTGAAAATTTGATTAAACCGCGGTTTTTCAGAATCTGGAAGTTTCAGATGTTTGATGCAGTAACTAAGGGATATAGGCCCTCCAGGATTAAAAAAATTGTCCTATACGATACAATCCTTTATCAATCCACCATTTAAATGCCTCTACATTTAGACCAGGGGGGAAGTCGGGGTTATTGAATAAATGAGAAAGAGGTCTTTCAGAGGATATAAGGTTTGGGAGGTTTCTTAGGGAATCCCATAGTGCAAACGATTGAGATAGAGTCGGGGACATTATGGGGGGTCTTTTTTTGAGGGGGCACCATAAAAGGTATTCTAAGGATAGTGTTGGTGTAGCCTCTTTTTCAATATTGATCCAGTCTGGTTTCTCTGTTGCAGAATAAATCAAAGAAGTCCGGGCTAGTCTAGCTGCTAAGTAGTATTTATGTAGGTCAGGTAGACCTAAACCTCCCTGTTTTCTGTGACGAAGTAATGTGTTTTGGGGGATGCGGTAACCTGAAGCACCCCAGATAAATTTGATGATTTTACTTTGGAGCTTTTTCAAGTGATTCTTAATAATGGGAATAGGAAGAGATCTAAAGAAATAAAGGATTCTAGGGAGCAGAGTCATTTTTATAGAATTAATTCTACCTAACCAAGATAATTCGTTTTTGGACCAAGATGCTAGATCATTTTCAAATTTTTTGAATAAAGGTGGATAATTATGTAAAAAAAGGGTCTCAATGCGGGCTGTTAAGGTAATGCCCAGATATTTGATTGAGGTGTCTGTCCATTCAAATCCAAAGGATTGTTTAAGCAACAAGACACTAGACAAGGGAAGCGAAACATTTAGAGCTTGTGATTTTGAGTAATTTACCCTAAGGCCTGAGACCTCAGAGAAGGCCTTCATAACCTGGCAGACCTTAGGAAGGAATATCAGCGGAGACGTCACGAACAATAAGATGTCATCTGCAAATAGGCCACATTTGTGAATTTGATTACCACAGGATACTCCTTTAATATTGAGATTTTGTCTGATGGCTATGGCTAATGTTTCAATGGCAATAGCAAATATGAGAGGGGAAAGCGGGCATCCCTGTTTAGTGCCTCGTGCTATATTGATTGGGTTGGAATGATGACCCTGTAAACGGATAAGAGCCTGAGGGTGAGAATAAAGGCAATGTAAGAGGCCCTTAAAGCGAACTCCAAAGCCCCATCGATGTATTAGGGAAAACAGGTATGGCCATGACATTGAGTCAAAGGCCTTTTGCAGATCCAGTGACAGTAGTAAGCCTTGTTGTTTTTCTCCTCCCTCCCAGTTGGATTGCAGAATAGATACAATATCTATTGCTCGTCTGATTTGGTCTGGGCCCTGTCTTCCTGGGATGAAGCCCACCTGGTCTTTGTGTATATGATGTTTATTAAAAGATGCTAATCGATTGGCCATGATCTTTGTCATAATTTTAATATCGTTGTTTATTAGGGAAATAGGGCGATAATTACTGATGTCTTCAGGATTTTTATCTGGTTTGGGTATAACTGTAATAAATGCCGTATTAAGATGTGTGTCTAATGGTAAGCCATTTGTTTTGTCATTAAAAAATTTGGTTAGATAGGGGGCTAAGGTGTTGGCGAAAGTCTTATAATAGGGTATGGATAAACCATCAGGGCCAGGGGCTGATCCGTTTTTGAGGTGTTTAATAACCCCCATAACCTCCTCTATTGTGAAGGGAGCCTCAAGTAAACATTTGTGTGAGGGGGTTATGGAAGGAATGGGAAGATCGTCTAAATACCTAGATAGAACATCTTTGTCTGGCTTCGAGTGAGTGTCATATAATTTAGAATAAAACTCTTGAAATGCTTCTAGGATTTTGACGGGGTTTGCAGTAAGCGGTTGACCTGCTATACGGATTTTAGGTATAGAATGAATTCTAACTCTAGGAGAGAGTTTTGTAGCAAGTAATGGCCCTATTTTGTTTGCATTTGTTTAAAATTTGTTGCAACTCCATCTAATCACTTTTTCCGCTTGCGTTGTAAGGGCTAAATTTAATTCACGTTTGGCCTTGTCTATGAGTGATATGGGGAACTTAGAGGGATCTTGTTTGTGACGATTTCTAAGGGTTATGTACTCTTCTTCCAAACGTTCTATTTGAGCTTTGCGGTTGCGTTTAGTTTGGGTAGAGATTTGAATGATTTTTCCCCAGATGAAGGCTTTATGAGCCGCCCAAAGCGCCTCAGAGTAGATATCCTCCGTGTCGTTGAGGGAAAAATATTCATGTAAGGCTTTATTTATTATCTCATTTGTGGTTGGATTTGTAAGGATTGATTCGTTCAGTTTCCAAAACCCTTTCGAGCTTCTAAGAGAACTGGAGTTTAGGGAAATAACTACCAACGAATGATCTGATAGGGCCGTATCCTTGATGTGGGCATTTAGTATGAGCGGAATGAGGTGTGAAGGGGTAAGGATGTGGTCTATTCTTGTGTATGTGTTGTGGGGGTGTGAATAATGTGTGAAGTCCCGTTTGGAAGGGTTTAATTCCCTCCAAACGTCTGCTAAATTGTGATTCGAAAGAATTTTTGCGATTTTGCGGCTTTCATTGGTCGGGCGGGTCAATTGGTCTTTGGAGGGTTTGGACTTATCCAGAGCCTGGTCAAAAGCAACATTCGAGTCTCCCCCCAAAATGACCGTTCCTACTAACATAGGGCTCAGTGTGTTCATCATATTTTTGAAGAATGGGGCTTGGCCTCTGTTAGGGGCATAATATGAGGCTAGGGTGTATAGTTGACCATCAATTGAACCTTGTAATAACAGAATTCTTCCATCTGGATCAACATAGCCGAAAGACTTCTCGAATTTGCAGGATTTGGAAAATAGAATGGCTACTACCTTAGTTTTATTTTCCGCACTAGCAAGGTGGAATTGCGGAAAATGAGGGTGAATATAATTAGGAATGTATCGTATAGGGAGTTGCGTTTCCTGGAGCAAAAGAATATCTATTTTAAGGGATTTATAATAATCTAAAATTTTTCTCCTTTTGACAGGAGAATTCAAGCCTTGCACATTGTGAGAGGCTATTTTAAGGTGTGTTTGTTGGTTGCTAGCCATGAGATTCAAGGGGGGCATATCCGCTATTACTGACCCCACTCACCCTTAGAGGACCATGGTACTGAGGCTTGATCAGGTGTACTTCCAAGTGGAGATTGAGGTGTTTAACGGTCATCATTGATCCAAGAGCTGGCAACTCTAAAAGAGACAATTGGGTTAGACACACAAGGGAAAAGAAAAAAAAATAACATAACATAGAAAAGAGATGGAATATAGAAAAGAAGTCTCCTAACATGTAAGGTTAGGACCCGAGAGAGGAGACTCCTCTCGAATCCTTTTAACCAGATCAAAAAAAGAGTCTGGACTAAGACGGCCAGACAACCTATCCCCTGAAGACCCGAAGATTTCCAGACGATTGGTGGGTACACACGTGGACCACCCCCATACAGGGCACCCATAGAAAAAATCTAATAAAAAAGAAAATTATTTTTGCACGGTAAAACGAGAGTAGGCTTATGTAAAGCTCTATAACCTAGAAAATACTTTACAGTAGTAGAATTATAACATTTTAGTAAGCAATATGATACTAGATAAAAAAAAAAGGGGAACATAGAGCTTTATAGAAAAAACAGAAAAACTGTGAGAATTGAACCAGAGAGCAGGTTGAATTTAGAATGGATTTATCCTAACACCTGAGGTACAGAAAAATCTGTGCTCGGATTCTAGATCCGAGGAAAAAAAAGGTAGTAACAAAAGAGGTGAAAAAGAGCAATGTCAAGTAGGGCTATTGTCTTTAATCTTCTTTTTCTTTCCTTTGTTCCAAAGGGGAGATTGTGGGCTTGTTGTTGGAGTAGGTCTTTTAGTAGAACCAGGACCAGTTGTAGAGGTGTCCATGTCAGCTTCAGTAGAAATAAGTTTGAGTTGGAGAAGGATCCGCTCTCCTTCCTGTAGGCTTGAGAAGGAGTAAGGTCTACCATTTTCAGAGAATTTCACCGCAAAGGGAAAGGCCCATCTGCATTTAATGTCTCTCTGAGACAAGATTAGTAGCAGGGGTTTAAGTGCTCTTCTGCGTTGGATTGTAGAAGGAGATAAATCAGCAAAAAGTTGAATTGGGTGTCCTTGACATAGTATTTGAGGGGTTATTCTAGCTTGTTTCATGACCTCTTCTTTTACTGAGAAGAAATGGGGTTTAGCAATGATATCTCTTGGCTTTCCATCTTTTCTAGGAGGACCCAAAGCTCTGTGAGCCCTATCCAGCTCAAGGCGCTGCTGGGGGATATTAGGTAGAAGAGATTTAATCAGGTTTTGTACTGCTAGTGTGACATCCAGCACAGATTCAGGTAATCCTCTGATTCTGAGATTATACCTGCGTGACCTGTTCTCGAGTTCATCGATTCTTGAATTAGCATAATCCAGTTGTTCTCGTACCGAGGATACAATTTTAGCAGTTTGGTTAGTGGAAGCCACTGTTTCTTCCAATTTGTATTCAATCGAGTCTATTCTTGTTCCTAGATTGTGGAAGTCAGCTTTTAAATCACTAGTTATTTTGGCTGCAGTTTGAGCTAAACCCCTGTCCAGGAGTTCAGAAAATTTTTGGAACAGGTCTGCCATCTGAAATGCCTGGTCTCTTGGAATAATTTCTGAGGTAATAGGGCTGGGATGAGAGGCAATAATGTGCCCTGTGGAAGAATGGATACTATCGGGCTTTGTGAAAAAAATAAGAGGTTCACCAGTGGCTGAGGAGGTATTAGGTGTCTGTAGTAGTCCTGCTTTAAGTTCTGAGGAAATAGGCAGACCCTCTAATGAGATATTTTGTCTGAGGTCTGTGAGGAGAATGGTACCTGACACAGTAGGCTGTGCTGTGGTGGCCATCTTGGATTTTCGGCTGCGATTACCGGGACGAATTGCAGCTTTTGGGTCCTTTCTAATGTAATAAACAATAGCCAGGAATGTGCCCGGACCCCTCAGGAGTCTGCCTAGAAATTTTCGTGAAAATCCGTTCACCGTGCGGGCTGTAATGGGCACCGTTGTATGAGGCTGGAGTGGGGCTCACAGGTCAAGCAGCCATACACGGAGCCAGCCCCTCCCACCTCTCTATTTTATTTATTTTTTTACACAATTGTCATATTAGCAGGTTATTTCTCACACACAGCATATGCATACCACAAATTACACCCCAAAACACATTCTGCTATTACTCCCGTGTATGGCGATACCACATGTGTGAGACTTTTACACAGCGTGGCCACATACAGAGGCCCCACCTTCAGGCGTTCTGGAGCACCCAGGCCAATTCCGACATTTCTCTCCTACATGTAAAAATCATAATTTTTTTGCTAGAAAATTACATAGAACCCCAAAACATTATATATATATGTTTTTTTAGCAAAGACCCTAGAGAATACAATGGCGGTCGTTGCAACTTTTTATCTCGCACGGTGATTGCGCAGCAATTTTTCAAACGTGTTTTTTTGGGGGGAAAAAAACAGTTTTGTGCTTTAAAAAAAAAAAAAACAGTAAAGTTAGCCCAATGTTTTTGTATAATGTGAAAGATGAAGTTACGCCAAGTAAATAGATACCTAACATGTTACCCTTCAAAATTGCACACGCTCGTGGAATGCCGCAAAACTTTGCTACCTAAAAATCCCCATAGGCAACGCTTTAAAATTCTTTTACTGGTTACATGTTTTGAGTTAGAGGAGGTCTAGGGCCAAAATTATTGCTCTCGCTTTAACGTTCACAGCGATACCTCACATGTGTGGTTTAAACACCGTTTTCATATGTGGGCCGGACTTACGTATGCGTTCGCTTCTGCATGCGAGCACACGGGGACAGGGGCGCTTTAAAAAATGTATTTTTCTTTTTATTGTTCATTTTACTTTATTTATTTTAGTTTGACACTTTTTCCCCAAAAATAAATTTTTTGATCACTTTTATTCCTATTACAAGGAATGTAAACATCCCTTGTAATAGGAATATGGCATGACAGGTCCTCTTTACAGTGAGATATGGGGTCAATAAGACCCCCACATCTCACCTCTGACATCATTTCTACAAAACTCCTGAAAGAATGTACCGACATCTTGGCACCCACCATAACACATCTCATAAATCAATCGTTCAAAGGAGGTATTGTTCCGCTCTCCCTCAAGAAAGGCATAATCAAACCCCTCCTAAAGAAACCCAACCTCGACCTCAAAGACCCAAACTACCGCAGACCGGTAACAAGTCTTAACACCATCTCAAAGATCATGGAGAAAGCAGTAGTACAACAGCTACAACTCCATTTGGACACTCACAAACTCTTGGACCCACTACAATCAGGCTTCCGCCCAGGCCATGGCACAGAAACAGCCCTCCTCAAAATATGGGATGACGCCCTCGAAGCAGCAGATGACTGAGAATCATGTCTTCTGGTGCTGCTGGATCTCAGTGCAGCATTCGACACAGTAGACCACAAAACTCTACTCATTCGCCTTAAAAAAGTAGCAGGAGTTGCAGACTCTGACCTACCCTGGTTCGCATCCTTCCTAGAAAATCGTTCCCAGACAGTGAAACTAGGAGCCTTCACCTCTGAAACTCGCGCAATTTCTTGCGGGGTCCCTCAAGGATCACCCCTGTCACCCGTGCTCTTTAACATCTACCTCCGCCCACTCCTCAAAATCATCAGCAAACAGGACCTGTGCTACCACTCATACGCTGACGACACCCAACTCTACTTTCGCATCACCGGAAAAAAAGACCAATATCACGGACTGGAAAATTGCCTCACATTGATCGATGATTGGATGACTGAGAGTTCCCTCAAACTTAATGGATCCAAAACAGAACTTCTTTTCCTCCACGCAAACCGAAAGACAAAAGCTAAGACTTCTTGGACACCACCCACCATCCTTGGACTCTGAGTCATCTTTGACTCTGAGATGTCGATGGATGCACAAATAGGATTAGTAGTCAAGCAGATCGCACCATCTCCTCCGCCTGCTGCGTAGACTCATCCCCTTCATCCCATACAAGGACATACCATTAGTAGGGATGAGCTTCGTGTTCGAGTCGAAAACACGTTCGACTTGAACATCAGCTGTTCGATCGAACGTTATGGGCCGTTCGCGCCAAATTCGAGTGACGCGAACGGCCCACAATACACTGCACCATCGCAGTGCAATCCCGGCGCTGTGATTGGCCAAGCATGCACTGTGACCCCGCATGCTTGGCCAATCACAGCGCCGGCAGCGAGGAGAGCCATAATTGGCCACAGGCAGGATGCCTGTGGCTAATTATAGCTCAGGGGGGTTTAGTACACGCCCCACACTATAAAAGGCCGCCAGCGTGGCGGCCTTGTGCAGTGTGTTCCGGTGTGCAGGGAAAGAGCTACATAGGCAGGGACAGTGTGTTCTACGTTGTGTTCTTTTCTCAGGCATATGCAGGAGTTGCTGTTCTCTAAGCTAGATAGGCAGGCAGGTACAGTGTGTTCTTTTCTAAGGCATCTGCAGGAGTTGCTGTTCTCTAAGCTAGATAGGCAGGTAGGTACAGTGTGTTCTGTTCTCAGGCATCTGCAACAGTTAGTGGGTGTTGTGTGCCCCAGCACAGTATACACCTGTATATACCCGTCATTGCTGTTCTCTAAGCTAGATAGGCAGGCAGGGACAGTGTGTTCTTTTCTCAGGCATCTGCAGGAGTTGCTGTTCATTGCTGTTCTCTAAGCTAGATAGGCAGGCAGGGACAGCGTGTTCTTTTCTCAGGCATCTGCAGCAGTTAGTGGGTGTTGTGTGCCCCAGCACAGTATACACCTGTATATACCCATCATTGCTGTTCTCTAAGCTAGATAGGCAGGCAGGGACAGCGTGTTCTTTTCTCAGGCATCAGCAGGAGTTGCTGTTCATTGCTGTTCTCTAAGCTAGATAGGCAGGCAGGGACAGTGTGTTCTTTTCTCAGGCATCTGCAGGAGTTGCTGTTCATTGCTGTTCTCTAAGCTAGATAGGCAGGCAGGGACAGTGTGTTCTTTTCTCAGGCATCTGCAGGAGTTGCTGTTCATTGCTGTTCTCTAAGCTAGATAGGCAGGCAGGGACAGTGTGTTCTTTTCACAGGCATCTGCAGCAGTTAGTGGGTGTTGTGTGCCCCAGCACAGTATACACCTGTATATACCCGTCATTGCTGTTCTCTAAGCTAGATAGGCAGGCAGGAACAGTGTGTTCTTTTCTCAGGCATCTGCAGGAGTTGCTGTTCATTTCTGTTCTCTAAGCTAGATAGGCAGGCAGGGACAGTGTGTTCTTTTCTCAGGCATCTGCAGCAGTTAGTGGGTGTTGTGTGCCCCAGCACAGTATACACCTGTATATACCCGTCATTGCTGTTCTCTAATAAAGGCATCTGCTGGAGTTAGTGGGTGTTGTGTGCCCTAGTACAGTATACACCTGTATATACCCATCATTGCTGTTCTCTAATAAAGGCATCTGCTGGAGTTAGTGGGTGTTGTGTGCCCTAGTGCAGTATACACCTGTATATACCCGTCATTGCTGTTCTCTAATAAAAGGCATCTGCTGGAGTTAGTGGGTGTTGTGTGCCCTAGTACAGTATACACCTGTATATACCCGTCATTGCTGTTCTCTAATAAAGGCATCTGCTGGAGTTAGTGGGTGTTGTGTGCCTCCAGCACAATATACACTACCCAATTGCTGTTTTTCCCATCTCCCTGCAGGCCATTACTATGTCTGGAAGGCCAACAAGGAGAGGCAGACAGTCACGAGCCAATAAAAGAGGGCAAGCAGGCTCTGTGTCTAGAGACAACAGTGCTGGTCGTGGACGCGGTGCTTCGTCATCAGCACGTGGCCATGGGACACGCTTGTCCTTCTTTTCGGCAGCTGGACGTGTTGAGCCGCATCATGCCGAAGACTTGGTAGAGTGGATGACCAAGCCCTCCTCATCCTCCTCATCCTCCCTCGCCCAGGCTCAGGGTACTGGCAAAGCAGCTGCCAAAGCGTCTTCTTCCCTCGTATCAATGTCATCATCAGTCACTCCTTCCCTAGACCCACCGTGTCCTCCTGAGGAGTCCCCCGAACTGTTTGAGCACAGTGTTGGGTACATGCTCCAGGAGGATGCCCAGCGTTTCGAAGGGTCTGAAGATGATACCCAGCTAGAGGAAGCGTAGCGTGAGAGCAGAGAGAGGGAATGCTCAAAAAGGACAGCAATCTGGCAGTCATGTTCCAGCAGCTGCAGCATACTGCCAGATTGGCTCCAGTGATGAGGAGGGAGGGGATGATGAGGTCACTGACTCCACGTGGGTGCCTGATAGGAGAGAGGAGGAGGATGAGGAGGAGGCACATCTCCAACGAGGCAGGATGCCCTCCGGGGGCCAGCGTAAGGGCAGCACACTGACTGAATCACACCGCAGAGCTCCGCCTGTGCAGGGCGCTGCCTCTGCCCGTTATTCCAAAAGTTCTTTGGTGTGGGCCTTTTTTGAGTCGAGTGCATCAGATCGCACCACTGCTGTTTGAAACCTATGTCTCAAGCGTATCTCGTGTGACCAAAACATCAGCCGCTTGGGCACCACATGCTTGACCAGACATATGTTGACCTGCCATGCAGCTCGTTGGCAAGCGTACCTTTAGGACCCACACCAAAGAACAAAGCGGACCTCTCCTTGCTCCGCATCAGCTGGGATCTCCAACCCCACTGTACCTTCAGCCCTCTCTGAAATCTGCACTGAGAGGAATGAAGGTGTAGAATTAGGTGTGTCACAGCCAAGTACTTGCGGGCACTCTGCTAGCAGTACACCGACGTCCGATTATAGCAGGCAAATTTCCCTGCCCCAGCTGCTGGACCGTCGAAAGAAGTTCACTCCCAGCCATCCACATGCCCAGCGGTTGAATGCTAGCTTGGCTAAATTGCTAGCACTTCAACTGCTGCCTTTTCAGTTGGTAGACTCGGCCCCCTTCCGTGAGTTTGTGCATTGTGCGGTTCCTCAGTGGCAGGTTCCCAAACGCCACTTTTTCTCACGGAAGGCGATTCCGGCTCTCTACCGGCATGTGAAAGGCAATGTCCATGCCTCGCTGGACAGGGCGGTCAGCGGTAAGGTGCATATTACCGCTGACTCATGGTCTAGCAGGTATGGACAGGGACGTTACCTTTCTTTCACGGCCCATTGGGTCACTCTTTTGGCAGCTGGGAAGGATGCAGGACAAGGTACAGTAGTGTTGGAGGTTGTTCCGCTGCCACGCCTCCAAAATGCTACTACTGGTTGTGATACACCTCCCTTCTCCACCCCCTCCTGTTCTTCTTCCTCCATGGCCTCTTCCTGTGCTTTGTCCTCGGAACCAGCGGTGCTCCGTAGGCGTTCAAGGGGCTACGCAAGTACGCAGGCAAAAAGATGCCATGCTGTGCTTGCGCTGGTGTGTTTGGGGGACAGGAGCCACACTGGGGCAGAGGTTCTGTCAGCTCTGCAGGGGCAGGCCGAGAGGTGATTGATGCCATGCCAGCTTAAGCCAGGAATGGTGGTTTGCGACAATGGCACCAACCTCCTCTCCGCCCTCCGACATGGACAACTGACCCATGTGCCCTGTGTGGCTCACATCCTTAACCTGGTGGTGCAGCGGTTCTTGGGCAGGTACCCGGGCTTACAGGATGTCCTGAGGCAGGCCAGGAAAGTCTGTGTGCATTTCCGCAGATCTTATAATGCCAGTGCTCGGCTGGCTGAGCTGCAAAAGGAGTTGAACCTGCCCAAGAACCGCCTTATATGTGACATGCCCACCAGGTGGAACTCAATGTTGGCCATGCTGCAGCGGCTGCACACGCAGCAGAGGGCCATCAATGAGTACCTGTGCGACTACGGAACCAGGACAGGGTCAGGGTCACCAGTGCCTAAGGCCCAATTTTTCTGCCCCTGTTCAACAGGGGCATGTAATTACAATTCTCGATCTAATAATTCACAGCAGGGCCCATTCCTGCGCCCACCAAGAGTAACTGTGAGGGCTTACAGTGTTGTGGCAACACCACCACCACCACCAAAGACCCAATTTTTCTGCCCCTCTTTAACAGGGGCATGCAATTACAATTCTTGATCTAATAATTTACAGTAGGGCCCATTCATGCGCCCACCAAGAGTAACTGTGAGGGCTGACAGTGTTGTAGCACCAGCACCACCACCAAAGGCCCAATTTTTCCTACCACTGTTCAACAATGGCATGTAATTACAATTCCTGATATAATAGTTCACAGCAGGGCGTTCCAGCGCCCACCAAGAGTAACTGTGAGGGCTCACAGTGTTATGGCAACACCAACATGTAAGGGGCCAATTTCAGCACAGTATATATGGCAGGCCCCTACTTTCAAACATCCAACTTACAAACGACTCCTACTTGCAAACGGAAGGAGACAACAGGAAGTGAGAGGAAATCTACACCTAGGAAGGGAAATTATCTCCTGTAAGAGTTAATATGGGAAAAAGGTGTCTCCTCTCTATTGATGCTTTATCACCAATCCTTGTTTCAATAAAAAACCCACTTTTCAAAAACATTTGTTATTGGGACGGAAATAGGGTTGCCACCTCTTCCCTTTAAACCGAACACATATGAATTACACAGGTTCTGAGACTAATTTATTGCAGGTAAGGCACCAAGTGAGTTTAATTACCACCTTAATCAGCCACAGAACCTGTGTAATTAATATGTGTTCGGGTTTAAAGGGATGAGGTGGCAACTCTAGATGGAAAGTGAGGTGAAATGTTCTGAACAGGTGCACAGACAGCAAAACAAATGTTACAGGGGGGATAACCCTTCCCTATGTTTTCCAAAAAGCTTAAAAATAGATTTTTGGGCTGGAGCTACACTTAAACAATGTACCTGTTCAAAATTACAAACAGATTCTACATAAGAACAAACCTACAGTCCCTGTCTTGTTTGCACCGCCTGTATACTGCTGTTCAGAGTATATAGGGCCTTTTTTTATTTTGGGTGCGGGGTTCCCCTTAATATCCATACAAGACCCAAAGGGGCTGGTAATGGGCTGGGGTGGGGGGGGGGGAGGGTGATGGGGTAGCCATTTTTCTCAAAGTTTTCATCCATATTACCGGGACCAGACATTACATTAAAGCCGCAAGCAGTTTTAAATGGCTTTTTTTCCTTTACAAATGTAATTTTGTGCAGTTCTAAACACGGGAAACACGTGCCACTTCACAGGCATACTTTAGACACCCCCCAGGTACAATATTTAAAGGAATATTTCACTTTTTTTTTTTTTTCACTTTATGCATCATTAAAATGACTGCTCCCGAAAAACGGCCGTTTTTAAAACTTCGTTTTGCATTGATACATGTCCCCTGGGGCAGAACCCGGGTCCCCTGGGGCAGAACCCGGGTCCCCAAACCCTTTTTAGGACAATAACATGCATATTAGTCGTTATAATTAGCACTTTAGATTTCGAACGTTCACGTCCATTGTATTTAATAGGGTTCTAACGTTCGCGCAAACTTTCGGTCCGTTTGAAGGTTCTGGTGCGAACCGAACCGGGGGGTGTTTAGCTCATCCCTAACCAGTAGTAGTTGGAACAATCATCGACTCCCGACTCGACTACGCAAATACCCTCTACATGGGACTACCTAAATACCAGATTTCGCGCCTACAAGTCGTCCAGAACATGGCAGCCAGACTATTAACGGGGAAAAAACCCTGGGAATCCATCCCCCCTTCACTGAGGACCCTGCATTGGCTAACTGTAAAGGATCGGGTCACATTCAAGACCCTCTGTCTCACCCACAAGTGCACACAAGGAAACGCTCCTAAATACTTATGCGAGAAGATAAAACACTACACACCCAAACGCATTCTCCGATCAACCAACCAAAACCTCCTCCACATTCCCAAGTCCCGCTACAAATCAAAGGGAGAACGAAGATTTGCAGTCCAAGGACCACGGCTATGGAACGCTCTACCCACGGACATCCGTATGGAAGAAAACCATCGGGCCTTCAGGAAAAAACGTAAGACCCACCTCTTCTGAAGGATCAGGACGTCACTGGATGCAAAGCGCCTTGAGGCGATTTAGTTCGCATTTGTAGCGCTATACAAGGTATTCACTCACTCACTCACCTCTAGGCTGGGAAGCCTGAAATACAAAAAACGATCCTGGCTTCGATCGTAGCGGTGAGTCGGTAGAAGCACCGGAGGGCGGCGGGAGGGGGGACATCCCTTCTCACCGCCCGTAAGAACGATCAAGCGGCAGAACAGCCGCTATGATTGTTCTTATGGTGTAGGGAATCGCCGCCTGAAAAAGCTGATATTTGAATGATGCCTGTAGCTGCACCCATCATTCAGATATCTCCACACAAATTCAAGGACATCATATGACGGCCGGCGGGCGGGAAGTGGTTAAAGCGCCTTTTTTTTTAACACAAAGTTGTCCATTTATACACATAGCATGTACATACCAAAAATGACACCCCAAAATAGATTCTCCTACTCCTCCTGAGTATGGCGATACCACATGTGTGAGACTTCCAAAGCCTGGCCACATACAGAGGCCGAGTACAGCCGAGTACATCTGAGCATGGCAGGGTATGGCAGGGTATGGCAGAATATGGATGGATGGCTGGATGGCTGGATCTGTGACTGCAATTGTCACAGAGCAGCGCTGTGGCCACTACATATGCAGCCCACAGCGCTGCTGCCATTCGCTCTCTCCCCCTCACACTGTACCGATCGGTACAGAGAGGGGAGAGAGGAACCGGCGTCATGACATGACGCTGGTTTGTTTACAAGTGATCGCTCCGTCATTTGACGGAGCGATCACGTGGTAAACGGCCGCTACCAGCGGCCATTTACCATGATCCGTGATGCGCCGGGTCACGGACACGGTCACTCCGTGTGCGCGCCCCAGGGGGCGCGCGGGAGCTCGATTCTGGGAGGACATCAATGTACACCCTCCCAGAATTAACAAACTGCCCTGTAGCCGTCATTCGGCTATGGGCCGGTTGTTAATTGGTTAAAGCGGAGCTCCGCCGTAAAAAAAAAAATATTAAAAGCCAGCAGCTACAAATACTGCAGCTGCTGACTTTTAATATATGGACACTTACCTGTCCTGGAGTCCAGCGACTTCGGCAGCAGAAGACGAGCAATCGCCATCATGGGTGAGGGAATCAGGAAGTGAAGCGTTACGGCTTCACTTCCCGGTTCCCTACTGCGCATGCGCGAGCAGCGCTGCGCGTCTTTTACTGGTCCCGCTGTGTTCTGGGAGCCGTGTGTTTCCCAGAACACAACGGGGGGGGGGGGGACCGGGAAGTGACGCACTGCCCGCAGTCTACCCGCAGTGTGTATTCCCGGAAGTGGGTGCAAATACCAATTGTGGCACCGGAGGGGGGGGGCGGAATCCGATGAGCGGAAGTTCCACTTTAGGATGGAGCTCCGCTTTAATGTTGAAAAATGTAAAGTAATGCATTTGGGTGCCAAAAATATGAATGCAATTTACTCGCTAAGGGAAGAACCTCTGGGGAAATCTAGGGTGCAAAAGGGCCTGCGGTTCTAGTAGATGTTAGGCTCAGCAATGGCATGCAATGTCAAGCTGCTGCAAGCAAAGCCAACAGAATATTGGCATGCAGTAACCTGTTCCCATCCCGCGTATAGTAATATGACGACTGCAAGGTGGCTCTGCCATCCCGGGCAGCCGTCATATGATGTCCTCGGCTTCCCAGCGGTCTAGGGCGCGCCCGGCACGTCACTCGGGAGCCGATTCGGGTGACTGCCGTCCACGATGTCCGCCGCGCACACGCGATTGCTCGTCATAGAGCAGGGACGTGGATCTGTGATCCAAGTCCTGTCAGGGGAGAGGAGACCGATCCGTGTGTTCCTAGTATATAGGAACACCGATCGGTCTCCTCCCCCAGTCAGTAGCCCCCCCCCCCACAGTTAGAATCACTCCCTAAGGTAACACATTTAACTCCTTGATCGCCCCCTAGTGTTAACCCCTTCCCTGCCAGTGACATTTATACAGTAATCAGTGTATATTCATAGCTCTGATCGCTGTATAATTGTCAATGGTTCCAAAATAGTGTCAAAAGTGTCCGCAATGTCAGTCCTGCCATTACTAGTAAAAAAAATTAAAATGCCATAAATCAATAACCTATTTTGTAGACGCTATAACTTTTTGCGCAAACCAATTAATAAACGATTATTACGATTTTTTTTTACCAAAAATATGTAGAATACATATCGGCCTAAACTGAGGAAGAATTTATTTATATTTTTTTAAATTTGGGATATTTATTATAGCAAAATTCGCTCTTTTTTTTTGTTTATAGTGCAAAAAATAAAAACCGCAGAGGTGATAAAATTCCACGAAAAGAAAGCTCTATTTATGGGGAAAAAAATGATCAAAATTTCATATGGCCGCGCAATTGTCATTCAAAATGTTACAGCGATGGAAGCTGAAAATTGGCCTGGGCAGGATGGGGGTTAAAATGCCCTGTATTGAAGTGGTTAAAAAGGGGATTAACTCCAGAGATAAAATGATAATTCTTCCTCTCTACAAGACTCTGGTCCAGCCGCACCTGGAGTATGCCATCCAGTTCTGGGCACCAGTCCTCAGGAGGGATGTGCTAAAACTGGAGAGAGTCCAGAAAAGGGCAACAAAGCTAATAAAGGGACTGGAGGATTTCAGTTATAGGGAAAGACCACAAGCATTGAACTGATTCTCTCTGGAGAGGAGACGCTTAAGAGGGGTTATGATATCGATGTATAAATACCGTACTGGTGACCCAAGCATAGGGAAAAAAAAAATCAGCGAAAGGGAATTTATTAAGACACGCATTCACTAAAATTTGAAGAAAAGCGGTTTAACCTTAAATTGCGTAGAGGGTTCTTTATGGTTAGAGCAGTAAGAATGTGGAATTCCACAAGCAGTGGTTTCAGCGGGGGGGGGGGGGGGGCATTGATAATTTCAAGAAACTATTAGATAAGCACCTGAACGACCACAACATACAGGGACATACAATGTAATACCGACATATAATCACACACATGGGTTGGACTGGATGGACTTGTGTCTTTTTTCAACCACGCCTACTATGTAACTAGACATGTGCGGTTCGAAATTCGGACATTTTCGTTATTGGGAGACTCGTATGTATCTGAATTTTTGAATTACAATAGTAACGAATCTAAACGAATCGGAAATAAACCAAATTTCAAAACAAATTCAAAATACAGTAAAACCTTGGTTTGAGAGTAACTTGGTTTGAGAGCGTTTTGCAAGACAAGCAACATTTTTCAATAAATTTTGACTTGATATACAAGATGTCACAACTGAGTATAAACGAGAACAGAGGCACCTCTAATGCCGCGTACACACGATCGGAATTTCCGACAACAAATGTTCGATAGGAGCTTGTTGTCGGAAATTCCGACCGTGTGTAGTGTAGGCTCCAATCGGACATTTGCTGTCGGAATTTCCGACAACAAAAATTTGAGAGCTGGTTCTCAAATTTTCCCGACAAGAAAACTTGTTGTCGGAAATTCCAAGCGTGTGTACACAATTCTGATGCACAAAATTCCACGCATGCTCGGAATCAAGCAGAAGAGCCACACTGGCTATTGAACTTCATTTTTCTCTGCTCGTCGTACATGTTTTACGTGACCGCGTTCTTGATGTTCGCAATTTCCAACAACATTTTGTGTGACCGTGTGTGCGCAAGACAAGTTTGAGCCAACATCCGTCGGGAAAAAATCCACGGTTTTGTTGTCGGAATGTCCGATCGTCTGTACGCGGCATATGTGTAGTAGGTGCCTTTCATACTTGTGGGACCTAAAAGTCATGTGACATTGCCACGATTTTTGCTGCGACTTGAAGCAATGCCTGTGTAATCTTGAGGTTTATGGGCCTCAAGTCGCGTCAAAGTCAGACCAAGGTAGTGCAGGGACTACTTTGAAGTCGCACAGATATGAATGGTACTCATTGGAAATCATGGGTTACGACTTGTCATGCGACTTTGCAGTCCCATGTCGCAGGACAAGTCGCACAAGTGTGAAAGGGGCCTTAGTGTTAGAATACAGCTGTCTTCCGAAAGTGGAATTTCTAAAAGGATAGTATAAAATAAAACAGAATATAATATAAAATAATTGAATAGAAAATAAATGAAAAGAATATCATAGAAAATAAAGGAACAGAATAGAATAGAAACTAAAAGAATAGCATAGAATAGCAATGGAATAAACCATAATAGAATAGAATAGAATAGAATAGAATAGAATAGAAAACAAAAAATGCATTACAATAGAATAGAAAATAAAAGAATAGAATAGAAATGATTAGAATGGAATGGATTGAAAATAAAAAGGTTATAATAAAATAGAAAAGAAAAGAATAGTGTAAAACACAACAGAATAGAATAAAAAATAACAGAATAGAATGAAAATGAATAGAATATGAGATAATAGAATAAAACAAAAGAATAGAATAGTATAATTGAGAAAATATAGCTGTCTTCCAGAATTCTAATTTTGAAAAGAATAAAATAGAATAAAACAGAACAGAAAATAAAGGAAAAGAATAGAATATAAACTAAATGAATAGCATAGAATAGAATAAACCAGAATATAAAATAATAGAATATAAACTAAAAGAATAGCATAGAATAAAACATAAAATAATAGAATAAAAAAAGAAAAGAATAGAATAGAATACAAAAAACAGCATAGAATAGAAAATGCTTACCCCCCCCACCCCCCCCGATCACAGGCAGCCCTTCCTCGCCAGCCCTCAAATTCCACTCGCAAAATGCGAGCAGTCGAGTGGATTTTTTGAGGGCTGGAATAGAATAAAACAGAAAGAATATAATCGTCTTCCAAAATTCGAATAGAATAGAACCAGTCATTTTATTATCATTTATTTATTTATTTCACAATTAATTTTTATTATTCACAATGAATTTGGATCGATTCAATATTTACAGTCCGGTTGAAAATGAATAAACAAAACAAAATGAAACTACAGGAAACAAATTTTGTTACGAATATAAAAAAACGAAATTAGTAACTTAATGAATCGATACGAAACTTTTTTCTTTTTTTTTTGTTCTGCACGTGTCTAAGGCCCCTTTCACACTGAGGCGTTTTTACCGCGTTTTCGCGCTAAAAATAGCGCTGTAATAACGCCTGAAATTATCCTGCCCCAGCATTCTCAATGTGAAATCTCTGAGGGCTTTCACACTGAGGCGTTATGCTGGCTGGGCGTTGGAAAAAATCCTGCAAACCGCTTTTTTAGAGCAACTTTAGGGCGCATAAAATAGCGCTGTAAAAACGCCTATCTCCATTGAAATTAATGGGAACCGCGGTAAAAACGCGGCAAAAACGCATAGGCATAAGCGTTATTTAAATAAATAGCGCTAACGCGTATGCATTTTTACCGCGTTTTTACAGCGTTCACGCTATTTTTAGCACGAACGCGGTAAAAACGCGTTAAAAACGCATCGGCGTTAGCGCTATTTTTAGCGCGATCGCGGTAAAAACGCGGTAAAATCGCGGTAAAATAGAGGTACAAAATCCCATAATTTTTGAGCGTTTTTTCAACGCCTCAGTGTGAAAGGGGCCTAATTCATTTTCAATAACCACTCAATGAAATGTCACTATTTGACATTTCAATAAAGTTTGTTTTAAAAAAAAATACGAAATAGTGCAATATGCCGAGATTGGTGCATCAGCACTGCTGTCACCCCGCCGCACACATGTGTGTTGTAACATAGTCATTGGTGTGCACCCCAAATCTGGGTTTCATTCAGCTGCCAGGATGCCAATTTTATTTTTTCCATAAAATAATAAAGCGATTGGAGATGTGATTTTAGTCGCCAAGTGTAAATGGGGCCTAAAGAAGGAAGAAGTATATAAAATAAGTTTAGTTGTAAAGGTAAAGCAGTATGAAAGGAATGGTCTGATATGTTATATGAAAGAGATTAGGAAGAAATAGGACAAAGTGAGGAGGTGAGACATTATGGGACGCTTCTCATTTATAATGATTCAGTGTATATACAGTATCTCACAAAAGTAAGTACACCCCTCCCATTTTTGTAAATATTTTATTATACCTTTTCATGTGACAACACTGAGGAAATGACACTTTGCTACAATGTAAAGTAGTGAGTGTACAGCTTGTATAACGGTGTAAATTTGCTGTCCCCTCAAAATAACTCAATACAGCCATTAATGTCTAAACCGCTGGCAACAAAAGTGAGTACACCCCTCAGTGAAAATGTCCAAATTGGGCCCAATTAGCCATTTTCCCTCCCCGGTGTCATGTGACTCGTTAGTGTTACAAGGTCTCAGGTGTGAATGAGAAGCAGGTGTGTTAAATTTGGTGTTATCGCTCTCACTCTCTCATACTGGTCACTGGAAGTTCAACATGGCACCTCATGGCAAAGAACTCTCAGAGGATCTGAAAAAAAGAATTGTTGCTCTACATAAAGATGGTCTAGGCTATAAGATGATTGCCAAGACCCTGAAACTGAGCTGCAGCACGGTGGCCAAGACCATACAGGACAGGTTTAACAGGACAGGTTCCACTCAGAACAGGCCTCGCCATGGTCCACCAAAGAAGTTGAGGTCACGTGCTCAGCGTCATATCCAGAGGTTGTCTTTGGGAAATAGACGTATGAGTGCTGCCAGCATTGCTGCAGAGGTCGAAGGGGTGGGGGGTCAGCCTGCTCAGTGCTCAGACCATACGCCGCACACTGCATCAAATTGGTCTGCATGGCTGTCATCCCAGAAGGAAGCCTCTTCTAAAGATGAGGCACAAGAAAGCCCGCAAACAGTTTGCTAAAGACAAGACTAAGGATTACTGGAACCATGTCCTGTGGTCTGATGAGACCAAGATAAACTTATTTGGGTCACATGGTGACAAGTGTGTGTGGCGGAAACAAGGTGAGGAGTGCAAAGACAAATGTGTCTTGTCTACAGTCAAGCATGGTGGTGGGAGTGTCATGGTCTGGGGCTACATGAGTGCTGCCGGCACTGGGGGGCTACAGTTCATTGAGGGAACCATGAATGCCAACATGTACTGTGACATACTGAAGCAAAGCATGATCCCCTCCCTTCAGAGACTGGGCCGCAGGGTAGTATTCCAACATGATAATGACCCCAAACACACCCCCAAGACGACCACTGCCTTGCTAAAGAAGCTAAGACCTAAACCCTATTGAGCATCCGTGGGACATCCTCAAACAGAAGGTGGAGGAGCGCAAGGTCTCTAACATCCACCAGCTCCGTGATGTCATCATGGAGGAGGGGAAGAGGACTCCAGTGACAACCTGTGAAGCTCCGGTGAACTCCATACCCAAGAGGGTTAAGGCAGTGCAGGAAAATAATGCTGGCCACACAAAATATTGACACTTTGGGCCCAATTTGGAAATTTTCCCTTAGGGGTGTACTTACTTTTGTTGCCAGCGGTTTAGACATTAATGGCTGTGTGTTGAGTTATTTTGAGGGGACAGCAAATTTACACTGTTATACAAGCTGTACACTCACTACTTTACATTGTAGCAAAGTGTCATTTCTTCAGTGTTGTCACATGAAAAGATAGAAGAAAATATTTACAATAATGTGAGGGGTGTACTTACTTTTGTGAGATATTGTAGTCAAGGATTCCAGACCTTCCGGAAGTGTTCCATTTTATCATTTAAAATAGCCGAGAGATTTTCATTGGTCATATCCAGTTTGATTTTGAATAGACTTGAAGCTTCTGAATTCATTTATTCTCTTTGGCCCTTCATTTTGAATATTTGCCAACTCAATTTTACTTTTTTTTGCAGCTTCTTTTGTATTCCTTGTACCTCTCAAGTGATGGAAGTGTTCCCGCAGTTATATTTTTATATATATATATTTTTTTTTCTTAATGCGCTTTTCTTGTCATTTATGGCTTCTTTGTTAACACTAGAAGTAAGCAACGCAGGTTTTTATTTTTAGTCTTTTATATTTATTGCCCTTGGGAATAAATTGTGTAACGTGTTTACATAAAATCAATTTGGCATTCAAAAGCGGTATGGTACAAGTATTATAGAAGTACTCCAATCCTGAGAAAAATTGCTTGAATAAGTTTGTGTTTTTATTAGATTAAAGGGAATGCAGTGATTCTTCATATTGGTGTGTGTATATGTGTATATATAAAATATAATATATGTAAAAATATAAAAAATCGAATCAAATAAAAAAACAAAATGTGTATATATTTATATACACTATATTGTCAAAAGTATTGGGACACCTGCCTTTACACAGACATGAACTTTAATGGCGTCCCAGTCTTAGTCTGTAGGGTTCAATATTGAGTTGGCCCACCCTTTGCAGCTATAACAGCTTCAACTCTTCTGGGAAGGCCGTCCACAAGGTTTAGGAGTGTGTCTATGGGAATGTTTGACCATTCTTCCAGAAGCGCATTTGTGAGGTCATGCACTGATGTTGGACGAGAAGGCCTGGCTCACAGTCTTTGCTCTAATTCATCCCAAAGGTGTTCTATAGGGTTGAGGTCAAGACTCTGTGCAGGCCAGTCAGGTTCCCCCACCCCAAACTCACTCATCCATGTCTTTATGGACCTTGCTTTGTGCACTGGTCCAAATCATTTGGTGGAGGGAGGATTATGGTGTGGGGGTTGTTTTTCAGGGGTTGGGCTTGGCCCCTTAGTTCCAGTGAAGGGAACTCTTACCGCGTCAGCATACCAAGACATTTTGGAAAATTTTATGCTCCCAATTTTGTGGGAACAGTTTGGGGATGGCCCCTTCTTGTTCCAACATTACTGAGCACCAAAGTCAAGCAAGGCTTCGAGGACATACAGTAATAAGGGTGTGCACTAAAACATTGTTGTTAGAATATACAGTGGAACCTTGGATTACAAGCATAATCCATTCCAGGAGAATGCTCGTAATTCAAAGCACTTGCATATCAAAGCGAGTTTCCGTATAGAAGTCAATGGAAACAAAAATAATTTGTTCCGCATTGACTTCTATGACATGCAATACTGCATGTGGCCAGAGGTGGGGGGCGCCAGAGAGCCTCGGAAATACTCAGAAACAGCACGGCTGAACTGGGAAACCCTCGGAAAGGCTCAGGAACAGAGAATTTCCGAGTGTTTCCAAGTATTTCCGAATGTCTCCGTTTGGCTCCGATCGGCTCCGACGCCCCCGCACCTCTAGCCAAATGCGGTACTGCACACCACAGAGGCTTGAATCCTGCTAGTTTTGCGAGACAACACTCGCAAACCAAGTCAGGATTTTTTTTTAAAAATGCTCGTATTGCGAAACGCTCGTTACTCGCAATCCGAGGTTTCAATGTATAGTATACTGAAACAAGTATTTCATACAAATAATATTGATAAACCTAAAAAATTCTTAAACTTATAAAAAAAAAACACATTCGGCCCATTTCATTGTTTTGTAATTAAACTTTATTAGGGATGTTAAAAATTATTTATTGATAAAAAAAAAGTATATAATTTATATTTGATTATTTTATTTCATGACATTTTATGTAATTTGTGGTGTCCTATTTATAAAGCATCAAATAATTTTTACCATTCCTTAGATGATATTTCCCAACATATGTGACATTTTGTACTCAAGTGATTTATAACGTTTATCTACTTCATTATTCCACCAGTAAATTCTCTGTTTCTTCTTATTGGATCCTAGTTTGTTTTGTAGTACTGAAGAGATTGATGGATGGAGGAAGATGAAAATCGTGTTTACTAAAGAAAAACGGAAAACAATTTGGCAGTTTGTTGCCATTTTAATTACAACTGTAATTAAAAAAAAATCCAGAAAAAAAAATAAGTAAAAAGGGCAAATAATGTTGTAATTAAAAGGAACTTTATCAGAATGTTTATTATAGTAGATATTTTTAATTAATTCTAACTAGCCAATCAATTATAAATAATTACAAATTATTTGATGAAATATTTACCTAATAAAAAAGACAGACAATAGAGTCAGAAAAAAAAAAAAAATTTCAAAGTGAACTTGTTTATTAGCTGCTTGCTGTAGGTAATAGCTGAAATAGCATTATCCAAAAGTATATCTAGTAGTAGTTAGTCATGTTTATCCACATGACTAAGCTCCGGGGGAGGAGCGAAACATGCTGGGGGCATGGCCTTGTCTCTCTTATTACCACCATAGGACTCGGTGAAAGACAGATGGCGTCGAAAGGCTCCCACTCCTGTTTACAGATGGTTGTTCTGTTTTTACGTAGATGTTTTTTGTTTTTTTTTCACACATTTTGAGAACCAGTTTGAGAATCAGAACTTCTCTGTCTAAAATGCTCACCACACTGTCCTTGAAGAATTCCCTGACCTGCAGGGTTACCGTCCTTTATTGGGCCATCCATTTGTTGAGCACACAGAATAATCATGTATTTTTTCGGCATGTAGGATATTAGCCAAATAGTAGCCACATAAACTGGGAACAGATATAGAAAAAAAAACTAACAAAATATATAGGGCTGTGGAAATTAACTATTAATTCCTCGATTAATCGATTAATTTTTTTGATCGATCAAAATTGTTTTGATCGGTACTCACCTCTTCAGGGAGTTCTGTCGGAGATCCGGTGACGTCACGGACACCGACGGCGCTTTCCGTGTCCATCTGAAGGGCTCCTTTGCTGTGCCTTCATATCTGCATGCCGGCGGGACCTTACTATCTGCCACACGCAAGGGCTGTTACACTTCCCTCTATCACTTCCCTCTATCAACCTGGGATTCTACAGCCATCCACTGGGAGTTGCGATAGTTCCCTTCACGGGACATCTACATGAAGACGGACTGATGTTAACCCCTCCTCATCTGGATTCAGCAGTGGTATCGTTGTACACATTTTTATACCAGTATCATACTTAGCTACATGTTTTTATGACTGCTTTTGCTACCGTTTGGAATTACTCGCACCATTTCTACAGTTTATGTAGCTACATCGATTTTATCTCCAGTGCAATATTTATTTTGTTACCTACTTGAAGACTATAAAAGTTTTAATGCTATTCCCATCGAGCGCTGCCTTTGTGTGTTTTTTTTGTATCCTGCTATCCATTTTTTCCAGTGGTTGGTAGCTGCTCTGGGAATCGGCCTGCAAGGAGAGCAGCTAAAAGTAGTTGGATCTGTATGTTCGTTATAATTAATCGAAATTAGTTGATTAATCGATTTAAAAAAAAATCGATTAATCGAACACGAAAATTTTAGTCAGTAACAGCCCTAAAAATATATGGTCTTACATGCAAATCATCCCTGTAAGATTAATGTATTTTTTTTTTCTTCTTGTAACATCCTAGTAATATAAAAAAGAAAAAATATAAGCTGTTAATGTGGCTCACCTCAATTCACAATATCCAAGATTCCAGGAAAATAGATCAGACATCCGTTTTACAAATCATTTCTTTTAGCCCCCTGGGCCCATGGTATATTCAGAACCACTAGTTTACAGGTCAGATACAGGGACATTTTTTTTTTCGAAAAGTGCATACAGCTTTTTCAGGCATGTTGGCCACCATCAGCGCATTGTGTGGAAACCATGGCTTCTATGCAGTATGGCTTAAGGACCAATGAGAGAGTATAACCAGGGAGACTTCGGGGAGATGGAAAAAAAAGGAACAAGAAAGACAATACAAATTCATAAAAACATTTTGGAAGACACATTCATTCAAGTGTAAATTTCAAAATCAATACAGCAATAGCGTGATACAAAAGGAAAGGAAAGCCCTAACTGGAAAAGCTTAAGGGCAAGGTTACTCAGCAAGGAATTATTCTCAGAGTGTTGAACAGAAAGTAAACTGGAAGTCCAGTCAAAACGTATTTTTTGTTGTGAATATATTCGGAAAGCATTAGAACCATGGTTCTTGCTTTCTTTTTGATATACTGTATATACACACACACACACTATATTACCAAAAGTATTGTGACGCCTGCCTTTACACGCACATAACCTTTAATGGCATCCCAGTCTTAGTCCGTAGGGTTCAATATTGAGTTGGCCCACCCTTTGCAGCTATAACAGCTTCAACTCTTCTGGGAAGGCTGTCCACAAGGTTTAGGAGTGTGTCTATGGGAATGTTTGACCATTTATCCAAAAGCGCATTTGTGAGGTCAGGTATCGACGTTGGACGAAAAGGCCTGGCTCACAGTCTCTGCTCTAATTCATCCCAAAGGTGTTCTATCAGGTTGAGGTCAGGACTCAGTGCAGGCCAGTCAAGTTCCTCCACCCCAAACTCGCTCATCCATGTCTTTATGGACCTTGCTTTGGGCACTGGTGCGAAGTCATGTTGGAACAGGAAGGGGCCATCCCCCAAACTGTTCCTAGAAAGTTGGGAGCATGAAATTGTCCAAAATGTTAAAATGTTATGGTATGCTGATACCTTAAGAGTTCCCTTCACTGAAACTAAAGGGCTAAGTCCAACCCCTGAAAAACAACCCCCCACACCATAATCCCCCCTCCACCAAATGATTTGGACCAGTGCAGTAAGCAAGGTCCATAAAGACATGGATGAGCGAGTTTGGGGTGGAGGAACTTGATTGGCCTGCACAGAGTCCTGACCTCAACCCGATAGAACTCCTTTGGGATGGATTAGAGCAGAGACTGCGAGCCAGGCCTTCTCGTTCACATCCGTGCCTGACCTCACAAATGTGCTTCTGGAAGAATGGTCAAACATCCCCATAGACACACTCAATTTATGTATTTCTATCAATTTACAAAATACAAATTAATATTTGATGTTGCCACCCTTTGGCCTCAAACCGGCATCATTTCTTCTAGGTATTCTTGCATTACGTTTTTGAAGGAACTCTGCAGGTAGGTAAAAAAAATCTGCCTTTTTCAACCAGGGTGCCTTCAGGTTTCTTCAGGGGTGCTTTAGCAAAATGTAAAAAAATTGCCCAAAAATTGTATACAAGCCCGCGAGTGGATGAAGGCTGCCTTTTAGTTACACAAAGCCACAGGTTTTTTATTGGGCACCATTACAACCTTCTAGCCACTGGTGTCCTAACAACCAATGATGATGTCATTGATTGATAAGGAGGACATTGGGCACCTGAGGATGTCCTAGTTTGCCCCTCCCCTACCCCTCTTCATCAGCACTGGGGTCACAATAACTGAGTGAGGGAGAAGAGAAATGTTGGATTACTAGTCAGTACTAGTGTGCAAAAGTGTATTTGAAAGAATAAATCATCTCTGACGTTGGGTGTCCTACATGTGTAGATGTTGCTGTGCTATGTAAAACTATTTGTTTTGTTTTTTACATTTTAGAATGGGGTGCCTAAAGATTGTGCATAATTTTACCAGGTGCCCTGACTGAAAGAGGTTTGAGAAACACTGGTCTAAACATCTTGGAGAACTGACCACAGATCTTCTGTGGATGTAGGCTGTCTCAAATCCTTCTGTCTCTTCATGTCATCCCAGACTCCATGATGTTGAGATCAGAGCTCTGTGGGGCCCAAACCATCAATTCCAGGACTCCTTGTTCTTCTTTATGCTACAGAATAAATTTGGTGCCAATCACACGCCTCCTTGATGGTATGACATGATGGATAAGTATCTGCCTGTATTTCTTAGCATCAGGGCCGCCATCAGGGGGGTACAGGCAGTACACCTGTAAGGGGCCTGGATGGCAACCCCCCCCCCTTTTTTTTTTTTTTATAAAAAAAAAATTCTGTAAGGGGCCCAGAGGTCCCCAGGGCCCCGGATGGCAACCCCCCTTTTTTTATAATTTTTTTTGTAAGGAGGGGCCCAGAGGTCCCCGGAGGTCCCCAGGGCCCCGGATGGCAACCCCCCTTCTTTTTTTTGTTCTTATGTTTTGTTCGTCAGCACCCAAAGCCTCTTCGGTCTCAACAATTCGCGGCAGCAGCACCCCCCACTTCTCAATTTGCGGCAGCCCCCCCGCTTCTCAATTTGCGGCGGCAGCACCCCCCCGGTTCTCCTCTGCTCCAGGGGGCCCATGCCTGAAGCTGTGTAAGGGGCCCCAAAATTCCTGATGGCGGCCCTGCTCAGCATTGAGGACACCATAGCTCGGGCAACATTGAGGAGCGTAGACATAGTGGTCGTCCAAAGAAACTTATTGCAGCAGATGAAAGACACATCATGCTTACTTCCCTTCGACATTGGTAGATGTCCAGCTGTGCAATCAGCACAGAACTCTTGAAAACCAGTGGGACCCAGGTACACCCATCTACTTTCAAGAGAAGTCTGGCCAGAAGTGGTCATGGAAAAGAGAAAGCCAACATGAAAACAAGGCTAATGCTGCATACATATGGTCGGAATTTCCGAGATGTAAACCGTGTTTTTTTTCCCAACGAAATGTTTGCTCAAACTTGTGTTGCATACACACGGTCACACAAATCTTGTCTGAAATTCCGATGGTCAAAAACGCGGTGACGTACAACACGTACTGTAATGGATTAGATTCTGGTCCAATACCAGAATGTATCTCCTATTCTGCCTCTGACTCTAATCCAGCCCCTTATATAAACAAAGTGACATAAGCAAGCGTCATCACATATGTGTGTGTATGTGATTGGTTCATCTTTATATGGTCCTTTTCCTGTCGAAGTCTGTCTCCACGAGGCAAGCCGCATTCCTGGATATAGGGGCCATCTTGTCGTCCACGGTGGGAGGTGGGAGAAGCAGGAGAGAGGAGATTGAACATCTGCTTTTCATCTTGAGTAAGGAAATCTACTGGCTTGTTACTAACAGACACATACAATTATATGTGTATATATACATACACACGTACATACATTATAGATATATATCTATATAGATATATAGATATATATATATCCACATATACATATCACAACAAGAGGGAAAAATAATAAAGATATGAAAGAAAATAATAATAATATGAGGGATGATTGAGGGACATAATATAGACATTTTATCCGTTCCACTACAGTACGACGAGCCGAGATCAATGAAGTTCAATAGGCAGTTCGGCTCTTCTGCTTGATTCTGAGCATACGTGTTTTTTTGCGCGTCGGAATTGCATACAGATGAACGGAATTTCCGTCAAGAACTTTTTCCGTTGGAAAAATAGAGAACCAGTTTTCAGTCTTTTGCTGGCGGAAATTCAGACAGAAAAAGTTGGATGGAGCATACACACGGTCGGAATATCCGACCAAAAGCTCCCATCACACTTTTTTTGACGGAAATTCCGACCGTGTGTATGCAGCATTAGAGACTAAGAGACTCAACTATGCACTAAAACAGGAACTGGAGTGCAAAAAAACTGGCAGCAGGTGTTTAGAACTGATGAGTCAAAATTTGAAATATTTGGCTGTAGCAGGAGGCAGTTTATTCACCGAAGGCCTGGAGAGCACAATAATGAGTGTCTGCAGACAACTGTGAAGCATGGTGGCGGTTTGGGGCTGCATTTCTGAAAATGGGGTTGGGGATTTGGTCAAGATCAATGGTCTCCTCAATGCTGAGAAACACAGGCAGATACTTATCTCTCATACCATCAGGGAGGCATGTGATTGGAGCCAAATATATTCTGCAGCAGAACAGCAACCCCAAACATACAGCCAATGTCATTAAGAACTATTTTTAGTGTAAAGAAGAACAAGGAGTCCTGTAAGTGATGGTTTGCCCCCCACAGAGCCCTGATCTCAACATCATTGAGTCTGTCTGGGATTACATGAAGAGACAGAATGATTTAAGGCAGCCTAGAAAAATTGTACCTGGAAGAATTGATGTTGTTTTGAAGGCAAAGGGTGGTCACACCAAATATGGATTTGGTTTGGATTTCTTTTCTGTTTATTTACTTTACATTTTGTTAATTGAGAAAAATAAACTACCAACACTTCTATTTCTGAAAGATCTTAATTTGCAGCATTTTTTTACACCTGCCTAAAACGTTTGCATAGTACTGTCTGTATATATATTCATAAATAGTGACATAGGGGATCATTAGCTCAGTGGTAAACGCGTGGTTTAATGTTTATGTCACACTGAACTGTTTTTAGGTGCCTAGCAGCCCATGTTTATTAAAAAAAGGCAAAAATTAAACAAAAGTCCAACATAAGCTTACCCACATTCCATCAAAATACAAATGAAAATTACCAAGCCACCTGGCTCTCTGGTCAGCATTACCTTTGCTTGTTTGGTCTCTCAGGTCACTGGCCATTCCATGCACACAGCCTTGGGCTTCTTGGACGCACACAGCATTGAGTACTTTACAGGGGCGGACTGACCATTCGAGCACTCGGGCACAGCCCAAGGGCCCCAGGCCACTAGGGGGCCCCATCAGGGTGGCCAGCCTCAGTAAAACTAGGGACAGTATGTAAAAATCTGTGTTTTTTTACATCTGTCCCTGAAATGTCTGACATCGACATAATTTTGATGTGAAAATCCCGAGGCTATATCTGCTCTGGCTCTGCACTGCCCCTTCAGCCAATAGGAACATGCTGTACATGCCCCCTTCCACAGCGCGGCTTTTTTGACACAGGAGCAGGAGATGCCGCCTGCTGTAGGAGAGGAGAGGGAGGCGGGGACAGCTTGCAGTGTGGGACAGGCTGCTGCCTGATAGAAAGTAAGCTGGCTGAGCTGTCCAAAATGGATTCTAGTCAGTGGATTACCCTGGTGAGCAGAGAGGGAGAGTATGTGTTTCCTCTAGCAGGGCTCCGCCTGTCTCTGAGGCTATTAGATCGATTTTGTGTGTGAGAAGTGTCCTTAATGTCTCCCCAATCTCTACTACACCTCCCTACTCATTAGCTGCCCACCAATACACAGGCACAGTCCCCTCCTCTCCTGTATTACCGACTAATGTGTCTGAGCTGCTGGGGCACTACAAGTCCCAGCATGCCAGGAGATGGAGGCAGCAGTGTGTTCAATGAAGCTGATTTTTGGGTGAAAAGTGCTGGTGTGTGTATGTGTGACTGTGTATACTGTATGTGTGTGTATACTGTATGTGTGTATGTATACTGTGTGTGTATACTGTATGTATAGTGTGTAAATACTGTATGTATACTGTATGTGTGTATGTATAATGTATGTGTATACTGTGTGTGTGTATGTATATTGTATGTGTGTATGTGTACTGTATGTGTGTGTGTATGTATACTGTGTGTGTGTATAATGTATGTATACTGTGTGTATACTGTATGTGTGTGTGTATACTGTATGTGTGTGTGTATACTGTGTATGTATACTGTGTGTGTTTACTGTATGTGTGTGTATACTGTATGCATTATTTATTAAATACTGTTTCAAGGAGGATAACCTGTAGTGAAGGCACAGTGTTTAGAGGCCTGGTAATGGTCCTATGCTGCTGCCTCTCTGAGAAGGAATTATTAATCAGATGATCTATACTTGGGTGTTGGCTTGGAATGTCTACTAAAAATGGTTATCTATCATTATGCACTATTGAGGCTCATGCACATGGGTGTATTGGGGGGTATATAACACAATTTTGGCACCTGGGAGCCAAAGGTGTTGCATACAGTCATATGTACAAATTAATCAGAAGATACAGCTGTATGCCGTGTATTTGGATTCATGCAGATTCAAATATAAACATGAGTACGCTTATGCCCCTGGGAGGCAAGCGTCTGACTCCTTCATAACATCCTATTGGACGAAATGTGTCGGGGTTGAGCTACTGGAGCTGACGTCATGCCGCTGTTCTAACCCAGGTTGGCAGCAGATTTCTATGTAAGAGATTTGTTATTTTTTACACGTTTTTAAAGATATACCAGATTTGCATTCAAATACTACACTAGTAGAGATCGTTTCTGGCTCCTGGTGAGCTTTATTTATCCCAACTTTCCTCCATCGAGAGGTGCCTTCTGATGCAGTCATTGGGCAAAGCTTTCAAACATGTCGTGGATGTCTGACTTAAAGTCACAGGTGCACATGCTGTTGTAACGGCATCCATCGGTTCCGGTGAGAGGCAGAAATTGCTCATTGCTCAAGGAACCCCTAGCAACACTGAAGGAACCCTGGTTGAGAAACCTTGGTCTATGCTGACACCAGACAATCCCTAAAGACGTTGGGCTGCTTTTGATGATTTCATGACCGCGTGTTAGTAAAAGTTTGGTGTTAGCCGATTTGCGCTTTTCAGTCTCTGTGCTTTTCAGTCCGTTACAGCATGACAAATGTGCTATCTCCATTACAAACGCTAGTTTTACCAGAACGAGCGCTCCCTTCTCATAACTTGCTTCTGAGCATGCACGTTTTTTTCAGACTCCACAGAGTGAGAAGGGTAGGATAAGCAGGCTACGCGCTCGGAGCCACGGAGGCCAATAGAAGGAGCAGTGGCTCCGAGCGCGTAGCCTGCTTATCCAACCCTTCTCACTCTGTGGAGTCCTCCCCCGGAAGTGATCCCGTGACCTCAGCCCCAGCTTCTTCCTGATGGCCACAGGATCTGCTCCAGGCTGAGAATTAACGACTGCAGCTTACCATCTCTGCATAGAAAAATGGATCCGGATCTGAAGCTTCCCTACGGACCACTGACACACAGATGAGACTTTGTATTTCCTGTTTACTACTCTGCATCTTCTACATCTGTGCAGCCCATGGACCCGGGACGAGGACTACAGGATCTTTACAGATGAGCCTTCCTTTGCTGTAAGTGTGATTTGATATTTGTGTCATTAAAAGAATCTTTTAATACTGCAATTAAGTGGTGCTTCCTTTTTCTCCACCCTTTTTTGAGGGTAGGGGGTGGAACCAAGGGATGGTGCTCAAAGGAGGGTAGGGGGTGGAACCAAGGGATGGTGCTCAGAGGAGGGTAGGGGGTGGAACCAAGGGACAGTGCTCAGAGGAGGGTAGGGGGTGGAACCAAGGGATGGTGCTCAAAGGAGGGTAGGGGCTGGAACCAAGGGATGGTGCTCAGAGGAGGGTAGGATGTGGAACCAAAGGAGGGTGCTCAGAAGAGGGTAGGGGGTGGAACCAAGGGACGGTGCTAAGAGGAGGGTAGGGGGTGGAACCAAGGGACGGTGCTCAGAGGAGGGTAGGGGGTGGAACCAAGGGACGGTGCTCAGAGGAGGGTAGCGGGTGGAACCAAGGGACGGTGCTCAGAGGAGGGTAGGGGGTTGGACCAATGGATGGCACTCAGAGGAGGGTAGCGGGTGGAACCAAGGGACAGTGCTCAGAGGAGGGTAGGGGGTGGAACCAAGGGACGGTGCTTAGAGGAGGGTAGCAGGTGGAACCAAGGGACAGTGCTCAGAGGAGGTTAGGGGGTGGAACCAAGGGACGGTGCTCAGAGGAGGGTAGCAGGTGGAACCAAGGGACAGTGCTCAGAGGTGGGTAGGGGATGGAACCAATGGACTGTGCTCAGAGGAGGGTAGGGTGCAAAGACAAGGGGGGACTCAGAAGGGGGGAGTTCCTGCAACTATTTGAGAAAAAAGCCCTGCCTAAAACTATAAAGAAAAAAGTTTTGTTTGGAGTTTTCTCTTAAACATTACCCAAGCAGACCTAAAATGCTCCATCCTAATACAGCTCCGGCTTCTTACAGCCATTCCTGAGAGGCTGAAGAGCCTGCCATGTCCTCCGACAAGATAAATTTGCAGCAGTCGAGATGAAAGCTGAAGAAGCCTTTCTTGTGCCCTGCAGGGTATATGAATGTAAGATCGGAATCGATCTGTGAGAAATAACCAGCTGCGAGATGGGCACAGTGCAGAGGAGATGTGAAAGCACTCAGTGTCACTTACCCGTGTCTGAAAGAAGAACTGTCCGTGTTATCTTTAACAACCAGATTTCCCCTCTTTCATTTCCTAACATTCACAGGAAGAATTAAAGGGCAATCTAACTGATGGACTGATAAGAGCAGAGATTTTTTTCCCCCAGATGCTTTGATAATAGGATGTTCTAGAAACAAGAATTTACTTGTTAGCGATAAATGGTAAAGTGTTGCGAAAAACGGTGTAAAGATTTATTATACTGTACAGGTTTATACTGCACTGACATAGAAACACACACAGCGGGGGGCGCCAACTAAATGCAGCATTTATGTATGATAAAAAATTTAATGGCAACTCATATGAAGTAAGTTTGTAAAGACATGTAGAGCATAAGAAATCAGGACATCCAGGTAACCCTGTAGCAGAGGCATGCAGTCCACACATTGTGCAGCACTGCCGGTGGCCGGGTAGGCATAGGAAGCTTCTGTTCGGGAGGAGACTCCAGAGGAACCCAATGGATGATGTTCGATGCCAGGGCAACATCTTGGGGGCATGGCTAAGCATTTTAAGCCATTTTTTCCCTTTATGTCAAGCCAGGCATCCTGGGGCATGGCTGCACATTTCAAGGTGTTCCTGCCTCTTTGTCAAGCCTGGCTTGACAAAGAGACAGGAATTGCTTGAAACACATAGCCATGCCCCAGGATGTCCCCCAGCATCTGACATCATCCATTGGGTTCCTCTGGAGTCTCCTTCCAACCAGAAAGTCTCTGAGCTTACTATGCCTCCTCTGCCAGTGCCAGTGCTGCACAATACACCTGTAAACGCGCCTAAATGCCTTACACACTTTTTAAAGGGCCAGGCTTTTTTTTCTGCCAAAATGCTGCTGCCAGGAGGATAGGAGTCTGGGGGTGTTGGCAAAATGTTCTGCATGAATTTTGGGGGCATAGCTATGTGTTTTAAGCCATTTCTTCCTCTTTGTCAAGCCAAGCTGGGGAATCCTGGGGTTGTGGCTGCATATTTCAAGGTGCTCCTGCCCCACATTGTTTGACCAAAAAGGTAGCTACAAGTGTGGGGTTGGAAACTGTGGCAATTGCTCACATATGAGCCATCGGAAGAAGGAAGTTGTCAGGGCCCGGACTGGTGGCTAGTGAGGACACAGGAGGTGGATCCTCTGTGCCAGAGAGGCGAAGGCACGGGTCGCACTGGAGGACCGGTTCTAAGCAGCTACCGGTTTTCACCAGAGCCCGCCGCAAAGCGGGATGGACTTGCTGCGGCGGTAGCAACTTCTCTGGCAGCTGAGATAGGCACGGTACACAGGGACTAGGCAGAGGCAAGGTCAGACGTAGCGGAAGGTCAGGGCAGGCGGCAATGGTTCGTAGTCAGGGGCAACGGCAGAAGGTCAGATACACTGGCAAGGCAACTACAAAACGCTTTCTCAGGGCACTAAGGCAAGCAACAAGATCCGGCAAGGACAGGAAGGGGGAGTGGGTTTTTAAGTGTTTTGGGTGTGTACACAGTAATTGGACCAGGCACCAATCAATGGTGCACTGGCCCTTTAAATTTAAGAAGACCGGCGCGCGCGTGCCCTGAAGAGCAGCGGGACCGCGCGCGCCGGGACAGAGCAGAAGGAGGAGGCCGGTGAGCAGGATGGGATGCGATCCGCGGGCGGACAGGTGCCGCCGCATGGATCGTATCCCCGCCAGCATCAGAGCAGCGCTCTCGGTCAGAGGGGCCGACCGGAGCGCTGCAGGGGGACAGACGCCGCAGGCGCTCCGGGATGGATGGGACACCCGGAGCGCTCGGCTTTACAGTACCCCCCCTTAGGTCTCCCCCTCTTCTTGGAACCCAAGAATCTACGGATGAGCTCTTTATCTAAAATGTTGGCCTCAGGTTCCCAGGATCTTTCCTCAGGACCACAGTTCTCCCAATCAACTAAAAAACATATTTTACCTCGGATGACCTTGGAGGCGAGGATCTCTTTCACCGAGAAGACATCAGAAGAACCAGAGACAGGAGCAGGAGCAGTGACCTTAGGGGAAAATCGGTTAAGAATGAGGGGTTTAAGAAGAGACACATGAAAAGAGTTGGGAATACGAAGAGAAGGAGGAAGGTGAAGCTTGTAAGAAACAGAATTGATTTGGTTTTTGATTTTAAATGGCCCGAGGTAACGAGGGCCCAGCTTGTAGCTAGGTACCCGAAACCGAACATATTTGGAGGAGAGCCACACTTTGTCACCAGGGGCATAGACAGGAGGGATTCTTCTTTTTTTATCTGCATGTCTCTTCATGCGGGCAGAGGCCAGTGAGCGCGACTTTTGAGTCTCTTTCCAGATAGAGGCAAAGTCCTGAGTTAATTCATCCACGACCGGAACTCCAGAAGACGTGGGAATGGGGAGGGGGGGCAATGGGTGACGGCCGTAGACCACAAAGAAAGGCGACTTGGAGGAAGATTCAGAGTTCTTGAAATTGTATGAGAATTCTGCCCAGGGCAATAGGTCGACCCAATCGTCTTGACGGGCGGAGGCAAAATGTCGTAGGTAGTCGCCAAGGACCTGGTTAACTCTCTCCACCTGTCCATTGGACTGCGGGTGATAAGCAGAAGAAAAATTCAACTTCATCTTTAGTTGAGTACAGAGAGCTCTCCAAAATTTTGAGATGAATTGAACGCCTCTATCCGAGACGATATGTGAGGGCAGCCCATGGAGGCGGAAAATTTGAAGAAAAAAATGCTTCGCCAACTGAGGTGCAGTAGGCAGACCAGGAAGCGGGACAAAATGAGCCATTTTAGAAAAGCGGTCAACGACCACCCAGATGACAGTGTTACTACGAGACAAAGGGAGGTCCGTGATGAAATCCATGGCGATGTGGGACCATGGTTGTTCAGGCACAGGTAGGGGAAGGAGAAGACCTGCAGGCTTCTGGCGAGGAGTCTTGTCACGTGCACAGATAGTGCAGGCCCGTACAAAGTCAGTCACATCTTTCTCCTGGGTAGGCCACCAATAGTGTCTGGCAATCAATTGTATGGATTTTTTGATCCCAGAGTGACCGGCTAGATGGGAGGAATGGCCCCACTTGAGTATCTGAAGCCGAAGGCGTGGAGGAACGAAAGTCTTTCCTGGAGGAATTGGCACGAGAGAAGCGGGAGCAGAGGAAATCAGACACTCAGGGGGTACGATGTGTTGAGGAGGAGTCTCGGTTTCAGAGGTATCGGAGAAACGGGACAAGGCATCAGCCCTGACATTTTTGTCTGCGGGCCGAAAATGGATCTGGAAGTTGAAGCGGGCAAAGAACAATGACCACCTGGCCTGGCGAGGATTTAGGCGCTGAGCGGACTGAAGGTAGGACAAATTTTTATGGTCAGTGTAGATGGAGATAGGGTGAAGGGATCCTTCCAGGAGATGTCTCCACTCTTCTAATGCCAACTTGATGGCCAACAGTTCACGGTCACCTATGGAATAGTTTTTTTCCGGAGGGGAGAAAGTTTTAGAGAAAAAACCACAAGTGACGTTTTTCCCTTTAGCGTTTTTTTGAAGAAGCACAGCTCCGGCTCCTACCGAGGAGGCGTCAACTTCAAGGAAGAACGGCTTTAGAGGATCTGGCCGAGACAGGACAGGTGCAGAGGAGAAGGCGGTCTTAAGGCGAGTAAAGGCTTCCTCCGCTTGAGCCGGCCAGGACCTAGGATTTGCGTCTTTTTTGGTCAGTGCCCCTATAGGAGCAACGATGGTGGAGAAGTGGGGTATGAACTGACGATAGTAGTTGGCGAATCCAAGGAAGCGTTGGATAGCACGAAGTCCAGAGGGGCGTGGCCAACCCAAGACTGCGAAGAGTTTGTCAGGGTCCATTTGAAGACCTTGTCCAGAGACCAGATAACCTAGGAAAGGAAGACTGCTGCGCTCAAAAAGGCATTTTTCAAATTTAGCGTAAAGATGATTTACGCGGAGGCGCTGGAGCACTTGACGGACATGGAGCCGATGTTCCTCAAGGTTGGCAGAGAAGATTAGGATGTCGTCAAGATAGACAACCACACAGGTATACAGTAGGTCCAAGATTTCGTTGACAAAATCTTGAAAGACTGCAGGGGCGTTGCAAAGTCCGAACGGCATGACGAGATATTCAAAGTGACCATCTCTGGTGTTAAATGCGGTTTTCCATTCATCTCCTTTACGGATTCTGATGAGGTTATAAGCGCCCCTGAGGTCCAATTTAGGAAAAACTTTTGCTCCGCGCAGACGGTCAAACAGCTCAGAGATGAGAGGCAGAGGGTAGCGGTTTTTTATAGTGATTTTATTGAGACCACGATAGTCTATGCAAGGGCGTAGAGATCCGTCCTTCTTGGCCACGAAGAAGAACCCTGCTTCGGCTGGAGAAGATGATTTCCTAATAAAACCTCTCTTGAGGTTCTCCTGAATGTATTCAGTCATGGCCTTGGTTTCAGGAGAGGAGAGAGGGTAAATTCTGCCACGGGGTGGTGTAGTACCTGGGAGCAAGTCAATGGGGCAGTCGTAGGGTCTATGTGGTGGTAAGACCTCCGCCTGTTTTTTGCAAAAGACATCAGAAAAGTCCTGATAGGCCTTTGGAAGACCAGGCAAAGGAGTAGTGATGGGGACTTGACAGGTCGGTACAGACTTAAGGCAATGCTTGTGACAGGAGTCACCCCAGGATTTGATGTCCCCAGTGGTCCAGTCGAGGGTGGGAGTGTGACGCTGGAGCCAGGGTAGGCCAAGAAGGATGTCAGAAGTACAGTTCGGCAAAACAAAGAATTCAATCTTTTCGTGGTGAAGAACACCAACGGACATGAGCAGGGGTTCGGTGCGGTAACGCACGGTACAATCCAAATTCTCTCCATTTACAGAGGAAATGAAGAAGGGTTTGATGAGACGGGTAACAGGAATGTTGAACCTGTTGATAAAAGAGGCTTCAATAAAGTTTCCTGCAGAACCAGAGTCCAGGAAGGCCACCGCAGGGAAGAGGGAGCCAGCAGAAGGAGAAATCCACACAGGAATAGTCAGACGTGGAGAGGAAGAATTCACACCTAGTAACGCCTCTCCCACGTTCACTAGGTGCGAGCGTTTCCCTGACGCGGAGGACGAATAGGGCAGTCTTTTAGGAAGTGTTCAGAGCTCGCACAATAAAGGCATAAGTTCTCGTTCCTACAGCGAGACCTCTCTTGTAGGGTCAGACGAGACCGGTCCACTTGCATGGCCTCCTCGGCGGGAGGCACGGTAACAGGATGCATTGGATTCAGAAAGAGAGGAGCCAGGCACGGATAACGCCTGGTGCGAACGAGATCTTTCTCCTGGCGAAGCTCTTGGCGTCTTTCGACGTAGCGCATATCGACGCGGGTAGCTAAATGGATGAGTTCCGTCAAGGAAGAGGGTATCTCTCGTGCGGCCAGACAATCCTTGATGTGGCCGGATAAACCCTTCTTGAAGGTCGCGCAGAGAGCCTCATCATTCCAGGCTAACTCTGAGGCCAGTGTGCGGAACTGTATGGCATATTCGCCCACAGAGGAGTTTCCTTGGACAAGGTTAAGCAGGGCGGTTTCAGCGGATGAGGCTCGGCCTGGTTCCTCAAAAACGCTGCGAACCTCAGCAAAGAAGGACTGAACGGTGGCTGTAGCAGGGTCGTTGCGGTCCCAGAGTGGCGTGGCCCAGGCCAAGGCCTTTCCAGACAACAGAGAGACCACGAATGCCACTTTAGACCGTTCTGTGGAAAACTGGTCAGACATCATCTCAAGATGCAGGGAACATTGGGACAAGAATCCCCGGCACATCCTAGAATCCCCATCAAATTTCTCCGGAAGAGACAGGCGAATTTTCAAGGTAGTAGCGGCAGCTCGGAGAGGGGAAGATGCTGGAGGCTGTGGCGGCAGAAGCTGCTGGACCATGGCGGTCAACTGCGACAGCTGCTGTCCTTGTTGGACGATCTGTTGCGACTGCTGGGCAACCACGGTAGTGAGGTCAGCGAGATTTGGCAGCGGTACCTCAGCGGGATCCATGGCCGGATCTACTGTCAGGGCCCGGACTGGTGGCTAGTGAGGACACAGGAGGTGGATCCTCTGTGCCAGAGAGGCGAAGGCACGGGTCGCACTGGAGGACCAGTTCTAAGCAGCTACCGGTTTTCACCAGAGCCCGCCGCAAAGCGGGATGGACTTGCTTCGGCGGTAGCAACCAGGTCGTGTCCCCCAGTAGCGGCTCGACTTCTCTGGCAGCTGAGATAGGCACGGTACACAGGGACTAGGCAGAGGCAAGGTCAGACGTAGTGGAAGGTCAGGGCAGGCGGCAATGGTTCGTAGTCAGGGGCAACGGCAGAAGGTCAGATACACTGGCAAGGCAACTACAAAATGCTTTCTCAGGGCACTAAGGCAACAAGATCCGGCAAGGACAGGAAGGGGGAGTGGGTTTTTAAGTGTTTTGGGTGTGTACACAGTAACTGGACCAGGCACCAATCAATGGTGCACTGGCCCTTTAAATTTAAGAAGACCGGCGCGCGCGCGCCCTGGAGAGCAGCGGGACCGCGCGCGCCGGGACGGAGCAGAAGGAGGAGGCCGGTGAGCAGGATGGGATGCGATCCGCGGGCGGACAGGTGCCGCCGCATGGATCGCATCCCCGCCAGCATCAGAGCAGCGCTCTCGGTCAGAGGGGCCGACCGGAGCGCTGCAGGGGGACAGACGCCGCGGGCGCTCCGGGATGGATGGGACACCCGGAGCGCTCAGCATTACAGAAGTCCAGGGAACAGACGGAAAGAACCACAAGGTCAAGCAGTTTATTAACTGCGGAACCTCTTTCGTGATCTATGGTCTTCTTTGCCCATGTGGCCTCTTGTATGTCAGTCGAACGTCACGACCAATGAGAACGAGAATGGGAGAACATAGGAGTAGTATCCTGACAGAAAAGGAGAACTACTCGGTACCCAGACATTTCAAAGAGGCTCACAATAGTTCAGCTAGCAGCCTGAAAGTGTTTGGGATTGAGGCCATTTCGAATGATCTCGATAGTGGTAAAAAACATCAGATCCTGTGCACCAGAGAGGCATACTGGATATTCACCTTGGGCTCTCTAGTCCCTCATGGCTTAAACAAAGGGATCGAATTACATAATGTATTGTAGATCCCCCCCCCTCCCCTTTTGTTGGACTAGGTGGCGTTAGGCCTTTGTATTGTCTAGACAGGTATAAGTACTTCCTAAAGCTAGTAGGGCCAGGAAAAAGGTTCAAGGATTGCAATACATAAATATACCTTTTAGTTATTTTAATATGTAATCAGGTTTACATTTAATAATCTTAATATATAATTAGGTCAATATTTAATAGTTTTTATGTAGAATTAATAATAAGAATATTGTGAGAACCTGTAGTTCCCGAAGTATTGGTTAGACTATCGGGATCTGGAATCTATCCCCACCAACAAATAGGTCTAAACAGCCCTCTATGTATTAGGACTACGGGTGGGTTGTATAAGAGGTTTCACAATGTTGCACAATGTCTCCTTCTTTTTTATATGTTTTTTTATATGAGATTGAGTATCTGTTTTGTAGTTTTGTGCGCATGTGTGTGGGCGCATACGCTCGTGCCCATGGTGTGGGGTGACTCGGTGCGCGCATTCGCCTGCCGCTGGACCACCAATTGTGGGCGCGCAGCGGGGCGGGTGCGTGCCCCGAGAGGGCGGTGTGTGAGCACATACATGTGTGTGTATGTATATATGTATGTATGTGTATATGTGTGTATGTATATATATATATATATATATATGTATACAATGGACATTAGGACAGCCATGGGATGACTGTGCATATAAGTACCGCCCATTAAACTATAACTTGGGGATACTGTCCCTGGCTCGCACTGGTGTGTATAGTTTGAAAGGTTGTTGACACCGGATGCGGAGTGGTATTCTAGCCGCTTCCGGGTCATCCTCTGTTATCTGCATCACCTATCGAGGGCGGAAGTGACGCCTTGGTGTACCGGAAGTGGCGGGTGGAACGCATATCCACCGCCACTTCCGGACTCTCCCGGCTAGCAAGTACCCCATCCTTTGATGGGATGAAGGTCCGTGTCACACGGGGGGCATTTCATGGGTGGGCGGGATGGCGGGGGTGGAGATTCGGGGATGCCGTCTTCGTTTTGCGCCGGCGCCCGACTATGATGTAGATGCCGTGTAGCCCCTCTGAGGGCGGAAGTGACGTCCTTTCGATGGCCGGAAGTGGCGGGTGGAACGCATATCCACCGTGACTTCCGGGATCTTCGGGCGGAGTGCACTCCAGCTGCTGATGGAGTGTTGGCCCAGAGATATAGGAGGAATCTTCAACTATATACAGACAGGCGGCAGTAACAAATGGTTGAGTTTGGTGGCTTGCATAACACAGGTAAGCCACATAAACGTATATACTGTCCATTCGCTTTTCATGATGAAAGACACTGATTGTAAATCACTTAGTTGGGGTACAATACATGCAACATGTAGTTGGGTCAGTGGATGCTGTCAGTGTGGCTGGTAAGGGACTAAGCCTAACTGGCGTGCTTTTTGGGTGAGAGGAGGAGTGGCCGGCGGTGGGTGGGGCTATAGACATGTGACCACTCACACCCTCTTTACATATGGATAAAAGAGAGTTCAGAGATATAGGGGGGTTCAGTTACTATTACTTCTTGGCTCTGAAGAAGGGGGCTCGCTCCCGCAACGCGTCAGCCGTAGCTGTAAATATTTGTCATCTTGACTCTTTGATCATCTGCTCATTCGGTTCCAGGAAGAGGCTATCTCCCTGGATGGAATTTTATGTGCTTATTACTTTCCTTTGTTTGTGAGTATTCATGATATTTTAAATATACTTTTAATAAACCAGCCATTGGTAATGCACTAGGTCTGTGCGCCCTCTCTTTTTTCTTTTAATTTCCAGTCCTAAGAATACCAAATATTTTGAGGAGGGCAGCAAGATCTCTGGGCATTTTCCTTTTAAACGGAACACTCTGGTTGTGTCACCAAGAGACCAAACTTCTGAGCGCAGGAGACTGTTTTTCTTGCTCCTGCCTCTTTGTCAAGCCTGGCTTGACAAAGAGGCAGAAATGGCTTAAACCACATAGCCACACCCCAGGATGTCCCCCAGCATCTGACATCATCCATTGGGTTCCTCTGGAGTCTTCTCCCATCCAAGAAGTCTCTGAGCTTACTTTGCCTCCTCCGCCAGTGGCAGTGCTGCACAATCCGCCTGTAAATGTGCCTAAATGACTTACACATTTTTTTAAAGGTTCATGCATTTTTTCTGACAAAATGCTGCTGCCAGGAGGATAGGAGTCTAGGGGAGTTGGCAAAATGTCCTGTGTGCATCTCGGGGGCATGGCTATGCATTTCAAGACGTTTCTGCCTCTTTGTCAAGCCACGCTGGGGGCATCCTGGGGGTGTGGCTGCACATTGCAAGGTGTTCTTGTCTCCTTGTTTAGTCTGGCTTGATAAAGAGGCAGGAATGGCTTGAAACACGTAGCCACGCTCCCAGCTGACATCATCCAGCTTGGTAGTGACGTCATCGCGCCCCCGGCCACTCAAGTAGCCGGGGAAGCAGCCCACCAAGCTTAATCTGTGCTTAGTTAGCTGCTTTGAAGGGCAGGGGAGACATCTGGTGCTAATAGAAACCCGATGTCTCCATAAAGAGTACCTGTCACCTGCTGAAAGTTACGAAAAGGGGGCTTTTACCGCTTGTTATAGCAAAAAAGTTAAATAATTTTTTTTTTTTAAAAGTGTAAAAATATGTAAATAAATAATATAAAAAATGTAAGCACCCCCTAGTGTACACACAGAAATGCAAACATGCGTGTAGGTCCGGCATGCATACACAAAGAGCAATTACACCACACATAATGCCGCATACACACGACCGTTTTTAATGTCATTGAAAAAACCTGAATTTTTCTCGACGTGATTTTTCGTGTTTCCTCTCAAGCCTGCCTTGCCTACACACTATCGTTGAAAAAATTTTTGAGTAAAGCGCGGTGACGTACAACACGTACGACGGGACTATAAAGGGGAAGTTCCATTCGGATGGTGCCACCCTTCATGTTAGTAAAGTTTGTTGAGCGACGATTCGCGCTTTTCAGCCTCGTGCTTTTCAGTCCGTTACAGCGTGACAAATGTGCTATCTCTATTACGAACGCTAGTTTTACCAGAACGAGCGCTCCCGTCTCATACTTGATTCTGAGCATGCGCATTTTTTTTCACGTCGTTAAAGCCCACACATGGCCGTTTTTCATGACGAGAAAAACGACGATGTAAAAAACGACGTGAAAAACTAGAGCATGTTCCAATTTTTTCATGGCCGTTTTTCACGTCGTCAAAAATGCTCTGAAGCCCACACACGATCATTTTTAATGATCATTTTAAAAAAAATCATTTTTCTCATCATTAAAAACAGTCGTGTGTACACGGCATCAGGTATCGCTTTGAATGTCAGAGTGAGAACAGTAATTTTAGGGCCAAAATTTGCAAATAAAGCCTAGTACACACGACCAAGAATCTCGTCAGGAAAAAACCCGTTGTTTTTCCCTGACGAGATTCTTGACAAGAATCTTGTCCCGGCCGAGTGTACACACGCTCCATTCTAAAGAACCGCCATTCTTTTGAATGGAACAAACGCAGTGACGTCATCGACTAGGATGAGCGTGCGCTTGTCACATTCGATGCCGTCGCCGCCATCTTGCTACACCCTACCTATGCCTAGGAAGCTACCGGGCATGCGTCAAAGTCATTTTGAGCATGCACGGGTTTCCACGGCGACAGGTAAGTATACACACTCTCAGGTTTCTCGTCGGGAAACAGGCCGACATGAATCCGGACGAGAAAATAGAGAGCAGGTTCTCCATTTTTCTCATCGAGATTCTGGCCAGTTTACTTGACGAGAAACCTGAAAGCCTCGTACACACGGCCGGTTTACTTGGCAAGAAAGCTCTGCCAGCAGTTTTCTTGTCGTTTCTTGACGAGAAAACCGGCCGTGTGTACGAGGCTTAACTCTTAACTGAAAACCTGTAAAGATTTTTATAGCGTCATCTATGGACAATTTTAGGTGTAGCGGGTATTTGAATTTAAGGGAGGCATCTGGGTGGTAGTGTAACCCAGATGCACTGATTGCTAGGGAATCCGAGACCATTTTTTATGGTTCTTGGAGGACTCTGGTGGTGTGAGGTTCCCTGCGGCCTGCAGGTGGCATTGTCGCCCTGGCCGGAGTTGAACCCACACCGCAAGACTGCTTCCTTTTTGTCCTTTCCTGGCGCTGGTACAGCGGGGCGGGGAACCTGCTGTGACGCAAAAGGGGATGGGATAAAAGGGGCGGACGCCCTGACCTTGGGGTTCAGAGTCAGAGGAAGCAGCCGCACCCAGGCACCTTCAGCTTGGGTGCTGGCGTTCCGGAGTTCCGGGCCCAGGTGCCCTTGACCTGGCCGGAGCGAGAGATGGAGTCCATCTCAGGCACCTTTAGCCTGGGGTGAGGTACTATGGCGGATGCCTGGGGCTCAGTACCTTCGACTGAGTTCCGCGAGGGTGGAGGAATCCGAGGGGGCCCTAACTCCTTGGGTGCCCGTGTCTGAGGTCGAGGAGACTGGTGAGTGGAACTTCTCTGGAGAGTCCGGCGCAGCATTGCGGGAGACAGAGAGGCCTCCGGTGGCTCCCTTGGACGGATATCCTTCCCCTGACAGGGGCTGTGCTAGCGAAGGTAATTCATGTTCTATCTCATATAGTCAGTGGCAGTGACTATTCGCCACTGGTGACACCACAGAGGTTAGCGATACTTTAAAGGATTGTGCCTCAACCTACTCCCATTAATACTGAACTGTTGCAAAGGTCCCAACTTGACTGTGCTGTATGTTTATTCGCTGAGAAGAACAAAACTGTAAACAGGAACGAAAAAGTCTTCTGGACTGCAGCACTCAAAAATAAAAGCCTTTATTTTAAAATAAGGAATCCAAAATACACACTGTACAACGGTACACAGGTCAAAAAAATTTAGCTGACATGTTTCGCACTGTGCTAGTGCTTATTCATAGTACTAGCACAGTGCGAAACATGTCAGCCAAATTTTTTTGACCTGTGTACCGTTGTACAGTGTGTATTTTGGATTCCTTATGTAGCGATACCTCCAACTAAGGAGGCCGCAGAATTAGATTTGGGCCCTGAGTGCAGCTCCGCCAACCCCCGGCAATAGGCTCTACCCCCTTCTGGCACAGCTAGTACTAACAATCAATGATATGTCCTATGCAATAGAATAACTAAGCAAGGACACAGTAATGAATTGTAATAGGTAAAGTGTTTTACTCATTAATTCTCAATATGGATAAAAGGGGTAACAGTAATCACAGTTTAAGATAATCACTCCTAAGGGCAGCGTCCTGCCACTCTAACACACTATATAGTAACACACGCTACAGGTGCGCCATACGGGCGACCGTTAACTAAGTGCCCTATGGCGCAGTAATCAAACACGCTAGAATCCCCACCAGGCCTGGTTCTAATATTTAACTTAGTCCTTCTTTCTTCACCGGCAGGTCTGTAATGGTGGTGCACTTTAAACAGAGTATAACTTTGTAATCCAAGGGGTATGAAAATAACTTGTAGGCCTCGGCAGTCTATAGGCCTATATACAGCAACAGTATCTTAGCTGGGCTTACGCCCTCTCACCCGCCGGACTACGGATCCAGTCCGGGAAACCTCCACCGGTCGTGTCACACACACTCGATCTCTCCAACGATCGGGCCCCCGATCCGACAAGGCTGTAGCTCACAAAGTCAGATGCCACCCAGGCTCGCAGAGGGGAGGGTGGAAGGCTCTTTGGTGCAGAGCAAGGCCTCAGGCTTCAGGCCTTGCACTCCGACACATCCGCACAGGAGGATCCGTCTGCGAAGGACGTGTCCCCAAAGAGGCCGAGCCCGGCCTCGCCTCCTCCTTTTATAACCCCTCCCATGAGTCTCTGCGGTGGAACATCACAAGAATGGGGTTATGGGTAATGTAGTTTCTTCCCAATATAGGGGAATACCCCGCTACACTTATTTTAAAATAAAGGCTTTTATTTTTGAGTGCTGCAGTCCAGAAGACTTTTTTGTTCCTGTTTGCTGTCAATAGCATTGCTTGCACCTTTGTCTGCTGGGAGGAGGTGATTTGAAGGATTTCCACACCTGAGCGGCTCCCTTTCTCTTGCTTCTCAAGAATAAAACTGTGTTGGACCTATTCAGTGTGTGGAACTCTGGTTACTAGGAGCAAAGGGGAGTGAATCCGAGGAGAGGATTTGACTCTGGGACACCTACACAAAGCCCGATCTTTCTGGCCTTCACCTCTCCACTATGGAGGACATGGGCCGTGGTGTATCTCATCCCTCCCCCCAGTAGTAACACCCCTAGACAAAGACAGACAATCCGAGAATGAGAAGGGGTGAGAGAGGTGAGGTCGCTACATAGGTATTGCAGCTTGTCGTCATTTCACAGGGGTGAGCAATTGTATATCTTGATATGTTTGGTATTTATTTGTTCAGCACAACATAATTTTTATATTTTACCAAATATTATATATTTATAAATTGGGCATTATTTTGTATTTGTGTGTACTTTTACCCAAAAAATTGGCATTATTTTGTAATTGTGTGCATTTTTCCCCAAAAAAATGGGCATTATTTAGTATTTGTGTGCATTTTTACCAAACAAATTGGGCATTATTTTGAATTTGTGTGTACCTTTACTAAAACAATTGGCATTATTTTGTATTTGTGTAAATTTTCACCAAAAAATTGGGCATTCTTTTGTATTTGTGTGCACTTTTACCAAAAAATTGGGCATTATTTTGTATTTGGGTGCATTTTTACCAAACAAATTGGGCATTATTTTGTATTTGTGTACACTTTTACCCAAAAAAATTTAATTATTTTGTATTTGTGTACATTTTCACCCAAAAATTGGGCATTATTTTGTATTTGTGTGCACTAAAAAGTGTATTTTTTTTCCTTAAAATTTGTGTTTGTCTGCTGCACAAATATTGTGTGACATAAAAAAAAATGGCAACAGCCACAATTTAATTTCCCTCCTTAAATTGTATTCATTTATTTTTTTATACGACATAGAAATATGTCTTATTCTTGTCTGAACTTTTGTATAATACTTTATATGATTTATGGATTAATATGAAATGTGACTTTTTGGTGTTTGATGTTGAAAAGATATCACATTCTCTTTATGTTTTTTTTTTTTTTTTTTCCTGTATATGCTTTTCTGTGTTTTTCTTTTCTTTGAAAGGTGTTTATTTTAAGTTTTTTTTATAAACACACACAAAGAAAAAATATACCAATGGCAAGGAACAAAAAAAAAAGGAAAATTACAGAAATTGCATTTGTCTTTGGTGTTTATAAGCAATAAAAAAACTGATTATCAAGTGTATTTCATCCTTAAAATTGCTGCCTGTGCAAACATCATGTGACATAAAAAAAAAAAGCAACAGCCACCATTTTATTCCCCAGGGCCTCTGCTTTCAGAAAATATATAATGTTTGGGGAATGTAGATAATTTGTTAGAAAAAAAAAATGCCAAATTATACCATCTGTGAATTTTTAAAAAAAATTGCCCCAGACAGGATGTGGTTAAATACTTTTGCATTATGTAGGAGTCTCACTACTGTCACTGCATTTTTTCTTTGTTTTTTACTAGCACTGCAGTTTTGTATATTATGGTATAAGGACTTAAATATCGGTCTTCATGCTTACAGCTGTTCACATTTAGGATCATCATTAAGTTTAATGTCTTCTTAATTTTAGCGTGGCTATTGCGGTGTTATTATTAGCAATGAAAACCTAACAGGGGTTCTAATCTCTCCTCCACTCTGTCCAAAACAAAAAATTGCCTTTAGTTATACTGTAACTACAACCATCCTGTACACCATATTTTCCATTTGCATTGGCCTCCAGAACTGCATCTCCTTGCAGACGCCAGAGTTTCAAGAGATGTTTTATATCAGGATCCTGTTTGAATAGATTCATTTGTTTGTGTTTGTTCCTTTTTTTCTCTATTTCTTCTTCTGCTCGGCTTTGATGTGTGTGCCCATTTGTGGCTTTGCTTTGAGCGGTTCAGGGTTTGTCTTGCATCTGGACACCGACTTGGACTTATATGAATCACCGCCGAGTAACAAAGGGGGAATGACATTCTTAGCTGCTCTCAACCCACTTTTGTCGCAATGCAAGATGTGGTCTGTTCAAATAAATGCACGCAGGAAATTCAGAGCCAAACTAATAAAAATTCTGGTTTCCCTTTTTCTGCAAAAAAAAAAATGCTTTTCTTTTTATACATATATATATTTTTGGTACAAATCCTGCTTCAAAGCTGAACTCCGGCCTTCCATTTAGTCTTTGTCATGGTTATGCATGTAGCAGCCTCACTCTCTCTCTTTATCGGTTATGCGGCTGTTGTCTAGGGGTACCTGGGAGAGAGAGTGCAGGAACACTACGCCAAGCTCTCACCTTGTATGTGTATGAGGGTTGAGCAAAGTCACTTGATTTTACCTTCGGGTCTGTTCGTTGCATACGGAGCCTCTGCTTCCTTCGTGGAGATGTGTCTACCAGTAAAAGAGCCCCACACCATTAAAAGTCCAACACTCTTTTATTTCTCCATTTGCCAGGATGAACATAATCAGTTGAACTCTTGTAACAGACAGACAGGGGTGTGGATACGAGTAGGCCCAGGCACAAATGAACTCTCCTATTCCTTTTGCGTGCGAATAGGCTTGGCGCACTGTCTCTGCCACCGACCTTAGAACATAGTCCATCTTCCGTGTGAATACAGCCCCTGTTTGGAAAGGACATCCATCCCGACGGTCTCCGGAGGCCCTGTCCTGGCACTGGCAATATGCTGCACCCGATCTATGGGAAGGTCACCTGCACGGTCCGTTACGCCTGGATTCAGGTACCCGATACTGTGGGCACCTTAGGACGATTCCTCCCGGGCGGGACCCAGTGGAAGAAACTGGGCCCCAGGCCTGAAGCGATGTACCTCACCCCAGACTGAGAGTGTCTGGGGTGACTCCCGAACTCCTCGTGTCCAGGCCTAGGCCGCCTGGACACCGACCGCGGACAGTAGCCCCCAGGCTGAAGGTGCCTGGGGCTCAGACCTCGTGGCGAATATGTCCACCCCCTTTATACCCTCTCCCAGCAAGCATGGCGGGTTCCCCGCCCCGCCGCACAACCGCTGCGAGAGGTCACAAAGGGTACGGCACTGCAGTGATGGTTCAACCCCGGCCCAAAGTGGCAGCGCCACCTGCTGGGTCGCAGGGAACAAGACATCACTGATGTCTTCACCCGAATTAAACACTCACAAAAGTACATACCTGCTACATGCAGTAATGTTTGTCTCTCAGCTTACCCCTTCTCCATGTGTTCACCTTAGAGGCCAGCCACTCTCACCTGGCTGCTTAAATAATCTCTCCTCCAAGCATGGCTCCACCACAGGCCATATCAGGGAACACTATATTAACCTGTGCACTGCAAGCCAGCCGTGCTGATCAACGTTGTTTGTTAAGCTATTGTATCATTGGGTCCCTGCTTGCCGTGTGCTACGTATGTCTCGATCTTGGCTTGTTCTCGACTATCCCTGTCTGCTTGTGACCTTGACCTTTGGCTTGTCCTTTGTTTATCCTTGTCTGCTAGTCGCCCCGACGTTTGGCTTATCCCCTCACTATCTCTTGTATCCTGAGCTGCTGCTTCCCCTCTATCCTCTACACCCTACGGAGCGTAAGCTGGGGGACTCTGGGGGCAGCGTCCTGGATCCAGTTGCAGCCCAGTCCATCCTCACCACTAGAGGCTCTGGTGAACACCTGCTAGATCTTAGACTCCACGCCCTGGGGAATCTTGGGCTCTAGCTCCCTGTGGGATCCCTGTTAGTGCTCCAGTGGACCTGCCTTCCTTAATCACCCAGAGTTCCATCCACAGAAGTCAGCCATATGGTTCACTACCTTAGCGGTGCACTCCTGACCCCAACGGTGTGCATCTGTCACCTGGCTTCAGGTGACCTGACAGTCTTGCACTGTTGTAGAGGCTCCTCTCCTGGGCTGAAATGTCTTCCTCTGATTCCACTGCACACTGAGCTTCTCACCATGTGCATTAGAAGCTGCAGCAAGTCAGATGGAGCCCCGCCCCATTTCCTGGCTGGAGGACGTCCAGGATAATCTAGCCATTTCCTCCCCAGCCTGACTGTCCATGGCCCACCCAGTGAAGATTGGGGATTATTTACGAAAGGCAAATCCACTTTGCACTACAAATGCAAACTACAAGTGCAAAGTGCACTTGAAAGTGCACTGAAAGTGCACTTGGAAGTGCAGTCGCTGGAGATCTGAGGGGGACATGCAAGAAAAATAAAAAACAGCATTTTAGCTTGTACATGATTGGATGATAAAATCAGCAGAGCTTCCCCTCATTTCAGATGTTCCCCTCAGATTTACAGCGATTGCACTTCCAAGTGTACTTTCAGTGCAATTTCAAGTGCACTTTGCACTTGTAGCGCAAAGTGGATTTGCCTTTCGTAAATAACCCCCATTGTGTTGTACTGTACTAAGTACATAGAAAAAGAGAAGAGTACGAGAAAGACAGAAATATAAACAAGATAGATAGATAAATCGATAGATAGAATAAAAAATAGATTGATAGAACAATAGATACATAAAAAAAAAAAAAAGAAATAATAAATATAGCATAAACAATAGATAGATAGATATAAAAAAACATACAATAAACAATAGATAGAATAATAGATACACAGATAAAAATAAAGAAATAATAACTATAGCATAGACAATAGATAGAATAAATGATAGATAGATAGATAGATAGATAGATAGATAGAAAAAATATAGAATAAATATAGAATACATAATAGATAGAATAATAGATACAGTGCCTTGAAAAAGTATTCATACCCCTTGAAATTTTCCACATTTTGTCATGTTACAGTCAAAAACATAAAAGTATTTTTATTGGGGTTTTTTTGTGATAGACCAACACAAAGTGGCACATAATTGTGAAGTGGAAGGAAAATTATAAATGGTTTTCAAAATTTTTTTTACAAATAAATCTGAAAAGTGTGGGGGGGCATTTGTATTCAGCCCCCTTTACTCCTGACAACATTAACTAAAATCTAGTGGGACCAATTGCCTTCAGAAGTTACCTAATTAGTAAATAGAGTCCACCTGTGTGTAATTTAATCTCAGTATAAATATAGCTGATCTGTGAAGCCCTCAGAGGTTTGTTAGAGAACCTTAGTGAACAAACAGTATCATGAAGGCCAAGGAACACACCAGACAGGTCAGGGATAAAGTTGTGGAGAAGTATAAAGCAGGTCCAGGTTATAAAAAAATATCCCAAGCTTTGAACATCTCACGGAGCTCTGTTCAATCCATCATCCGAAAGTGGAAAGAGTATGGCACAACTGCAAACCTACCAAGACATGGCCGTCCACCTAAACTGACAGACCGGGCAAAGAGAGCATTTATCAGAGAAGCAGCCAAGAGGCCCATGGTAACTCTGGAGGAGCTGCAGAGATCCACAGCTCAGGTGGGAGAATCTGTCCACAGGACAACTATTAGGCCTCGTACACACGACCGATTTTCTCGTCGTAAACAGTCAAGAAAAGTGCCGCGAGAGTTTTTTTGTCTAGAAAAACGTTCGTGTGTATGGTTTTACGACGAGAAACTTGACGAGAATCTCGACGAGAAAATAGAGAACCTGCTCTCTATTTTCTCGTCAGGAGTCCAGATTTCCTCGTCGTGTTTCTCGTCGGCCTGTTTTGTGACGAGAAAATGGTTCGTGTGTATGCTTTTACGACTCTTCCAAAAGCGCGCGTGCTCAGAATCAAGTATGAGACGGGAGCGCATCTTCTGGTAAAACAAGCCTTCGTAATGGAAATAGCACATTCGTCACGCTAAAACGAACTGAAAGCACGAAGACTGAAAAGCGCGAATCGTCTCTTCCCAAACTTTTACTTCACACGCGGTAACACGAGATCAGCAAAAGCAGCCCAAGGGGTGGCGCCAAGAAAAAAGATCTTCCCCTTTATAGTGCCGTCGTACGTGCTGGACGTGAGCGCAGAGAACCACGAGGAAATTGGGAAATGACAGTGTGTACGCATAGAAAGCTTGACGAGAAAATCGACAAGCTTAACAAGAATCTCGTCGAAAAAAACGACGTGTTTTTTACGACGAGAAAATCGGTCGTGTGTACGAGGCCTTAGTCATGTGCTCCACAAATCTGCCCTTTATGGAAGAGTGGCAAGAAGAAAGCCATATGTCCCCTTTGCAAGAAGCCATGTGGGGGACACAGCAAACATGTGGGAGAAGGTGCTCTGATCAGATGAGACCAAAATTTTACTTTTTGGCCTAAAAGCAAAACCCTATGTGTGGAGGAAAACTAACACTGCACATCACCCTGAACACACCATCCCCATTGTCAGAGGCGTATCTAGTGAAAATGGCGCCTATGGCAAGCACTGAAACTGCGCCCCTGTCAAAACATTTTAAGTGTATAGAGCCATGTTTTCACTGCATGAAAAGCACACAGATGTGCAGTACATGCATGGGCAGGCAGACCAATTCAAATCAATTGGGATGCAGCAGCTTCATGAACACAGCCCCTGCTTTCACCTTGATATCTGTTTGAGTGCAGGAAAATGCCCCTGAGCACAGATAGTGTGCATTCAAAGACACGCACCAGCACCCAAATGGATGTCAAATTGGTAACAATAACCCTCCCTTACTCCATCCAACAACTCTAGTTCTACTTGAAGTATGAAGGAGACCTGTCCCTGCCCCTGCCCCAGGAAAGGTGCCCTCCATGACAGGTACCTGAGCAGAGTTTGGAGATTTCAAAGAGCACAGTGTCAGTCTCCAGGTCCTGGATCTTGAAGCAAGTGAAGTCAATCCTGAACACATTCTCCTTAGGTCTGCACAGATAATCTGATGACAGAAGACAAGTGACGTTAATGACGCACAGGGGTTGATTTACTAAAGGAAAATCCACTTTGCACTTGGAAGTGCACATGGAAGTGCAGTCGCTGTAAATCTGAGGGGAAGCTCTGAAATTAGGGGAAGCTCTGCTGATTTTATCATCCAATCATGTGCAAGCTAAAATGCTATTTTCCTTGCATGTCCCCTTCAGATCTACAGCATCTGCACTTCCATGTGCACTTTTAAGTGCAAAGTGGATTTTCCTCTAATAAATCAACCCCACAGCGTCTAGCACAGGCCGGTAACAGGTCTCCTGACAGTAAGACCCCTTTCACACTGGGGCATTTTTTAAGGTGCTTTTGGGCTAAAAATAGCACCTGTAAAGCGCCTGAAATATGGCTCCCCTGCAGTGTCAGTGTGATGCGCTGGCAGGACGTTAAAAAATGTCCTGCAAGCAGCATCTTCGGAGCGGTGTGTACACTTCTTCCACCGCTCTTGCCCACTGAAATGAATGGGCAGCGCGGCCGACCTGCTGGCAAAGCGCCGCTGCAGCGGTGCTTTGCGGTGCTTTGCGGGTGGTTTTAACCCTTTTTCGGCTGCTAGCGGGGGTTAAAATCACCCCACCAGCGGCGTAATACCTCTGCAAAAATGACGGCCCGTGCCCCAGTGTGAAAGCAGCGTAACTCACTCTCTGTGACCTGGCTCAGGCCTAGGACATGCTTCCGGTCTCAGCTCCTTCAGGCCTAACAACTCCTGTTTGGTGACCTCAGCCACTCCCCGGAGCTCCCCATCACCATCCTCCCTCTAATGCATGTGCCTTTATCCCAGTCAAAATGAACGGCCATCTGCAGGGTAGCAACAAGGCTGCCAGTTGGTCCCTCTGGAATCACTCCCATCCATAGTGATCAACATTCTGTAGTATTCTGAGAGGAAGCAATTCCATAGAGGTAGGTGGGAGGTTCTCTGCCACTGAAGCGTTGTCACTAGCAACAGAGTCTCCCACCTGACATCAGCCTGAGAGGAAGGGGCTTCTCAGAAAAATGTTATTGTGACAAAACAGAAATGCATTCATTCAGACTGGGAGGTAGAATGTGAGCTCTGATCCTATCTGCATACATGACTCTCTATCTCTCTCTGTCCTCCTGACTTCAGGACCTCCAGGATCCTGCTAGCGTCTTCCACCTGTAGGAAGCTGAGTTCCAGCTGGTCTATGCCCATGGCTCAGTCATATCTGTGGGGGGATCTTTCTATGTAAACACTTTGATGCTCACCAATGCACAGAGCAGCCTCAGCCATGGAGTGGGAGCAATAAGCAGGCACATCCACAGGGATCCCGGGGATGCCAAGCTCCATATAAGCTGGGCAGTGTTATTGTGATTTGTCCCGTCCTGCTGCTCTGTGTGCTGGGATGCCAGACCCCGGATTTATTACCTCCCCTCCTCCGATCTCAGCCTTCCTGCAGTGCACACACAGCGCCTTCTATAACTTTTCTCCAGCAGCCCAGGACACACTGCAGACTGACAGTCTCCACAGCCAATCTGTGTGGAGCTCGGCACATGCAGCCACGCCCCCCTCCGGCTATTACTTCTCAGAAGCACAGCACTCGCATCTCAGCACCTGAGGACGGGAGCAGGACAGAGAATCACTCCGCCAATGAGCCGGGACTATTTGAGAAGCGGGGCGGCATGATGTACATGCGCCCCGAAAATTAAGAAAAAGTCCCTCCTTTACGCTCACTTCCTGGGCCCCTATTTTGACCTGATGGGACCCAGGAAACTAATTGCTTCTCCCCATAAGCAAGTAGGAAGGGGAGAAGTTTAAAAAGCTCTAGTTTTAACTTCAGTGAAGAACTTTTATGCTGGATTCCCTGCTCACTAGCGCCCCCTTCATGTGTAGCGCCCATGGCACTTGCTATGGCTTGCCATACCCTAGATACGCCACTGCCCATTGTGAAACATGGTGGTGGCAGCATCATATTTTGGGAATGTTTTTCTTCAGAAGGGATGGGGAAGCTGGTTAGAGTTGATGGGAAGATGGATGGAGCCAAATACAGGCAATCTTAGAAGAAAACCTGTTATGCCCTGTACACACAATCGGATTTTACAATTAAAAAAGTCAGATGAAACTTTTTTCATCGGAAATTCCGATCGTGTGTGGGCCCCATCGGATTTTTTTCCGTCGGTGTTTAGAAATAGAACATGTTTTATTTTTTTTCCAATGGAAAAAAAACCAATAGGAAATTCCTATCGTCTGTGTGGAACTCCGACGGAGAAAAAACCCACGCATGCTCAGAATCAAGTCGACGCATGCTCAGAAGCATTGAAATTCATTTTTCTCGGCTCGTCGTAGTGTTTTCCGTCACCGCGTTTTGGACGGTCTGAATTTTGTCTGACAGTGTGTAGGCAAGACTGATCGAAGACAGCTTGAATGGAATTCCGACGAAAAATTCCATCGGATTTTATCCCATCGGAAAATCTGATCGTGTGTACAGAGCATTAGAGTCTGCAAAAGACTTGAGACTGGGGTGGAGCTTCACCTTCCAGCAGGACAACGGCCCTAAACATACAGCCAGAGCTACAATGGAATGGTTTAGATTAGGGATGAGCTTCGTGTTCGAGTCGAACATACGTTCGACTCGAACATTGGCTGTTCGATCGTTCGACGAAGATCGAACGATTTGGGCCGTTCGCGCCAAATTCGAGTGACGCGAACGGCCCACAATGCACTACGCCATCGCAGTGTCATCCAGGCGCTGTGATTGGCCAAGCATGCACTGTGACCCCGCATGCTTGGCCAATCACAGCGCCGGCAGCGAGGAGAGCAATGATTGGCCACAGGCAGGATGCCTGTGGCCAATTATTGCTGAGGGTGTTTAGTACACGCCCCACACTATAAAAGGCCGCCAGCACGGCGGCCTAGTGTAGTGTGTTCCGGAGCAGGGATAGAGTAGCATAGGCAGGGACAGTGACTGTTATTTCTTTCTTGCTTAACCTGGATTCCTTTAGTTTAGGGAAAGAGAAGGATAGGTAGGGAGAGTGTCAGTGTGTTTTGTGCTTCTGCTATAGTGTGCTTAAAAAAAACATTTATTCTAGGGACAGAAAACTCTAGGTAGGGACAGTGTCAGTTTCTTTCACTCTGCAAGTCCTTGTTTCCAGGGACCTGTAAGGACAGTGAGTTAATTGTCCTTGTGCTATATTGTGCTTAAAAAAAACATTTATTCTAGGGACAGAAAACTCTAGGTAGGGACAGTGTCAGTTTCTTTCACTCTGCAAGTCCTTGTTTCCAGGGACCTGTAAGGACAGTGAGTTAATTGTCCTTGTGCTATATTGTGCTTAAAAAAAACATTTATTCTAGGGACAGAAAACTCTAGGTAGGGACAGTGTCAGTTTCTTTCACTCTGCAAGTCCTTGTTTCCAGGGACCTGTAAGGACAGTGAGTTAATTTTCCTTGTGCTATATTGTGATTAAAAAAAACATTTATTCTAGGGACAGAAAACTCTAGGTAGGGACAGTGTCAGTTTCTTTCACTCTGCAAGTCCTTGTTTCCAGGGACCTGTAAGGACAGTGAGTTAATTTTCCTTGTGCTATATTGTGATTAAAAAAAACATTTATTCTAGGGACAGAAAACTCTAGGTAGGGACAGTGTCAGTTTCTTTCACTCTGCAAGTCCTTGTTTCCAGGGACCTGTAAGGACAGTGAGTTAATTTTCCTTGTGCTATATTGTGATTAAAAAAAACATTTATTCTAGGGACAGAAAACTCTAGGTAGGGACAGTGTCAGTTTCTTTCACTCTGCAAGTCCTTGTTTCCAGGGACCTGTAAGGACAGTGAGTTAATTTTCCTTGTGCTATATTGTGATTAAAAAAAACATTTTTTCTAGGGACAGAAAACTGTAGGTAGGGAGAGTGTTTTTTTTCTTTCACTCTGCAAGTCCTTGTTTCCAGGGACCTGTAAGGACAGTGAGTTAATTTTCCTTGTGCTATATTGTGATTAAAAAAAACATTTTTTCTAGGGACAGAAAACTGTAGGTAGGGAGAGTGTTTTTTTTCTTTCACTCTGCAAGTCCTTGTTTCCAGGGACCTGTAAGGACAGTGAGTTAATTGTCCTTGTGCTATATTGTGCTTAAAAAAAACATTTATTCTAGGGACAGAAAACTCTAGGTAGGGACAGTGTCAGTTTCTTTCACTCTGCAAGTCCTTGTTTCCAGGGACCTGTAAGGACAGTGAGTTAATTTTCCTTGTGCTATATTGTGATTAAAAAAAACATTTATTCTAGGGACAGAAAACTCTAGGTAGGGACAGTGTCAGTTTCTTTCACTCTGCAAGTCCTTGTTTCCAGGGACCTGTAAGGACAGTGAGTTCATTTTCCTTGTGCTATATTGTGATTAAAAAAAACATTTTTTCTAGGGACAGAAAACTGTAGGTAGGGAGAGTGTTTTTTTTCTTTCACTCTGCAAGTCCTTGTTTCCAGGGACCTGTAAGGACAGTGAGTTAATTTTCCTTGTGCTATATTGTGCTTAAAAAAAACATTTTTTCTAGGGACAGAAAACTGTAGGTAGGGAGAGTGTTTTTTTTCTTTCACTCTGCAAGTCCTTGTTTCCAGGGACCTGTAAGGACAGTGAGTTAATTGTCCTTGTGCTATATTGTGCTTAAAAAAAACATTTATTCTAGGGACAGAAAACTCTAGGTAGGGACAGTGTCAGTTTCTTTCACTCTGCAAGTCCTTGTTTCCAGGGACCTGTAAGGACAGTGAGTTAATTTTCCTTGTGCTATATTGTGATTAAAAAAAACATTTATTCTAGGGACAGAAAACTCTAGGTAGGGACAGTGTCAGTTTCTTTCACTCTGCAAGTCCTTGTTTCCAGGGACCTGTAAGGACAGTGAGTTAATTTTCCTTGTGCTATATTGTGATTAAAAAAAACATTTTTTCTAGGGACAGAAAACTGTAGGTAGGGAGAGTGTTTTTTTTCTTTCACTCTGCAAGTCCTTGTTTCCAGGGACCTGTAAGGACAGTGAGTTAATTTTCCTTGTGCTATATTGTGCTTAAAAAAAACATTTTTTCTAGGGACAGAAAACTGTAGGTAGGGAGAGTGTTTTTTTTCTTTCACTCTGCAAGTCCTTGTTTCCAGGGACCTGTAAGGACAGTGAGTTAATTGTCCTTGTGCTATATTGTGCTTAAAAAAAACATTTATTCTAGGGACAGAAAACTCTAGGTAGGGACAGTGTCAGTTTCTTTCACTCTGCAAGTCCTTGTTTCCAGGGACCTGTAAGGACAGTGAGTTAATTTTCCTTGTGCTATATTGTGATTAAAAAAAACATTTATTCTAGGGACAGAAAACTCTAGGTAGGGACAGTGTCAGTTTCTTTCACTCTGCAAGTCCTTGTTTCCAGGGACCTGTAAGGACAGTGAGTTAATTTTCCTTGTGCTATATTGTGATTAAAAAAAACATTTATTCTAGGGACAGAAAACTCTAGGTAGGGACAGTGTCAGTTTCTTTCACTCTGCAAGTCCTTGTTTCCAGGGACCTGTAAGGACAGTGAGTTAATTTTCCTTGTGCTATATTGTGATTAAAAAAAACATTTTTTCTAGGGACAGAAAACTGTAGGTAGGGAGAGTGTTTTTTTTCTTTCACTCTGCAAGTCCTTGTTTCCAGGGACCTGTAAGGACAGTGAGTTAATTTTCCTTGTGCTATATTGTGATTAAAAAAAACATTTTTTCTAGGGACAGAAAACTGTAGGTAGGGAGAGTGTTTTTTTTCTTTCACTCTGCAAGTCCTTGTTTCCAGGGACCTGTAAGGACAGTGAGTTAATTGTCCTTGTGCTATATTGTGCTTAAAAAAAACATTTATTCTAGGGACAGAAAACTCTAGGTAGGGACAGTGTCAGTTTCTTTCACTCTGCAAGTCCTTGTTTCCAGGGACCTGTAAGGACAGTGAGTTAATTTTCCTTGTGCTATATTGTGATTAAAAAAAACATTTATTCTAGGGACAGAAAACTCTAGGTAGGGACAGTGTCAGTTTCTTTCACTCTGCAAGTCCTTGTTTCCAGGGACCTGTAAGGACAGTGAGTTAATTTTCCTTGTGCTATATTGTGATTAAAAAAAACATTTTTTCTAGGGACAGAAAACTGTAGGTAGGGAGAGTGTTTTTTTTCTTTCACTCTGCAAGTCCTTGTTTCCAGGGACCTGTAAGGACAGTGAGTTAATTTTCCTTGTGCTATATTGTGCTTAAAAAAAACATTTTTTCTAGGGACAGAAAACTGTAGGTAGGGAGAGTGTTTTTTTTCTTTCACTCTGCAAGTCCTTGTTTCCAGGGACCTGTAAGGACAGTGAGTTAATTGTCCTTGTGCTATATTGTGCTTAAAAAAAAACATTTATTCTAGGGACAGAAAACTCTAGGTAGGGACAGTGTCAGTTTCTTTCACTCTGCAAGTCCTTGTTTCCAGGGACCTGTAAGGACAGTGAGTTAATTTTCCTTGTGCTATATTGTGATTAAAAAAAACATTTATTCTAGGGACAGAAAACTCTAGGTAGGGACAGTGTCAGTTTCTTTCACTCTGCAAGTCCTTGTTTCCAGGGACCTGTAAGGACAGTGAGTTAATTTTCCTTGTGCTATATTGTGATTAAAAAAAACATTTTTTCTAGGGACAGAAAACTGTAGGTAGGGAGAGTGTTTTTTTTCTTTCACTCTGCAAGTCCTTGTTTCCAGGGACCTGTAAGGACAGTGAGTTAATTTTCCTTGTGCTATATTGTGCTTAAAAAAAACATTTTTTCTAGGGACAGAAAACTGTAGGTAGGGAGAGTGTTTTTTTTCTTTCACTCTGCAAGTCCTTGTTTCCAGGGACCTGTAAGGACAGTGAGTTAATTGTCCTTGTGCTATATTGTGCTTAAAAAAAACATTTATTCTAGGGACAGAAAACTCTAGGTAGGGACAGTGTCAGTTTCTTTCACTCTGCAAGTCCTTGTTTCCAGGGACCTGTAAGGACAGTGAGTTAATTTTCCTTGTGCTATATTGTGATTAAAAAAAACATTTTTTCTAGGGACAGAAAACTGTAGGTAGGGAGAGTGTTTTTTTTCTTTCACTCTGCAAGTCCTTGTTTCCAGGGACCTGTAAGGACAGTGAGTTAATTTTCCTTGTGCTATATTGTGATTAAAAAAAACATTTTTTCTAGGGACAGAAAACTGTAGGTAGGGAGAGTGTTTTTTTTCTTTCACTCTGCAAGTCCTTGTTTCCAGGGACCTGTAAGGACAGTGAGTTAATTGTCCTTGTGCTATATTGTGCTTAAAAAAAACATTTTTTCTAGGGACAGAAAACTCTAGGTAGGGAGAGTGTTTTTTTTTTTTCACTCTGCAAGTCCTTGTTTCCAGGGACCTGTAAGGACAGTGAGTTAATTGTCCTTGTGCTATATTGTGCTTAAAAAAAACATTTATTCTAGGGACAGAAAACTCTAGGTAGGGACAGTGTCAGTTTCTTTCACTCTGCAAGTCCTTGTTTCCAGGGACCTGTAAGGACAGTGAGTTAATTTTCCTTGTGCTATATTGTGCTTAAAAAAAACATTTATTCTAGGGACAGAAAACTCTAGGTAGGGACAGTGTCAGTTTCTTTCACTCTGCAAGTCCTTGTTTCCAGGGACCTGTAAGGACAGTGAGTTAATTTTCCTTGTGCTATATTGTGATTAAAAAAAACATTTATTCTAGGGACAGAAAACTCTAGGTAGGGACAGTGTCAGTTTCTTTCACTCTGCAAGTCCTTGTTTCCAGGGACCTGTAAGGACAGTGAGTTAATTTTCCTTGTGCTATATTGTGATTAAAAAAAACATTTATTCTAGGGACAGAAAACTCTAGGTAGGGACAGTGTCAGTTTCTTTCACTCTGCAAGTCCTTGTTTCCAGGGACCTGTAAGGACAGTGAGTTAATTTTCCTTGTGCTATATTGTGATTAAAAAAAACATTTATTCTAGGGACAGAAAACTCTAGGTAGGGACAGTGTCAGTTTCTTTCACTCTGCAAGTCCTTGTTTCCAGGGACCTGTAAGGACAGTGAGTTAATTTTCCTTGTGCTATATTGTGATTAAAAAAAACATTTTTTCTAGGGACAGAAAACTGTAGGTAGGGAGAGTGTTTTTTTTCTTTCACTCTGCAAGTCCTTGTTTCCAGGGACCTGTAAGGACAGTGAGTTAATTTTCCTTGTGCTATATTGTGATTAAAAAAAACATTTTTTCTAGGGACAGAAAACTGTAGGTAGGGAGAGTGTTTTTTTTCTTTCACTCTGCAAGTCCTTGTTTCCAGGGACCTGTAAGGACAGTGAGTTAATTGTCCTTGTGCTATATTGTGCTTAAAAAAAACATTTATTCTAGGGACAGAAAACTCTAGGTAGGGACAGTGTCAGTTTCTTTCACTCTGCAAGTCCTTGTTTCCAGGGACCTGTAAGGACAGTGAGTTAATTTTCCTTGTGCTATATTGTGATTAAAAAAAACATTTATTCTAGGGACAGAAAACTCTAGGTAGGGACAGTGTCAGTTTCTTTCACTCTGCAAGTCCTTGTTTCCAGGGACCTGTAAGGACAGTGAGTTAATTTTCCTTGTGCTATATTGTGATTAAAAAAAACATTTTTTCTAGGGACAGAAAACTGTAGGTAGGGAGAGTGTTTTTTTTCTTTCACTCTGCAAGTCCTTGTTTCCAGGGACCTGTAAGGACAGTGAGTTAATTTTCCTTGTGCTATATTGTGCTTAAAAAAAACATTTTTTCTAGGGACAGAAAACTGTAGGTAGGGAGAGTGTTTTTTTTCTTTCACTCTGCAAGTCCTTGTTTCCAGGGACCTGTAAGGACAGTGAGTTAATTGTCCTTGTGCTATATTGTGCTTAAAAAAAACATTTATTCTAGGGACAGAAAACTCTAGGTAGGGACAGTGTCAGTTTCTTTCACTCTGCAAGTCCTTGTTTCCAGGGACCTGTAAGGACAGTGAGTTAATTTTCCTTGTGCTATATTGTGATTAAAAAAAACATTTTTTCTAGGGACAGAAAACTGTAGGTAGGGAGAGTGTTTTTTTTCTTTCACTCTGCAAGTCCTTGTTTCCAGGGACCTGTAAGGACAGTGAGTTAATTTTCCTTGTGCTATATTGTGATTAAAAAAAACATTTTTTCTAGGGACAGAAAACTGTAGGTAGGGAGAGTGTTTTTTTTCTTTCACTCTGCAAGTCCTTGTTTCCAGGGACCTGTAAGGACAGTGAGTTAATTGTCCTTGTGCTATATTGTGCTTAAAAAAAACATTTTTTCTAGGGACAGAAAACTGTAGGTAGGGAGAGTGTTTTTTTTTTTTCACTCTGCAAGTCCTTGTTTCCAGGGACCTGTAAGGACAGTGAGTTAATTGTCCTTGTGCTATATTGTGCTTAAAAAAAACATTTATTCTAGGGACAGAAAACTCTAGGTAGGGACAGTGTCAGTTTCTTTCACTCTGCAAGTCCTTGTTTCCAGGGACCTGTAAGGACAGTGAGTTAATTTTCCTTGTGCTATATTGTGATTAAAAAAAACATTTATTCTAGGGACAGAAAACTCTAGGTAGGGACAGTGTCAGTTTCTTTCACTCTGCAAGTCCTTGTTTCCAGGGACCTGTAAGGACAGAAAGTTAATTTTCCTTGTGCTATATTGTGATTAAAAAAAACATTTTTTCTAGGGACAGAAAACTGTAGGTAGGGAGAGTGTTTTTTTTCTTTCACTCTGCAAGTCCTTGTTTCCAGGGACCTGTAAGGACAGTGAGTTAATTTTCCTTGTGCTATATTGTGCTTAAAAAAAACATTTTTTCTAGGGACAGAAAACTGTAGGTAGGGAGAGTGTTTTTTTTCTTTCACTCTGCAAGTCCTTGTTTCCAGGGACCTGTAAGGACAGTGAGTTAATTGTCCTTGTGCTATATTGTGCTTAAAAAAAACATTTATTCTAGGGACAGAAAACTCTAGGTAGGGACAGTGTCAGTTTCTTTCACTCTGCAAGTCCTTGTTTCCAGGGACCTGTAAGGACAGTGAGTTAATTTTCCTTGTGCTATATTGTGATTAAAAAAAACATTTTTTCTAGGGACAGAAAACTGTAGGTAGGGAGAGTGTTTTTTTTCTTTCACTCTGCAAGTCCTTGTTTCCAGGGACCTGTAAGGACAGTGAGTTAATTTTCCTTGTGCTATATTGTGATTAAAAAAAACTTTTTTTCTAGGGACAGAAAACTGTAGGTAGGGAGAGTGTTTTTTTTCTTTCACTCTGCAAGTCCTTGTTTCCAGGGACCTGTAAGGACAGTGAGTTAATTGTCCTTGTGCTATATTGTGCTTAAAAAAAACATTTTTTCTAGGGACAGAAAACTGTAGGTAGGGAGAGTGTTTTTTTTTTTCACTCTGCAAGTCCTTGTTTCCAGGGACCTGTAAGGACAGTGAGTTAATTGTCCTTGTGCTATATTGTGCTTAAAAAAAACATTTATTCTAGGGACAGAAAACTCTAGGTAGGGACAGTGTCAGTTTCTTTCACTCTGCAAGTCCTTGTTTCCAGGGACCTGTAAGGACAGTGAGTTAATTGTCCTTGTGCTATATTGTGATTAAAAAAAACATTTATTCTAGGGACAGAAAACTCTAGGTAGGGACAGTGTCAGTTTCTTTCACTGTGAAAGTCCTTGTTTCAAGGGACAGAGAAGGACACCTGAAGGTAACCCTTATTGCTTTTTTCCCATCTCCCTGCAGGCCATCTATTAGAATGTCTGGAAGGCAAACAAGGAGAGGCAGACAGTCAGGAGGCAATAAAAGAGGGCAAGCAGGCTCTGTGTCTGGGGGCAACAGTGCTGGTCGTGGACGCGGTGCATTGTCATCAGCACATGGCCATGGGACACGCTTGTCCTTCTTTTCGGCAGCTGGACATGTTGAGCCACATCATGCCGAAGACTTGGTAGAGTGGATGACCAAGCCCTCCTCCTCCTCCTCATCCTCTCTCACCCAGGCTCAGGGTACTGGAAAAGCAGCTGCCAAAGCGTCGTCTTCCCTGGTATCAATGTCAGACAAATCATCAGTCACTCCTTCCCTAGACCCACCATGTCCTCCTCCTGAGGAGTCCCCCGAACTGTTTCAGCACAGTGTTGGGTACATGCTCCAGGAGGATGCCCAGCGTTTCGAAGGGTCTGATGATGAAACCCAGCTAGAGGAAGGCAGTAGCGTGAGAGCAGACAGAGGGGATGCTCAAGAAGGACACCAATCTGGCAGTCATGTTCCAGCAGCTGCAGCATACTGCCAGATTGGCTCCAGTGATGAGGAGGGAGGGGATGATGAGGTCAATGACTCCACGTGGGTGCCTAATAGGAGAGAGGAGGAGGAGGAGGATGAGGAGGAGGCACATCTCCAACGAGGCAGGATGCCCTTTGGTGGCCAGCGTAAGGGCAGTACACCGACGGAATCACACCGCAGAGCTCCGCCTGTGCAGGGCGCTGCCTCTGCCCGTCATTCAAAAAGTTCTTTGGTGTGGGCCTTTTTTGAGGCTAGTGCATCAGATCGCACAGCTGCTGTTTGCAACATATGTCTCAAGCGTATATCGCGTGGCCAAAACATCAGCCGCTTGGGTACCACATGCCTGACCAGACATATGTTGACCTGCCATGCAGCTCGTTGGCAAGCCTACCTCAAAGACCCACACCAAAGAACAAAGCGGACCTCTCCTTGCACCGCATCAGCTGGGATCTCCAACCCCACTATAACTTCAGTCCTCTCTGAAACATGCACTGAGAGGAATGAAGGTGTAGAATTAGGTGTGTCACAGCCAAGTACTTGCGCCCACTCTGCTAGCAGTACACCGACGTCCGATTCTAGCAGGCAAATTTCCCTGCCCCAGCTGCTGGACCGTCGAAAGAAGTTCACTCCCAGCCATCCACATGCCCAGCGGTTGAATGCTAGCTTGGCTAAATTGCTAGCGCTTCAACTGCTGCCTTTTCAGTTGGTAGACTCGGCCCCCTTCCGTGAGTTTGTGCAATGTGCGGTTCCTCAGTGGCAGGTTCCCAAACGCCACTTTTTCTCACGGAAGGCTATTCCGGCTCTCTACCGGCATGTGGAAGGCAATGTCTTGGCCTCGCTGGACAGGGCGGTCAGCGGTAAGGTGCATATTACCGCTGACTCATGGTCCAGCAGGCATGGACAGGGACGTTACCTTTCTTTCACGGCCCATTGGGTCACTCTTTTGGCAGCTGGGAAGGATTCAGGACAAGGTGCAGTAGTGTTGGAGGTTGTCCCACCGCCACGCCTCCAAAATGCTACTACTGGTTGTGACACACCTCTCTCCTCCACCCCCTCCTCTTCTTCTTCCTCCATGGCCTCTTCCTGTGGTTTGTCCTATGAACCAGCGGTGCTCCGTAGCCGTTCACGGGGCTACGCAAGTACGCAGGCAAAAAGATGCCATGCCGTGCTTGCGCTGGTGTGTTTGGGGGACAGAAGCCACACTGGGGCAGAGGTCCTGTCTGCTCTGCAGGGCCAGGCCGAGAGGTGGTTGACGCCACGCCAGCTTAAGCCAGGAATGGTGGTTTGCGACAATGGCACCAACCTCCTCTCCGCCCTCCGACAGGGACAACTGACCCATGTGCCCTGTGTGGCTCACGTCCTTAACCTGGTGGTGCAGCGCTTCTTGGGCAGGTACCCGGGCTTACAGGATGTCCTGAGGCAGGCCAGGAAAGTCTGTGTGCATTTCCGCAGATCTTATAATGCCAGTGCTCGCCTGGCTGAGCTGCAAAAGGAGTTGAACCTGCCCAAGAACCGCCTTATATGTGACATGCCCACCAGGTGGAACTCAACGTTGGCCATGCTGCAGCGGCTGCACACGCAGCAGAGGGCCATCAATGAGTACCTGTGCGACTACGGCACCAGGACAGGGTCAGGGGAGCTTGGTTTTTTTTCTCCACGCCAGTGGGGCATGATCAGGGATGCATGCACTGTCCTGGCACCATTTGAGGAGGCCACGAGGATGGTGAGCAGTGACAGTGCATGCATCAGTGACACTGTACCTCTTGTCCACCTGTTGGAGCACACGCTGCGTGGAATAATGGACAGGGCACTTGAGGCAGAACAGAGGCAGGAAGAGGAGGACTTCCTTGCCTCTCAAGGCCCCCTTTACCCAGACAGTGTTCCTTCTGTCCCACCCATCGCACAGGAAGAGGAGGAGGAGGAGGAGGAGGAGGAGGATTGTGTCAGCATGGAGGTGGAGGCTGGCACTCAGCATCATCAGCAGCAGTCTTTTAGGGATGATTTACAGTCCCAAGAAACCAGTGGACTTGTACGTGGCTGGGAGGAGGTGGCTGCGGATCATGTCGTCCTTAGTGACCCAGAGGACTCCGGAGCGAATGCCTCAGCAAACCTACGCTGCATGGCCTCCCTGATCCTGCAAAGTCTGCGGAAGGATCCTCGTATTCTTCGGATCAAGGAGAGGGACCATTACTGGCTGGCCACTCTCCTTGATCCACGGTACAAGGGTAAGGTTGCGGACCTTATGTTACCGTCGCAGAGGGAGCAGAGGATGAGACAACTCCGGGAGGCCTTGCAGAAAGGTCTGTGCAACGCGTTCCCAGAGACTGGGAGGTTGCAAACTCCTGGTCCTGGACAACGAGTTGCTGAGGCTTCGGCCAGTCAAAGAAGGAGCGGTGGGGAAGGTGGCCGTCTGACCGATGCGTTCAGACAATTCTTTAGTCCGCAGCCCCAAAGTATGATCGGTTCCAGCAACCATCGCCAGCGTCTGATAAACATGGTGCAGGAATATCTAGGGGCAAGGTCAGACTTGGACACCTTCCCCACCGAAAATCCTCTGGCTTACTGGGTCTTGAGGATGGATCACTGGCCAGAGCTTGCACAGTATGCAATTGAGCTACTGGCCTGTCCTGCATCCAGCGTTCTTTCGGAACGCACATTCAGTGCTGCTGGAGGATTTGTCACGGATCACAGGGTGCGCCTGTCCACCGACTCGGTTGATCGACTGACTTTCATCAAGATGAACCAGTCTTGGATCACCACCAGCTACCACACACCTGATGCTGATATAACAGACTAATTGATTTTAAAATGTCACATCCCTTCAAGACTGATGCTGATGCTGAGTGCCTGTGCTGTTATGTTGACTGGCTATCCTCCTCCTCCGAGTCCTCAATGATACGATTGATGATGATAGCTTGGAAGATCATTTTTGTTTATGGGTGCCGCCACCAGTGCCTAACGCCCAATTTTTCAGCCCCTGTTTAACAGGGGCGTGTAATTACAATTTTTGAAGCAATACTTTGCAACAGGGCTCATTGCTGTGCTCCAAGTACAGTATCTGTGAGGAGTTGCAGTGTTGTGCCACCAGTGCCTAAGGCCCAATTTTTCAGCCCCTGTTTAACAGGGGCGTGTCATTACAATTTTTGAAGCAATACTTTGCAACAGGGCTCATTGCTGTGCTCCAAGTACAGTATCTGTGAAGGGTTGCAGTGTTGTGCCACCAGTGCCTAAGGCCCAATTTTTCAGCCCCTGTTCAACAGGGGCATGTAATTACAATTCTTGATCTAATAATTCACAGCAGGGCCCATTGCTGCACCCACCAAGAGTAACTGTCAGGGCTTACAGTGTTGTGGCACCAGCACCACCATCAAAGGCCCAATTTTTACTACCACTGTTCAACAATTATATGTAATTAAAATTCCTGATATAATAGTTGACAGCAGGGCGTTCCAGCACCAACCAAGAGTAACTGTGAGTGCTTACAGTGTTGTGCCAACACCAACAACTAAGGGGCCTATTTCTGCAGAGTATATACGGCAGGTCCCTACTTTCAAACATCCAACTTACAAACGACTCCTACTTGCAAACGCAAGAAGACAACAGGAAGTGAGAGGAAATCTACCACTAGGAAGGAAAATTCTCTCCTGTAAGAATAAATATGGGAGAAAGGTGTCTCCTCTGTACTGATGCTTTATCAGCAATCCTTGTTTCAAGAAAAACACCACATTTCAAAAACAGTTGTCATTAGGACGGAAAGTGAGGTGAAATGTTCTGAACAGGGGCACAGACAGCAAAACAAATGTTACAGGGGTGATAACCCTTACCTATGTTTTCCAAAAAGTTTAAAAATAGATTTTTGGTCTGGAGCTACACTTCAACAATGTACCTGTTCAAAATTACAAACAGATTCTACATAAGAACAAACCTACAGTCCCTGTCTTGTATGCACCGCCTGTATACGGCTGTTCAGAGTATATAGGGCCTTTTTTTATTTTATGTGCGGGGTTCCCCTTAATATCCATACAAGACCCAAAGGGGCTGGTAATGGGCTGGGGTAGGGGGGGGGGTCATGGGGTAGCTATGCCATTTTTCTTAAAGATTTTCATCCATATTACCGGGACCAGACATTACATTAAAGCCGCAAGCAGTTTTAAATGGCTTTTTTTTCCTTTAGAAGTGTCATTTTGTGCAGGGACAGTTCTAAACACGGGAAACACGTGGCACTTCACAGGCATACTTTAGACACCCCCCAGGTACGATATTTAAAGGAATATTTGACTTTTTTTTTTTCACTTTATGCATCATTAAAATGACTGCTCCCGGAAAACGACCGTTTTTAAAACTTATTTTTGCATTGATACATGTCCCCTGGTGCAGAACCCGGGTTCCCAAACCCTTTTTAGGACAATAACATGCATAATAGTTGTTATAATTAGCACTTTAGAATTCGAACGTTCGCATCCATTGTATTTAATAGGGTTCTAATGTTCGTTCGAACTTTCGGTCCGTTCGCGGGTTCTGGTGCGAACCGAACCCGGGGGTGTTCGGCTCATCACTAGTTTAGATCAAAGCATATTCATGTGTTAGAATGGCCCAGTCAAAGTCCTATTGAGAATCTGTGGCAAGACTTGAAAATTGCTGTTCACAGACGCTCTCCATCCAATCTGACAGAGCTTGAGATATTTTCCAAAGAAGAATGGGCAAAAAATGTCCCTCTCTAGATGGGCAAAGCTGGTAGAGACATCCCCAAAAAGACTTGCAGCTGTAATTGCAGCGAAAGGAGGTTCTACAAAGTATTGACTCAGGGGGGGCGCTATACAAATGCCCCCCACACTTTTCACATATTTATGTGTAAAAAAAATTGAAAACCATTTATCATTTTCCTTCCACTTCACAATTATGTTCCACTTTGTGTTGGTTTATCACATAAAATCCCAATAAAATACATTTACATGTTTGGTTGTAACATGACAAAATGTGGAAAATTTCAAGGGGTATGAATACTTTTTCAAGGCGCTGTACATAGATAGATAAAAAAAAAGAAATAATAAATATATCATAAACAATAGATAGATAGAATAAATAATAGATAGATAGATATAAAAAAATTGACAGCACGGTGGCCAAGACCATACAGGACGGGTTCCACTCAGAACAGGCCTCGCCATGGTCGATCAAAGAAGTTGAGTGCACGTGCTCAGCGTCATATGCAGAGGTTTTCTTTGGGAAATAGACATATGAGTGCTGCCAGCATTGCTGCAGAGGTTGAAGGGGTGGGGGGTCAGCCTGTCAGTGCTCAGACCATACGCCGCACACTGCATCAAATTTGTCTGCATTGCTGTCGTCCCAGAAGGAAGCCTCTTCTAAAGATGAGGCACAATAAAGCCCGCAAACAGTTTGCTGAAGACAAGCAGACTAAGCACATGGATTACTGGAACCATGTCCTGTGGTCTGATGAGACCAAGATAAACTTATTTGGTTCAGATGGTGACAAGCGTGTGTGGCAGAAACAAGGTGAGGAGTACAAAGACAAGTGTGTCTTGCCTACAGTCAAGCATGGTGGTGAAAGTGTCATGGTCTGGGCAGGGCCGTCGGAACAGGACAGGCAAACCAAGCAACTGCTTGGGGCCCCCAGCAGAGCTGCCTCCCCTCCCGTGATTGGCGGCCCCCCACCCATGATTGGCGGCCCCCTCCTCTCGCGATTTGGTGGCCCCCTCCTCCCGCGATTGGCAGCCCCCCCCACCCGCGATTTGTGGCCCCCCTCCCGCGATTGGCGGCCTCCCCCACCCGCGATTGGCGGCCTCCTCCTCCCGCAATTTGGCGGCCCCCCTCCCGCGATTGGTGGCCCCCCCACCCGCGATTGGCGGCCCCCTACCCGCGATTGGCGGCCCCTCCTCCCGCAATTTGGCGGCCCCCTCCCGCGATTGGCGGCCCCCCTCCCACGATTGGCGGCCCCCCCCCATGATATTGGCGGCCCCCCTCCCGCGATTGGCGCCCCCCCTCCCGTTATTGGCGGCCCCAAATTCTCAATCTGCTTGGGGCCCCCAAATTCCTTCAAACGGCCCTGGGTCTGGGGCTGCATGAGTGCTGCCGGCATTGGGGAGCTACAGATCATTGAGGGAACCATGAATGCCAACATGTACTGTGACATACTGAAGCAGAGCATGATCCCCTCCCTTCAGAGACTGGGCCACAGTGCAGTATTTCAACATGATAATGACCCCAAACACACCTCCAAGATGACCACTGCCTTGCTAAAGAAGCTGAGGGTAAAGGTGATAGACTGGCCAAGCATGTCTCCAGACCTAAACCCTATTGAGAATCTGTGGGGGATCCTCAAACGGAATGTGGAGGAGCGCAAGGTCTCTAACATCCACCAGCTCCGTGATGTCATCATGGAGGAGGGGAAGAGGACTCCAGTGGCAACCTGTGAAGCTCTGGTGACCTCCATGCCCAAGAAGGTTAAGGCAGTGCTGGAAAATAATGGTGGCCACACAAAATATTGACACTTTGGGCCCAATTTGGACATTTTCACTTAGGGGTGTACTCACTTTTGTTGCCAGCGGTTTAATGGCTGTGTGTTGAGTTATTTTGAAGGGACAGCAAATTTACACTGTTATACAAGCTGTACACCATAGGCGTGCGCAGCCTATTACATTAGGGTGTGCACCCCGAAGCTCAAACACACATGTATGTGTGTATATATATATATATATATATATATATATATATTATATATATACACATACACACATGCGCGCTTTTAGAAATAAATTGGTACACGTGCACAAGTTTTTTTGTTCAGTTTGCTAGCTGACAGGTTCTTGCATCTATACAAGCGATGTGGATGCAAGGATCCCCCTTGCAGGGACATTGTATTCTGACAGCGGGGACTCTCCACTGTCAGTATACAGTGATTAGTGCTGCAGCCGATTTGCTGCAAGCTGCTAATTGAACAAGGTTTCAGGCTGGGTTCACATTTATGCAAATTGGATGCAGGTTTCTCCACATCAAATTTGCATGGTAGGAGATTGTGACCAGCTCTTTATGGAGCCAGTTTACATATCTGTCATGGATATGCAGTAGTGTTTGTCTGTCAGCTTACCTTCCTTCCCATGTGTTCATCTTAGAGGCCTGAGCCCTTTCACCTGGCTTCCTTTATAATCTCCTCCCAGCCAGACTCCACCCCAGGCCCTATCACAGAACACTATATTAACCTGTGCACTGCAAGCCTGCTTTGCTGATCAACGTGTTTGTTAGGCATTGTGTGTTTGGGTTCCTGCCTGCCGTGTGCTACGTCTGTCTCTCTGTTACGTTATTGGCTTGTCCCCGACTATCCCTGTCTGCTCGTGACCCTTGACCTTCGGCTCGTTCTTCGTTATCCTTGTCTGCTTGTGGCCCCTGACCTTCAGCTTGTTATTCTGGTTTTCTCTTATCGTGTGCTGCTGCTTCCCCTCTTTTCCCCTTATCCTACGGGGCGTGAGCTAGGAAACTCCAGGGGCCGCGACCTGGTCCCAGCCTGCAGCTAACATCCTCACCCCTAGAGGCCCTGGAGAAGACCAGCTGGGTCTTAGACTCCGCGCCCTGGGGAATCTTGGCTCTAGCTTCCGTTTGGATCCCGGTTGTGCTCCTCTGGTCCCGCTTTCCACAACCACCCAGTTTCCTATCCGCAGAAGCCAGCCATAGGGTTCACTACCTCGCGGTGCACTCCTGTCCCCCTACGGTGTGCATCTGTCACCTGGCCACAGGTGACCCTGACAGTTTGATCAGCCATGAACCCGGCTGACATCCCGTTACCCGTGGATGATCCGTTGCAGGGCATAGTTTGCAGACTTGAAACCCAGGAATCGAATCAGACTCAGGTGATGCGATTCCTCCAGGATCTGGCTTCTCGCTTTGAGCAGCTTCAGGCCTCCTTGGGAACCCTGAATCCGCAACCTCAAATACAACCAGCGGCTGCACCTATTGCACCAGTCGCAGCCACACACTCACTACAACTGCCAGCTCCGTCCCGTTTCTCTGGGGACTCCAAGGCTTGCAGGGGGTTCCTTAGCCAATGCACAATTCATTTTGAGCTCCAGCCCCAAAACTTCCTGTCTGATCGGGCTAAGGTAGCCTATATCATTTCCCTCCTCTCTGGTGAAGCTTTAGCCTGGGCAGCCCCTCTGTGGGAACTGAATGATCCAGTGGTTTCTAGCCTGTCTGGCTTCTTGAAACTTTTTCGGAATATCTTCGAAGAACCGGCTCGTGTCTCTTCAGCGGCCAGCGCCCTTTTACGTCTCCGCCAAGAGTCTGCTTCTGTGGGACAGTATGCCCTTCATTTCCGCATACTGTCGGCTGAGTTGAGCTGGAACAATGAGGCCTTAGTCGCAACCTTTTTGCATGGCCTGTCTGATAGAGTGAAGGATGAATTAGCAGGAAGAACCATCCCCACTGATCTGGCCGGCGTTATCTCCTTGTGTAACCAGATCGATATTCGCTTTCAGGAGAGGACCTTAGAAAAGCAACGCCAGCACTCCTTGGTTCTTAGTCAGCCTGAGCTCCCCTCTCTTCGACCCGTAGAGCATCTCCTACCAGCTGAGGAACCCATGCAGCTGGGTCGGACCAGGCTATCCCCCGAGGAACGTGCTAGGCGCAGAACTCTTGGTCTGTGTCTTTACTGTGGGGGCAAAGGTCATTTTCGTGACACTTGCTCTCTTTGTCCAGAAAAACGTTCGGGTCCACTTCATCTGGAAAGTGGAGTATTGGACCCAGAAATATCACCTTCCCCTTCTCGTCTTCTGCTTTCTGTGTTCCTTCATGTTGGTGCTTCTTCTCATTCAGTCTCAGCATATCTGGATTCCGGAGCCGCTGGTAATTTTATGGACTGGGAAATCGCATCGTCCATGAGACTTACTCTTTTGCCCCTCACCACACCATTGGTGGTCTTGGCGATTGATGGTACTGTTCTCCCAGGGGGACCTATCCGCTTCCAGACCCTCCCTGTTAAGATGTCGGTAGGGACACTCCACCAGGAGTGGATATCCTTCCTTATCTTACCCAAGGCCTCAACGCCTATAATTTTGGGTCTCCCATGGTTACAGCTCCATTCTCCTCATGTGGACTGGACTACTGGACAGATCCTGGCTTGGGGTCCCTCCTGTTCCTCGTCCTGCCTACCCAAGGTTGCCCCCTGTGAATCTGAGCCGGTCATTCATTCCAGGTTGCATAACCATTTACATTTCTCTGTCCCTAACCACCCTTGGACGCACAGCCAGGCTAGCTTGTCTACAAGTCCTGCAGTCGCTACGTCTTGCGATGCGATTCAGGTAGTCGCTACACCTGACTCAGCTATTCACTCTGCCTCTGTACTAGTTATGCCAGTCCAGCCCATGCCCAGTGAGCCTCCTACTTTTTCTTGTTCGGGACATTCTGCTTGTCCTTCAGCTATTCAGTTTGACTCCGGCGACATGTCACCTTCTAACCAACCTGACTTCAGGGTTCCACTGACATCTGCCCAGTCTGATGGTCCTGTGCAAGATGACCAGTTCCCCTTTAAGGGTCTAGGGGACCCTCCTCAGATTCCTGTTGATCCTCTCATGCCCTTGCTTATTCCTAGAGAGCCTTTGGTCCTCAATAGATCTTCTTGTCATCTCCCTACCTCGTTTTCGGTCTCTGAGGATAATCTTAAGTACGAGGTTAGACAAGTTCTGGATTCTCGGCTCTGCAGAGGCATTCTTCAGTACCTTGTGCATTGGAGAGGTTTTGGTCCTGAGGAGGCGTCTTGGATCGCTGCATCTGATGTCGCTGCACCTCATCTGTTGAGAAGGTTTCATCAGAGATTTCCCTTTAAGCCTGGGTCCAGGCGGGGGAGGGCCCATAAGAGGGAGGGTACTGTCATGGATATGCAGTAGTGTTTGTCTGTCAGCTTACCTTCCTTCCCATGTGTTCATCTTAGAGGCCTGAGCCCTTTCACCTGGCTTCCTTTATAATCTCCTCCCAGCCAGACTCCACCCCAGGCCCTATCACAGAACACTATATTAACCTGTGCACTGCAAGCCTGCTTTGCTGATCAACGTGTTTGTTAGGCATTGTGTGTTTGGGTTCCTGCCTGCCGTGTGCTACGTCTGTCTCTCTGTTACGTTATTGGCTTGTCCCCGACTATCCCTGTCTGCTCGTGACCCTTGACCTTCGGCTCGTTCTTCGTTATCCTTGTCTGCTTGTGGCCCCTGACCTTCAGCTTGTTATTCTGGTTTTCTCTTATCGTGTGCTGCTGCTTCCCCTCTTTTCCCCTTATCCTACGGGGCGTGAGCTAGGAAACTCCAGGGGCCGCGACCTGGTCCCAGCCTGCAGCTAACATCCTCACCCCTAGAGGCCCTGGAGAAGACCAGCTGGGTCTTAGACTCCGCGCCCTGGGGAATCTTGGCTCTAGCTTCCGTTTGGATCCCGGTTGTGCTCCTCTGGTCCCGCTTTCCACAACCACCCAGTTTCCTATCCGCAGAAGCCAGCCATAGGGTTCACTACCTCGCGGTGCACTCCTGTCCCCCTACGGTGTGCATCTGTCACCTGGCCACAGGTGACCCTGACAATATCTCTGCTACGGCTCCGCTGCAAATTGCACAGGGGTCTTGTGCATCTTTTGGTCCGTTTCAGGTCTGAATTTAGCCCAAAAATTCAGGCTGAAATCGGAACTGGAACGGTGAATGGAGATGCACAGGGCCCCTGCTGTGAGCCGCATGCGGCAATAGTGTGAACCCGGCCTCATGGGCGTGCGCTCCATAGGGCAAGGGGGGACAACCGCCTGCCAGAGGTAACCATCCGGAAAGACTTTAAGATTGATGGTCAGATAGGAGAGAGGGGGCAGAAGGACAAGCTGTCATACACAAACCCCCTACATCAGATTGAACTGGGACTACAGAGAGGATACCTAGAGTCTAAAATCATAGAGGCTGTGATCAATGCCATTAAGCCAGGCCTAAGCATCAGAGGCATGCTTGAAATGAAAAGGGGATTGACTTTAACACAACTCAGGAGAATACTAAAGAGTTATTACAAGGAGGAAGATGCTGCCGACCTATTCCATCAACTGATAAACCTGGCCCAGAGTAGTCAGGAGACTCCCCAGAACTTCTTATTCAGAGCCATTGAACTGAAAGACCGCCTGCTGTCTGTCTCGAAGGGAGAGGGCACAGAGGAACACTTTGGGGCTGAACTGATCCAAAAGAAATTCCTAGGGTCTGTGACCACAGGGCTGAGGAGTGACTATGTCAAGTTTCAGTTGAGGCAGCATCTGGAAGATCCTTCTACACCAGATGAGGTGCTCATTGAAGAGACTAATGATGCAGCCAAGATGGAGGTAGAAAGGGACCAAAAGCAAAGAAAAATCCAACCTCCCAACACAACCAGAACCAAAGAACAACAGTTAGATGTTTTCCCAGGCATTCGAGAACCCAGTGTCCTGACAGTGAGCGCTGATCAGAGGTCTTGACCTTCACCTACACAGCATCTGCCAACATGTGAGTCTGGGCTTGAGAAATTGCTCCAGACACAAAAGGAGATGTTGGAAATTATGGCTTTATTGACTGCTAAAGTGGTTGAGCAGCAGAAGGAAGAAGTCTTGACACCCAAGACCCTGACGGGTTCTGCCACTAATCAGACCATGAAACCGGTGAAGAAAAAGATCTGCTTTAAATGCGGAGGAGTGGGACACTACCGTTGAGTATGTCCAAGCCCGACAGAAACTGAAACAGAACAATAAAAGCCGGTGGAAAACCTCAGAGGGCCCCAGTGAAGGAGTCAACTGGGCGCCCTGTCACAACAGTCAACTCCAAACCCACCCATACATACCAGACCCCTGGGACCACAGCTAAGTTAAAGCGAAAGGAAAAGAGTCCACGGAAGCCAAGTGCGAAGGTGCAAGCCACCAAGCAGGCAAAAAGTACCACCTCCCATGGACTTCCTCCCAAGCTAGTGGGGCCCTCCCCAATTGTCCCTATCCAGGTAGAAGGGATATACACAAGAGCCCTGTTGGACACTGGAGCCCAAGTGATCTTGTTGTACAGGGACTTCTATGAGAAATATCTCAAACACCTGCCACTACAGAAGCTGGAGGAACTGAAGATATGGGGCCTAGGGACCCAGAACTTCCCCTATGATGGCTACCTACCCATTAAGCTCACCTTCGACCCAAGCGTGGCAGGGAAGGCCGAAACCTTTGATACCTTAGCAGTGGTGTGCCCTCGGCCCCCAGTAGCTGATAAAAGTTCCCTCATCATTAGGACCAACACTGATCTGGTCAAAAGACTACTCACACCACTAATACAGGAGAAGAGCACCCCAGCCACAGTTGTGCACCCTATGCTAACACAGGTGTACCAGGATCTTGTGCAGGAACAGAAGGCCTCACTCGAAGGAGTGGGAAAAATCTGGCGCCTAGACAGTAGTGAAAAGCTGGTGCAACCGGGTGAGGTAGTCTTCCTAAAAGCCTCTATCAAGCTGAGTTGGAGACAGCCCGGTCCCTTCATCGTCCTTAAGACGGACAGGCAGAAAGAAGATAGGGGCCTGGAAGTTATCCCTGAAGTGTTGTCAACCAAGGCACTGAAGAGAAGTAAAGGAGGAATCTCAGTCAGTGTTCGCAACTCAACAGCCTTGCCTGTGAAGGTGCCTGCCAGAGTGCTGCTGGGACAGGTCAGTCAAGCAACCCCAGTCTCACCGTGTGGTAGCATAGGAGAACAAGACAGAGAGATTCCCCTGGAAGAGTTCTACCTAAAGAACACACCTTTTACACCTGCTTGGATGGAGCGAGCCAAGACCCAGCTGCTGAGATGGAGAACTGCTTTCTCAAAAAGTGAGTTCGATGTGGGGCTTGCAAAGAGTGCCGAACACAAGATTCGGTTGGAAGAAGACAAAACCTTCCGAGAGAGGGTCAGACGGATTCCACTGGGAGATCTGGAAGACCTGAGGGAACAGCTGGCTGAGCTGAAGAGGACAGGGATTATCAGAGAGTCTCGGAGTCCATATGCCTCCCCAATAGCGGTAGTGAGGAAGAAGAATGGGTCATTACAGTTGTGTATTGTGTGACAGCAGGAAGGTAAAGTCACCTGGTTGCATCCAGGGGGGTAGATATATTTCGCCCAGATTCAGGCTTTACGCCGACTTATACAACTAGGTGGAGAGTTGTATAAGGCTAGTGGGCTCATGGATGACTCATACCTCTAGGGAGAGTGTGGGGCGTCGTGCAGACAGAGATGAGGAGACCAGCTGAACCTTGTCAGCTCGTTTAGGCCTCTATAAGAACTCCCAGCTTCATTAGATGTTAGCTCATGCCTGGAACCAGACCTGTGTGGACTGTCTAGGGAGAGTGAACCCCTGTGCGGTGAGACAAGCCTGTGTGGCTATTTGCTTGGACATTTAAAACCAGGGACTTAGGGACTAGGACAGCACTAGGCTGATCCCAGTTGTTAGTTAGGAAACCTGTATGTTTAGTCAGAGGTCAAGTTGACCAGGATTTATTTTGTTTATGTTTCTTTTGCTTTGCTGTGTTTTGTCACTGTAAATAGAAAATAAACCGCAGCTTTTTGATTTTGAAACCCACAACCTCCGTTTGCTGGGCCTGTTTTTGTGTGGGGAGCCCATCTCGGGGGTCACACACACCCGCTGCCGAGCTAACCCCCTCACAATTGACTACAGGACACTGAACCGAAGGACCATTCCCGACCAATACACCACACCTCAGATAGAAGATACCTTACAGAGCCTGTCAGGGGCAAAGTGGTTCAGTGTGCTGGATCTAAAAAGCGGATACTACCAGATCCCCATGTGTCCCGAAGATAGGGGGAAAACCGCTTTCATTACCCCTGTAGGATTCTTCAAATTTTATCGGATGCCACAAGGCCTGTCTGGGGCCCCGGCAACCTTCCAGAGATTAATTGAGAAGACTATGGGTGACATGAACTTGATTGAGGTGCTGGTGTACTTGGATGACGTCATAGTGTTTGGCAAAACACTGGAAGAGCATGAAGAGCGCCTGGAGAAAGTCTTGAAGAGACTCCACGAAGAAGGCCTGAAGCTCTCAATGGAAAAGTGCCAGTTCTACCAACCCTCAGTGAACTACCTAGGACACATTGTGTCTGCAGAAGGAGTGGCAACGGACCCCAAGAAGCTAGAAGCTGTCACCTTCTGGCCCAGACCCACAAATGTGACCGAGCTTAGGTCCTTCTTAGGCTTCTGTTCCTATTATCGGAGGTTTGTAGAAGGGTTTGCCAAGATAGCTCACCCACTTACTGAGCTATTGAAGAATCAGGAGGAAGCTGGTCCAGACTCTGTGTCAGGGAAATCCGTCCAACAGCGCCAATCAGCGCCCAATGCGCACCCGCGGCGGAATGATGCTTCGGCGCATGCGCGTGCGCGGGACGGCGCTTCTACGTTCTCGGATGCGCATGCGCGGCGGCGCACCAATAGGAATCCAGGCGGGCCTATTTAAAGAGACCCAGTTGCACTGACAAGTTGCTGGTTTGTCAGCTTTCCTGTGTACCCAAGACTCTGGAAAACTATCTTGAAAATCTCCTTGTGACCCGGACTGGCTTGATTCCTCTGATCTCTCTCCTGGACCTGACCCTCGGCTTGTTATACGGACTTCTGCCTTCTCCTGTGTTTTGACCCTCGGCCTGTGACTCGGATCTGCTGCCTGTCTCTACAATCCTTGACCTCCTGCTTGTACCTTTGGACTTCCGCGTTTCCTTTGAACTCCTGCCTGGTTCCCGGTATTCTCTGGACTTGTTACCTTTTGCTGTGCTAGACCCCCAGCCGGGACTGTTACCTTTGCAATTGCAACCCGGACTCAACCTGCACCGGCTTCAATTGTCTCCTGCTGTTTGAACTTTACCAATCCGGCTAATTCCTGCTTGAAGCCTGTTCTTCAGTCTACTCAGCACTACCGGACCGTCTACAAGTACCCACCACCTGCCGGTAGCCGGTGCCGCTTCTCGCCATCCACTCCCTGTCTCAACTCCAGGGGGCGGAGTGCGTCAAGTCGCAAAGGTGAACCACTCTCGGCATCTCGGCCTCGGTAAGTACATACCCTTACAGTACAAACCAGCCAGATGTCTGAGGCCGACAGGGTGCGTTCACCGTTCGAGACCCTATGTCAGCAAGTCACCGCACTAACCGATGCGGTTCAGAAATTACAAGAAGGTTATGTCCAAATGGATGGCCGCTTTCAGCTACTTACTGGAGCTACAGGACCAGCATCACCAGCTGCCACCGCTGCCAATGTTGCCTCCACGTCTCAAAATCAGGCAAACCCCACCGTAGTAATGGCTACCCCTGAACCCAGGGTCCCCCTGCCTGAACGATTTTCTGGCGTCCGTAAGAAATATCGGGCTTTCAAAAACGCATGTTCTCTTTACCTCGCCCTTCAACCCAGGACTTTCTCTTCCGAAGTGGTAAAGGTGGGGTTCGTCATCTCCCTTCTAACCGACGAACCTCAGGCCTGGGCCCATGGCCTGATGGAGCAAAGCAGCCCCATACTAGATTCCGTGGACACCTTCTTCGAGAGTATGGCGCAGCTGTATGACGATCCTCAGCGATCAGCCACAGCTGAGTCTGTTCTCCACAGTTTAACCCAGGGGAGAAGGCTGGTGGAGGACTACACGGCAGAATTCCGGAAATGGTCAGCTGACACTGGCTGGAATGAGACGGCCCTTAAATACCAATATCGCCAAGGACTGTCTGAGGCTCTTAAAGACGAGCTGGCCAGGATTGGTGTTCCAACTACTCTGGAAGATTTGATCCAGTCTGTCACTCAGCTTGACAGACGCCTGCGGGAGCGGCGTTCTGAGCGTTTCCAGACTACCCGTCCAAACTGGACTTTGCCCCGATCAGCTTCTGCCTATCCACCCATCCAAGTTCCTACAGCATCTTCTCCTCCCGAGCCTGAACCCATGCAGCTTGGTCTGGTTCGTCCTCCCCTTTCTCCTGAGGAAAAGCAGCGCAGGCGTCAGGCCAATCTGTGTCTTTACTGCGGGGGTACTGGCCATTTCCTTCGGAGCTGCCCAGTAAGACCTAGTAAGTGTACCCTCAAAGACACTTTGAACTACCAAGTTTCTGGCTTACCACAGACTTATGTTGTTCTTTCTATTTCTCTACAGCTACCAACAGGAGCAACCCACCTACCGACGATTATTGATTCAGGAGCCTGCAGCTGCTTTCTGGACTCTTCACTTGCTTCCCAACTTCACTTTCCTCTGCAAACCAAGGACCGTTATCTTCAGGTTCGTCTGGCGGATGGATTCCTGCCTCGTTCAGGGGTAATTACGCAAGAAACAAAACCCGTCCTTGCTATCACGGATTCAGGCCACCAAGAATACCTCCGATTTGACCTCATCCCATCTCCCATGTTCCCCATCATCCTGGGCCTCCCTTGGCTGCAAGCACATGAGCCTCATATAAACTGGGCCAAAAGGGAAGTTAACTTCACTTCTTCGTATTGTTCCCAACACTGTCTTTCCGCACTCCCAACTGTCTGTGCTACTTTAACCCCTCAACCGGATAACCTACCACATGTTCCATCAGCATACTTGGAATTCCAGGACGTCTTCGACAAACAGCAGGCCGACCGCCTACCACCACATCGTCCCTACGATTGTCCCATTGACCTTCTGCCTGGCTCCAAAATTCCATTCGGCCGCATCTTTCCCTTGTCCGAATCTGAGTTGAAGGCCCTCAAGTCTTACATTGAGGAAAATCTGGAAAAGAAATTCATTCGCCCCTCTTCTTCCCCAGCCGGTGCCGGAATCTTTTTCGTTGAAAAAAAAGACGGGACTCTGAGGCCCTGCATCGACTATAGGGAATTAAATAAAATTACTATTAAAAATAGATACCCGCTTCCTCTCATCCTGGAGTTGTTCCAACGATTCCGATCAGCTCGGATCTTCTCTAAACTGGACCTTCGAGGGGCCTACAACCTCATCCGGATCAGGGCTGGAGACGAATGGAAGACGGCTTTTAAATCTAGGTTCGGTAATTTTGAATACTTGGTCATGCCATTCGGGCTTTGCAACGCCCCAGCTACTTTCCAGCACCTGGTCAATTACATTTTCCGTGAACACCTGGACGACTTCCTAGTAGTCTACTTAGACGATATTCTTATTTTTTCGTCCTCCCTTGAACTGCACCGAATCCATGTCATCAAGGTCCTCACTATTCTCCGAGAACATAGACTTTACCTCAAGGCCGAGAAATGTGACTTTGAGAAAACCACTGTGCAATTTCTGAGATTTATTATTTCTACCAATGGGGTCGCAATGGACCCGCAGAAAGTCAAAGCTATCCAGGAATGGCCAGCCCCAACAGACAAGAAAGGGGTACAACGGTTTATAGGTTTCGCCAACTTCTACAGGAGGTTCATTGTGGGGTTCTCCTCTATTGTGGCACCTATAACCCAACTGACACGCCAGGGCTACCGCTTTCACTGGTCACAGGAAGCTCAGGATGCCTTCGATAAACTAAAAAATGCATTCACATCGGCACCTGTATTGAAGCATCCAGATCCGCTACTGCCGTTTACTCTGGAAGTAGATGCTTCAGAGTCAGCCACTGGGGCCATCCTCTCTCAAAGGCAGGGCCCCAAATCCCTTCTTCATCCAGTAGCCTTTGCCTCTCGTAAACTAACTTCTCCGGAACGTAATTATGACGTCGGAGACCGGGAACTATTGGCTATCAAATTCGCCCTGGAAGAATGGCGATACCTTCTGGAGGAAGCCCCTCACCTAGTCATGATATTCACGGATCATAAAAATCTAGAATATCTGAGAACAGCAAAACGTCTTCGACCCAGACAAGCCCGATGGGCCCTCTTCTTCACTAGGTTTAACTTTCATATCTCTTATAGGCCCGGTTCCAAGAACGTGAAGGCGGATGCACTCTCTAGGATGTTTCCCGAGACCCCTCAAGCAGAGGAACCAAGTACCATCCTATCAGCACAAAACTTTCTGCTCATCCCACAGGCTGATCTACTAACCTCCATAAAAGCTGCCTCTAAGCATTGTCCTGACCAAGTAACCCCTTCCCTGGAGAAGCGTAATGACTTGCTCTGGTCCCAAGGTAAAGTCTTCGTCCCTCTGGAAACAAGGCAACTGATTCTGAAAACTTTCCACGACCACAAACTAGCTGGACACTTTGGAGCCAAAAAAAACATGGAACTAATCTCTCGCTCCTTCTGGTGGCCTGGTTGGAGACAAGATTGCAAGTCCTATGTTGCCTCCTGTACCCGTTGCCAACGGAATAAGGGACCCAAAACCAAGAGTTGGGGACTACTCAAACCTTTGCCTATCCCTGAACGTCCGTGGGCAGATGTGTCCATGGACTTCATTGTAGATCTACCGCCCTCTGGAGGTTTTACCACGATTCTGGTCGTAATTGACCGCCTCTCCAAAATGGCACACTTCGTGCCCATGATCGGTACCCCCTCTGCTGCAGATACAGCCAAAGCCTTTTTTCAGGAGATAATCAGGCTCCATGGGGTGCCTAAGAGCATCACCTCTGACAGAGGCATTCAATTCACGTCGAAATTCTGGAAGGAACTTTGCAAATCTTTAGAAGTCAAGATTTGCCTATCATCGGCATATCACCCCCCGAGCAACGGACAGACAGAGAGAACCAATCAAACCCTAGAACAATATCTCCGTTGTTTTTGCTCAGCCTCACAAGACGATTGGTCCTCCCTATTATCCTACGCTGAATTTGCATATAACAACTCGGTGCATTCAGCCACCAGTCAAACTCCTTTTTTGGGCCAACTTTGGCTTCCATCCTTCCTTCCTCCCTGATGACATTCCGGAGAGCTCTGTTCCTGCTGTTCAAGATCGGATAGCCTTTGTTCAATCTAATTTTCTGACACTCCAGGAAATGATGCAAAACGCCCAGTCTTACAAGAGACACTATGACAAGGGTAGGAAGGAAAATCAAGTCTTCAAAGTTGGGGAGGAAGTATGGCTCTCCGCCACCAACCTCAAATTGCCGATCCCTTCACGGAAATTGGGACCAAGATTCATAGGCCCTTTTAAAATCAAGCGAGTAATCAACCCTGTGGCCTTTGAATTGGCACTGCCCGACTCCTACAGGATACACCCGGTCTTCCACACGTCTCTGTTGAAACCGGTAGTCTCCAGCTCCTTCCCGGGAAGGGATGAGCCACCTCCTCCACCTGTGGAGGTTGATGGTGAAAACGAGTACGTGGTGGAATCTATCTTGGGCTGCAGGAAAAGAGGCAGGCAATTACAGTATTTAATCAAATGGAATCGGTATCCCCCAGAGGACAACTCTTGGGAACCATCTAGGAACCTACATGCTCCCCGTCTAATTAGAGTCTTTCACCAGGAACATCCCGAGTTGATGTCTAGTCTGGGCGTCCAGAGTCCGCCCCTAGGAGGGGGGCACTGTCAGGGAAATCCGTCCAACAGCACCAATCAGCGCCCAATGCGCACGTGCGGCGGAATGATGCTTCGGCGCATGCGCGTGCGCGGGACAGCGCTTCTACGTTCTCGGGTGCGCGCGCTGACGCAGCAGCGCGCGCGCGCATGCACGGCGGCGCACCAATAGGAATCCAGGCGGGCCTATTTAAAGAGACCCAGTTGCACTGACAAGTTGCTGGTTTGTCAGCTTTCCTGTGTACCCAAGACTCTGGAAAACTATCTTGAAAATCTCCTTGTGACCCGGACTGGCTTGATTCCTCTGATCTCTCTCCTGGACCTGACCCTCGGCTTGTTATACGGACTTCTGCCTTCTCCTGTGTTTTGACCCTCGGCCTGTGACTCGGATCTGCTGCCTGTCAACAATCCTTGACCTCCTGCTTGTACCTTTGGACTTCCGCGTTTCCTTTGAACTCCTGCCTGGTTCCCGGTTTTCTCTGGACTTGTTACCTTTTGCTGTGCTAGACCCCCAGCCGGGACTGTTACCTTTGGAATTGCAACCCGGACTCAACCTGCACCGGCTTCAATTGTCTCCTGCTGTTTGAACTTTACCAATCCGGCTAGTTCCTGCTTGAAGCCTGTTCTTCAGTCTACTCAGCACTACCGGACCGTCTACAAGTACCCACCACCTGCCGGTAGCCGGTGCCGCTTCTCGCCATCCACTCCCTGTCTCAACTCCAGGGGGCGGAGTGCGTCAAGTCGGAGTGGAGCTGTTCCATCCCTTCAGGCCCAGTTTGGTGAGAGGGCTGTTGCCCACAGTTTCTTACGCACTTGCATACACTTAGACTTTAACACAGTGTTGCTGGGACCTGTAGTCCCACGGAGGAGAATATAATGAAGACTGAGTTTAAGCAGGCCTCAAGCCTAGCATTCACTTCACTAGGCCCCAGGGAGATCTGTGCTGTGTACTTTGGCAGGAAGCAGTTCTGGGACTGCACTGTGATCATCTCTTTCTGCTCCGCCCACCTGTACTGGAGCTTCACCCACCTGTACTAGAGCTGTGAAAGCCCCGACTTGTCCAGAGAACGAGAGACAGTCTTCCCTCTTCAAGCTTTTTGTGGCAACATGGTAACCCCTTACTCCTGTCAGTACTGCAGCCACCAGCTGGGGAGTAAGCAGTCAGGAATCAGATGCTGCCTCTAAAGTCCCAGCTACAACATCTCAGCCTCTCAACTGGGAGCTGGCGGCGGAGTAGGGTTGCCACCTTTTCTTCAAGCCAAACTCGAACACTTTAGCAGCCTGGGTGCCCCAAGGAGAGTAGTATTGCAGTGCGCATAGCATGCTGCAGCAAACAATGGGTATGGCCAAATTGCTGACCCTACCCCCCCAGTGATGCCGAACCTGCCCCCAGACAGCCGCCCAAAGCTCCCGGTTGGCAACAAATTTGTGTGTGACTATCTTGGTTACTTGGGGAGCCACAGCCCGGTCTGAATAATGTGTCCGGGTCTCCGTCTGCCTAAAACCCGGACACATGAATTAAAACGTGGACTGTCCGGGTGAATCCCGGACAGGTGGCAACGCTACGGTGGAGTGATATGCAGCTGTCAGGGATGCAGTAGCCGGAACTATAGAGTCAGTATCGGAAAATGCGGCTGCCTGACTGCTTACTCCGCAGCCAGTGACTGCAGTTCTCCCAGGATATTGGCATTCAACTGAGAGATAGTCCCACGCCCAGCACTACAGGTTAGCAGGGGTGCCAAAATGGAGTTATCTCAAACACATTCTGACCCTGGGGTGTGTCTGGGCATTAGGGTGTGCCCAGGCACACCCGTACGCACGCCTATGCTGTACACTCACTACTGTACATTGTAGCAAAGTGTAATTTCTTCAGAGTTGTCACATGAAAAGATAGAATAAAATATTTACAGAAATGTGAGTGGTGTACTCGCTTTTGTGAGATACTGTGTGTGTGTGTATATATATATATATATATATATATATATATGTGTGTGTGTGTAGCGGGGTATTGCCTTTTAAAACCCCAGAGATTACAGTACCCAGTGCGCAACGGGACACCCAGGGTGCATTGCCCCACGCAGAGCCTGCTGGGGCGGGTTATTTAACCGGAGGGCGGTGCTGAATTCAGTCTCTTTGGACACCGCCCGCCCAGCAAGTGGAACTCCTTTCCGAGCCTGCTGAGATACAAGGCCTGAAGCCTGGGCCTTTCTCCAAAGAGCCTTCCGCTCTCACCGAGGAACCTGAGGGACGTCTCTCCATACTGTTGCTGCATCGTTGCCAGTAGGACCGAAGACTTGGATGTCGTGAGACCTGTGTACCGAGACACAGCAGCGGAAGATACGGACACGGACTGGTCCGGTTGGGTGAGAGAGCACCTGCTCGGAGAACTATATAGGATCTCTAGGCCCAATAACTATTATCCAGAGTTATCACTAGTGTTGCGCTGCGCACCGGAGAGACAGTGCATCGGAGCAACTTTAGAGATTGCCTTTAATTCACCAAGTTATTCAAACCCCTTTTACCCTGTGAATTACAGTTGTTTTCTTCAGAAGTGCACCACCGTTTTGCTAGCGAAGATCTTCCCCTACAGAACTTCTACACAGTACAGTCAGGCCTGACTTAGCGTAGACATTGCTGGGCGCCATTTTTTTTCCCACGAGGGAGAATAGCTGCAGCGGGGACCGTTAGATATACAGTACTGTGCATAATGCTATCTGTTTATTGAGATCATCTTTTATTGCAGGGCTCTGCACATATATGTACACTGTTTGTTTATTACCTGCTCACGTAACAAATCTAAGTAAAATTGCCAAGGTTTAGTATATTGGTGTTTGTGTAATTTACTTTGCAGAGGAGACTGGTAAGAATAGCTGTGCCTATTGCTGTGTGTGTGTGTGTGCTATTATAGGATTGTGTCCCAGGGAGTTACAGGCCACGCAATCCTACTCTCCCCTTCTAACTGTGCCAAGGGAGGTTAGAGCAAATTGCCTGGGGTTGACAGTGGTGCACTACAGGGCCCAAAAATTATACCAGCGGCCCTCTTAGCTGGGGGGTATCGCTACACGTGGGGGCTCGAGTCCGGGATTCCTGTATAATGCACGCTGTAATCAAGCCTGCCAGAAGCACCGGCATGGACTCGCTAGCAGTGACACGGTGGTGCGCAACAGTTGGCGCCGATTCAACCATGGCGGTAGTTATCCAACTCCCAGGGGAAAGCTGGCCGGAAGACGAGGTAAAGCAGCTTGTACAGTCGCTGTCCCCGAGTCAGAAGGCATGGGTGATGGATTTAAATCCAGATCCAGAGACCTTGTTTACTTACGTATTAGTGGAGTGGAGAAGCGGAATACCAGAAGACTTTAGAGGTCAGAACATACAGGCCATAGATAACCAGATATACCGCTTTGCACATATGGAAGCAGTGAAGGGGGAACCTCTACAGACCCCCCTGTCATCACCCCCGCCATTATCTCCACCACTATCCTCTAAAGCAGAGAAGTCTCAGGGGACGACAACCCCGGGAACACCCCTGGCCGCTATAGGGCCTGAACTGTTGAATGCTCTGGGAGACTTTGTCACGAAGTGCCAGAAGAGCAGTATGGTACATGTGGAAGCCGGGTACCGGAAGCTTAGGATTTTCTCCGGGAAACAACCAGTCCCTCTGGGAGAAGAAGACTTCGACAACTGGATTGAGCAAGCGATGCAGGCTGTAGAGGGATGGGAAGTACCAGAGGGCCAGAAGAAGCAGCGCATAAGCAAAAGTTTGAACGGTGCTGCTGCGGAAGCTGTGAAGAATCTTAGGTTTAGCAATGCTGCTTGTACTGCTTATGATTATCTGGCTATGTTACAGGAAGAATTTGGCCAGCTGGAAAAGGTGGCTGAACTAGTATACCAGTTTGAACATACTCTTCAACAGGCGGGAGAAAGATTATCCGAATATGTCCGGAGGTTAAATAAGATGCTCTGCCAAATTGTCCTTAAAAAGGGGATGCTACCACAAGTCATAGACACAACTAGGATGAAGCAGATCCTGAGGGGAGCATTGCGTTCGGATCCAGTTTGGCTCCACTTGAAGACCTCTGAAGGAGTCATGTCCCTGAGCTACCCAGACCTTGTGCGGATCAAAAGGGATGAAGAAGCTTTGTTGAAGGATCAACAGGCGGTCGAGAGAACCACGTCCCCCCCCCTCAGTGGGAGTCAGATCAGCTATGGCCACTGAACGGGACTCAGAAGTGGAGATCTTAAAGTCCCAGATGACTCAAGTGCTGGATCTTTTGACCTCTTTAATGGCAAAGAACTCAGGAATCAGTGAAAAAGAATAAAGCAGGAAAGAACTGCACCAGAGCGCCTCAGCACCAACCTCCCCGCGGAAAAGAGGAGAGACTGTCTGTTTCAACTGTGGAGGAGTCGGCCACTTTGGAAGAGTGTTCCCCAGTCCGAGGAAGAATAGAGGCGCCTATCACCAGCCGGCGGAAAACTTCAGAGGGTCCCGGTAAAGGAGTCAGCCGGGCGCCCACTATTCACAGGTAAGCTCCACAAACATCCTAAAGCCAGAAGAGACAAGGGAGAAGGGAAACAATGCCCCTCCCAAGATACTCAATACCACTTGTCAAGAGTTAAAACCCCAAAGTCTGCGAGAAATCAATGCATACCAGGCCCAACAGGGATTAAGATCCAGGAAGAGATGGAAGAAGAAGAAAACTCAGAAGGGGAAATCCATGAGTCCTAAGAAAGAAGCCTCCCCAAGGAGGTTTCCAGCCAATTTGGTGGGACCCTCCCCTGTGGTTCCCATTCAAGTGGAGGGAGTCTACACAAGAGCCATCCTGGACACAGGGGCCCAAGTAACTCTTTTATACAGAGACTTTTATCAAAGACATTTGAATCACTTGCCCCTACAGAAGCTGGAAGATCTAGAAATATGGGAGATTGGCACCCAAAGCTTTCCCTACGACGGTTATGTTTCCATAAGACTGGCCTTTGACCCCTCTGTAGCAGGAAAATCTGAGGTCTTTGACACCCTGGCAGTGGTTTGCCCTCACCCACCAGGAGCCAACAAGAGTTCCCTGATTATAGGGACCAATACTGACCTAGTCAGAAGATTACTGGCTCCCCTAGCACAGGAACAGGGTACTTTTAGCACCCAGGATCCACCCAATGTTGCAGTTAGCCTACCGGAGGTTGGTACTGGAACAGAAGGCCCCAGAAGAGGGGGTAGGGAAAGTCTGGAGACTGTCCAAGAAGGAGAGGATGTTGCAGCCTGGTGAAATGACCTGTCTGAAGGCTATGGTGAGGCCTCGTACACACGACCGAGTTTCTCGGCAAGAACCAGCAAGAAACTTGCTGGCAGAGATGTCTTGCCGAGAAACTCGTTTGTGTGTATGGTTTCTCGTCAAGAAAACCGACAAGTAATCTCGACGAGAAAATAGAGATCCGGCTCTCTATTTTCTCGTCGAGATTCTCGTCGGCATGTTTCTCGACGAGAAAAGTGAGTGTGTGTACACTTACCTGTCCTCCCGGAAGCCCGCGCATGTTCGAAATTAATTTGACGCATGCGCGGTAGCTTCCTAGGCATAGGTAGGGTATACCAAGATGGTGGCGACGGCATCGAATGTGACGAGCGCATGCTCGTCGTAGTCGATGACGTCACCGCGTACGCTCCATTCAAAGAACCGCAGGTTCTTTGAATCGAGCGTGTGTACACTCGGCCGGGACAAGTTTCTTGTCTAAGAATCTCGTAGAAAAAAACGACATGTTTTTTTCGACGAGAATCTCGGCCGTGTGTACGAGGCTTGAAACTCTTGTGGGAGCAACCTGGCCCCTTTGTGGTTCTGGAATCAGACCCTTTAGATTCCCACCCAGGATTGGAAGTGATCCCCGAAGTTGTCCCGTTAAGGGCATTGAAGAAGGCGAACGGCCGGATCCCAGTGAGCATCAGGAATATCACTGGCTCCCCTGTGAAGATTGCAGGCCGGATGTTGCTGGGCAGAGTAAACCCTGCTACCACAGTGGCCCTGCCTGACCTGGAGAAGACGAAAGAAGGGGAGCCCACCCTGGAGAAGCTCTGCTTGGAGAACATGACCCTACCACCGGTGTGGAAAGAGAGAGCCAAGGCCCAGCTGACCAGGTGGAGAAAAATCTTCTCAAAAGACGAATTTGACGTAGGGTGTCCGAGGAGTGCCACCCACAAGATCCGCTTGCAAGAAGACAAACAATGCTGCCACTGTGATCACCCCCCGCCCCCGCCCGCTCGCCATCTGCCCGGCACTTACCCTGTCTCTGTAGGGCAGCGGGGGACGGCGAGCGGTGTCTTCTATGCGTCTTCTCCCCTCCATGTGTCTTCTCCCGTCGTCCTCTCCTCCCGTCCTCTCCTATGATAGGCGTCCAACCACAGCACCTGACGTTTCAGCCAATCAGACGACCGGTAACAGACCCGGCAACCTGATTGGCTGAGAGGCGGGTCAATGTTAGCAAAGCGAATACCTTCGGCTTTACTAACATTGAGCTGAGTGAGAAGGACCGCACAGCGTTGCGCCCGCTTCTCACTTTTTTGGACGCCTATTAAAGCCAAAGGCTCTAATCAGGTGCTTCCAAAAAACACCCCCACCGCTGTAATTCAGGTGCCCAGTGACCGAAAAGGGGCCGGACACCTGAATAGGGGGTGTCAGCAGCGACCATGAATCTATCTATGGTGATTAGAGAGTGACAGGAGAGGGGGGGCGGCGCTCCTGCGCCCTTATGGACGCACCGCCACTGGTGCCCAGTATTGATGTGGTTAAAAACTTAGGGAATAACCAGGTGAAAAACTATACAATCAGTCTGAGCTAACTACAGCCCAGCCAAAAACTAAAGTGAAATACAGCCATGGCCAAAGGTTTTGAGAATGACACAAATATACATTTTTACAAAGTCTGCATTTCACGAGTGTCAAAGGCTGTTATTGACATCAACATTCATTTTATGGAAAGCGTCAATATTTGCAGTGTTGACCCTTCTTTTTCAAGCCTCTGCCATTCGCTCCGGAATTCTGTCAATCAACTTCTGGGCCACATCCTGACTGATGGCCGCTCATTCTTGCATAATCAATGCTTGGAGATTGTCAGAATTTGTTGGGTTTTTTTTTGTTTACCCGTCTCTTGAGGATTGACCACAAGTTCTCAATGGGATTGGGTCTGGCGAGTTTCCTGGCCATGGACCCAAAATTTAGATGTTCCCCAAGCCACTTAGTTATCACTTTTGCCTTATAACAAGGTGTTCCATCCTGCTGGAAAAGGCATTGTTCCTCACCAAACTGTTCTTGGATGGTTGGGAGAAGTTGCTCTGGGAGGATGATTTTGTACCATTCTTTATTCATGCCGGTGTTCTTGGGCACCATTGTGAGTGAGTCCACTCCCTTGGCTGAGAAGCAACCCCACACATGAATTGTCTCAGGATGATTTACTGTTGACAGGACACAGGACTGATGGTAGCGCTCACCTTTTCTTCCCTGGACAAGGTTTTTTCCAGATGCCCCAAACAATCGGAAAGGGGATTCATCAGACAAAATGACTTTACCCCAGTCCTCAGCAGCCCAATCCCTGTACCTTTTTGTAGAATATCAATCTGTCCCTGATGTTTTTCCTGGAGAGAAGTGGCTTCAGGACACCAGGCCATCCTCCAAATATCTTCTCCTCACTGTGCGTGTCGATGTCCTCACACCTGCCTGCTGCCATTCCTGAGCAAGCTGTGCACTGGTGGTGCCCCGATCCCGCAGCTGAATCCACTGTAGGAGACGGTCCTGGCACTTACTGGACTTTCTTGGGCGCCCTGAAGCCTTCTTTACAAATGCAGTGGAAATGTTTTTTTCACGGGATTAACTTAATTTTCATGGCAAAGAGGGACTTTGCAATTAATTGCAACTCATCTGATCACTCTTCATAACATTCTGGAGCAGGGGTCCCACAGTGGCGACCCTCCAGCTGTTGCGAAACTACAAGTCCCATGAGGCATTGCAAGACTGACAGTTACAAGCATGACTCCCACAGGCAGAGGCTTGATGGGACTTGTAGTTTTGCAACAGCTGGAGGGCCACCAGATTGAGACCCCTGTTCTGGAGTATATGCAAATTGTCATCATAAAAACGGAGGCAGTAGACCAGGGGTGTCAAACTCAATTTCATTGTGGGCCGCATCAGCAATATGATGGCCCTCAAAAGGGCCGGTTGTATCTGTAAGATTAGATGTCCAGCGCATCCCCTCCCCTTACATTAGTTGTCAAAAACCACCCTACCGTCAGAAGTTGAGTCCCCCACTCTCCCTTACATCATAGTGCACCCCCCTTACCTTATGCTGCTGCTGGGAAGAAGATGGATGCATGAAATTAGGACAACTCATGCGTCAAAACATGTAGTTGCCATCATCCTGAGTAAATAGTTATGAAAAAACCTCTAGGGTTTGGGATTATGGAGGCAACAGAAAAAAAGAGGTTTATACAAAAATATATTTATTTAGAATACCAAAAAAAGAAAAAATCATATTAAATAGTGCATGGGTTGCGCTGACATCAATAAAATCTATAACATGATTGAGACATAGGAAATACAATAGCCAGAAATGAGCACTCCAAACATCACTATTAAGGGATCAGATAAAGTGGAAACATCGTCCTTATGGACAATTCTGACTATGAGGAGATGTGCCTAAAAATACTAAGGGATGTAAAATGCTATCAAAGAATCTCTCCATCCACTGTCGATAGGATAAATGGTGAGTTCTACCGACTGGTGGATGAGTCCTTTAGGGACGGTGCAATTGACCAAGACACTTGGGATTTTGTCCGTACCAGATACCCACGTACACCCACTATGTATGCACTCCCAAAGGTGCATAAAAATCTTCTGAAACCACCGGGAAGACCCATAATTTCGGGCAATGGATCAATTTCTGAGGGTGTTAGTCGAGTTATTGATCAGCACCTCAGACCACATGTAATGGACCTCCCTTCCTACACGAAGGATACTATCCACCTATTACAGATACTAGAAGATCTTGTCGTACCTCCATCAGCCCTTTTAGTCACAGTAGATGTGGAATCACTCTACAATAGTATACCACATGACCTGGGCATTCAAGTCATTCAAAGAGTGTTACGACAACGCTCAACCACCGATTGGAAATTCAATCGGTTCATCTTACAGATGCTTGATTTTATCCTGCAAAATAACATCTTTTTGTTTCAGGGCTCCCACTACCTCCAGGTACAGAGGGTGGCTATGGGGACGTGCTGTGCACCCTCATATGCCAACCTGTACCTGGGGGAGTGGGAGAAGGAGTTTCTCCTGAGGGACAGTGCGTCTATGTTTGCGTGCCACATTCTTATGTGGCAATGCTACATAGACAATATTTTCATTGTCTGGGATGGGTCTGAAGACGATCTCAGAAAGGTCCTGGCACTAATGAATGCTAACAATCTAAATTAATTTTTTACAATGTCCTACGATCCAACAATGGTTAGCTTTTTGGACATCAAGATATCCAAGGATATACAGGGAAGGATCCATAGTAGACTCTATAGGAAGGAGACTGCCGGCAACACTATGTTGCATGCTGCCAGCTTCCATCCCCTTCAGCCAGTTCCTTCGTATTAGAAGGAATTGTACATCGGATATTGATTTCCAAACGGAATGAAATGAATTGAGTAATCGTCTGTTAGCCAGGGGCTATAGCAGAACGACTTTGAAAAAAGCATTCAATCGGGTTAAAGGAACCAAAAGACATGATCTAGTTTTCAAAACCTCTAAGAAAAAGATCAAAGAGGATAACATCTCAAGGATAATTATGAATTATTCAAAATGAACATGAGACAATTAGACATATCATTACCAAGTATTGGCCAATCCTGACAGATGATTGTCAGGGTCACCTGTGGCCAGGTGACAGATGCACACCGTAGGGGGACAGGAGTGCACCGCGAGGTAGTGAACCCTATGGCTGGCTTCTGTGGATAGGAAACTGGGTGGTTGTGGAAAGCGGGACCAGAGGAGCACAACCGGGATCCCAACGGAAGCGAGAGCCAAGATTTCCCAGGGCGCGGAGTCTAAGACCCAGCTGGTCTTCTCCAGGGCCTCTAGTGGTGAGGATGTTACGCTGCAGGCTGGGACCAGGTCGCGGCCCCTGGAGTTTCCTAGCTCACGCCCCGTAGGATAAGGGGAAGCAGCAGCACACGATAGAGAGAACCGAATAACAAGCCGAAGGTCAGGGGCCACAAGCAGACAAGGATAACGAAGAACGAGCCGAAGGTCAAGGGTCACGAGCAGACAGGGATGGTCAGGGACAAGCCAATAACGTAACAGAGAGACAGACGTAGCACACGGCAGGCAGGAACCCAAACACACAATGCCTAACAAACACGTTGATCAGCAAAGCAGGCTTGCAGTGCACAGGTTAATATAGTGTTCAGTGATAGGGCCTGGGGTGGAGTCAGGCTGGGAGGAGATTATAAAGGAAGCCAGGTGAAGGAGGTCTGGTCTCTAGATGAACACATGAGGAGGAAGGTAAGATGGCAGACAAACACTACTGCATATCCATGACAGTACCCTCCCTCTTATGGGCCCTCCCCCGCCTGGACCCAGGCTTAAAGGGAAATCTCTGATGAAACCTTCTCAACAGATGAGGTGCAGCGACATCAGATGCAGCGATCCAAGACGCCTCCTCAGGACCAAAACCTCTCCAATGCACAAGGTACTGAAGAATGCCTCTGCAGAGCCGAGAATCCAGAACTTGTCTAACCTCGTACTTAAGATTATCCTCAGAGACTGAAAACGAGGTAGGGAGATGACAAGAAGATCTATTGAGGACCAAAGGCTCTCTAGGAATAAGCAAGGGCATGAGACGATCAACAGGAATCTGAGGAGGGTCCCCTAGACCCTTAAAGGGGAACTGGTCATCTTGCACAGGACCATCAGACTGGGCAGATGTCAGTGGAACCCTGAAGTCAGGTTGGTTAGAAGGTGACATGTCGCCGGAGTCAAGCTGAAGGACAAGCAGAATGTCCCGAACAAGAAAAAGTGAGAGGCTCACTGGGCATGGGCTGGACTGGCATAACTAGTACAGAGGCAGAGTGAATAGCTGAGTCAGGTGTAGCGACTACCTGAATCGCATCGCAAGACGTAGCGACTGCAGGACTTGTAGACAAGCTAGCCTGGCTGTGCGTCCAAGGGTGGTTAGGGACAGAGAAATGTAAATGGTTATGCAACCTGGAATGAATGACCGGCTCAGATTCACAGGGGGCAACCTTGGGTAGGCAGGACGAGGAACAGGAGGGACCCCAAGCCAGGATCTGTCCAGTAGTCCAGTCCACATGAGGAGAATGGAGCTGTAACCATGGGAGACCCAAAATTATAGGCGTTGAGGCCTTGGGTAAGATAAGGAAGGATATCCACTCCTGGTGGAGTGTACCCACCGACATCTTAACAGGGAGGGTCTGGAAGCGGATAGGTCCCCCTGGGAGAACAGTACCATCAATCGCCAAGACCACCAATGGCGTGGTGAGGGGCAAAAGAGTAAGTCTCATGGACGATGCGATTTCCCAGTCCATGAAATTACCAGCGGCTCCGGAATCCAGATATGCTGAGACCGAATGAGAAGAAGCACCAACATGAAGGAACACAGAAAGCAGAAGACGAGAAGGGGAAGGTGATATTTCTGGGTCCAATACTCCACTTTCCAGATGAAGTGGACCCGGACGTTTTTCTGGACAAAGAGAGCAAGTGTCACGAAAATGACCTTTGCCCCCACAGTAAAGACACAGACCAAGAGTTCTGCGCCTAGCACGTTCCTCGGGGGATAGCCTGGTCCGACCCAGCTGCATGGGTTCCTCAGCTGGTAGGAGATGCTCTACGGGTCGAAGAGAGGGGAGCTCAGGCTGACTAAGAACCAAGGAGTGCTGGCGTTGCTTTTCTAAGGTCCTCTCCTGAAAGCGAATATCGATCTGGTTACACAAGGAGATAACGCCGGCCAGATCAGTGGGGATGGTTCTTCCTGCTAATTCATCCTTCACTCTATCAGACAGGCCATGCAAAAAGGTTGCGACTAAGGCCTCATTGTTCCAGCTCAACTCAGCCGACAGTATGCGGAAATGAAGGGCATACTGTCCCACTGAAGCAGACTCTTGGCGGAGACGTAAAAGGGTGCTGGCCGCTGAAGAGACACGAGCCGGTTCTTCGAAGATATTCCGAAAAAGTTTCAAGAAGCCAGACAGGCTAGAAACCACTGGATCATTCAGTTCCCACAGAGGGGCTGCCCAGGCTAAAGCTTCACCAGAGAGGAGGGAAATGATATAGGCTACCTTAGCCCGATCAGACAGGAAGTTTTGGGGCTGGAGCTCAAAATGAATTGTGCATTGACTAAGGAACCCCCTGCAAGCCTTGGAGTCCCCAGAGAAACGGGACGGAGCTGGCAGTTGTAGTGAGTGTGTGGCTGCGACTGGTGCAATAGGTGCAGCCGCTGGTTGTATTTGAGGTTGCGGATTCAGGGTTCCCAAGGAGGCCTGAAGCTGCTCAAAGCGAGAAGCCAGATCCTGGAGGAATCGCATCACCTGAGTCTGATTCGATTCCTGGGTTTCAAGTCTGCAAACTATGCCCTGCAACGGATCATCCGCGGGTAGCGGGATGTCAGCCGGGTTCATGGCTGATCAAACTGTCAGGGTCACCTGTGGCCAGGTGACAGATGCACACCGTAGGGGGACAGGAGTGCACCGCGAGGTAGTGAACCCTATGGCTGGCTTCTGTGGATAGGAAACTGGGTGGTTGTGGAAAGCGGGACCAGAGGAGCACAACCGGGATCCCAACGGAAGCGAGAGCCAAGATTCCCCAGGGCGCGGAGTCTAAGACCCAGCTGGTCTTCTCCAGGGCCTCTAGTGGTGAGGATGTTACGCTGCAGGCTGGGACCAGGTCGCGGCCCCTGGAGTTTCCTAGCTCACGCCCCGTAGGATAAGGGGAAGCAGCAGCACACGATAGAGAGAACCGAATAACAAGCCGAAGGTCAGGGGCCACAAGCAGACAAGGATAACGAGGAACGAGCCGAAGGTCAAGGGTCACGAGCAGACAGGGATGGTCGGGGACAAGCCAATAGCGTAACAGAGAGACAGACGTAGCACACGGCAGGCAGGAACCCAAACACACAATGCCTAACAAACACGTTGATCAGCAAAGCAGGCTTGCAGTGCACAGGTTAATATAGTGTTCAGTGATAGGGCCTGGGGTGGAGTCAGGCTGGGAGGAGATTATAAAGGAAGCCAGGTGAAGGAGGTCTGGTCTCTAGATGAACACATGAGGAGGAAGGTAAGATGGCAGACAAACACTACTGCATATCCATGACAATGATCCAATTCTAAAGAAGCTCGTACCACCCAAACCCCAGATCACTTTCAAAAAGGCGGGATCGATCGGTGGAATGTTGGTCCAGAGTGAATATAGGGGAGAGGCAAGAAAAGATCCATGTAAAACTTTTGGAACCTATCCCTGTGGTGCATGTTCCCAATATCCTGTCATTGGTGGGGGTCCACACTGGCTTTACCTAATGGGGAGACCTTTACACTCAAACATTTTGCTAACTGCAGGACGCAGGGTGTGGTCTACCTCATGGTATGCCAGTGTGGAGCCTTCTACGTAGGAAAAACGCGACAGGAATTAGGGAAGAGAATAGAAAAACACATGCACAGCATGAAAATAGGGAACCTATATCTACCGCTTGGCAGACACATTGCTAAAAAACATGGGTACAGGATGCCCAAAAGTAATCTTCTCAGTGGTGGAGAGGATTCATATACCACGTAGGGGAGGGAACTGGAATAAGGTCCTGCTCCAGCGAGAAATGCGCTGGATCAGGTACCTTAGGGCAACTACACCTCCTGGACTCAATGAAATTGAAAGTTTTCGCCCCTTTTTGGAGGGTTACAGTTCTGGGAAAACTGATTGATGCTCCAGGGTGATCCATGTTGGTGTACCATGTCTTTGGTGCTCCACCCCTGTACATCTACTCTGGAACAGTTTTTTCCATCTACAGTCTTCTTCCCCCTCCTATTTCTGTGGAGGTGGAAGCTAAGTAAATTTTGAAACACACAATGCACAACTTAGGGTTTCTATATATATTTTGTTGTATATTTTTGTTAATTGTTAAAATTGTCATACTTTGTCTGAACAATTCATAAATATGCAATGTTTCAGATGTTTGGCATATGTATTTTGCAATATATGCATTTCATATAGGTCTTGGACACAATTAGATGTCTCTCCGTTGGTGTGGCCCCATTTTTGGAACCTTGCTTTTCCTCCGGGTGTATCCTCCTCCAAGGCCCCATATTCATATCCGGTGCCGGGGGGGGGGGGGGGGGGGGGCTTCCACTACATGTGGATTTTTGGCCCCTTTTTTCCAGTATTCTGGAGAATCTTGGCACAGGTGTTTTTTGTCCCTGGTCCATATATATCCCTCCTCCCATTCAGTGGGGATTTTGGATCATTACCCTAGGCGGAATGCAGTTCCAATTTCTTTTGGAATCTCCGCCCATTAGCCTTGTTTTGTTTTCTGTTGTGAGCCCTCTTTTTTTCCCCCTATTTTTCAACTGCCTATTCCATCAGGGTTCCGAACATCTGGTTACCCCTCTCCAAGATGGTGCATTGCGCACTTCCTGCGGTGCGGATTAACCACTTGATTTGTACACATTGGCGGTGGCGACGTCTCTTTGACATATGTTGTCCTTAGCATAGTCACATAAGTGCCGCGACCTATCACTAATATATAGGCGGGGTGGTTGGCTCCAGCACCAACATAGCGTGCTTGTCACGCGCGCCGCGTCGTCACGGTAATCACAGACATGCCGCTCATTGGTGCGGTCATGTCATGTGACAGGTGTTCGACGTGGCTCGCCTCTGACTCGCGCCGTGTCGTTATGGAAACATGATGCATCAACGTAGCGTGCTTGTCATGCGCGCCGCGTCGTCGCGGCAATCAGACATGCCGCTCATTGGTGCGGCTATGTCATGTGACAGGTGTTCAACGTGGCTTTCCCCTGACTCGCACCGCATCGTTATGGAAACATGATGCACGGCTTTCGAGCCGGTGCACCATGTGACCTCTTCCAACCAATCAGGATAGCAGAGGGGTATAAAAGGACGCCAGAGGAATCTCATGGTGTCATTCCTCTTCCTCTGCTGGACAGCAGAGGACCTTCATATGGAGCTCTGTTTAATGAATACTGGATGAACTTTTGGATGATTCTTTTTGCTTTGGACCGATTTCCTTTTGGTTGGTGAGTTGATGAAGCACTATTTGTAAAATATCCTGCCTTTTTTTTTTTTTTTCTTTGGTACTCATTCTTCTCCCCATATGGTATTTTTCTTGAAGGCACTACTTGATTGGATTTTTATCTTTTTATCCTGATTCCTTATATGAATATGGGTCAACGTACGAGGGCACTTGGAGAGAGCAATAGGAGGGAGCTAACACCACTGATGTGACTGGATTGCGAAGTGCATATATATTTTTTAATGAACATGATGAAGTAAGTTTCCCCTCTGTCTCTGTATGCACCTGTTTGGGGGTGTGGGAGAGTGGGGGAATCTGCGTTGTACTTAATGAATTTCTGTGATCTGTTATAGATAAGGATACAAGTTGAATACCCCTGATGAAGAACTTTTCCACAAAATTGTTTGAAACGCGTTGGGTAAAGCCTCTTTTGACTGTCTCTGGAGGATCTGGAGTGCTCATTTCTGGCTATTGTATTTCATATGTCTCAATCATGTTATAGATTTTATTGATGTCAGCGCAACCCATGCACTATTTAATATGATTTTTTCTTTTTTTGGTATTCTAAATAAATATATTTTTGTATAAACCTCTTTTTTTCTGTTGCCTCCATAATCCCAAACCCTAGAGGTTTTTTCATAAGAAGATGGATGCATTGCTTGAAAGCAGAAAGTACAGGGTCCGGAGGACCAGAAGAGGTGCGAGGGCCACATGAAATGGCCTGGAGGGCCGGATTCGGCCTGCGGGCCTTGTGTTTGACACCTGTGCAGTAGACTTTGTGAAAATTAATAATTCATTCTCAAAAATTTTGCCCACGGCTGTAGTTGCCCAAGGGGGCTACATACAGTTTACTGTGTGCAGCTTTACAGGAAATGTTTGTGCAATGTGAATCGTGGTGGCTGGTGGATTTTTCTTTTGGGGGGGGGGGGGGGCGGCAAGCAACCACCCGTCTGCCGGTCGGTTCGGCACTTACCCCATCTAGGTGGGGGGGTGGCTGCTCCGGTGGCCTCAAGCACGCCGGACCCCATCTAGGTGGCGAGCTGCGGCTCCGGTGTTCTCGCCTCCAGCACGGTGGCTTCCGCCGTGCAAGTCGCTGTTCATCTCCTCTCTCCTCCTCCTAGGCGCTAGGTGTCCAATAGGATCGCCAGACCTTTTGGGTAAATCGGGAAACGGGTCTCATAACCCACTTCCTGATTAGCAGGGAGGAGATTTGGTGTGAAAATAGCGAATATTCATTCGCTATTGTAACACAACTGGGTGGGCTCAGAGCGCAGTGCTCTGCCCCCCAAGTCCATCCTTTTTTGAAGCCTATTAGAGCCTCTGGCTCCACGTGCTTCAAAAATCACCCCCCCATCCCATTTGAATCCATAGTCCGGCGCCCAGTATGTAGATCAGGGGGCCCGACGCATGGATAGGGGGGGCGACGCCCGTGTACCCCTAATGGACAGGCTGCCACTGATGATGGGACTTGTAGTTTTGCAACAGCTGGAGGGCCACCAGATTGAGACCCCTGTCCTGGAGCATATGCAAATTATCATGATAAAAATTGAGGCAGTAGACTTCACGAAAATGTATATTTCATTCTCAAAACTTTTGGCCATCGCTGTAGTAGCCCAATGGGCTACATACACTTTACTGTGTGCAGCTTTACAGGAAATGTTTGTGCAATAAGAATAAAGATAATATGGCAAAATCGTGGTGGGCTCCGAGAAGGTGAAGCCAAAATCACAGAACACACGGCCTCCAATGCAGAACCATTTAGGATACTATTTATACAGCCATCTGCACAAGCCGAAAGCCAAGATTAAAATTACAGCCACTGGGGCTGTCCCTGAGGTCAGCTGATTCAAATTTTCATGTGTGAACGCAGGGTGGATATAAATCAATGATTTAAAAAAAAAAAAACTGTTTTTTTTTTTTTTTAAATCAGATTTATTTTATTTAAATCTATTTTATTAAAAAGCTTTTGGAGTAAAAATCTATCCAAAGATTGTTTTCTATTTAAGATACATTAATAATTAAGTTTGTTCAGCATGAAATTGAGCTTAGTTATGTAGCATGAGGCTGTATATTCTGCAATATTTACATTTTTGGTAAACTCATTCAATGAATACAAGCTCTGCAAGCTGAGATAACATGCACTGCATTGATGCATTCACACAATTTCACAGTAACCATGAGATAAACCAAATTTCAGGAATATTCATTTATCCCATTGTAGCGATACCTTCAACTAAGAAGGCCGCAGATTTAGTTTGGGCCCTGAAAACAGCTCCGCCAACCCCCGACAATGTACTCGACCCCCTACTGACACAGTTAGTATTGGCAGCAATATATATTTCTTATACTGTATGAATAAGCCCAGACACCAAGACAGTAATGAACGGGGTATAAAATGTACTTTAAGCTTTTGGTAAGAAAGGTTAACAGTGGTAACAGGTCACAGGTAATAAATGGCAGAGCCCTGCAGCAATAACACACTATGCAGTAAAATGAACAATAAAGGTGCGCCGCGTGGGCGACCGTTAACTAGGCGTCCTGTGACGCAGTAACTAAATGAACTAACTAGCTGGCCAGGCCTGGCTCAGATATCTACAACTCAGTCTATAGGGGATGATGGTTTCTTCACCGGCAATTCTTTAAAGGTGGTGCACATAACAGAATAACATTGGTAATCCAATGGGAAGGTTGTGATGAAATAAACACTTTACTTCTATGAACTCTGAGTTCAACTCTGATAAAGTTCTCCAGTGAGAGTATCAGAAATAACTTGTGGGCCACGGCAGTCTATAGGCACATTAACAGCAACAGTATATGGTCTGAGCATACGCTCGCTCACCCCTCCGGACGCGATCCCAGTCCGGGAACTTCCACCGACTGTGTCCTCACACACACAGTGTCTCCAGCGATCGGGTCCCCGATCCAACCAAGGCTGTAGACAAGCGAAGTCAGATGCCACCCCGGCTCGCAGTGGGGTGGAAGGCTCTTTGGTGCTGCGCAAGGCCTCAGGCTTCAGGCCTTGCACTCCGGTACATCAGTCACTGAAGTCTCGTGTCCCAAAGAGGCCGAGCCCAGCCTCGCCTCCTCCTTTTTTAACCCCTCCCATGAGTCTCTGGGGTGGAAACATGCCGAAAGGGATTCTGGGCAAGGTAGTCCCGAGAGTCTTAAAGGGGACCCCGCTACACCATTGTTTTGCAAATCTATGTACACTACAAACTGTATGATTAAATAGTTTATGATATCGCTAGGTTTTACTAACCTGACTGCTTATTATTCTAAATAGGAAACCTTCATTTTGTTCGCAAATATTAAAGTGGTTGTATAGTGTTTTTTTGGAACTTTTACCTACAGGTAAGAATGTAATAAGGCTTACCTGTAGGTAAAAAAAATATCTCCTAAACCTTTACGGTTTAGGAGATATTCCCCTTGCAATGAGCCACTGACTGCAGCGGCGCATGCACATCGGGGATTCTCGGCTGAAAGCCCGGCAGACGCCAGACCCTGCCGGAAAGAAGTCTCCAGCACGCATGCGCGGGAGTGACGACATCGCGGCTCCAGCCACTCACAGCGCTGGAGCCGCGATATCCGGAAGACACGCCGAGGCAACATGTCATCTTCCTCGGCGTGGACCAGGTGAGTTACCGACGCCTTGTTCTAAGGTAAGTATTTCATAATGAGCTAGTATGCGGTGCATACTAGCTCATTATGCCTTTTGCCTTACTGGGGACAAAAAAAATATTTTTGTTTGGGACTATACAACCGCTTAAAAGATTCTAACTGCCAGCAAGAATAATTCCTTACATTTAAAGAGCACCTGTCATTTCAGATCCATCATGGCAGCGCCTGTTAGACATGTGCAATTCGTTTAGTTTCTAATTCGTTTTTCACGAATTTAGAGAAATTTGTTAATTCCAAAATTTCCGAATTTTAAAATTTTCGAATTTACGAATTTTTCATTTTACGAATTTTCGGATTTACGAATTTTCGGATTTTCGGATTTCCGAAATTTCGAATTTCCGAATTAAGGATTTTCGAAATTCGGAATTTCGGAAATTCGGAATTTCTAAAATTTGAAAATTTGAGATTGCAAAATTCGAAAATCTAAAGTTCGAAAATCTAAAATTCGAAAATGGGAAATTTGGAAAGTTGAATTTCCGAATTTCGAATTTTTAGAATTTCCGAATTTCCGAAAAAAAGTTTTTTTGCTTTTTATCAGAAATTCGAAAAATTTGTTGTTTTCGTTTTATTCGTTTTTTTGGGAAATTCGGAAATTCGAAAATTCGGAATTCCGAATTTCCAGAATTTCCGAAAAAAGCAAAAAAAAACGAAAACGAAAAAAAACGAATTTTTTGAATTTCCAGAATTTCCGAAAAAAGCAAAAAAACTAAACGAAAAAACCTAAATTTTTGGCAGTGCACATGTCTAGCGCCTGTTAGCCGGCATTCACACACCCGCTGCCGCCACGTCCCTCACCTTGTTGTGTCACTACCGCATCACCAGCGGGTCAGAGGAGGGGCCACTGCGGGACAGAGATGACAGTTGCTCTTTAAAAGTTATGATTTAAATCGAGTTGATTTAAATCAAATCCACTCTGTGTGAAGGGATCATACTTTTCATTTTTGTATGATGAAACATTTATTTTTTTTCCCCCTCACCGCTCTACTATATTCCGTCTATTAAATAGAAAGAGTTTCAGCTTCCCGTGAACAGAAAGAAAAGCGTTAAACTTCTGAATCCATCTGAAATGTTTATGCTAGAATGGGTTCCTTAACACGGGAAAATTGCCTTGAGTATAGCTATCTCGTTTTTTGCAATTTACGTGTCAATCTATAGAGTTGTGACACACCACTCACTTTTTCCTTTTGTAAAGGTTGTGAAATCTATGGAAAAAAAATGTTGTGTTTTTACATTTTATTAGCGGTTAATGTTTTAATGAAAAGCTTAAGATGGGCGGTATGATGGTTGCGGTCGTTGGTTCAACATCCATCAAACGCTGCGTCGTTTGTGTGTACTCCGCTTGTTTCTGTAAGTATTCGGATAAGCATTAAATACTAATTTTTTTTTTTTGGTCAAATAACTGAGGCGGGGTCCTAAATTGAGGTTATGTTATGCCAAATTTAGGGGTGGCTTGAGTGATAGTTGGCTCAAGTCTTTTCAATTACTGGACTCTGCCTTGCTGCTGCTTCACCTGGCTTGCAGTTCCCCTAAGTAGTATGGGTGGCGCTGTCACTTGTACTCGGGGTTGAACCACAGGTGTTGGAGTGGCGATTTGGTGTCCTCTCTCGGCAGCCGTGCGGTGGGCGGCGTCGGCCTGCTGTGCATTCTGGGAGAGGATACAAAAAGGGCGGACGCCATTGTCCAGGGGGAGATCCAGGGGAGTGATCCGGGGACCTGAGGGTTTGGGAGTCGAGTGTGTGGCCTTCCAGGCCATGGGGCCACGTACGCCTCAGTCCCAGGCACCTTTAGTCCTGGGACTGCAACTTCAGCCCTGGGCCCAGCACCTTTGGCTGGAGCCCGCTTCGGAAGGAGGAATCTCAGGGTGCTGCCTTGCGAGGAGACCCGTTTCTGGATGAGGAGGCTGGGGGAGGACCGTTCCGAAGGACTGGTGAGAGATCACAGTGAAGGAAGGGGCTCAGTAACTCTCCAGGGGGATGTCATCCATCCGGAACCCAGGGGCCTAACAATCTTGACCATCAGGAAGTTTGGGACACTATAGATCCTGCGGCAGAGGATCACCTAGACGCATCTATTAGGGATCTAGATTGACTGTTCGAGCTGCACGCCGGCTGCTAGCACCATAGGTGGCTATCCGGGTGAGCTATACCCACTCAGGACACAGTGGAGACGAAGTCAGAAGTGCCTGAATGCTGTCTATCCTTCTAACACCTTTCTCTCTTCATGCAAAGAAAATAAAGCTCTACGTTGGAGTGATATACTTGTGTGGACCTTGGAGATACTTGGGGTATAGAGTCTTTGTCCTTGTATACTGCGGACAGGAACCAACTTTGAGGAGAACTTTGCTGCAAGACCCGTAGGTGAAACAAGTGTGCCTAACCTCTGAAAACCAGAGGGAACGTGCATGATGGCACCTTGCGCCTTTTCCTCTCATGAGTGAGCCTAATAGACGGGAGGAAAGGGATGAGGTCATTACATAACTTTTTATTCAAGTAATTCAAGAGAACTTTTTAAATGAAGTGTAAGTACTGCTAGCAAGTAGAGCTGCACGATTAATTGTTAAAAAATCGTGATCTCGATTCAACCCCCCTCACGATCTCTATGCAGAATTTCCCGATTCATTCATGTAACAAGTGTAGAGTGTTCTCTGCTCACTCAGCCATCAAAAGAAAAAAAAAAAGGTCAGCCTGCCAAGTTTTTCACAACATTGTCAGCGCTGGTTGATATCTAGGTCTGTAAATGAGGGAAGTTTAACCACTTAACCGGTTCCCTACCGGCCGACGCAGTTTTAATGCGGCAGGTTGGCTCCCCTGGGCGAGCCGCCGTAACTGTACGTCGGCCCTTTAGGACGTTGTAGGAGGCGCACCCGCAGTGTGTGCCCGGAGCGGATGCGAGGGCCAGACGGGCGCGATGACCGCTGGGCACCCGCGATCGCTCATGACAGAGCGAGAACCGGGATTTCTGTGTGTAAACAGACAAATCCTGGTTATCTCAGGGAAGAGGAGAGATCGATTGTGTGTTCATACTAAGTATGAACACCAATCTCACTCCTCCCCGAGTCAGTCCCATCCCCCCACAGTTAGAACACACCCAGGAAACACAGTTAACTCCTTGATCGCCCCCTAGTGTTAAAGGAGTAGTAAAGTTACATGTTTTTTCACCTTAATGCATCCTATGCATTAAGGTGAAAAAACATTTCGACAATACCGCCCCCCCCCGAGCCCCCGTTTTTCTTACCTGGCCCCTCGAAAGTCCCATGCTCGTCCCCGTCATCCTCTTCGTTTTTCAGCCTGGCCGCCGATTGGCTACACTGGATGGATTGAAAGCAGCGCAGCCATTGGCTGGCGCTGCTGTCAATCACATCCAATGACGTGGCGCGCGGGGGGCGGGGCCGAGTGATACAGTCGGCGGCTATGGCCGCCGCTGTATCACGGGAGCGCGCCCGCAATCACTCCACACCATGCGAGCTCACTCGCATTAAGGTGTGGAGTCCTTGCGGGGAGGAGCCAAGACAGCCGCCGAGGGACCCCAGAAGACCAGGATCGGGGCCACTGTGTGCAAAACGAGCTGCACAGTGGAGGTAAGTATAACATGTTTGTTATTTTTAAGCAAAAAAAAGGGAAGCTTTAGTGCTCCTTTAACCTATTCCCTGCCAGTGACATTTATACAGTAATCAGTGCATTTTTATAGCACTGATCGCTGTATAATTGTCAATGGTCTCAAAAATGTGTCAAAAGTGTCCAATTTGTCCGCCACAATGTCGCAGTTCCGATAAAAATTGCAGATTACCGCCATTACTAGTAAAAAAAATGCCATAAATCTATCCCCTATTTTGTAGACGCTATAACTTTTGCGCAAACCAATCATTATACGCTTATTTCCATTTTTTTTTACCAAAAATATGTAGAAGAATACATATCGAATTTTTTTTTTTTTTTTTTATAATTTGGGATATTTATTATAGCAAAAAGTAAAAGATATGGGGAGTTATTTACGAAAGACAAATCCACTTTGCACTACAAGTGCAAACTACAAGTGCAAACTGCACTTGAAATTGCACTGAAAGTGCACTGGGAATTGCAGTCGCTGTAAATCTGAGGGGTAGATCTGAAAAGAGGGGAAGCTCTGCTGATTTTAATCCAATCACTTGTAGTACAAAGTGGATAGTGGATTTGCATTTCGTAAATAACCCCCCATTGTGTTTTTTTCAAAATTTACGCTCTTCTTTTGTTTATAGCGCAAAAAATATAAACCGCAGAGGTGATCAAATACCTCCAAAAGAAAGCTCTATTTGTGGGAGAAAAAGGACGTCAATTTTGTTCGGGTACAACGTCGCACGACCGCGCAATTACCAGTTAAAGCGGCGCAAAAAAATGTCCTGGTCATTGAGCAGCCGAATCTTCCGGGGCTGAAGTGGTTAAAGACTAAACCTTTTTTCTTGTTTCTTACAAAGTTAAAAATCATTTTTTTTTTTTTTGCTAGAAAATTACTTGGAACCCCCAAACATTATGTATATTTTTTGTATGTATGTATATATTTTTTTAGCAGAGACCATAGAGAATAAAATGGCGATATGTTGCAATATTTTATGTCGCATTGTATTTGCGCAGCGGTCTTTTAAACGCAATTTTTTGGGAAAAAATACACTTCAATGAATTAAAAAAAACAAACAAACAGTAAAGTTAGCCCAATTTTTTTGTATAGTGTGAAAGATGATGTTACGCCGCGAGAATCGTGAGCTTTATTCTAAGCAAACAAATCACGATTCTCATTTTAGGCAGAATAGTTCAGCTCTACTAGCAAGTACAATGTAGGGAAGAGTTCTGAAGAGTATTAACCACTTCAGCTCCGAAAGATTTATCCCCCTTCCTGACCAGGCCATTTTGACAATTCCGGAACGCGGTCATGCAACACTGTACCCAAATTAAATGTATATATTTTTTTCACACAAATAAAGTTTTCATTTGGTGGTATTTGATCACCTCTGGTGGGTTTTTTTTTGCACTATAAATGATAATAATCTATTATTTTGAGAAAAAAATAATAATTTTTTACTCTCTGCTATAAAACATATCCAATAAGCAAGGACTTGACAAATTTGCTTTGAATCTAGGAGGCAGCTAAAAAAAAAGCCTTTTTTTTTTTTTTAACTGTAGCGCTACCCCCAGTTAAGAGAGCCGCTGATATTGATTTGGGCCCTGCAGTGCACCGCTGTCAACCCCCGGCAATCGGCTCTAACCTCCCGTGGCACAGCTGGTGATAGAGATATAGGACCGCGTGATCGCAACTGTTGGTGACGCAGTCCTATAACAAACATACACAGAATATACTTTAAAACTCCTATTAAAGTAAGCGGAACTGACACCAAATGTACTTTACCCAGATATTTTACTGAGGCTAATGGGCAAGTAATAAACAACAGTATAACAAGTTGCAGATCCCTGCAATAAACAGTAATAAAGATAAACAGAGTAATCAGAATAATAAAGTATTGCTATGCAACTCTAGCGCTGCCCTTTTACAGCTACTTCCCCTCATGGGTAGGCTAACACCCAGCAATGTCTACCTATGCAGTCAGGCCTGACTGATCTAAATGGAAGTTCAGTGAAACAATATTTGCTAGCAATCTCTCGGTGGTGCACTTGAAGAACAACTCTGTAATCCCAACGAATAGTAAAGATAAAGTATCTGTCTTTAAACAGCTCTCACCACCTGGACAAGTCCAAGTCCCTTTCCTCCATCGATTCGTCTAGGAACAGGAATCCACCGACATCCAAGTCTTCAATCCTTCTGGTGTACTGCAGCAAGGAGGATTAGATGTCTCTAAGGCTCTGCTAGGCTGGCAGAGGGCTCTTTGGAAAGGAGCACACGGCCCGGGCTTCAGGCCTTGTGCACACAGCAGTTCAGCACAGACATCCTCTTGCTAGGAGAGGGGTGTCCAAAGAGGCCGACCAAACTCCGCCTCCCCTTTATAAAGTCTGCCCCAGCAGTCTCTGTTCTGGAGCAATGCACCCTGGGTGCTGCAAGATGTACTGGGAGATGTAGTCTCTCTCTCCTCTGCTTTCACTTCCATAATGTCTCTTTACTTCCTCCCGACTCACCTCTCACCTGGAACTTCTTGTCTCTCTGCATTAAAGGGGAACACCCCGCTACATAACTAATAAATCTTATGGGTGGGACATGTCACATGTTCCCGAAGGTGAACAACTCCTTTAACCCTTTCGCTGCCAGAGCCATTTTTGTGTTTTTTTGAACACCTTTAAAAAAATAATTTTAGGCCTGAAAATTACATAAATCCCCCAAACATGATATATGTTCTGAAAGCAGACACCCTACAAAATAAAATAGTGGTAGTTCCAATTTTTTTTATGTCAAGCGATATTACCGCAAAGATCTAGGAAACACAAAATGTCAATTATAAAAAAAACACGTTCATTTTAGGGGGAACAAAAGCGCAATAAATTACCGTATATACTCGAGTATAAGCCGAGTTTTTCAGCACTTTTTTTGTGCTGAAAATGCCCCCCTCGGCTTATACTCGAGTCACCTTTTTGTGCCTGATCTCCCGGAATTTGGGGACCCGGTACCGGCTGGCCGTAGGTCAAACTTGGCACACATGTAGCCCCATTTCTCCTCTACAAGTGTGCAAAGTTTGTTGTCTGGGGGACCTACAGCCGGAGAGCACTGATTTTTCGAATCCGGGCACCCCTTCCATAGACTTCCATGTTAAACGGTAATTTCTCCGGTGACCCGGTACCGGCCAGTCGTAGATTCTCTGGACCCGGAACTTGGCACACATGTAGCCCCATTTCTCCCCTACAAGTGTGCAAAGTTTGTTGTCTGGGGGACCTACAGCCGGGGAGCACCAATTTTTCAAAGCCGGGCACTCCTTCCATAGACTGGAATGTTAAACGTCAGTCTATACATGGACACAGTGAGGCATGGACACAGTGAGGCATGGGCACAGTGAGGCATGGACACAGTGAGGCATGGGCACAGTGAGGCATGGGCACAGTGAGGCATGGGCACAGTGAGGTATGGGCACAGTGAGGCATGCACATGGACACAGTGAGGCAAAGTGAGGCACAGTGAGGCATGCAGATGGACACCCTAGGCTTATACTCGAGTCAATACGTTTTCCTAGATTTTTGTGGTGAAATTAGGTGTCGGCTTATATTCGGGTCAGCTTAAACACGAGTATATACGGTACCCAATTATTTGGTAAGATATATAAGCTGAGGTTGCACTGAGTAAATAGATACCCAACATGTCAAACCTTAAACATGTCAGTACCCTATATTTTTTTTCTGCCAGTAAATACCTTATACAGCCCACTTCCTGTTTCTTGTCTGGTCATTAGCCTAGGCTTATGACATCATGCACAGCTTTATTTCTCACTCCCATGAGAGTTTGCCAGAAAGGGAGGGGGGATGAGTCATAAGAGAGCCAATAAAAGCTGCAGGGCTGGAGGTGTGCCTCTGTGTGTCTGTGTAAATTCAGGACGTGAACAGGCAGCAGCTTCAGCTGCCCACAGTTAAAATGGATGCAGCCAGACTCAGTGGAGGCAGATTTCAGCATATTTGGCAAGTACAGAATCACAGTATATATAAAATAATATGCAAAGTGGTTGGAGGGAAGCTTCAGAATGGCAAAAAAAATGTTATTACAAATTATGTGAGCAGACTGCAGTGCCTCTTTAAAAAACATTTTTTTTTTTTTAATTAACTATTTTTTTCATTACATAGGGGACAAAAAGTCCCCTATGTGATGATTTTTTTTTTTTGGTGACAGGTTCTCTTTAGGGAGACATCCAGGGTCTAAAAGACCCCCAATGTCTCCTATGTGCTCCACTGAATGCAATGCAAATCGCACTGCATTACATTCTTTGCTGACCTTAATGGCCGGGGAAACTGTCAACGGGGACCTGGACGTGACGTCACGTCCGGGTCAACAACTAGAAGGGGAGGAGATCGTCCCCACTACCCGGCGGCACCCACTATGCCAGTCCCGGGCCCGCAGAGGGGCAAGTGGAGCACGGGATACATATAGAGTTGCCACCTCATCCCTTTAAACCCAAACACATTTTAATTACACAGGTTCTGAGGCTAATTTAATGCAGATAAGGCATCAACTGAGTTTAATTACCACCTTAATCAGCCACAGAACCTGTGTAATTCATATGTGTTCGGGTTTAAAGGGATGAAGTGGCAACCCTAGATACATAGTGGGGGGGGGGGGGGGCATTCGGGCAGTTGAAGGTGGCACTATGCCATATTCTCAGGCTGGCAGGAGATCATTGAAGACCAATCTTCTCCTGCTAAGGGCTCCAGGCAGCTGTCTTGGGAAGGAGAGCATAACTTATTGGATACCAAAATTACACAGAATTTGGGTGGTCAAATCTTTTTTTTTTTTTTTTTTTTATAATTTTTATTACATTTTTACAGTTTCTTACAAAAAATACAAAAGTAAAAATACATAAAGTAGCAAAACAGTGCAAGATAGAAATAGTACAATGAAAAACAGGGTCTTGCAGGGCCTACCTCCTGTATGTTTATTATCTGCCCTTATTCAAGATGGCCGCGCCTAAGAAAAGCTAGGGGGGTGCTTTTCAAAGCAATTTCTCAACAAAATAAAGCTTGGAGACTTGGATGGATAGGGAAGTTTGTTTTGAATAATTAAAAAATGAATTAAATAGTGTTTTCAGTTTGTTGTGCTCAGATATAGTTTATTTCCACTTTAAACAGGGACTGTCCTCTTTGATTTGGCTCCACCCCCTCCGGTGCGGCCATTCTCGTATTTATGGTGCATGCGCAGATGTGCCGAAGAGCTCTGCCTGCCAGGTACTGGTAGATAGCTGAGTTGACATCTGACAGGGGGACTACTATGGTTCATCATTTGCGTGATGCCATCAAGGTGAAAATAAGTGGTATGCTCCGGCCACATCTCGCACCATCGGACTACCACCGATTTCCAAAACTAAAAAGGGAACTGTCTGGTGTTTGTTTTGTCAGTGATGATGATGTCAATACTCAAAGTCCAACAGAGGACATAGGGGATGCTGTAAACTCTACGCGTTTCTTGGTAAAATGTCCACTTCTTCAGGGGATAGAAAGGCCATCTAAAAATTGTACCAACAATCACCCGTACGCTCACCAGCCCCCCTCACACCTGTACGTTCTCAGCTCCCCTCACACCTGTACACTTTCAGCCCCCCTCCCCCTGATGGCAGCTCTGCATGCACTATATATACATTTCTGAAAGAGCCCTAATGCCTTTTTATTACAGAGTACTGGCAAAGCCCTTTAGCACATCTGAGCACGTGCAGGGAATTTTCAGCACCAGCTTTGCTGGGACCCAAAGCCCTGTGACACATCTGCGCACGCACAGAATCTAAAGGGGGCGGGCACAAGCATTATTCTTACCTTAGCCTTAAATATGGATATGCTGCCTTGCAGCACAAAAAAATTATAATAAAATGAATATCCAAATGTGAGTGAAGGATGGGGGGAGGAGGCAAGGCAAAATTAATTTTAGGGTGAAGGTCCTCTTTAACCACTTGCCGACCAGCTCACGTGAATCGACATACCGGTACGTCGGCTTCTTTAAGAGCTATAGCTGACGCGCCTGCTGCACGGCAGGGGACCCGATGCACGTGACCGGCGGGCGTGATTGCGGGCACAAGAGTCAGAACAGTGATTTGTATATGTAAACACACAAATCCTGGTTCTGACAGGAAAGAAGAGACAGATCTGCTGTTTGTGGTAATTAAGAACAGCGATATGTCTCCTCCTCCAGTCAGTCCCATCCCCCAACAGTTAAATACTCACGAGGGAACACATTTAACCCCTTGATCGCCCCCTAGTGTTAACCCCTTCCCTGCCAGTGACATTTACACAGTAATCAGTGCATTTTTATAGCTCAGATCGCTGTATAAATGTCAATGGTCCCAAAAAAGTGTCAAAAGTGTCCGATCTGTAGCAGTCCCGCTAAAAATCGCAGATCACTGCCATTACTAGTAAAAAAAAATAATATGTCATAAATCTATCCCCTATTTTGTAGAAGCTATAACTTTTGCGCAAACCAATCAATATACGCTTATTGCAGTTTTTTTTTACCAAAGATATGTAGAAGAATACATATTGGCCTAAACTGATGAAGACATTTTTATTTTTTTGTTTGTTTTTTTGGGATATTTATTATAGCAAAAAGTAAAACAATATTGTTTTTTCTTTTCAAAATTGTCGGTCTTTTTTTGTTTATAGCGCAAAAAATAAAAACCGCAGAGATGATCAAATACCACCAAAAGAAAGCTCTATTTGTGGGGGAAAAAAACACGTCAATTTTGTTTGGGTACAAGATCGCACGGCCGCGCAATTGTCAGTTAAAGCGACCTAGTGCTGTACCGCAAAAAATGGCCTGGTCATTGAGGGGGAAAATCTTCCGGTCCTTAAGAGGATAAATTAGCAACGCTCACATCAGTGCCAAACTCCACCTAACCTTTTTTTTTAATACATATAAAAATTAGCTACATAGGGTCTAATTTACTTTTTAATTTCCCATAATACCCCTTTCTACTGTCTCATTATAATTTTATCTTTGTACAAGAGAAGTCATTTTGGTACACTTACATTTTTAAACAATGAGCCTGTGTTGACGTATTAAATGTATTACTATTAATTCTCTATGACCTCGACTGTTCCTTTACTAAGAATTACAATGAGATTTAAATTAAATATTACCCGTCACAGTTTTTTTTTTTTTTTTGTTTTACTTCTTTAATTAACAGTTACACGCACTTTCTGTCAGTGTGACATAATGTACTTGGATCTACAGAAGTTATAGTTCTCTACTGAGAGTATATGTTCACAGTGGTTAGATGGAAATGTAAAAATACTTTTATAAAGAATTATGGAATGCCAAGGATTAACCACTTAACGACCGCCCACTGTAATTATACGTCGGCAGAATGGCACCGACAGGCAAAGTCACGTACCGGTACGTGACTGCCTTTGTATAGTTGAGGGGTCCGATCGGACCCCCCTTCTATACAGTGAGCGGTGGTTATTTGTTCGGGAGCGATCTGGGATGAGGGGACGGCCGTTCGATTCCGGCCACCCCCTCGCGATCGCTCCCGGCGAATGAAAACCTTCCTCTGCCTGTGTAATGTAAACACAGGCAGAGGAAGTGATGTCATCTCTCCTCGTGTCGGTCTTTTCGATCCGGCGCGAGGAGAGAAGACATCTCACAGTAAGTGCACCAACAGCCCACTGACACCAGTACACGTAGGCACACTTTTCACTCCCCAGTCACCCCCAGATCACCCCCCAGATCACCCCCAGTGCCCCCAGTCACAGTGCACCGTTTGCAGTGGTCATTTTTTTACTGATCACTGCAATCAGTGTCATTTGTGACAGTAAAAAGTTGCAGGGCAGTTAGGTTTAGGCCCCTTTAGGTCCAGGGTAGCCCCCTAACCCCCCTAATAAGGGTTTAACCCCTTGATCGCCCCCCAGGTAACCCTTTCACCCCCTAACGCCAGCGTCACTAAGCGATCGTATTTCCGATCGCTGTATTTAGTGCCGGTGGTGCCCCTAGGTAGCCAGTTATTTATTTTTAGTTTCGCCGCAGATTTTTATAGCGTCAGGTACCCCCATATATTATTTTAACCCCCTGATTGCCCCTAGAGTTAACCCTTTCACCAGTGATCACCGTATAAGTTTTACTGGTGACACTGGTTAGCCAGTTAGTTATTTAGTTATTTAGGTTACTCATCAGGTTTTTATATAGCTTCAGGTACCCCATATATAACCTAATAAAGGTTTTAACCCCCTGATTGCCCCTAGTTAACCCTTTCACCAGTGATCACCATATAAGTTTTACGGGTGACGCTGGTTAGTTAGTTTGCTTTTTATAGCATCAGGGCACCCGTCGTATATAACCCAATATATGTTTAACCCCCTGATCACCCGGTGGCTGATATCAATTAGGTTTTAGCGCCAGAGAGGGTCTGCGTCGCCCCAGGCAGCTTTAGGTTAGTGCCAGTAACGCTAACACCCAAGCGCAAAGCATACACCTCCCTTAGTGGTATAGTATCTGATCAGATCTATACTAGCGTCCCCAGCAGTTTAGGGTTCCCAAAAACGCAGTGTTAGCGGGTTAAGCCCAGATACCTGCTAGCACCTGCGTTTAGCCCCTCCGCCCAGCCCAGCCCAGCCCACCCCACCCAAGTGCAGTATCGATCGATCACTGTCACTTACCAAACACAACACACATAACTGCAGCGTTCGCAGAGACAGTCCTGATCCCTGCGATCGCTAACAGTTTTTTTTGGAAGCGTTTGATACATTTGCTGACAGTCAGGTGCTTTTTTTACCTGTGAATCTTACTAGTGTACCCCTAAATTTAGAGCCCAAAATGGCAAGACGAAGGTACACTAGTAAAGAGGCCTACGAGATTCTGAGCATGACAGATAGTGAAGAGGAGGTCACGTATCTGTCAGATTCAGGCTCAGAATATCTTCCCGTAGAAGACAGTGACGTCAGCGGCCCCACGTTAGATAGCTCTGACGACGAAGTTGAGGTCCCTGCTAAGGTCAGGCGTACCCGATCCCGATCTTCTGAGGTTGTTGAGGAGCAAGAACCGCAGGTCTCTCGTATCATGGAGCAGAGTAGTACTAGCGCCGCTATTCCTTCTGGTGAACTGGCAAGCACCAGCGGCCTAGTACAGCCTGGGCGTACATCCAGCACTGCAGTATCACATGGTGACGTGGCGAGTCCTATAAGTGCAGTTCAAGCAGGCGAGGTGGCAAGCACAAGTAGTGTCCCGCTGCCACCAAGAAGACAAAGGCAGGCCCGTCGTGCCCATAGTGCCCTTCCTACAGAATTTGCCTATCCTGATTGGGTCCCCACCACTTCTGCAGAACCCGTACTTCCCCCATTCACTGCCCAACCCGGTATTCAGGTGGAAACAGCTGATTTTATGCCAATTGATTTTTATTCGCTGTTTTTCACGGAAGATCTCTATAGATCTATTGTGGACCAGAGTAATTTATATGCTGGTCAATTCATCGCCGCTAACCCCCAGTTGCCTTCCATTGACAAAGATTGGAAACCAATTACGGTTTCCGAATTTAAGACCTTTCTGGGCCTTTCCCTCAACATGGGCACACATAAATTCCCGTCATTGCGTGCTTATTGGTCCACGCACCCAATTGACCACATGCCCGTGTTCTCTGCATCCATGTCCAGGACACGATACGAGCAGATTTTGCGGTTCATGCACTTCAACGACAATGAACTTTGTCGTCCACGTGGAGACCCTGAATACGACCGGCTCTATAAAATTCGGCCCCTCATAAACCACTTCAACAAACGTTTTGCAGCCTTGTTTATTCCCGATCAAGTTGTCTGCGTTGATGAGTCCCTGATTAAATTTTCTGGCCGCTTGTCTTTCAAGCAGTACCTTCCCAGCAAGCGTGCCAGATACGGGGTCAAACTCTATAAGTTCTGTGACAGGGCAACAGGCTATGTATGGAGCTTTACGGTTTATGAGGGAAAAGACAGTCAGGTTGAGCCGGTCAACTGCCCGGATTACATAGGGAGCGCTGGCAAGATAGTGTGGAACTTGGTGTCACCCTTATTCGGAAAGGGGTACCACTTGTATGTGGACAATTATTACACGAGCGTGCCACTGTTTAGTCACTTGTTTGATCATCAGATTGGAGCATGTGGCACCGTGCGACCTAATCGCCGGGGCTTTCCCCAGCGGCTTGTAGATGCCCGTCTTAGGCTGGGGGAGAGAGCCTGCGTGAAGTGTAATAACTTGCTCGCTATGAAGTGGAGGGACAATAAGAATGTTTTCCTTCTTACCTCCCTTCATGCAGACACGACAGTCCAAATTCGTACGGCGACTGGTGTTGTGGAGAAACCCCTCTGTGTCCACGAATATAACAAAAATATGGGAGGGGTGGACCTCAACGACCAGTTGTTGGCGCCGTATCTAATTGACCGTAAGGCGAGACGCTGGTACAAAAAAGTGTCTCTATTCTTATTCCAATTGGCTTTGCTGAATGCTCATGTGCTATACAGAGCTTCAGGCGGGACTTTATCTCTTCTAAAATTCCAGAATGAGATAGTCACAGAACTCCTGTATCCAGGCGGTTCTGCACCTCACCATCCCCTACCAAATGCAGTAAGCCGGCTGCATGAAAGGCATTATCCGTATGCCCTCCAGAGTACCCCTACCCAACGAACCCCCCAAAAAAGATGTTGTGTCTGTAGCAAGCGCAGATTTAGGCGTGACACCCGTGTTTTTTGTCCACTCTGTTCTGACAAACCTGGTCTTTGCCTTGGTGAATATTTTGAACGCTACCACTCAAAAGTGAAGTTTTAGCGTAGGGTACAGCATTTCACAGACTAGGACACACTTACACAGGGTCTCCCAAGATGCCATCACATTTTGAGAGACCCGAACCATTACAGTTGTTAAAGTTACAAAAAAAAGTGTAAAAAAGAAAAAAAAAAACGTAAAAAACAAAACACAAAAAATATATAAAATAAAAAAACCAAAAATAGTTGTCGTTTTATTGTTCTCTCTCTCTCTCTCTCTCTCTCTCTCTCTATTTTCTCTCTATTGTTCTCTTCTTTTTTACTGTATTCTATTCTGCAATTTTTTATCATGCTTGCTTTTCAGGTTTGTAATTTTTTGTTTTCAGGAGCGCCATTCAACTGCAGCGCGGAATTATTTATCTTGACAGCAACAGCGTTTGCTCCCACGATACATAAAGCCGTGACTCCAACGCTGTAGGAGGTGATTTCACCACCACAGTTAAAAAAAAAGAGCATATATGCCGAAGCATTGGGGCAGCAGGGGCAGAGGAGCGATTTTGCTCCTAATGCCGTGTACATACAGTCGAAATTCCTGACGGAGGCTTGCCCGTGGAAAAGTCCGACCATGTGTACGTGGCATAACTTTTTTGCGGGAGGATGCCCCCATGCTTCGGCATATATAAATGGTGTATGTATGCCCATCATTAGAAGTGGGTGGATGAAGGGAGGTATTCTAATGGTGGGCATACCCACAGATCAATCTCTTTTTTTCGTTCAGCCAACAGGCTGCATGAAAAAAAAGATTACAATACATGTCCAACAAGGACCAGCAACGTACTGGTATGTTGCTGGACTTTGAATGTTTATACCAGAATGATGCCTGCAGGTTTAGGTATCATGTTGGTATCATTCTTTTCAGCCAGTGGCCGGCTTTCATGTAAAAGCAATTCTAGCAGATAATTAGCCTCTAGACTGCTTTTACAAGCAGTGGGACGGAATGTCCCCCCCCCCCGGATATAAACAGCGCCATTGGGAAATTGGAAAAGCATTTTATCACACCGATCTTGGTGTGGTCAGATGCTTTGAGGGCAGAGGAAAGATCTAGGGTCTAACCCCCCAATTTGTTTAAAAAAAAGAGTACCTGTCACTACCTATTGCTATCATAGGGGATATTTACATTCCCTGAGATAACTATAAAAATGGTAAAAAAAATAAAATATGGATGGAACAGTTTAAAAATAAAAAAAAAGTAAAATAAATAATAAAAAAAAAAAAAGCACCGCTGTCCCCCCCTGCTCTTGCGCAAAGGCGAACGCAAGCGTCGGTCTAGCGTTATATGTAAACAGCAATTGCATCATGCATGTGAGGTATCACCGTGAAGGTCAGATCGAGGGCAGTAATTTTAGCAGTAGACCTCCTCTGTAAATCTAACGTGGTAACCTGTAAAGGCTTTTAAATGCTTTTAAAAATGAATGTAGTTTGTCGCCGCTGCGCGTTTGTGCGCAATTTTAAAGCATGTCGTGTTTGGTATCCATGTACTCGGCCTAAGATCATCTTTTTTATTTCATCAAACATTTGGGCAATATAGTGTTTTTTAGTGCATTAAAAATAAAAAATTTGTGTTTTTTCCCAAAAAAATGCGTTTGAAAAATCGCTGCGCAAATACTGTGTGGAAAAAAAATATGCAACATCCACTATTTTAATCTGTAGGGCCTTTGCTTTAAAAAAATATATAATGTTTGGGGGTTCAACATAATTTTCTTGCAAACAATGTAAACAAAAAGTGTCAGAAAGGGCTTTGTCTTCAAGTGGTTAGAAGAGTGGATGTAAGCTTTCTAATGTTGTGTATAAAATGCCAGGACAGTTCAAAACCCCCCCAAATGACCCAATTTTGGAAAGTAGACACCCCAAGCTACTTGCTGAAAGGCATGTTGAGCCCATTGAATATTTTTTTTTTTGTCCCAAGTGATTGAATAATGACAAAAAGAAAAAACAATGTACAAAAAGTTGTCACTAAATGATATATTGCTCAAACATGCCATGGTTATATGTGGAATTGCACCCCAAAATACATTCTGTTGCTTCTCCTGAGTACGAGGATACCACATGTGTGAGACATTTTGGGAGCCTAGCCGCGTACGGGACCCTGAAAACCAAGCACCGCCTTCAGGATTTCTATGGGTGTAAATTTTTGATTTCACTCCTCACTGCCTATCACAGTTTCGGAGGCCATGGAATGCCCAGATGGCACAAAACCCCCCCAAATGACCCCATTTTGGAAAGTAGACACCCCAAGCTATTTGCTGAGAGGTATGTTGAGTATTTTGCAGATCTCGCTTTTTGTCACAAAGTTTTGAAAATTGAAAAAAGAAAAAAAAAATGTCTTTCTTCATTTTCAAAAACAAATGAGAGCTGTAAAATACTCACCATGCCTCTCAGCAAATAGCTTGGGGTGCCTACTTTCCAAAATGGGGTCATTTGTGGGGGTTTTGTGCTATCTTGGCATTTTATGGCCTTCAAAACTATGTTAGGTAGTGAGGAGTGAAATCAAAAATTTGTGCCCTTAGAAATCCTGAATGCGGTGCTTGGTTTCCGGGGCCCCGTACGCGGCTAGGCTCTCAAAGAGTCCCACACATGTGGTATCCCCGTACTCAGGAGAAGCAGCAAAATGTATTTTGGGGTGTAATTCCAAATATATCATTTAGTGACAACTTTGTGCCCAAAAAAAAAAGTTTGTCATATTCCGCAACTTGTGGCAAAATATTAAATATTCCATGGACTGAACATGCCTCTCAGTAAATAGCTTGGGGTGTCTACTTTCCAAAATGGGGTCATTTGGGGGGGTTTTGTGCTATTTTGGCATTTTATGGCCTTCGAAACTGTGATAGGTAGTGAGGAGTGAAATCAAAAATTTGCGCCCTTAGAAATCCTGAAGGCGGTGCTTGGTTTCCGGGTCCCGTACGTGGCTAGGCTCCTAAAAAGTCCCACACATGTGGTATCCCCGTACTCAGGAGAAGCAGCAGAATGTATTTTGGGGTGCAATTCCACATATAACCATGGCATGTGTGAGCAATATATCATTTAGTGACAAGTTTTTGTATTTTTTTTTTTTTTTGTCATTATTCAATCACTTTGGACAAAAAAAAATATTCAATGGGCTCAACATGCCTCTCAGCAATTTCCTTGGGGTGTCTACTTTCCAAAATGGGGTCATTTGGGGGGGTTTTGTACTGCCCTGCCATTTTAGCACCTCAAGAAATGAGATAGGCAGTCATAAATTTAAAGCTGTGTAAATTCCAGAAAATGTACCCTAGTTTGTAAATGCTATAACTTTTGCGCAAACCAATAAATATACGCTTATTGACATTTTTTTTACTAAAGACATGTGGCTGAATACATTTTGGCCTAATTGTATGGCTAAAATTGAGTTCATTCGATTTTTCTTATAACAAAAAGTAGAAAATATCATTTTTTTTCAAAATTTTCGGTCTTTTTCCGTTTATATCGCAAAAAATAAAAATCACAGAGGCAATCAAATACCATTAAAAGAAAGCTCTATTTGTGGGAAGAAAAGGACGCAAATTTCGTTTGGGTACAACATTGCATGTCTGCACAATTTCCAGTTAAAGCAGCGCAGTGCAAAATTCTGAAAACACCTCTGGTCCTTTAGCTACAAAATGGTCCTGGGCTTAAGTGGTTAAAGGAATACTCCATCATACTTTGTGTAATACCTCCGCTTACCATGCACATTCCAAAAACATTGTGGTCATTTGCAAAGATTCCCCTACCTTTTTCTCTTTATTAAAGTGGTTCTAAAGCCTAAACATTTTTACCTTAATGCATTCCCTGCATTAAAGTGGTATTAAAGGTTCGGCTTTAAAAACAAAAACAAAAAAAAACAAACATGTTATACTTACCTGCTCTGTGCAGTGGTTTTGCACAGAGAAGCCCTGATCCTCCTCTTCTTGGGTCCCCCGCCGGCATTCCTGACCAGTGCCTCTAATAGCAAGCCGTTTGCTATGGGGGAACTAGTGCGAGCTCGCTCCCAAGTCCTGCTCTATGCATCCATTGTCGGGTCACCTGCAGCCAGGTGACAGATGCACACTGTTGGGGTCAGGAGTGCACCGCTAAGGTAGTGAACCTTATGGCTGACTGCTGCGGATGGAACACTAGGTGGTTAAGGAAGGCAGGATCACTGGAGCACAAACAGGGATCCCACAGGGAGCTAGAGCCCAAGATTCCCCAGGGCGCGGAGTCTAAGATCCAGTAGGTGTTCACCAGAGCCTCTAGTGGTGAGGATGGACTGAGCTGCAACTGGATCCAGGTCGCGGCCCCCAGAGTCCCCTAGCTTACGCTCCGTAGGGTGTAGAGGATAGAGGGGAAGCAGCAGCTCAGGATACAAGAGATAGTGAGGGGATAAGCCAAGGTCACTGCGACAAGCAGACAAGGATAAACAAAGGACAAGCCAAAGGTCAAGGTCACAAGCAGACAGGGATAGTCGAGAACAAGCCAAGATCGGTAAAACAGAGACAGACGTAGAGCACACGGCAAGCAGGAACCCAAACACACAATGCTTAACAAACAATGTTGATCAGCACGGCTGGCTTGCAGTGCACAGGTTAATATAGTGTTCCCTGATAGGGCCTGGGGTAGAGCCATGCTTGGAGTAGAGATTACTTAAGCCAGGTGAGAGTGGCTGGCCTCTAAGGTGAACACATGGAGAAGGGGTAATCTGAGAGACAAACATTACTGCATAACCATGACATCCATAAGACGCATAGAGGCGCGGTTTTATGGTACAATGAAAAAAATTCCTTTGTTGACTACAGAATGTCTCTGACATTGATCTGCCTCCCCTATGTGGTTTATCCATGCTTATTTGATACTTTCCCTGAGTAGTTAATTGAAAATATAACAGAAATGTATATAGTGCATGAGGTATTGTACTGTGAGATTGTTGATACAATTTTTAGATTAACTTCCTATCCCCTGAAAAAGTAGACATTGTTCCAAGAAATGCGTAGAGTTTACAGCCTTCCCTACGACCTCTGTTGGACTTTTTGAAGTATTGACATCAATGGTGCCATCATCACTGGCGAAACACCAGACAGTTCCCTTTTCAGTTTCAGGAATAGGTAGTGGCCCATATAAATTGATTTGATTCCGATTGATATGTTAACGATTCGATTAAATTCTGCAATGCATCATGATTACTGCTCATGATTTTTTATCAAAATTCATTAGTGCATCCTCACTTGAGCCCATAAAACACAGCCTCACTGTGTCCATTAAATGAGGCTGTAACCATTAAATGCAGCCTCACTGTGCCTGTCAAAAATGCAGCCTCGCTGTGCCCATCAAATGCAGCCTCACCAATGCCCATCAAGTGCAGCCTCACTAGTGCCCATCAATCAGCCTCACCGTGCCCATCAATGCAGACTCACTGTGCCCATCAATCAGCCTCACCGTGCCCATCAATGCAGACTCACTGTGCCCATCAATGCAGCCTTGCTGTGCCCATCAATGCAGATTAACTGTGCCCATCAATCAGCCTCACCATGCCCATCAATGCAGACTAATTTTGCCCATCAATGCAGCCTTACTGTGCCCATCAATGCAGCCTCACTGTGCCCATCAATGCAGCCTCACTGTGCCCATCAATCAGCCTTACTGTACCCATCAATGCAGAGTCACTGTGCCCATCAATCAGCTTCATTGTGCCCATTAATGCAGAGTCACTGTGCCCATCATCAATCAGCCTCACTGTGCCCATCAATGCAGAGTCACTGTGCCTATCAATCAGTTTCACTATGCTCATCAATGCAAAGTCACTGTGCCAATCATCAATCAGCCTCACTGTGCCCATCAATCAGCTTCACTGTGCCCATCAATGCAGAGTCACTGTGCCCATCATCAATCAGCCTCACTTTGCCCATCAATGCAGAGTCACTGTGCCCAACAGTCTCACTATGTCCATCAATGCAAAGACACTATGCCCATCATCAATCAGCCTCACTGTGCCCATCAATCAGTCTCACTGTACCCATCAATGCAGAGTCACTGTGTCCATCATCATTGCAGAGTCACTGTGCCCACCAATCAGCCTCACTGTGCCCATCAATCAGCTCTCAGTGTTTCCATCAATCAGCCTCACTGTACCCATCAATGCAGAGTCACTGTGTCCATCATCAATGCAGAGTCACTGTACCCATCAATCAGCCTCACTGTGCCCATCAATCAGCCTCACTGTGCCCATCAATCAGCCTCACTGTGTCCATCAATCAGCCTCACTGTGCCCATCAATGTAGAGTTACTGTGCCCATCATCAGTCAGTCACTGTGTCCCATCAATGCAGTGCCTGGATGGGACACACAGCGGGCATCTCCCGCTATGTCACAGAGCTTTGATTTGAATCCCCCGGCGCGTTCATCCTCCTCTCCCTCCCGGCCACTGTAATAGAGTCCTGCCTCCTAGATCGGGTCCTGTGATAGACGGAACACTTATTGGACACACAGTGACGCAGGGTGATGACGTCCTTTCGGCTCTGTTCGGAGAGGCGCAGCTCCGTTCAGAGAGAGGCAGGGAACAGCGTGGCTTGCGAATTAGGTCATCACCCAACAATCGATTATGCCAGTCACAGCTTCGATGCCGCATCGTGGACTGCTGAATTGCGATGCATCGATGCTGCGATTAAATTCAGCAACCCTACTGTCCAGCGCTTAACAGTGCTGTATGATGGGGTATCTTCCCTCAAACATTGCAAGCATATCCTCGTAGATGCATGAAAGAATTAGGCCTTTCTGGGACAACTATTCAATGGCCGCATGTGTTTTCACTTTCTCCATTTTCAACTTTACCATGAGGATTGCCAACTGTTTGCAAGGAGCACACAAAAACCGTATAGTGTGCATGCACCATTTTCAGCGCCGAACATCGAGAAGAGTGGCTTAGTCTGGTGATATCGTTTCAAGCCTGTGTGGTCACTCCTTCCACGTCAGGCTGTGACGTGTATATATAGTGGTAGACAGTGTTTTGACTTTAATTTGTGGGGGGGGATTTTGAGTATAGTCTTGAAGGTATAGTTCTATTTTTAGCATATGTGTATGTAGTGGATATCTTTTTTATTTCTTTTTATATTCTAAAAGCTACAGTTAATAAAGATTAAAGCTATAGTTAATGAACTAGTAGGGTCTCACGATCTAGATTGTCCTGTATCTACTCTGTTCCAGTCTAACATACCACCTACATCTTGGCTCTCCACTGGCTCCACCACTGTGTTGGCTGGAATTAACCTGGGGGGGGGGGGGTCACAATACTGGGAGCTGCCACCCACAGGGTGACAAGGCTGCTGCTCATTTTCACTGTAGAGCAAGCAGTGTTGTCACCCTGTTAAAAAAAATTACAAAATGGATCAGTTTTAGGAATAGGTGGAAGTCTAATGGTCTCACTGGAAAAAGACCAATGACACATTGGTCATTCCCCGCAGGGGAATGACCAATGTGTGTGCTGTTCAATATGCAATTTTTGTGTTAGATTGTGTGTACTGCATGCCATGTGCATAGTGGGCATGGCATCCTTTTGGAGAAAGACCAATATCTCTGCGGGGGGTGGGTTCTTACTGGGGAAAGATCAATGTGTGTGCTGGAGGTGTCAATTCTGGACTGAAGCATGCTCTGTTAGGCTAAATTCAAGACTGGAGACAGAAACCACCAGTGGCAAATGGCAAAGTCTACTATGAAATTACTTGTATTGCAGAATCGTGTTTTTTTTTCCCCCCCTTCTCCCTGTCTCAGTGGCAGATACAGGGAGAAAGAAGTTGGACTGGACTGATTGGCTGACAGTACAGCCAAGGTGCAGGACCCATACCTAGCAATGATCAGGATGGATATGATAGGCCAAATGGCCTGGGATTAAGCCCCACCCGCTATCCATTGGGTGACAGAGTCCCAGGATCCGTGGGGAGAGGCCCGGGGATAGGCGAGACCCATGTGGGATGGTAAGAGTTTGGACACATGTTGGGAGAGACTCCGGACCCCGTATGGAGAGCAGGCTCCCAGAGAAAAGCCCAAAGACATGTAGGGCAGAGACTGTTGCTGACATTTTTATGGCAGGCTGCTGCGAAGGGGGAACAGTTCCTGTACCTAGGCCACATGTTATAAGGGCTGTTACTGCTCCAGAGGCCAACTAATCCAATGAGAGAACTACTGTTCCATCAACCAACCATTCCAGAATGTTCTGCTGTTCAGACTGCTGCTAAAAAAATAAATAAAGGACTGTCTGCTTGTTGTGAGCACCATGTGCAGAGACAAGAAGGCAGTGGAACTTGCTGGTGTAAGATGGCTGCCTGGACCTAGGGAAAGAGCACAAGAGCTGAAGAGTGCCCGCTTGCTGGGGTTGGAAGAGACCAGGGCCATGTTTTGCTTATCCTCAGGTGCTCAGTCTAGGGTGAGTGTGCCGAATGCTCAGAGTCCCCGAGGCCATGTGGCCCATTTCTGTATCACTGCTGCTGATGTGATGCTGTGGTTGCGGCAGTGTTCATGTTCCAGAGACTGTAGCTGTTTTGGAATCCCCAAAGAGAGGACTGCCTAGAGATACTGCAGGGGGCAGGCGATGCAGAGAGGGGCAATAACCATTTCTTGGCTTTTGTGGGACCCCTGGAGATCTAAGTCCATCAACTGCACTAGTGAGAGGTCTCTAGTCATTTTCTGTTCCCGTTTGGTAGACCACACCTGTGAAAGTACATACAACCCTGAAAGGGAAGGGGGAACATCAACAAATCATGGGCCCCAACGATAGCAGGACTTTAGTCACCAAGTTTACTGGCCAGTGCTGTAGGCAGGGCTTTTACCTCTGATAGGAAGAAGAATAAGAATATACAGTGGAACCTTGGTTTACGAGTAACGCAGTTAACGAGCATTTTGAATAACTAGCAACTTTTTTTTTTAAATTCTGACTCGGTTTGCGAGTGTTGTCTCGCAAAACGAGCAGAATTCAAGCTAATTGCGTGTGCAGTACCGCATTTAGCCAGAGGTGCGGGGGCGCCGGAGCCGAGCAGAGCTGTTCGGAGCCGTTCGGAAATACTCAATTTCCGAGGGTTTCCGAGGTCAGCCGATCTGTCCCCGGGCCTTTCCGAGTGTTTCCGAGACTTTCTGGCGCCCCCCACCTCTGGCCACATGCGGTATTACATGCAATTGAAGTCAATGCAAAACAAATTATTTTAGTTTTCATTGACTTCAATGGGAAAACTCGCTTTGATATGCGAGTGCTTTGGATTACGATAATTCTCATGGAACGGATTATGCTCGTAATCGAAGGTTCCACTGTATACAGTATTTTTTAAGGTAGTTAAAACTATATTTTGCTTGCTCAATTTTAGTCTGACCAATCTTTCCTTCAATTAAGCCCATTTCAAACTTTACCAAGTGTGTTGTGGTGTCATCCGAGTCTAGGTAAGGGTGGGTCATCACTAGAGCCCATTTCAAAAGTTCCTAGGTGTGTCCTGGTGTCATTTGAGTCCAGGTAAGGATGGGTCATTAGCGCAGGGCAGAAGGGGCACAAACAATTCAGCAGTTCCTTTGGGGGCAACTATACTATACTACTGTATATATATATGCACTATACAACCAGGGATATAGCACTGGCATGTTCCTGCAGTGCTGTACAGAGAACACTAAGCCAGTCACATAAGTTTGTGCATCATACAACCAGGGATATAGCACCGGCATGTTCCTGCAGTGCTGTACAGAGAACACTGAGCCAGTCACATAAGTTTGTGCACCATACAACCAGGGATATAGCACCGGCATGTTCCTGCAGTGCTGTACAGAGAACACTGAGCCAGTCACATAAGTTTGTGCACCATACAACCAGGGATATAGCACCGGCATGTTCCTGCAGTGCTGTAAAGAGAACACTGAGCCAGTCACATAAGTTTGTGCACCAGAGGAGATGACAATCTAATGTCCCCCGCACAGCAAACACTATTATTATTGTTATACATTTATATAGCTCTGACATATACCGCAGTGCTGTACAGAGAACACTGAGCCATTCAAATCATCCCCTGGATGAATTTACACTCTAATGTTCTCACCACAGCCATACACAAACATCAATTTGGGGTGGAAGCCAATTAACCTACCAACATGCTTCTCTATTGCAGGATGAAAACCACAATGTGGGGAGAACATACAAACTTCATGAAGTTGGCGTCCCGAAGAGCTGCAAAACAAAAGTGCTATCTGATTTAAGGAAGTGCAAAATGCATTTGTACAGTCCCGGTTTAAAAAATGTGCTTGTTGTACAAAAAGGCTTTTGTATCTGTTGAGAGTTGTCCTAACGTTGAATATGCAAATGGTCTGATAGTCACAATCACTGACTGCTGAGCAGTTCTCAGGAAGACAATAAAGTTTTGTATACTACAACATCATCTGCAACTCTTTTCCAACTCTGACTGTTTATGCTTACCGTAGCCTAGCTATACACATAGCACCCTCTGGTGGAGGGGAGATACACAGCCCCATTCACTATGGCAAAGGTTGCAGGGTAGGGATGAGCTCCGCGTTCGAGTCGAACATACGTTCGACTCGAACATCGTGTGTTCGATCGTTCGACGAAGATCGAGCGTTTTGGGCCGTTCGCGCCAAATTCGGGTGACGCGAACGGCCCAAAATCCTGGCGCTGTGATTGGCCAAGCATGCACTGTGACCCCGCATGCTTGGCCAATCACAGCGCCGGCAGCGAGGAGAGCCATAATTGGCAACAGGCAGGATGCCTGTGGCCAATTATATCTCAGGGGGGTTTAGTACACGCCCCACACTATAAAAGGCCGCCAGCGCGGCGGCCTTGTGTAGTGTGTTCCGGCGTGCAGAGAAAGACGTACATAGGCAGGGACAGTGTTAGAGAAATTGTGTGTAGGGAGAGAGAAGGATAGGTAGGGACAGTGTCAGTGATATTGTGTGTAGGGAGAGAGAAGGATAGGTAGGGACAGTGTCAGTGATATTTTTGCTAAGCCTCCTGCACAGTATACAACTGAAGCTAGCCCTTATTGCTGTGATTTCCTGTTGTGTAACACAGGCAGGCATCTGCAGCACTTAAAGCAGGCGTAGTGTGATTCCTGCAAAATATACACCTGAAGCTAGCCCTTATTGCTCATAGTTTTTTTTCTTTTGTGTTACACTAAGGGCTCTTTCACACAGGACGGATCAGTAATGATCCGCCCCGTGAAGCTCCGCTTGCTCAGCGGGGATCGCTCCGTTGATCCCCGCTGAGCCGGTGGATGACTGGGCGGTTCCCGCACACTGTGCAGGGACCGCCCTGTCAGAGCGCCGCTCTTCCCTATGGGGGGATCGGATGATGACGGACCGCAGAGTCCGTTGTCATCCGATCCGATCCGCAGACGGAAGGAAAAATAGGGTTTTCCTCCGTCACACTTTTGCGGATCGGAGCGGGTCGGATCTCAGCGGACATGTCACTGCTGACATCCGTGGCTCCATAGGAGGACATGTAGCATCCGTTCAGGTCCACCTAAAAAACTGACAGGCGGACCTGAACGGACCCTCCGTGTGAAAGAGCCCTAACAGTCATCTGCAGCACTTAAAGCAGGCGTAGTGTGATTCCTGCAAAATATACACCTGAAGCTAGCTCTTATTGCTGTGTTTTCCTGTTGTGTAACACAGGCAGGCATCTGCAGCACTTAAAGCAGGCGTAGTGTGATTCCTGCACATTATACACCTGAAGCTAGCCCTTATTGCTCGTAGTTTTTTTTCTTTTGTGTTACACTAACAGGCATCTGCAGCACTTAAAGCAGGCGTAGTGTGATTCCTGAAAAATATACACCTGAAGCTAGCCCTTATCGCTCGTAGTTTTTTTTCTTTTGTGTTACACTAACAGGCATCTGCAGCACTTAAAGCAGGCGTAATATGATTCCTGAAAAATATACACCTGAAGCTAGCCCTTATTGCTCGTAGTTTTTTTTCTTTTGTGTTACACTAACAGGCATCTGCAGCACTTAAAGCAGGCGTAGTGTGATTCCTGAAAAATATACACCTGAAGCTACCCCTTATTGCTGTGTTTTCCTGTTGTGTAACACAGGCAGGCATCTGCAGCATTTACAGCGGGCGTAGTGTGCCTCCTGCACATTATACACCTGAAGCTACCCCTTATTGCTCGTGGTTTTTTTCTTTTGTGTTACACTAACAGGCGTCTGCAGGGGCATGTAATTACAATTATTGATCTAATAATTCACAGCAGGGCCCATTCCTGCGCTCACCAAGAGTATCTGTAAGGGCTTAAAGTGTTGTGGCAACACCACCACCACCACCACCAAAGGCCCAATTTTTCAGCCCCTGTTCAACAGGGGCATGCAATTACAATTCTTGATCAAATAATTCACAGCAGGGCCCATTCATGCACCCACCAAGAGTAACTGTGAGGGCTTACAGTGTTGTGGCACCAGCACCACCACCAAAGGCCCAATTTTTCCTACCACTGTTCAACAATGGCATGTAAATATAATTCCTGATATAATAGTTCACAGCAGGGCGTTCCAGCGCCCACCAAAAGTAACTGTGAGGGCTCACAGTGTTGTGGCAACACCAACATGTAAGGGGCAAATTTCAGCTGAGTATATACGGCAGGCCCCTACTTTCAAACATCCAACTTATAAACGACTCCTCCTTGCAAACGGAAGGAGACAACAGGAAGTGAGAGGAAATCTACCCCTAGGAAGGGAAATTCTCTCCTGTAAGAGTTAATGTGGGAAAAAGGTGTCTCCTCTCTACTGATGCTTTATCACCAATCCTTGTTTCAATAAAAACCCCACTTTTAAAAAACATTTGTCATTGGGACGGAAAGTGAGGTGAACTGTTCTGAACAGGGGCACAGACAGCAAAACAAATGTTACAGGGGTGATAACCCTTCCCTATGTTTTCCAAAAAGCTTAAAAATAGATTTTTTGGCTGGAGCTACACTTAACCACTTGCCGACCGCGCCATGGACAAAAGACGTCCACAGCGCGGTCGAGTTATCCTGAGTGGACGTCCCAGGGACGTCCTCCCAGAATCTTGCTCCCGCGCGCCCCCTGGGGCGCGCTCCAGGATATGTCCGTGACCGCCGGGTCCGGAAGACCCGGCGCATCACGGATCACGGTAGATGGCCGCTAATCGCGGCCGTTTACCACGTGATCACTCCATCAAATGACGGAGCGATCACTTGTAAACAGACCGGCATCATGTGATGACGCCGGTTCCTCCCTCCCCTCTCTGTACCGATCGGTACAGTGTGAGAGGAGAGGGGAGGGAGCGGATCATGTCAGCTCCCTCCCCCATGTCAGATCATGTCAGCTGTGGGCTGGATCTGTGACAATTGTAGTCACAGATCCAGCCATCCATCCATCCCTGCTCAGCCATCCCTGTGCAATACCCTGCTAATACTCTGCAATACCCTGTACAACACCCTGTGCAATACCCTGTGCAATACTCTGCAATACCCTGTGCAATACCCTGTAATACCCTGTACAATACCCTGTGCAATACTCTGCAATACCCTGTGCAATACTCTGCAATACCCTGTGCAATACTCTGCAATACCCTGCCAATACTCTGCAATACCCTGCCCATACTGTGCAATACCCTGCCCATACTCTGCCCATACTGTGCAATACCCTGCCATACTGTGCAATACTTTGCCATATTCCGCAATACCCTGCCATACTCCTCAATACCCTGCAATACTCCTCAATACCCTGCAATACTCCTCAATACCCCTCAATACCCGGCAATACCCCGCAATACCCGGCAATACTCCACAATACCCGGCAATACTCCACAATACCCGGCAATACTCCTCAATACCCGGCAATACTCCTCAATACCCGGCAATATTCCTCAATACCCTGCAATACTCCTCAATACCCCGCAATACTCGGCAATACTCCGCAAAACCCCGCAATACTCCGCAATACCCGGCAATACTCCGCAATACCCGGCAATACTCCGCAATACCCGGCAATACTCCGCAATACCCGGCAATACTCTGCAATACCCGGCAATACTCTCCTGTAAGAGTTAATATGGGAAAAAGGTGTCTCCTCTCTACTGATGCTTTATCACCAATCCTTGTTTCAATAAAAACCCCACTTTTCAAAAACATTTGTCATTGGGACGGAAAGTGAGGTGAAATGTTCTGAACAGGGGCACAGACAGCAAAACAAATGTTACAGGGGTGATAACCCTTACCTATGTTTCCCAAAAAGCTTAAAAATAGATTTTTTGGCTGGAGCTACACTTAACCACTTGCCGACCGCGCCATGGACAAAAGACGTCCACAGCAATACTCCGCAATACCAGGCAATACTCTGCAATACCCGGCAATACTCCTCAATACCCTGCAATACTCCTCAATACCCGGCAATACTCCTCCATACCCTGCAATACTCCACAATACCCTGCAATACTCCTCAATACCCCGCAATACTCGGCAATACTCCGCAATACTCCGCAATACCCGGCAATACTCCGCAATACCCGGCAATACTCCGCAATACACGGCAATACTCCGCAATACCCGGCAATACTCCGCAATACCCGGCAATAATCCGCAATACCCGGCAATACTCCGCAATAACCACTTCCCGCCCGCCGGCCGTCATATGACGTCCTTAACTTTATGCGGGGATATCTGAATGATGGGTGCAGCTACAGGCATCATTCAGATATTCGCTTTTTCAGCTGGCGATTCCCTACACCATAAGAACAATCATAGCGGCTGTTCCACCGCTTGATCGCTCTTACGGGAGGTGAGAAGGGATGCCCCCCCCCTCCCACTGCCCTCCGGTGCTTCTACCGACTCACCGCTACGATCAAAGCCAAGATTGTTTTTTTTTTTGTTTTTTTTTTAGGCTTCCCAGCCTAGAGGTGAGATGTGGGGGTCTTATTGACCCCATATCTCACTGTAAAGAGGACCTGTCATGCCATATTCCTATTACAAGGGATGTTTACATTCCTTGTAATAGGAATAAAAGTGATCAAAAAAAAATTTGGGGCGGAAAAACATGTCAAACTAAAATAAATAAAGTAAAATGAACAATAAAATATATATATTTTTTTTAAAGCGCCCCTGCCCCCGCGAGCTTGCATGCAGAAGTGAACGCATACGTAAGCCCCGCCCACATATGAAAACGGTGTTCAACCCACACATGTGAGGTATCGTTGTGAACGTTAGAGCGAGAGCAATAATTTTGGCCCTAGACCTCCTCTGTAACTCAAAACATGTAACCAGTAAAAATATTTAAAAGCGTTGCCTATGGGGATTTTTAAGTAGCGAAGTTTGGCGCCATTCCACGAGCGTGTGCAATTTTGAAGGGTGACATGTTAGGTATCTATTTACTCGGCGTAACGTCATCTTTCACATTATGCAAAAACATTGGGCTAACTTTACTGTTTTTTTTTTCTTTTAAGCACAAAACAGTTTTTTTCCGTAAAAAACGCGTTAGAAAAATTTCTGCGCAAATACCGTGCAAGATAAAAAGTTGCAACGACCACCATTATATTCTTTAAGGTCTTTGCTAAAAAAACATATATAATGTTTTGGGGTTCTATGTAATTTTCTAGCAAACAAATGATGATTTTTACATGTAGGAGAGAAATGTCAGAATTGGCCTGGGTGCTCCAGAACGCCTGAAGGTGCTCCCTGCATGTTGGGCCTCTGTATGTGGCCACGCTGTGTAAAAGTCTCACACATGTGGTATCACCATACTCGTGAGGAATAGCAGAATGTGTTTTGGGGTGTAATTTGTGGTATGCATATGCTGGGTGTGAGAAATAACCTGCTAATATGACAATTTTGTGAAAAAAAGAAAAAAAGAAAAAAAAAATCTTGATTTTGCAAAGAATTGTGGGAAAAAATGACAACTTCAAAAAACTCACAATGACTCTTTCTAAATACCTTGGAATGTCTTCTTTCCAAAAAGGGGTCATTTGGGGGGTATTTGTACTTTTCTGGCATGTTAGGGTCTCAAGAAATGAGATAGGCCGTCAGTACTTCAGGTGTGATCTATTTTCAGATATTGGCACCATAGCTTGTGGACTCTATAACTTTCACAAAGACCAAAAAATATGCACCAATTTGTACTTATTTTTACCAAAGATATGTAGCAGTATAAATTTTGGCCAAAATGTATGAAGAAAAAATACTAATTTGCTAAATTTTATAACGGAAACAAAGAAAAATTCATTTTTTTACAAAATTTTCAGTCTTTTTTCTCTTATTGCGCAAAAAATAAAAAACCCAACAGTGATTAAATACCACCAAAAGAAAGCTCTATTTGTGTGAAAAAAAGGACAAAAATTTCATATGGGTACAGTGTTGTATGACTGAGTAATTGTCATTCAAAATGTGAGAGCACCGAAAGCTGAAAATTCGTCTGGTTAGGAAGGGGGTTTAAGTGCCCAGTTGTCAAGTGGTTAAACAATGTACCTGTTCAAAATTACAAACAGATTCTACATAAGAACAAACCTACAGTCCCTGTCTTGTATGCATCGCCTGTATACGGCTGTTCAGAGTATATAGGGCCTTTTTTATTTTGTGTGCGGGGTTCCCCTTAATATCCATACAAGACCCAAAGGGGCTGGTAATGGGCTGGGGTAGGGGGGGGGGGTGATGGGGTAGCTATGCCATTTTTCTCAAAGATTTTCATCCATATTACCGGGACCAGACATTACATTAAAGCCGCAAGCAGTTTTAAATGGCTTTTTTTCCTTTAGAAGTGTCATTTTGTGCAGGGACAGTTCTAAACACGGGAAACACGTGGCACTTCACAGGCATACTTTAGACACCCCCCAGGTACGATATTTAAAGGAATATTTGACTATTTTTTTTTCACTTTATGCATCATTAAAATGACTGCTCCCGGAAAACAGCCGTTTTTAAAACTTCTTTTTGCATTGATACATGTCCCCTGGTGCAGAACCCGGGTTCCCAAACCCTTTTTAGGACAATAACATGCATATAAGTCGTTATAATTAGCACTTTAGATTTCTAACGTTCGCATCCATTGTATTTAATAGGGTTCTAACGTTCGTGCGAACTTTCGGTCCGTTCGCGGGTTCTGGTGCGAACCGAACCCGGGGGTGTTCGGCTCATCCCTATTGCAGGGCATCATATACACTATATAAAAGTATTGGGACACCTGCATTTACACGCACATGAACTTTAATGGCATCCCAGTCTTTGTCCGTAGGGTTCAATATTGAGTTGGCCCACCCTTTGCAGCTATAACAGCTTCAACTCTTCTGGGAAGGCTGTCCACAAGGTTTCGGAGTGTCTATGGGAATGTTCGACCATTCTTCCAGAAGCGCATTTGTGAGGTCAGGCACTGATGTTGGACAAGAAGGCCGGGCTCGCAGTCTGCGCTTTAATTCATCCCAAAGGTGTTCTATGGAGTTGAGATCAGGACTCTGTGCAGGCCAGTCAAGTTCCTCCACCCCAAACTCGCTCATCCATGTCTTTATGGACCTTGCTTTGTGCACTGGTCCAAATCATTTGGTGAAGGGGTTTAATGGTGTGGGGTTGTTTTTCAGGTGTTGGGTGTAGCACCCTCTAGTGTGCTAGGAGTGATTGTGTTTTTTTGTTTTTTTTAGAGTAGGTAAATTTCCAGGCTTGGCTGGCAGCCAAGCCTGGGTGTGTTTTTGATCTGGGCTGGGATTGGCTCAGGGTAGTGCTGGGTGACTCACAGGTAGCATCCCCAGGACCTCCCACTTCTTTCCAGAATGTTCTGGTGTTTTATGGAAAGAGAGGTGGAGAGGGGAGGTGGAGCTGTCTGGGGTGTTTGAGGAGCCCTGACCAATCCCCATTGGGTTTGGCAGGGGGCAGGCCTTTTTATATACCCAGGGTCAGCCCAGCTGGGGAGGGGTTGATCGGGTGGAAGATGGAGATGGAGTGTTAGGCTGTCGGGGCCTTTGAGGGAGCTCCCCAGTCTGGGGGGGTGACCTTGGGCCTGGGCGTGGACTGGACCCTCTTACAACCCACAGAGGTGTCCTGATCAGGCACAGGAGGAATGAGGGAGGACAGCGGGAGGACACTGCTGGGCAAGTCTCCAGGAGTTCCACAGAGGCAGCCAAAAGGGCTGGTGAGTGTTCACACAGTCGGGAGAACTGGGAGGCAGGCCTGTGAGGACTGAGATGGAGCAATCTGGGATGGGTGTAGAGCAGTGGCGGCTGGTGCTCAAATTTTTTGGGGGGGGGCGCAAACAAACTGAAAAAAATTTAAAATCATCAATTGCCGCCACTGTGCCCATTAAACGCAGCCACTGTGCCCAAACGCCACCAAACACAGCCAGTTTGTCCCCAAATACTGCCAGGTTCCCCCCAAATACTGCCAGTTTGTCTCCAAATACAGCCAGGTTCCCCCCACATGCAGCCAGGTTCCCCCCAAATGCAGCCAGGTTTCCCCCAAATGCAGCCAGTTTGTCCTCAAATGCAGCCAGTTTGTCCCCAAATGCAGCCAGTTCCCCCCCCCCCCCCCAGCCCTGCACTTACCTTCCTCGGGTCAGCGCCGTCCTTCTTCTGTCCTCGATGTCTTCTCCCGCCCTCGATGTCGCTTCAGCCAATCAGGTTACCGGTAACCAGACCCAGTGAACCTGATTGGCTGAAACGCCTGTCAGTTTTAACCAGGGAAACCACCCCCGTGCGTCCTCTGGTTAACTATTCGGAAGCCAATTACAGCCCTCAGGCTGTGTAGCGGGGTCTATAAATCTAGGTGGGGTACACCTGGGTGGTAGTATGATCCAGGTGTGTAAATTATGAGAGTAATTGGACCATTTGTATTCGTGGAGGATTGGGCGGTGTAATAATCTCCTTGGCCTGTGGGTGGCGGGGTACCCGCAGGCTCAAGGTAGATTTGCTGCCACAGTGCTGTCCTTTTTGTCCCTTTCCGGAGATGGTACGGCGAGGGCGGGGAACCTGCCGTGACGTCAATGGAGAAGATAAAAGGGGGAGACACCCTTGCCACAAGGTCTTCTAGGGGATCTGTTTCATCACGCACCCAGGCACCTTAGGCCTGGGTGCGGGCGGTCCGGAGTGTCGGCCCAGGCGCCCTAGGCCTGGCCGGAGCAGAGTTGGCGTCCATCCCAGGCACCTTCAGCCTGGGGTGAGGTACTAAATCGGAGGCCTGGGGCCCGGTGACTTCGACTGGGTCCCGCGATGGTGGAGAAGTCCGAGGGTCCCTGAGGTGGATGGGGCCCAAGTCTGAGGTGAGGAGGCTGGAGAGGTCACCCGTCCGGAGAGTCCGGAGCAGCATCAACCCGGTGACGGATGGGCCTCCGGTAACTCCCTTGGGGGGACATCTTCCCCTGACAGGGGCCACAACGCAGCGAAGGTACTCCTATCTACGTTCTCTTGAGTTGCTGGTAGAGACTCACAAGTTCTAAGTTCTCTCTTAGCCGATGGCTATAGTAACCGCTGGTGAAACCACAGTGGTTTAGCTTACAATCAGGATAGTGCCTCGACCTGCTCACCCCACCGTATTGAGCTGTTATTGGGTCTCAACCAGTTGGCTGCTAAAGCACTGTTTATTGGGAGTGTGACAATAAAGCAAGAGTTGGACCTTTATCGGTGTGTGGTACTCTGGTTAATGGGAGCAGAGGGAAGTGTCAGCACAGCAAGACTTGGTCCTTAACTTAAACACACAGGCCCGAGGAAAATATCTGGTACTGGCCTTCACCTCACCCACTGCCATGGGGAGGACATGGGCCGTAGCGCATCTCACCCTCACATACGAAATACCCCTAGACAAATCAGATGGGGTGAGGCCGCTGGCTCTGATAGGCACTTCCAAACACCAACCAGCCGCTGTTATTCAGATGGCCAGCGCTCAACAGGGGGCCGGCCATCTGAATAGTGGGCAGCAGCGGCGGCGACAATACATAGGTTCATGCAATGCATGAACCTATGTATTGTTGTGAGTGACGGGCGCAGGAGTGAGAGGGGGCGGCGCTTCGGCGCCCACTATGGACGCACCGCCACTGGTACAGAGCCAGGTTGGAGGTTTGTGGTGGCACAGGCAGAGGAAAGGAGCAGCTGTAGCCAGGAGGGCTGGAAGTGCCTGAAGAGGTGGTACTGGGAGCAGTAGCCACAGGGACAGCTAGCACTGGAACTTTCTATTTTTGCTACACCATAGGACCATAGGCTTTAGGCCTGGCTGAGCCAGTGTCAGGCCTAAAGTGCTAGCTGGTCCGGGAAGTACAAGAAAGTGATGTGATGGAGGAGTGAGGAGTAAGAGTCTGCAAGTAAGGAAGTGCAGGAGGAGAAGAGGAGATTGTATATACCCTGGTGTATTTAGTTGGTCCCAATTTTGACTTTCAATTATCTGGGCATCTCATAAGTTTCCTATCCCTATCCAAGTTAATTCCCCTTAATAAAATACAAAAAAAACAAGTGCAAGTACTGCTTTCATGTCTCTGGATGCTTGAAAAGTGTGTGCCTGGCTGGGCAGGGTGACAGACGGAATACTACACTCAGCGGCCGCTACAGGGGTACCACTGCATAGGCTTGGCCCCTTAGTTCCAGTGAAGGGAACTCTTTAAAGCGGAGTTCCACACATTTCTGTGTTTGTTAAAAGTCAGCAGCTACAAAAAGTGTAGCTGCTGATCTTTAATAAACAGGAACACTCACCTGTCCCAAGGTCCAGAGATGCGGCCGCCCGAAGTCTTGCTTCTCTCCCTTTCCCTTTACGGCGCCGGCATCACTACTGTGGGCACCCGGCTGTGACAGCTTGCGGCTTCACAGCCAGGTATGCACTGCGCATGCACGTCCGGATTGACCGTGTAATCTTCTGGGACCTGTGACGTGCCGCAGAAGATTGTTGGGAGGGAGGAGCCACCTAGGCAGCCTGGGCAGAAGTGGGAGCTGGGTACCTGTCAAAACAGTGGAAGCTATTTTTTATTATGTCCCTCCCGCCTCCCTCTTACACTAATGCTAGATTTTTTTTTTCGTGCTGCAAGGAGGCACTTCTGGATTTCCAGCCTAGGTCGGGCCCTGCTGCCTTCTGGGGTGGCTACATTACAGTATCATACCCAAAAAATATTTAACCACTTCAGCCCCAGACCATTTGGCTGCCAAATGACCAGGCCACTATTTGCGATTCGGCACTTCGTCGCTTTAACTGACAATCTACAATTGTCTTGCGACGTGGCTCCCAAACAAAATTGACGTCCTTTTTTTCCCACAAATAGAGCTTTCTTTTGGTGGTATTTGATCACCTCTGTGGTTTTTATTTTTTGCGCTATAAACAAAAATAAAGCGACAATTTTGAATAAAATGCAATATTTTTTACTTTTTGCTTTAATAAATATCCCCCCAAAAATATGTAGGAGCTGCTGGTTTAATTTTGGGCCTGCACGTTACCTCGATATTCGTTGTCTAGGGGAAGAAAGTCTGTAGAAACTCCAATGTCCACACAAGATGTAAAACCTTAAGCAGCTAGGTTTTATTTTCCTTTTTGCATAGACATATAGAAAGGTGAAGGGAAGGGGTGGGTTCAGGCACACGGTACAGGTCACTGGGGTGAAATCCTCAAATATACAGTCATTCACCACTCTCCCTGGAGTGGGTATTGCTCACCCAGATAGGCCAGGTGAGAGGGGCCTAGCAGCCGGAATGATGCACGAACAATAAGTCAGGACCAGTCTCTGCCACAGACCGGCGGTGCACAGAATTGGATAATCCGGGATCCTCTGCCACAGGACTTAACACCCAAATTTCCAGCCAAACAGTCAAGAGCCTTTAAGCCGACCCGGCTTACTGTGAGGTAACTTTAGTTGCAGTGCATCCTCCAATAGAATTACCAGGCCCTCCTCAAGACACCAGCCTTCCGCTTGGTCTTTTCCAGGACAGGTCCTCCCCTGGTTTCCTCCATTGAGTGGCTTCCTCCCTCAGGACGGACAGCACAGGATCACCTTCCAAGTGCAGACCCAGTCAGCATAACTGGGCCTACTGGTTGGAGTTGTGGCCTCGGACCAGCATGGTTCCGAGGCCAAAAAATCACACAATACACCCCTCACGCCAGGAGGGCCATGAGGGGATGAAACACCCCAAAAAATGGTGTCTGTCCTTTAAGTACCCTTCCCCAGCATGCTCAACGGGTAGACCGCGCCCACTGAACTGTTCCTGGGGGAAGGTACCCGATACACTCTGGCCTGTCAGTCTTCCACATTGACCTGATGTGGTAACGCCACCTACAGGCAAACAGTGGGAAGTCTGCCCAACACAGCCATAGCCGGAACAGAGGCTAATTTAACATTAATTATGTACATCTGAGCCTAACTATTGGCTCAGATACCCTCTAAATTGAACATAGCGCCAAATCATTGGGAGCAGGGCGCTACATATAAAAAAAAAAAAAATTTCCTCAGTTTAGGCCGATACATATTCTTCTACACTTGTAGAAAAAGGAGAGCTGTGGGACTTTGAGTGAGGCTACCACCATGTAAGATATTCAACAGAAACATAAAATTTACAGTACATAATTTATTGTTACATTGTAAAAAATATTGTATCAAATAAATAGGTAGTCGCATGACTTAGGCCTCGTACACACGGCCGAGATTCTCGTTGAGAAAAACATGTCGTTTTTTTCGACGAGATTCTTGGACAAGAAACTTGTCCCGGCCGAGTGTACACACGCTCGTTTCAAAGAACCCGCGGTTCTTTGAAAGGAGTGTACGCGGTGACGTCATCGACTACGTCGAGCATGCGCTCGTCACATTCGATGCCGTCGCCGCCATCTTGGTATACCCTACGTATGCCTAGGAAGCTACCGCGCATGCGTCAAATTCATTTCGAACATGCGCGGGCTTCCGGGCGGACAGGTAAGTGTACACACACTCACTTTTCTCGTCGAGAAACACGCCGAGGAGAATCTCGACGAGAAAATAGAGAGCAGGTTCTCTATTTTCTCGTCGAGGTTTCTTGTCGGTTTTCTCGACGAGAAACACGCTAGCAGCGTACACACGACCGATTTACTCGGCAAGACCTCTCTGCCAGCAAGTTTCTTGCTGGTTCTTGCCGAGAAAATCGGTCGTGTGTACGAGGCCTCACACTAAATATGCTGCTATATAGCATGCAATACAAAAAGGAATTCAACATAATAAATGTACGGTACATAATAAGGTAAATGGGTTGAAAAACATTGTAGGGACAGATAACTTGGGGCGTCTAGGGGCACTCAACGCGTTTCCTGGCATTACAGCCATTTATCAGGAGTGTTGTAACATATTATACTGGAAAGGAAAGGGACAAGGATTAATAATGATACTCTTAGAATAAGGGAGGACAGAGAGAATGTGTCCCAACAAAGTGGGGACAATCTGGGATACTCACTGCACAGCCCCAAGGCCAGGCCCGGTGTCCACCAGGGAAGATGGGGGTGACAGGCATGATGTCTCCCCCCGGGGTTGAGACGGGGGAACCCTCCAAGGACGAAGAACGGCGCCCAGAGCATGACACGGTGGTCACAGCCTGATCCAATAGGCTATGTGTGCACAAAAAGTGCATAGTGTTCCTGGAAAAAATGTGTATCAAAAAAGGGGAAGATTAATTGAATGTATAAAAGTGTAAAGTGTGTGAAATCATGGCAGGTATCTATGTGTTCCCACAAGGGGACTACATTAAAGGGTAAAAAAGAAAACATACCAAAAAAGGATTGCTGAGCTCCCAAAGAAGGTAACCTATGTGAGGATTCAGTGTGTGCTGTCCTTGTGATTGAATCAAGCAATCAAGCATATTCTTCAACATATTTTTGGTAAAAATAATCGCAATAAGCGTTTATTGATTGGTTTGCGCAAATGTGACTGGCAGTGAAGGGGTTAACCACTAGGGGGCTAGGAAGGGGGTTAAGTGTGTCCTAGGGAGTGATTCTAAATGTTAGGGGGCGTGGCTTACTATGACACATCACTGATCGCTGCTCCTGATGAGAGGGAGCATACAATCAGTGTCAGTGTCACTAGGCAGAACGGGGAGATGCTTGTTCACACTTGCCTCTCCCTGTTCTGCAGCTCTGATACCCGATCGCGGGACACTGGCGGATATCGAGTCCACAGGTCCCGCGGGCACGGCCACAGAGCTCGCGGCAGGTGCGCGCGCACGGCGGCAAACTCAAAGTGACGTAAATATACGTTGATTTGCCTGTCTGTGCCATTCTGCTGACGTATATCCACGCGAGCCGGTCCTTAAGTGGTTAACAAGCCAACCTCCAGAAAGGTTAGTAGTCATCTTTTTCAATTGCAGCCTGCTGTCAGTTGTTTAGCAGAAAAGCTTTAACTTTTTTTCCCCCCATACAGAAACTGCTATAAGGGCTCCCATGACGCTTCACCTTTCAGTTTCAACCTCTCTGACATCATTGCATACAATGTTGATGTTGAGCAGCACCAACCTCTGCACTGTCCCCTCCCGCTTGCTTGCTCCTTGGGGGAGCAAAGATTTATGAAAATAATATTCTACCCTACAACCTCTCTGGACTAAACCCTACAAACTCCCTGGACTAAACCCTACAACCTCCCTGGACTAAACAACTATTAAAACTTTCTATCCAAGGAGAGGGAACAAATGAAGATAACATTTAAAGGAGTTGTAAAGGCAGAAGGTTTTTTATCGTAATGCATTCTTCTGTGTGTAGCAGCCCCCCTAATACTTACCTGAGCCCGTTCTCTCTCCAGCGATGTCCATGAGTGTCTTAGCCGTTCGGGACTCTCCTCCTGATTGACAATGGTGCCGGTGCTGTGTCTCAGTCAATCAGTCAGTTAGCCAATGAGGGGAGAGAGGGGGCAGGGTTGGGGCTCCGTGTCTGAAAGGATACAGGGAGCTGTTACTCGGCTAGGGTGCCCCCAAAGCTGCTGGCTGACGGGGCACTCGGCAGGGGGGAGGGGCCAGGAGCAGCAAAAAGGGACCCGAGAAGAGGAGGATCCGGGCTGTTCCGTGCAAAACCAACTGCACAGAGGAGGTAAGTTTTATTTTTTTAAACAAGACTTTACAATCACTTTAACCACTTCAGCCCCGGAAGGTTTTACCCCCTTCATGACCAGGCCATTTTTTGTGATTCGCCACTGCGTTACTTTAATTGACAATTGCGCGGTCGTGTGATGCTGTACACAAAAAATTGGTGTCCTTTTTTACCCACAAATAGAGCTTTGTGGTATTTGATCACCTCTGCGGTTTTTATTTTTTGTGCTATAAACAAAAAAAGGCCAACAATTTGGAAAAAAAAATAAACAATATTTTTTACTTTCTGCTATAAAACATATCCAATACAAATTTAAATAATCACATTTCTTCATCAGATTAGGCCAACATGTATTCTGCTACATGTTTTTGGTAAAAAAAAAAAAACATATAATGATTGGTTTGCCCATAAGTTATAGCGTCTACAAACTATGGGATAGATTTATGGACTTTCAATTTTTTTATTGATTTTACTTGTAATGGCGGTGATCAGTGATTTTTAGCGGGACTGCGACATTGCGGAGGACAACTCCGACACTAATACAGTGATCAGTGCTAAACAAAAAAATGCACTGTTCCTGTATAAATGACACTGGCAGGGAAGGGGTTAACATCAGGGTGATTAAAGGGTTAAGTGTGTTCCCTAGGAGTCTTTTCTAACTGTATGGGGGATGGACTGACAGGAAGAACACAGAGATTAGTGTTCCTGCTTACAAGGAACAGAAGATCTCTGTGTCCATCCCTGTCTATTGTTTTTAGAAGCTTGGTTTTCCTTATGGGTCTGCTAATTAAGTTGTTCGACTGGTTCATGAAGCTCAAGACAGAAAGTGGTGAAAGCAGAAAGTAGGGGGGAGGGAAAAGGATTTGAACACAGCCATGTATTTTTTTCTGACATGTTGCTGTTGGTGTTCCATCTTTCACTGGGGGTGATTATTTTCTATACCCACTGTATCTAGTAGTAGTTAGTCATGTTAAAACAGAAACGGGACTTATTCTATAAGTTAAATATGTTTTGTGGCTTCTCTAAGCCACTTCTTCAGGTTTTAAAAAAAAAATACATAAAAAAAAATATTATATATATATATATATATATATATGTAGCGGGGTGTTCCCCTTTAATGCAGAGAGACAAGAAGTTCCAGGTGAGAGGTGAGTCGGGAGGAAGTAAAGAGACATTATGGAAGTGAAAGCAGAGGAGAGAGAGACTACATCTCCCAGTACATCTTGCAGCACCCAGGGTGCATTGCTCCAGAACAGAGACTGCTGGGGCAGACTTTATAAAGGGGAGGCAGAGTTTTGGTCGGCCTCTTTGGACCCCCCTCTCCTAGCAAGAGGATGTCTGTGCTGAACTGCTGTGTGCACAAGGCCTGAAGCCTGGGCCGTGTGCTCCTTTCCAAAGAGCCCTCTGCCAGCCTAGCAGAGCCTTAGAGACATCTAATCCTCCTTGCTGCAGTACACTAGAAGGATTGAAGACTTGGATGTCGGTGGATTCCTGTTCCTAGACGAATCGATGGAGGAAAGGGACTTGGACTTGTCCAGGTGGTGAGAGCTGTTTAAAGACAGATACTTTATCTTTACTATTCGTTGGGATTACAAAGTTGTTCTTCAAGTGCACCACCGAGAGATTGCTAGCGAATAGTGTTTCACTGAACTTCCATTTAGATCAGTCAGGCCTGACTGCATAGGTAGACATTGCTGGGTGTTAGTCTACCCATGAGGGGAAGTAGCTGTAAAAGGGCAGCGCTAGAGTTGCATAGCAATACTTTATTATTCTGATTACTCTGTTTATCTTTATTACTGTTTATTGCAGGGATCTGCAACTTGTTATACTGTTGTTTATTACTTGCCCATTAGCCTCAGTAAAATATCTGGGTAAAGTACATTTGGTGTCAGTTCTGCTTACTTTAATAGGAGTTTTAAAGTATATTCTGTGTATGTTTGTTATAGGACTGCGTCACCAACAGTTGCGATCACGCGGTCCTATCTCTCTATCACCAGCTGTGCCACGGGAGGTTAGAGCCGATTGCCGGGGGTTGACAGCGGTGCACTGCAGGGCCCAAATCAATATCAGCGGCTCTCTTAACTGGGGGTAGCGCTACACGTGGGGGCTCGAGTCTGGGATCCTTGTACGTTGCACGCTGCAATCAAGCCGGTCAGAAGTACCAGCATGGACCCGCTGGCAATGTCACAGTGGTGCGCAGCGATTGGCGCCGATCCAACCGCGGCGGTAGTCATTGTACTCCCGGGGGAAAGATGGAAGGAAGAGGAGATAAAACAGCTCGTATTGTTACTGTCTCCGAGCCACAAAGCATGGGTGATGGATTTTAGGCCAGATCCAGTGATCTCGTTTACATACGCACTGGTAGAATGGAAAAACGAAATCCCAGAGCATTTTAAAAGTCAGAGTATACAAGCCATAGATAATCAGATCTATCACTTGATACATACGCTGCCAGTGAAGGAAGAATGGTTTCAGACACCAAAGCCATCACTCCCACAATTATCTCCACCACTATCCCCTAAAGCAGAAAAGCTTAAGGAACTATTAAGCCCGGGATCACCGCTGGCCGCTATAGGGCCTGAATTGTTGAATGCTCTAGGAGACCTTGTAATTAAGTGCCAGAAAAGCAGTACGGTGCATGTGGAGGCCGGTTACCGGAAGCTTAGCACCTTCTCAGGGAAGCTCCCCGTCCCTGCGGGGGAGGAAGATTTTGACACTTGGGTGGAACAGGCATTGCAGGCAGTAGAAGCATGGGAGGTGCCTGAGGCACAGAAGAGACAGCGAGTCTTAGAAAGTCTGAAAGGTGCCGCGGCAGAAGCGGTGAAGAGCTTCCGGTTTGGAAATGAAAACTGTACAGCTCAAGATTGCCTGGCCATGCTGCAGGAAGAGTTTGGTCAGCTGGAGAAGGTGTCAGAGATGATTTATCAAATTGAACACACTCTCCAGCAGCCGAATGAGAAACTGTCAGAATATGTTAGAAGGATGAACAGGCAGTTATGCAAGATTGTACTGAAGAAGGGAATGCTGCCCAAAGATGCAGATGAAGCACGCATGAAGCAGATCATGAGGGGAGCGCGGCGCTCAGACCTGGTCTGGCTGCACCTGAAAACCTCAGGAGGAGGAATGTCACTAACCTACTCTGATCTAATAAAAATTATTAGGGACGAAGAGGCGCTGCAGGAAGATCAGCAGGTGGCCAAGGCGAATGTCACACCTGTACCAGTGTTGGTCCATTCGGTCAAGAGCCCAGAAAGAGATGCGGAGGTTGACACTCTGAAATCGCAAATGGCCCAAGTGTTGGAGATGCTGACCTCTTTGATGGAGAAAGATCAGAGAAGACGAGAGAAACCAAGCCCAAGAAAGGAGTTGTTCCCGAACACCTCAGCACCGGCCTCCCTACAGGACCGAGAAGAGGTGATTTGCTATAACTGCGGAGGGAGTGGCCACTTTGCTAACGTATGCTCCAGCCCAAAGAAGAAGAGAACAGATAATTGCAAGCCGGCGGGAAACTCCAAAGGGCCCCGGTGAAGGAGTCAACCGGGTGCCCATCATCTTCAGTGCGCTCCAAACTAAAAAAAAAGGCCAAGAATGGAGGAGACAAAACTCCTAGGAGGAGGTATAGTACACCCCCACCAAGATGTACCCCAGAGGGAGGGGGCAAGACCCCTCAGTGGAAGTACAGCACCCCAAAGAAGGAACATCCACCTAAAAGGAACAATAACATCCCTCAGCGGGTTTGTGCCCCCATTGAGAGGGAGAAAGTCAATGCATGCCAGGCTCAGGAAAAATTAAAGTCCAAAAGGAGCAGGGCAAGGGTCAAAAGCCAAAAAAAAGAGGTGACCCCAGTCCGGCCATACCCAAAGGAACTGGTGGGCCCGTCTCCTACTGTGCCCATTCAAGTGGAAGGAGTCTATACTAAAGCTCTTTTGGACACCGGAGCACAGGTGACTTTACTATACCGGGACTTCTATGATAGGCACTTGAGTCATCTGCCTATCCAGAAGATAGAAGAGCTGGAGATATGGGGACTTGGAACCCAGAGTTTCCCTTATGATGGGTACCTGCCCATAAAGATGACTTTCGACCCATCCGTGGCTGGGAAGGCTGAAGTGTTTGACACCCTGGCAGTTGTGTGTCCCCGGCCGCCTGGAGCCAGCAAGATTTCCCTGATCATTGGGACAAACACGGATCTAGTCAGGAGACTCCTGACCCCTCTAGTGAAAGAGAGAAACCATTCAGCCACCAAAATCCATCCCATGCTAAAGACGGCCTACCAACGGCTGGTCTTAGAGCAGAAGACCCCGGGAGAGGGGATAGGGAAGGTGTGGAGACTTGGCAGAGAAGGAGTAGTGCTACAGCCCGGAGAAGTAACCTGTCTTAGGGCCACTGTGAAGCTTTCGTGGGAACAACCTGGCCCCTTTGTCATACTGGAATCAGACCCAAGGGAAGAGTCCTCAGGCCTGGAAGTGATACCAGAAGTGATTCCGTTCAAGGCCCTGAAGAAGGCCCATGGCAGAGTTCCGGTGAGTGTTAGGAACACTACGGGAGGACCCATGGAGATCCCTGCCAGAGTGTTGCTTGGTCAGGTGAGCCCTGCTGCCCCGGTCACTTGGTCCGAAGTCAAGGGGACGGGTGATGGAGGAGATGTTTGGGAGAAACTGTCCGTGGAAAACCCGAACCTACCCAGGGCTTGGAAAGAAAGAGCCAAGGCCCAGCTGACCAGGTGGGAGAAGATCTTTTCCGAAGATGAATTCGATGTGGGGTGTGCAAGAAGTGCCACCCATCGGATCCGCCTCCAAGAAGATAAGCCCTTCCGAGAGAGGGTCAGGCGGGTCCCCCTGGCAGATCTGGAGGATCTGAGGGAACAACTTGTAGAACTAAAGAAGACTGGTGTGATCCGGGAGTCTAGAAGTCCCTATGCCTCCCCAATCGTGGTGGTCAGAAAGAAGAATGGGTCGTTGAGGCTTTGTATCGATTACAGGACTCTCAACAGGAGAACCATCCCTGACCAATACACCACACCAAGGATAGAAGATGCCCTACAAAGTTTGTCTGGAGCCAAATGGTTCAGTGTGATGGACCTCAAGAGTGGGTACTATCAAATCCCTATGCACCCAGAAGACAGGGAGAAGACAGCCTTCATAACCCCGGTGGGATTCTTCGAATTCAATAGGATGCCTCAGGGTCTGTCTGGAGCGCCTGCTACCTTTCAACGCCTTATGGAGAAGACTGTTGGAGACATGAATCTTATAGAAGTCCTTGTGTACTTGGACGATGTCATTGTCTTTGGAAGAACCTTGGAAGAACATGAAGCCAGGTTGGAGAAAGTATTGAGAAGACTCAGCGAAGAGGGACTTAAGCTTTCCCCCGAGAAGCGTCGGTTCTACCAGTCTTCTGTGAACTATCTGGGGCACATAGTGTCTGAAGAAGGGGTGGCCACAGATCCTGAGAAGTTGGAAGCAGTCACTTCCTGGCCACGACCCACCACAGTAACAGAGCTCAGATCCTTCCTGGGGTTCTGCTCCTATTATAGGAGGTTTGTGGAGGGGTTTGCTTGGATTGCCCGCCCGTTGAATGAATTGCTAAAGGCAGAAGGGGAAGAGGATGACTCAGGGCCCAGGAGGCCTGGTGAGTCAGTTCAAGATCAGTGGAACCCAAGGTGTGAAGAGGCCTTTCATGCTCTGAAGAGGAGCTTAACCACTGCCCCAGTCCTGGCCTACGCCGACCCTACCAGACCTTATGAATTACATGTGGATGCCAGCCATGAGGGTCTAGGTGGTGTACTCTACCAAGAACATGAAGGACAACTGCGACCAGTGGCCTATGTGAGCAGGAGCCTGACCCCCTCAGAAAAGAATTACCCCACTCATAAGCTGGAATTCCTGGCCCTCAAATGGGCGGTAGTAGACAAGCTAAAAGACTACTTGTATGGGGCAGAGTTTACTGTGAAGACAGACAACAACCCCCTGACCTACCTCTTCACCACCGCGAAACTAGATGCCACCGGACACAGGTGGTTGGCCGCATTGTCTGGATTCAACTTCAGTCTGAAGTACAGACCAGGAGCCGGAAATAGGGATGCAGATGCCCTGTCCCGGAGGTCTCATGCCACGACAAATGACTGGGAAGATTGGACCCAAGTGGCACCGGACGGGGTGCGGGCCCTTTGTCAAGGGGCTGAATTCCAAGCCAGAGGAGGCTCCAGAGCAGAAGAAATAGGGGTTACCATGGTAGGAGTCCCCAAACACTATTGTGGGGTAACTCAACTGGAGGAAGACAACCTACCGAGACTGTCCAAGAAGGAGTTGAGGTGTGACCAATTGGAAGACCCCATGGGGAGATTGGTCCTCGAAGCCCTGGAGAATCAGGATCCCAACAAATTCCTACATCACCCCTCAAAGGAGGCTCGCCTGTTGAGGAAGGAATTGGACAGGCTACAGGTACATCAGGGAGTGGTCTACCGAAGGGGCCCCTCTGATGACTCAGAAGATAAGTGGCAGTTATTTCTTCCAGAGAAGCACAGAGAGACTGTACTAATTGCCCTGCATGACCATCATGGTCACCTAGGGGCAGAAAGGACCTTCCAGCTTGTCAGAAATCGGTTCTCTTGGCCCTGCATGAGGGCAGAAGTAGAGGAGTATTGCCATTCCTGTGCACGATGCATTCAGAGAAAGACCCTACCCCATCAAGCTGCCCCAATGGGCCACTTACAGAGTCAAGGCCCAATGGATCTGGTATGCATTGACTTTCTCTGCCTCGAACCCGACCTGAGTGGATTGGGGAATGTTCTGGTAATAACCGACCATTTCACCCGCTATGCTCAAGCTTTCCCAACCAAAGACCAGAAGGCATCCACCGTGGCCAAGATACTTATGGAGAAGTATTTTGTCCATTACGGACTACCACAGAGACTCCACTCAGATCAAGGAAGGGACTTTGAGAGTCGGTTGATCCGAAGACTTTTGGATTCATTAGGAATAAAGAAGACCAGAACCACGCCTTACCACCCACAAGGAGATGCTCAGCCGGAGAGATTTAACCGGACCCTGCTCAACATGTTGGGAACCTTAGAAACAGAGAAGAAGCAACACTGGAGTCAGCACATATCAGCCCTAGTACATGCCTATAACTGTACCACAAGTGACGCCACTGGCTACTCCCCTTATCGACTTATGTTTGGGAGAGAAGCAAGGCTACCTGTGGACCTGGCCTTTGGCACTTCTATAGACAATACCTCAGCTACATCCCACAAGGGATACGTGGACAGACTTAGACGTAGCTTGCAGGTGGCCTATGAACAAGCCCAGGTGGCTTCGGATCAAAGGGGGGCCCGCAACAAGAGAAATTTTGATCTGAAAGTTCGAGTGCAAGATCTGCAGCCCGGAGACCGAGTACTGCTACGCAATCTGGGGGTCCCTGGAAAACACAAGCTTGCCGACAGGTGGAGATCTGAGCCCTATGTTGTCTGTAGGAAGTTGCCCGGTTTGCCTGTCTACAAACTAAAGCCAGAAGGAAAGGTGGGTCCACTGAAGACGTGGCATCGGAACCACCTGCTCCCACTTGCTGAGGCAGTCAGAATACCTCCCGTGAGAGACTCCCCTGAACCGGCCTCTATCCTGGATATTCCTAGGCCGAACACTCGGTCCCAGACCTCTCGAGCCAAAGATGGGGAGGCCTCCCAATTGAGTACAGAAGAAGGTGGAGAACTGGACTGGCTGTGGCCTCCCTCGACTCTGGGAACGTCCGCCATAGATCTCCCAAATGGAGGGGATACCCCAGATGCAACGCTGAATCCGAAGGCTACTGAATTCATACCCTTCAGTCCCTCAGCTGATTACTGGGAAGATGTTCCTGACACTTGCGCAGAGGAGGACTCTAGAGATTCCATACGTCAGTCGACTTCTGAATCAGAGGTTCCAGAACCAGCAATGTTACCTGAACTTACTCCTGAAGAAGAGCCTGTGGTGCCAGAGTCAGAAGCACCAAGAGAGCAGAGGGCTCGCAGAGTCATCAGGCCTCCCAAGAAACTAACTTACCCCCAAATGGGGACGAGCTCAGAGGACTCTGTTGTAACGGCTAGGAGAAGTGTTGAACAACCTGATCCTTCCACCGTCCATTTGGTGGAGGGCAACCCCAGCTCACTCTCTGGCACAGTTAGGCAGGCCACTCATGGTAGTGTGACCTGTGGGCAAGAGAGTTCCATCCCAAAGTTTTGGTGGGAATTCCCTATGCCAACATCATGCTCGACATTGTCCAAAATGGTAAACAGTATTTGTTGAAGTTTATCTTTGGGGACCAAAGAGTTCAAGTGGGGGGAGTGTGTAGCGGGGTGTTCCCCTTTAATGCAGAGAGACAAGAAGTTCCAGGTGAGAGGTGAGTCGGGAGGAAGTAAAGAGACATTATGGAAGTGAAAGCAGAGGAGAGAGAGACTACATCTCCCAGTACATCTTGCAGCACCCAGGGTGCATTGCTCCAGAACAGAGACTGCTGGGGCAGACTTTATAAAGGGGAGGCAGAGTTTTGGTCGGCCTCTTTGGACCCCCCTCTCCTAGCAAGAGGATGTCTGTGCTGAACTGCTGTGTGCACAAGGCCTGAAGCCCGGGCCGTGTGCTCCTTTCCAAAGAGCCCTCTGCCAGCCTAGCAGAGCCTTAGAGACATCTAATCCTCCTTGCTGCAGTACACTAGAAGGATTGAAGACTTGGATGTCGGTGGATTCCTGTTCCTAGACGAATCGATGGAGGAAAGGGACTTGGACTTGTCCAGGTGGTGAGAGCTGTTTAAAGACAGATACTTTATCTTTACTATTCGTTGGGATTACAAAGTTGTTCTTCAAGTGCACCACCGAGAGATTGCTAGCGAATAGTGTTTCACTGAACTTCCATTTAGATCAGTCAGGCCTGACTGCATAGGTAGACATTGCTGGGTGTTAGTCTACCCATGAGGGGAAGTAGCTGTAAAAGGGCAGCGCTAGAGTTGCATAGCAATACTTTATTATTCTGATTACTCTGTTTATCTTTATTACTGTTTATTGCAGGGATCTGCAACTTGTTATACTGTTGTTTATTACTTGCCCATTAGCCTCAGTAAAATATCTGGATAAAGTACATTTGGTGTCAGTTCCGCTTACTTTAATAGGAGTTTTAAAGTATATTCTGTGTATGTTTGTTATAGGACTGCGTCACCAACAGTTGCGATCACGCGGTCCTATCTCTCTATCACCAGCTGTGCCACGGGAGGTTAGAGCCGATTGCCGGGGGTTGACAGCGGTGCACTGCAGGGCCCAAATCAATATCAGCGGCTCTCTTAACTGGGGGTAGCGCTACATATATATATATATATAGATAGATATACAGTTTATATATATATATATATATATATATATATATATATATATATATATACACACACACACACAGAATAAAATTTTAAGACCATGTATTGTTTTTAGAAGCTAGGCTTTCCTTATGCATCAGCTAATTAACCTGTTGGACTGGTTCATGAAGCTCAAGACAGGAAGTGATGCAAGCAGGAAGTAGGGGGGAGGGAAAAGGATTTGAACACAGCCATGTATTTTTTTTCTGACATGTTGGTGTTCCATCTTTCACTGGGGGTGATTATTTTCTATACCCACTGTATCTAGTAGTAGTTAGTTATGTTAAAACAGAAACGGGACTTATTCTATAACGTTGAATATGTTTTGTGGCTCTAAGCCACTTCTTCAGGTTTGAAAAAAAAAAAGACATAAAAAAATATTTTATTAATGTAGCGGGGGTCTAAATTTAGGGGGGTACACCTGGGTGGTAGTATGACCCAGGTGTGTGTAAATCCTAGAGGATTTGGACCACTTTCAGTCGTGGAGGACTTTGGTGGTGTACTATTCTCCTTGGCCTGGGGTGGCGGTGTTCCCACAGGTCGAGGTAGAGTCACTGCCGCAGTGCTGTCCTTTTTGTCCCGTTGCGGCGGTGGTACAGCGGGGGCGGAGAACCTGCTGTGGCGTCACGGGAGGAGAAAAAGGGGAGAGACGCCCTCGCCACGAGGTCTTCTACATCCGGCGCCCAGGCACCTGAGGCCTGGGTGCGGTCGGTCCGGAGTTCCAGCCCAGGCGCCCATGGCCTGGTCGGAGCAGTGTTGGCGTCCATCTTAGGCACCTTAAGCCTGGGGTGAGGTACTACACCGGAGGCCTGGGGCCCAGTAACTTCGACTGGGCTCCGCAAGGGTGGATGAGTCCGAGGGACCCTGAGGTGGATGGGGCCCATGTCTGAGGTGAGGAGGCCGGAGAGGTTACCCGTCTGAAGAGTCCGGAGCAGCATCAACCCAGTGACGGAGGAGCCTCTGGTAACTCCCTTGGAGGGACATCTTCCCCCTGACAGGGGCCGCAACGCAGCGAAGGTACTCCATTCATGTTCTTCCGAGTCGCTGGTAGAGACTCATAAGTTCAAGTTTCTCTCTCTAGCCAATGGCTATAGCAACCGCTGGTGAAACCACAGTGGTTTAGTTTATCATTAGGACAGTGCCTCGACCTGCTCACCCCACCGTATTGAACTGTTTATGGATCTCAACTAATTGGCAAGCAAAGAACTGTTTATTGTGTGTGTTACAATAAAAGAAGTGTTGGATCCTTATCGGTGTGTGGAACTCTGGTTGATGGGAGTGAAGGGGAAGTGTCAGCACAGAAAGACTTGGTTGTGAATAGAAATACACAGGCCCGAGAAGAATACTTGGTACTGGCCTTCACCTCACCTGCTGCAATGGGGAGGACATGGGCCATAGCGCATCTCACCCTCACGTACAACATACCCCTAGACATAGAGAAGGGGGTGAGGCCGCTACACGTGGGGGCTTGTGAGTCCGGGATGATGTGTGTTTTAACCATGGAACTGAGAACGGCTGTGTTTGAACTTTGCTGCCCGGAGGAGTTCCGAGTGGGTCGGCCATGTGATCGGCCAGAGTGCATCCCTGCTCAAAGTCGTGGACATGACCCTAAGACGGGAAAGGCCCATGCAGAAGAGCGAGAAGAGGGAGAAGTCCAGCCGTGTGAAGTACTACATGTGGGGGCTTTTACTGCACTGCGCCATGAGGCACCCCATACCTGCGCAGTTCGTGGGCGGAGACTGGAAGAAGCCTGCGAAAAAGTGCAAGTTGTGGGAGGAGTCTGGCCATGTGAGGAGATACACGTGGAGACTTCGGCGCGTGGTCAGTGCGTGATGGAGCAGCAGATAGTCGGGATGGCCTCAAGCTCCCCGTAGATTCCGGTTCCCTACCCCACGAAGATGACTGCTTTTGCTGCTCCCCTTACAGACACGGGGATAAGACTTAGACCCCGAGGGCAGTTGGCTCTGTACACTTGCAGAGACACGGAGGCCCTCGGCGTGATCTGTCCCGGGTGCTCAGGACTGGTGGTCAACCTGAAGCCATTCGGGCGTTGCGAGGCATGCAAGCAGTTCCTATTTGAGGTGGAGACATCCACAGTAAGGCCCCGGGCCCTTCGCCTCAATTGCCTCACAGGTACCGCTACTCCGGAAGTGGAGATCCAGGCTTTTGCGGAGGTCCCCGTACGCACTGACCAGGGCGATGTGACTGCCCAACCAGAGACTGAGAAAGAAAAATCAGAGGATGCTGCTTCGGTCACCACAGATTCCCTGCTCCCACCTCCGAAGAGGAAAGTCAGCCTGGTACAGGCATCCTGTGGTCGTGGTCGAGCTTCACCCCGTCGCTTGCCGGGCCTTGATGGATCCGGTTGGAAGAGTCCTGGACATCCCAGTTCTACGAGAGGTCAAGGTGAGCCTGGGGCTGGGACTGTGGGTGGTGGTTGGAGGTGTCGGGGGTCCACAGCCGATGGAGCCCGCTAGGGAGGGTAGTTCCACGTCTACTAGGGACTACCTCCCCGCAGAGATGTATGACACCTCCGACCTAGAATCGCTGTCGGATTGTGGAGATGACAGTGAAATAGATGAACTTTTTCACCACAAGAGCTGGGACAAAATGCCATTGCCTGTGTTACGTACACCACGGGATTCACCCATGTCCACGGGAGACAGCATGCCCCGGGCGGAAGTCCCGGAGCTTACAAGAAAGCCTAATCCTTCGCCTGTCATTCCAACATCTGCAGCATCATCCGTTCCGGTGGCGGGGACGCAGCGTGCATCACTGCGGGCACCAAGATTCAAACCGACGGAGGTAGTGAAAGTACCTCGGCATCCAGAGGCCCTTGTTCCACCAGGAGAAGGTGAGCGGGCCACGATGCCTCCTTTGGCCCGACTGCAGCGGCTCTTCTGCCAGAGGGTCGCTCGTGAGTACGGATGGGAATATCCTTACCTTGCCTCGGGACTTACTTTTTGAGGTCGAAGTCCTGAGACAGAGATGGTACGATGAGTTTGTTTGGGAGAAGCTTAAAGTGCCGCATGCCCGTCGGTACTTGTCCTGTTCACCATCAGTGTCCAAACAATTCAGAGACTGTAGAGCAGAATGGATGTGGGGCCGCCATAGCCACGCAGACAAGGTGCTTATCTGCCGGAAGGATGGAGAGGACATTGATTATTCAGTGGAAGTCTTTGATAAGCACCTGAAGCCCCTGTTTTTGCCGCACCCAAAATTCTATTTGTGAGAGGAAAAAAAAACTCTCCTGTATGTTCTTCTGCTGCTGAATAGTGATGAGCCGAACACCCCCGGGTTCGGTTCGCACCAGAACCCGCGAACGGACCGAAAGTTCGTACGAACATTAGAACCCTATTAAATACAATGGATGCGAACGTTCGAATTCTAAAGTGCTAATTATAACGACTATTATGCATGTTATTGTCCTAAAAAGGGTTTGGGAACCCGGGTTCTGCACCAGGGGACATGTATCAATGCAAAAAGAAGTTTTAAAAACGGTCGTTTTTCGGGAGCAGTCATTTTAATGATGCATAAAGTGAAAAAAAAAAAGTCAAATATTCCTTTAAATATCGTACCTGGGGGGTGTCTAAAGTATGCCTGTGAAGTGCCACGTGTTTCCCGTGTTTAGAACTGTAATATGGATGAAAATCTTTAAGAAAAATGGCATAGCTACCCCATGACCCCCCCCCCCCTACCCCAGCCCATTACCAGCCCCTTTGGGTCTTGTATGGATATTAAGGGGAACCCCGCACATAAAATAAAAAAGGCCCTATATACTCTGAACAGCCGTATACAGGCGATGCATACAAGACAGGGACTGTAGGTTTGTTCTTATGTAGAATCTGTTTGTAATTTTGAACAGGTACATTGTTTAAGTGTAGCTCCAGCCCAAAAATCTATTTTTAAACTTTTTGGAAAACATAGGTAAGGGTTATCACCCCTGTAACATTTGTTTTGCTGTCTGTGCCCCTGTTCAGAACATTTCACCTCACTTTCCGTCCCAATGACAACTGTTTTTGAAATGTGGTGTTTTTATTGAAACAAGGATTGCTGATAAAGAATCAGTACAGAGGAGACACCTTTCTCCCATATTAATTCTTACAGGAGAGAATTTTCCTTCCAAGGGGTAGATTTCCTCTCACTTCCTGTTGTCTTCTTGCGTTTGCAAGTAGGAGTCGTTTGTAAGTTGGATGTTTGAAAGTAGGGACCTGCCGTATATACTCTGCAGAAATAGGCCCCTTAGTTGTTGGTGTTGGCACAACACTGTAAGCACTCACAGTTACTCTTGGTTGGTGCTGGAACGCCCTGCTGTCAACTATTATATCAGGAATTTTAATTACATATAATTGTTGAACAGTGGTAGTAAAAATTGGGCCTTTGATGGTGGTGCTGGTGCCACAACACTGTAAGCCCTGACAGTTACTCTTGGTGGGTGCAGCAATGGGCCCTGCTGTGAATTATTAGATCAAGAATTGTAATTGCATGCCCCTGTTGAACAGGGGCTGAAAAATTGGGCCTTTCGTGGTGGTGGTGGTGGTGTTGCCACAACACTGTAAGCCCTCAGAGTTACTCTTGGTGGGTGCAGGAATGGGCCCTGCTGTGAATTATTAGATCAAGAATTGTAATTACATGCCCCTTTTGAACAGGGGCTGAAAAATTGGGCCTTTCGTGGTGGTGGTGGGGGTGGCGTTGCCACAACACTGTAAGCCCTCAGAGTTACTCTTGGTGGGTGCAGCAATGGGCCCTGCTGTGAATTATTAGATCAAGAATTGTAATTACATGCCCCTGTTGAACAGGGGCTGAAAAATTGGGCCTTAGGCACTGGTGGCACAACACTACAACCCCTCACAGATACTGTACTTGGAGCACAGCAATGAGCCCTGTTGCAAAGTATTGCTTCAAAAATTGTAATGACACGCCCCTGTTAAACAGGGGCTGAAAAATTGGGCCTTAGGCACTGGTGGCACAACACTCCAACCCCTCACAGATACTGTACTTGGAGCACAGCAATGAGCCCTATGGCAAATTATTGCTAAAAAAATTGTAATTACACGCCCCTGTAAAACAGGGGCTGAAAAATTGGGCCTTAGCCACTGGTGGCGGCACCCATAAACAAAAATGATCTTCCAAGCTATCATCATCAATCGTATCATTGAGGACTCGGAGGAGGAGGATAGCCAGTCAACATAACAGCACAGGCACTCAGCATCAGCATCAGTCTTGAAGGGATGTGACATGTTAAAATCAATTAGTCTGTTATATCAGCATCAGGTGTGTGGTAGCTGGTGGTGATCCAAGACTGGTTCATCTTGATGAAAGTCAGTCGATCAACCGAGTCGGTGGACAGGCGCACCCTGTGATCCGTGACAAATCCTCCAGCAGCACTGAATGTGCGTTCCGAAAGAACGCTGGATGCAGGACAGGCCAGTAGCTCAATTGCATACTGTGCAAGCTCTGGCCAGTGATCCATCCTCAAGACCCAGTAAGCCAGAGGATTTTTGGTGGGGAAGGTGTCCAAGTCTGACCTTGCCCCTAGATATTCCTGCACCATGTTTATCAGACGCTGGCGATGGTTGCTGGAACCGATCATACTTTGGGGCTGCGGACTAAAGAATTGTCTGAACGCATCGGTCAGACGGCCACCTTCCCCACCGCTCCTTCTTTGACTGGCCGAAGCCTCAGCAACTCGTTGTCCAGGACCAGGAGTTTGTAACCTCCCAGTCTCTGGGAACGCGTTGCACAGACCTTTCTGCAAGGCCTCCCGGAGTTGTCTCATCCTCTGCTCCCTCTGCGACGGTAACATAAGGTCCGCAACCTTACCCTTGTACCGTGGATCAAGGAGAGTGGCCAGCCAGTAATGGTCCCTCTCCTTGATCCGAAGAATACGAGGATCCTTCCGCAGACTTTGCAGGATCAGGGAGGCCATGCAGCGTAGGTTTGCTGAGGCATTCGGTCCGGAGTCCTCTGGGTCACTAAGGACGACATGATCCGCAGCCACCTCCTCCCAGCCACGTACAAGTCCACTGGTTTCTTGGGACTGTAAATCATCCCTAAAAGACTGCTGCTGATGATGCTGAGTGCCAGCCTCCACCTCCATGCTGACACAATCCTCCTCCTCCTCCTCCTCCTCTTCCTGTGCGATGGGTGGGACAGAAGGAACACTGTCTGGGTAAAGGGGGCCTTGAGAGGCAAGGAAGTCCCCCTCTTCCTGCCTCTGTTCTGCCTCAAGTGCCCTGTCCATTATTCCACGCAGCGTGTGCTCCAACAGGTGGACAAGAGGTACAGTGTCACTGATGCATGCACTGTCACTGCTCACCATCCTCGTGGCCTCCTCAAATGGTGCCAGGACAGTGCATGCATCCCTGATCATGCCCCACTGGCGTGGAGAAAAAAACCAAGCTCCCCTGACCCTGTCCTGGTGCCGTAGTCGCACAGGTACTCATTGATGGCCCTCTGCTGCGTGTGCAGCCGCTGCAGCATGGCCAACGTTGAGTTCCACCTGGTGGGCATGTCACATATAAGGCGGTTCTTGGGCAGGTTCAACTCCTTTTGCAGCTCAGCCAGGCGAGCACTGGCATTATAAGATCTGCGGAAATGCACACAGACTTTCCTGGCCTGCCTCAGGACATCCTGTAAGCCCGGGTACCTGCCCAAGAACCGCTGCACCACCAGGTTAAGGACGTGAGCCACACAGGGCACATGGGTCAGTTGTCCCTGTCGGAGGGCGGAGAGGAGGTTGGTGTCATTGTCGCAAACCACCATTCCTGGCTTAAGCTGGCGTGGCGTCAACCACCTCTCGGCCTGGCCCTGCAGAGCAGACAGGACCTCTGCCCCAGTGTGGCTTTTGTCCCCCAAACACACCAGCGCAAGCACGGCATGGCATCTTTTTGCCTGCGTACTTGCGTAGCCCCTTGAACGGCTACGGAGCACCGCTGGTTCAGAGGACAAACCACAGGAAGAGGCCATGGAGGAAGAAGAAGAGGAGGGGGTGGAGGAGAGAGGTGTGTCACAACCAGTAGTAGCATTTTGGAGGTGTGGCGGTGGAACAACCTCCAACACTACTGCACCTTGTCCTGCATCCTTCCCAGCTGCCAAAAGAGTGACCCAATGGGCCGTGAAAGAAAGGTAACGTCCCTGTCCATGCCTGCTGGACCATGAGTCAGCGGTAATATGCACCTTACTGCTGACCGCCCTGTCCAGCGAGGCCAAGACATTGCCTTCCACATGCCGGTAGAGAGCCGGAATAGCCTTCCGTGAGAAAAAGTGGCGTTTGGGAACCTGCCACTGAGGAACCGCACATTGCACAAACTCACGGAAGGGGGCCGAGTCTACCAACTGAAAAGGCAGCAGTTGAAGCGCTAGCAATTTAGCCAAGCTAGCATTCAACCGCTGGGCATGTGGATGGCTGGGAGTGAACTTCTTTCGACGGTCCAGCAGCTGGGGCAGGGAAATTTGCCTGCTAGAATCGGACGTCGGTGTACTGCTAGCAGAGTGGCCGCAACTACTTGGCTGTGACACACCTAATTCTACACCTTCATTCCTCTCAGTGCATGTTTCAGACAGGACTGAAGTTATAGTGGGGTTGGAGATCCCAGCTGATGCGGTGCAAGGAGAGGTCCGCTTTGTTCTTTGGTGTGGGTCTTTGAGGTAGGCTTGCCAACGAGCTGCATGGCAGGTCAACATATGTCTGGTCAGGCATGTGGTACCCAAGCGGCTGATGTTTTGGCCACGCGATATACGCTTGAGACATATGTTGCAAACAGCAGCTGTGCGATCTGATGCACTAGCCTCAAAAAAGGCCCACACCAAAGAACTTTTTGAATGACGGGCAGAGGCAGCGCCCTGCACAGGCGGAGCTCTGCGGTGTGATACCGTCGGTGTACTGCCCTTACGCTGGCCACCAAAGGGCATCCTGCCTCGTTGGAGATGTGCCTCCTCCTCATCCTCCTCCTCCTCCTCTCTCCTATTAGGCACCCACGTGGAGTCAGTGACCTCATCATCCCCTCCCTCCTCATCACTGGAGCCAATCTGGCAGTATGCTGCAGCTGCTGGAACATGACTGCCAGATTGGTGTCCTTCTTGAGCATCCCCTCTGTCTGCTCTCACGCTACTGCCTTCCTGTAGCTGGGTTTCATCATCAGACCCTTCGAAACGCTGGGCATCCTCCTGGAGCATGTACCCAACACTGTGCTCAAACAGTTCGGGGGACTCCTCAGGAGGAGGACATGGTGGGTCTAGGGAAGGAGTGACTGATGATGAGTCTGACATTGATACCAGGGAAGAGGACGCTTTGGCAGCTGCTTTGCCAGTACCCTGAGCCTGGGTGAGAGAGGATGAGGAGGAGGAGGAGGGCTTGGTCATCCACTCTACCAAGTCTTCGGCATGATGTGGCTCAACATGTCCAGCTGCCGAAAAGAAGGACAAGCGTGTCCCATGGCCATGTGCTGATGACAATGCACCGCGTCCACGACCAGCACTGTTGCCCCCAGACACAGAGCCTGCTTGCCCTCTTTTATTGCCTCCTGACTGTCTGCCTCTCCTTGTTTGCCTTCCAGACATTCTAATAGATGGCCTGCAGGGAGATGGGAAAAAAGCAATAAGGGCTACCTTCAGGTGTCCTTCTCTGTCCCTTTACTTAAGGATTTCTAAATATGGTTGAGGATGATTGCTTTCGCACAGAATAGCACAACGACAATTTCCCTGACTGTCCAAAAAACAAGGATTTCAAAGATGGTTGATGAGGAATGCTTTAGCACACTATAGCACAAGGAGAATTTCCCTCACTGTCCTTCCCTGTCCCTAGAAACAAGGATTATCACAGTGAAAGAAACTGACACTCTTCCTACCTATAGTTTTCTGTCCCTAGAAAAAATGTTTTTTTAAAGCTGATTGATGATCAATGCTTTAGCACACTATAGCACAAGTAGAATTTCCCTCACTGTCCTTCCCTGTCCCTAGAAACAAGGATTATCACAGTGAAAGAAACTGACACTCTTCCTACCTATAGTTTTCTGTCCCTAGAAAAAATGTTTTTTTAAAGACGGTTGATGATCAATGCTTTAGCACACTATAGCACAAGGAGAATTTCCCTCACTGTCCTTCCCTGTCCCTAGAAACAAGGATTATCACAGTGAAAGAAACTGACACTCTTCCTACCTATAGTTTTCTGTCCCTAGAAAAAATGTTTTTTTAAAGACGGTTGATGATCAATGCTTTAGCACACTATAGCACAAGGAGAATTTCCCTCACTGTCCTTCCCTGTCCCTAGAAACAAGGATTATCACAGTGAAAGAAACTGACACTCTTCCTACCTATAGTTTTCTGTCCCTAGAAAAAATGTTTTTTTAAAGATGGTTGATGATCAATGCTTTAGCACACTATAGCACAAGGAGAATTTCCCTCACTGTCCTTCCCTGTCCCTAAAAACAAGGATTATCACAGTGAAAGAAACTGACACTCTTCCTACCTATAGTTTTCTGTCCCTAGAAAAAATGTTTTTTTAAAGCTGATTGATGATCAATGCTTTAGCACACTATAGCACAAGTAGAATTTCCCTCACTGTCCTTCCCTGTCCCTAGAAACAAGGATTATCACAGTGAAAGAAACTGACACTCTTCCTACCTATAGTTTTCTGTCCCTAGAAAAAATGTTTTTTTAAAGACGGTTGATGATCAATGCTTTAGCACACTATAGCACAAGGAGAATTTCCCTCACTGTCCTTCCCTGTCCCTAGAAACAAGGATTATCACAGTGAAAGAAACTGACACTCTTCCTACCTATAGTTTTCTGTCCCTAGAAAAAATGTTTTTTTAAAGCTGATTGATGATCAATGCTTTAGCACACTATAGCACAAGTAGAATTTCCCTCACTGTCCTTCCCTGTCCCTAGAAACAAGGATTATCACAGTGAAAGAAACTGACACTCTTCCTACCTATAGTTTTCTGTCCCTAGAAAAAATGTTTTTTTAAAGACGGTTGATGATCAATGCTTTAGCACACTATAGCACAAGGAGAATTTCCCTCACTGTCCTTCCCTGTCCCTAGAAACAAGGATTATCACAGTGAAAGAAACTGACACTCTTCCTACCTATAGTTTTCTGTCCCTAGAAAAAATGTTTTTTTAAAGACGGTTGATGATCAATGCTTTAGCACACTATAGCACAAGGAGAATTTCCCTCACTGTCCTTCCCTGTCCCTAGAAACAAGGATTATCACAGTGAAAGAAACTGACACTCTTCCTACCTATAGTTTTCTGTCCCTAGAAAAAATGTTTTTTTAAAGATGGTTGATGATCAATGCTTTAGCACACTATAGCACAAGGAGAATTTCCCTCACTGTCCTTCCCTGTCCCTAAAAACAAGGATTATCACAGTGAAAGAAACTGACACTCTTCCTACCTATAGTTTTCTGTCCCTAGAAAAAATGTTTTTTTAAAGCTGATTGATGATCAATGCTTTAGCACACTATAGCACAAGTAGAATTTCCCTCACTGTCCTTCCCTGTCCCTAGAAACAAGGATTATCACAGTGAAAGAAACTGACACTCTTCCTACCTATAGTTTTCTGTCCCTAGAAAAAATGTTTTTTTAAAGACGGTTGATGATCAATGCTTTAGCACACTATAGCACAAGGAGAATTTCCCTCACTGTCCTTCCCTGTCCCTAGAAACAAGGATTATCACAGTGAAAGAAACTGACACTCTTCCTACCTATAGTTTTCTGTCCCTAGAAAAAATGTTTTTTTAAAGCTGATTGATGATCAATGCTTTAGCACACTATAGCACAAGTAGAATTTCCCTCACTGTCCTTCCCTGTCCCTAGAAACAAGGATTATCACAGTGAAAGAAACTGACACTCTTCCTACCTATAGTTTTCTGTCCCTAGAAAAAATGTTTTTTTAAAGATGGTTGATGATCAATGCTTTAGCACACTATAGCACAAGGAGAATTTCCCTCACTGTCCTTCCCTGTCCCTAGAAACAAGGATTATCACAGTGAAAGAAACTGACACTCTTCCTACCTATAGTTTTCTGTCCCTAGAAAATTTTTTTTTTTAAAGCTGATTGATGATCAATGCTTTAGCACACTATAGCACAAGTAGAATTTCCCTCACTGTCCTTCCCTGTCCCTAGAAACAAGGATTATCACAGTGAAAGAAACTGACACTCTTCCTACCTATAATTTTCTGTCCCTAGAAAAAATGTTTTTTTTAAAGATGGTTGATGATCAATGCTTTAGCACACTATAGCACAAGGAGAATTTCCCTCACTGTCCTTCCCTGTCCCTAGAAACAAGGATTATCACAGTGAAAGAAACTGACACTCTTCCTACCTATAGTTTTCTGTCCCTAGAAAAAATGTTTTTTTAAAGCTGATTGATGATCAATGCTTTAGCACACTATAGCACAAGTAGAATTTCCCTCACTGTCCTTCCCTGTCCCTAGAAACAAGGATTATCACAGTGAAAGAAACTGACACTCTTCCTACCTATAGTTTTCTGTCCCTAGAAAAAATGTTTTTTTAAAGATGGTTGATGATCAATGCTTTAGCACACTATAGCACAAGGAGAATTTCCCTCACTGTCCTTCCCTGTCCCTAGAAACAAGGATTATCACAGTGAAAGAAACTGACACTCTTCCTACCTATAGTTTTCTGTCCCTAGAAAAAATGTTTTTTTAAAGCTGATTGATGATCAATGCTTTAGCACACTATAGCACAAGTAGAATTTCCCTCACTGTCCTTCCCTGTCCCTAGAAACAAGGATTATCATAGTGAAAGAAACTGACACTCTTCCTACCTATAGTTTTCTGTCCCTAGAAAAAATGTTTTTTTAAAGACGGTTGATGATCAATGCTTTAGCACACTATAGCACAAGGAGAATTTCCCTCACTGTCCTTCCCTGTCCCTAGAAACAAGGATTATCACAGTGAAAGAAACTGACACTCTTCCTACCTATAGTTTTCTGTCCCTAGAAAAAATGTTTTTTTAAAGCTGATTGATGATCAATGCTTTAGCACACTATAGCACAAGTAGAATTTCCCTCACTGTCCTTCCCTGTCCCTAGAAACAAGGATTATCACAGTGAAAGAAACTGACACTCTTCCTACCTATAGTTTTCTGTCCCTAGAAAAAATGTTTTTTTAAAGATGGTTGATGATCAATGCTTTAGCACACTATAGCACAAGGAGAATTTCCCTCACTGTCCTTCCCTGTCCCTAGAAACAAGGATTATCACAGTAAAACACACTGACACTCTCCCTACCTATAGTTTTCTGTCCCTAGAAAAAATGATTTTTTAAAGATGGTTGATGATCAATGCTTTAGCACACTATAGCACAAGGAGAATTTCCCTCACTGTCCTTCCCTGTCCCTAGAAACAAGGATTCGCACAGTAAAACACACTGACACTCTCCCTACCTATCCTTCTCTTTCCCTAAACTAAAGGAATCCAGGTTAAGCAAGAAAAAAAAAATGTCACTGTCCCTGCCTATGCTTCTCTTTCCCTGCTCCGGAACACACTACACTAGGCCGCCGTGCTGGCGGCCTTTTATAGTGTGGGGCGTGTACTAAACACCCTCAGCAATAATTGGCCACAGGCATCCTGCCTGTGGCCAATCATTGCTCTCCTCGCTGCCGGCGCTGTGATTGGCCAAGCATGCGGGGTCACAGTGCATGCTTGGCCAATCACAGCGCCTGGATGACACTGCGATGGCGTAGTGCATTGTGGGCCGTTCGCGTCACTCGAATTAGGCGCGAACGGCCCAAATCGTTCGATCTTCGTCGAACGATCGAACAGCCGATGTTCGAGTCGAACGTATGTTCGACTCGAACACCGAGCTCATCCCTACTGCTGAACTTTCTGGAAGTGTTTTACCAGAATATCAGAACTGGGCCCTAGTTTTTTATTTGGGTTTTTCTACTCTTTGGAGGAATGAGAGCTGTTTTGTTTTGTTCTCTCTTTCCTCATACATCAGCGACACAGACTTTGGGGTAGAATCAGAGTAGGGACGCAGGAAGAGGGAAGGTTGCCTGGAAGATTTCACCAAGTGTCACTACCGCGGCACTGTCACCAGGTAGCAGTGTTGCGCAACGGCTGTTTTTTTTTTTTTTGCATTTGCATCACCCTACTTATTGGAGCGAGTGGGTCCCTCGGCTGATGGACCCATTCATTCCAAATTAACACAAATGTGTCAGGATGTTGTGTTTTTGTTTCCCTTCTGCAGGAGATTCATCTGTCAAAACTGCTGAGTATGGGGTGGTTCTTAGACAGTAATGGGAGGGATTGTATATGTGTACATGTCCAGATGGTTTTATTGAAAAGTTTTATTGTTTCATGTTCCCTTTCCCCTGAGCAGGTCCTGGCACAAATAGGATCCAAATTTTGAGGGATGGCCTCTGGGGTCAGGCTTATGTTACCACTTTTTGGAAGACATGGGTCTGCACCAGACGCTGGGGACCAGCGTCAAATCACTAGGGGGAGAGTGTAGCGGGGGTCTAAATTTAGGGGGGTACACCTGGGTGGTAGTATGACCCAGGTGTGTGTAAATCCTAGAGGATTTGGACCACTTTCAGTCGTGGAGGACTTTGGTGGTGTACTATTCTCCTTGGCCTGGGGTGGCGGTGTTCCCACAGGTCGAGGTAGAGTCACTGCCGCAGTGCTGTCCTTTTTGTCCCGTTCCGGCGGTGGTACAGCGGGGGCGGAGAACCTGCTGTGGCGTCACGGGAGGAGATAAAGGGGAGAGACGCCCTCACCACGAGGTCTTCTACATCCGGCACCCAGGCACCTGAGGCCTGGGTGCGGTCGGTCTGGAGTTCCAGCCCAGGCGCCCATGGCCTGGTCGGAGCAGTGTTGGCGTCCATCTCAGGCACCTTAAGCCTGGGGTGAGGTACTACACCGGAGGCCTGGGGCCCAGTAACTTTGACTGGGCTCCGCAAGGGTGGATGAGTCCGAGGGACCCTGAGGTGGATGGGGCCCATGTCTGAGGTGAGGAGGCCGGAGAGGTTACCCGTCTGAAGAGTCCGGAGCAGCATCAACCCAGTGACGGAGGGGCCTCTGGTAACTCCCTTGGAGGGACATCTTCCCCCTGACAGGGGCTGCAACGCAGCGAAGGTACTCCATTCATGTTCTTCCGAGTCGCTGGTAGAGACTCATAAGTTCAAGTTTCTCTCTCTAGCCAATGGCTATAGCAACCGCTGGTGAAACCACAGTGGTTTAGTTTATCATTAGGACAGTGCCTCGACCTGCTCACCCCACCGTATTGAACTGTTTATGGATCTCAACTAGGGATGAGCTTCGTGTTCGAGTCGAACATACGTTCGACTCGAACATCGGCTGTTCGATCGTTCGACGAAGATCGAACGATTTGGGCCGTTCGCGCCAAATTCGAGTGACGCGAACGGCCCACAATGCACTACGCCATCGCAGTGTCATCCAGGCGCTGTGATTGGCCAAGCATGCACTGTGACCCCGCATGCTTGGCCAATCACAGCGCCGGCAGCGAGGAGAGCAATGATTGGCCACAGGCAGGATGCCTGTGGCCAATTATTGCTGAGGGTGTTTAGTACACGCCCCACACTATAAAAGGCCGCCAGCACGGCGGCCTAGTGTAGTGTGTTCCGGAGCAGGGAAAGACAAGCATAGGCAGGGACAGTGACATTTATTTCTTTCTTGCTTAACCTGGATTCCTTTAGTTTAGGGAAAGAGAAGGATAGGTAGGGAGAGTGTCAGTGTGTTTTACTGTGCGAGTCCTTGTTTCTAGGGACAAAGAAGGAAAGTGAGGGGAATTCTCCTTGTGCTATAGTGTGCTTTAAAAAAACATTTTTTCTAGGGACAGAAAACTCTAGGTAGGGAGAGTGTCAGTTTCTTTCACTGTGCGAGTCCTTGTTTCTAGGAAAAAAGAAGGAAAGTGAGGGGAATTCTCCTTGTGCTATAGTGTGCTTTAAAAAAACATTTTTTCTAGGGACAGAAAACTCTAGGTAGGGAGAGTGTCAGTTTCTTTCACTGTGCGAGTCCTTGTTTCTAGGGACAAAGAAGGAAAGTGAGGGGAATTCTCCTTGTGCTATAGTGTGCTTTAAAAAAACATTTTTTCTAGGGACAGAAAACTCTAGGTAGGGAGAGTGTCAGTTTCTTTCACTGTGCGAGTCCTTGTTTCTAGGGACAAAGAAGGAAAGTGAGGGGAATTCTCCTTGTGCTATAGTGTGCTTTAAAAAAACATTTTTTCTAGGGACAGAAAATTCTAGGTAGGGAGAGTGTCAGTTTCTTTCACTGTGCGAGTCCTTGTTTCTAGGAAAAAAGAAGGAAAGTGAGGGGAATTCTCCTTGTGCTATAGTGTGCTTTAAAAAAAAAAATTTTCTAGGGACAGAAAACTCTAGGTAGGGAGAGTGTCAGTTTCTTTCACTGTGCGAGTCCTTGTTTCTAGGGACAAAGAAGGAAAGTGAGGGGAATTCTCCTTGTGCTATAGTGTGCTTTAAAAAAACATTTTTTCTAGGGACAGAAAACTCTAGGTAGGGAGAGTGTCAGTTTCTTTCACTGTGCGAGTCCTTGTTTCTAGGAAAAAAGAAGGAAAGTGAGGGGAATTCTCCTTGTGCTATAGTGTGCTTTAAAAAAAAAAAATTTCTAGGGACAGAAAACTCTAGGTAGGGAGAGTGTCAGTTTCTTTCACTGTGCGAGTCCTTGTTTCTAGGAAAAAAGAAGGAAAGTGAGGGGAATTCTCCTTGTGCTATAGTGTGCTTTAAAAAAAAAAAAATTCTAGGGACAGAAAACTCTAGGTAGGGAGAGTGTCAGTTTCTTTCACTGTGCGAGTCCTTGTTTCTAGGAAAAAAGAAGGAAAGTGAGGGGAATTCTCCTTGTGCTATAGTGTGCTTTAAAAAAAAAAAAATTTCTAGGGACAGAAAACTCTAGGTAGGGAGAGTGTCAGTTTCTTTCACTGTGCGAGTCCTTGTTTCTAGGAAAAAAGAAGGAAAGTGAGGGGAATTCTCCTTGTGCTATAGTGTGCTTTAAAAAAAAAAAATTTCTAGGGACAGAAAACTCTAGGTAGGGAGAGTGTCAGTTTCTTTCACTGTGCGAGTCCTTGTTTCTAGGAAAAAAGAAGGAAAGTGAGGGGAATTCTCCTTGTGCTATAGTGTGCTTTAAAAAAAAAAAAAATTCTAGGGACAGAAAACTCTAGGTAGGGAGAGTGTCAGTTTCTTTCACTGTGCGAGTCCTTGTTTCTAGGAAAAAAGAAGGAAAGTGAGGGGAATTCTCCTTGTGCTATAGTGTGCTTTAAAATAAAAAATTTTCTAGGGACAGAAAACTCTAGGTAGGGAGAGTGTCAGTTTCTTTCACTGTGCGAGTCCTTGTTACTCTTTCGTCCATGGACCGACACAGCTTCTCTATTGACAAAGTGGGTATTATCCGTTAATTAGGAGTGACTAGGCAGAAAAACTTGTAAAAAGTGTTGCATCACACCTTCTACAGTACCGCCCAGGGGGCGGACCCTCTGGGTATACCCTCTCAGTCTGCACATCGCAGATCAGTTTTTTTCTGTCTAGCAAGGAGTAGGACATGGCTCCCTTCGTGCCCATTGGTCCGGGGAAAAAAGATATATATATATATATTTTTTTTTTTTTTTTTTTTGCTACATTTGTTGTTTCCTGCGATCTTCGATCAACTGCCGACTGGGTGACAGGCTGGATCCTCGATCCTTGTAGTCTCCCCAGTTTCGGCCATCGAGCGTGTGCCGACCCTAGCTACGCGCTGGGTTTTCCACGACATGCCCGTCGCTCCACGGGTGGACGGTGAGCCTACGCTCCAGGGCCTGCATCGGACCGCTCAGCTTCGGCTGACCTTACGGCCGAGTCGCAGCAGCCTGGCCGGTGAGCTTACGCTCCAAGGCTTGCATCGGACCGCTCAGCTTCGGCTGACCTTACGGCCGAGTCGCAGCAGCCTGTCCGGTGAGCGTCATGCTCCAGGGCATACATATGATCGTCCCTTCTGGGTCCAATCACAGCATGCCTGGCCAACAGTCACCTTCCGTGCGCGGACGATGATCTGTTTGGAATGTCTTCCAGCAGAATACATGCAGGATAGGTAAGTAAAACTCCCCTGCCTCGGCTGGGTGATTTAGCTGGACATTCCTGGAGAGATCAAGTAAGTGGTTGTGGCCCCTTTCTTCCCTCTCTCCCTGCCTTTCCCTCCTCCCTGGGCTTCTAGCTAAAGGTTGCTGGGTGCTGGGGGTCACCTAGGGGGTCCCACTGGAGCGGGGCTGGCTGTAACTAACATTTAAAAGAAATGTCATTTTTGCTTACCTGTGTTTCTGTGTCTCCATGCTGTCGGCGGCCATTTTGAGGTGGTCCATGCCAAGTTTGGGCTCTTGTAACTGCCTGGCGGCCATCTTCCTGTGGTTCGGCCACACCCACTGGCCCCTATCAGGTGATCGGCGGCCATGTTGGTCCACCCTGTATGCAGATATTGCCGTTCGGCGGCCATCTTTTTGTGGGCTATGGCTGCCTGACCTCTGTCTTCTGTCGGCGGCCATTTTCTTAGAGCCCACATTATCTTCCATACAGACGTTTTTGGCAACCATTTTGCGAGAGCCTCCGGCCTCTAGGGTGCATTACACTGGCGTGAAAATTCACACAGGAAGTGCTGATAAAAGAAGCAGACTGACACAGCAGCAAGGGGACAGCATCACAGGCGCAGCATAGCAGTACCTATCCAGGGTGGTGAGTCCTCTGGGTAACCCAGCATCTCTGCAGCGCAGGAGGGTGGCCTATTGATATCTTGCCTGGAGCCCTGTGAGTGTCAGCGTGTGGTCAGCATGGCATCTGAGCCAGATGTCTTCTCCCCTGAAACACCAGATTTAGCAGCTGGTGTCCCTGAGGTGTCTATGGACGCTATGTCGGCAATCCTAGAGGCGTTTGCTGCCAGGGTGGAAGCAGCACATGGGAATACAGGGGGTAATAAATGCCCCCGTCCCCTGCAATCTTCTGGGGATATTTCTGATGCAGAACCAGGTCCAGCTACGGCTCATGGCCCAGATTCTGACGCATCAGAGACTGCAGACCGTGACCGATCGGACAGTGAGGAGGACTCCAAGTCCAGGTCAGTACGCGAGACGGCTTTGGTATCTGACCTTATTACTGCAGTGCGGGATACGCTAAAGTTGGAAAATACTGCAGAAGCAGCAGAGACTCCGGTCCACTTGGGTTTCATAGACCTGCCCGCACTGCTAAGGTGTTCCCTTGTGTGTCTTTTGATAAACTCTTATACATGGAATGGGAGAACCCACTGAGGGTCTTTACAGCCCCAAAGAGGTTTGCGGTACGGTACCCCTTTTGAGGAGAGTTTTCTGAAGAAATGGACCTCTCCCCCCTATAGTGGACCCTCCGGTGTCCAGACTTAATAGAGCCACCACAATTCCTGTAGAAGGGGCTCCTGTTTTCTAGGACCCTGTGGATAAGAAGGCTGAAGCACTCGCTTGCTACCTATACTCAGTGGTAGGCTCGGCAGTACGCCCGGCATTGGCGGGGGCCCTAGTGTCTCACACACTTACTGAATGGGCAAGATTGCTACTCCAGGGGTTAAGGAGCGAGATGCTCCTCCTGATGAGATAACATTGGCCGACCTGTTGGTCCAGGGCCTTAGGTTTGTCTGCGAGTCAGACATGAATACTATTCCCCTGCTGTCTAAAACTTCGGTTTATGCAGTAGCAATACGCCGCCTGATCTGGCTAAAAGGCTGGTCTGCGGACCAGACTTCCAAGAAAGCCCTGTTGGATCTGCCTTTTAAGGGCGACAGACTTTTTGGGGCTTCTCTGGATGACATCATCAAGGATGCCACAGGAAGTAAAAGCACTTTGCTTCCCCAAATTAGCAAGGGTAAGGGGCCACGCCAAGGGCAAGGGCCCTCCTTTACTGCACACAAGTGGTTTTTTCGTCCCCCTAGGGCGACAGGGAAAAGACCCCAGGCCGATAAAGCGCCTGCCCAAGGACAAAAGCCTGCGGACAAATCTGCGTCCACATGAAGGTCCGCCCCCACCCAGCTCTCGGGTGGGGGGACGTCTTCGCGAATTCGCGACTCAGTGGACTGCTCTAGTCTCCAACAGGTGGGTTTGCGAAGTAATCTCCTCAGGCTACAAGATAGAATTTCTCTCTTGTCCACCAGACAGATTCATCACCTCCAATCTCCAGCTACTACCGACCCGTCGGGAGGCCCTGTATGGGGCGGTCCAGGGTCTACTGGAACGCGGGGTAGTTATTCCAGTTCCAGAACAGGAACGGGGTCAGGGTTTTTACTCAAATCTGTTCATTGTGCCAAAGAAGGAGGGGGTTCGTCCAATCTTGGATCTCGGAGCCCTCAATTGCTTTGTGAAGGTACAAAGATTTCGGTATGGAGTCGGTTCGATCCGTAGTCACGGCTCTCCATCCGGGGGACTTTCTGGCCTCCTTGGACATCAAGGACGCATACCTGCATGTCCCCATATACTCCAGACACCAGAGGTTTCTGCGATTTGCTATTGGGAAGAACCACTACCAGTTTGTGGCCCTCCCGTTTGGCCTTGCCTCAGCACCCAGGACGTTCACCAAGGTGCTCGCTCCGATTCTGGCACTTCTAAGACAGCGGGGTATCGCTATCACAGGTTACTTGGACGACCTTCTGCTGAAGGCCCCTTCAAGCTCAGAATTAGAGGTAAGCGTGTCCATTACCTGTCAGACTTTTCGAGACTGTGGTTGGATACTAAACACGCAAAGGTCAGTATTGGTGCCCACTCAACGCCTAGTGTACCTGGGGTTGATTCTGGATTCCTCAGAGGCAAAGGTATTCCTCCCTGTGGAGAAGTTGCAGACCCTCCGGGCTGCAGTACGGCAGCTGACTTCCAGGAATTGGTCGTCACTCCGTTTTTGCATGCGAGTGTTGGGCCTCATGGTAGCCTCCTTCGAGGCGGTCCCATATGCTCAATACCACACTCGAGTGTTACAGAAGGAAGTTCTGTCCAGATGGAACAGATGCCCTTCATCTCTGGATTATCAAATCCGAGTGAGCCACCTAGTCAGGAGATCCCTGGTATGGTGGCTGACAGCACCGGCTCTAATGGCCGGGAAGTCATTTCTTCCGGTTTACTGGATAGTGATCACGACGGACGCCAGCCTTACAGGTTGGGGGGGAGTCTGGGGTGTCCAGTCGGCGCAAGGTCGCTGGACCCCAGAGGAAGCGCTCCTGCCGATCAATGTCCTGGAGATCCGGGCGATCAAGCTGTGCCTCTTCAAATGGTCTCAGAGACTGCAAGGGCGTCCAGTCAGGATCCAGTCAGACAACGCCACAGCAGTGGCATATGTCAATCATCAAGGAGGAACAAGAAGCTCAGCTGCAGCATCGGAGATCGCTCGCTTCCTGAAGTGGGCAGAGAGGAGCGTACCGGCACTGTCGGCCGTGTACATTCCGGGTGTGGAAAACTGGCAGGCGGACTACCTGAGCCGCCAGATGCTGGACCAGGGAGAATGGTCCTTACACCCGGAGGTGTTCCAACTCCTCTGCCAAAGATGGGGCACACCAGACGTAGATCTTCTGGCTTCCAGACTCAATCGGAAGGTATTGAGGTTTGTGGCCCGGTCAAGAGACCCATGGGCAGACGCAACGGACGCGTTGGTAGCATCGTGGGGTCAGTATCGGCTAATCTATGCCTTCCCTCCCTTAAGGCTTCTTCCTCTTCTGCTCCGCAGAGTGGAGGCAGAGGGAATTCCAATGATCCTAATCGCTCCAGATTGGCCTCAGCGTCCTTGGTACGCCGATCTAGTACGTCTGGTAGCAGACGTCCCCTGGCGCCTACCACTACGGAAGGACCTGCTATCGCAAGGTCCCATATTCCATCCTGCTTTACAGTCATTGGCTTTAACGGCATGGCTGTTGAGAACCAGGTACTGAGAGATCGGGGCCTGTCAGACTCAGTAATCTCTACTATGAGAAGTGCTCGAAAACCGTCCTCTAGGAAGGTCTATCACCGCACTTGGAGGGCCTACATCTCCATATGTGAGGAAATGAAATGGCATCCGCGTACCTATTTGGTTTCCAGAATCCTGCTGTTTTTACAGCATGGGGTAGACCAAAGGCTTGCCCTAAGTACGATTAAGGGACAGATATCTGCCCTGGCTGTCTTTTTTCAGCGACCCCTGGCGACTCACTCTCTCGTGAGTACATTTGGGCAGGGGGTTCGACATGTGGCCCCTCTGGTCCGCCCCCCATTACCTCCGTGGGACTTGAACCTGGTCCTCTCGGTGCTTCAGACGGCACCGTTTGAGAATATTAGAGATATTCCCCTGTTGACACTTTCTCAGAAAGTGGTCTTTTTGGTGGCTGTTACGTCAGTTAGACGAGTCTCTGAGCTGGCAGCCTTGTCCTGCAAGGCTCCCTATTTGATTTTCCACAAGGATAAGGTGGTGCTGCGGCCGCAGCCTTCCTTTCTTCCGAAAGTCGTTTCGGCTTTTCATCTCAACGAAGACATTGTACTTCCATCCTTGTGTCCTCAGCCGTCGAATCCTAAGGAGTCGGCGTTGCATCCTTGGACGTTGTCCGAGCTTTGAGAGTATACATATCTGCTACTTCCCTGTTCCGGAAGTCAGACTCACTGTTTGTTTCAGTGGCTGGTCCCAAGAAGGGCCAAGCAGTCTCATCGGCCACCATCTCTAGGTGGATCCGACAGATAGTAATCCAGGCTTACGCCTTAAAGGGTCAGGCGCCCCCCTTTCCTGTCACGGCGCATTCGACCAGGGCAATAGGTGCCTCTTGGGCTTTCCGACATCAAGCGTCTGTTTCCCAACTATGTAAAGCGGCGACTTGGTCGTCCGCTCACACTTTCACAAAATTCTACAAAATTGATGTAGGTGCATCTTCGGATGCCTCTTTCGGCCGCAAGGTTTTGCAGGCGGCTGTTTAGAGTTGCAACTCCTCCGTTGGAGGAGTGCTGTTTTGTGTTTTGGGGTGAAGTTTGTTTTTATGCTGTTACCACCCCTCGTTTTTTCTCTGACACTGCTTTGGGACGTCCCACTTTGTCAATAGAGAAGCTGTGTCGGTCCATGGATGAAAGAGTAAATAGGATTTTTTACTCACCGTAAAATCCTTTTCTCTGAGTCCATGGACCGACACAGCACCCACCCCTCCTTTTAAGTTTGTACTGCTTTTTGACGAACTGATCTGCGATGTGCAGACTGAGAGGGTATACCCAGAGGGTCCGCCCCCTGGGCGGTACTGTAGAAGGTGTGATGCAACACTTTTTACAAGTTTTTCTGCCTAGTCACTCCTAATTAACGGATAATACCCACTTTGTCAATAGAGAAGCTGTGTCGGTCCATGGACTCAGAGAAAAGGATTTTACGGTGAGTAAAAAATCCTATTTTCTAGGAAAAAAGAAGGAAAGTGAGGGAAATTCTCCTTGTGCTATAGTGTGCTTTAAAAAAAAAAAATTCTAGGGACAGAAAACTCTAGGTAGGGAGAGTGTCAGTTTCTTTCACTGTGCGAGTCCTTGTTTCTAGGGACAAAGAAGGAAAGTGAGGGGAATTCTCCTTGTGCTATAGTGTGCTTTAAAAAAAAAAAATTCTAGGGACAGAAAACTCTAGGTAGGGAGAGTGTCAGTTTCTTTCACTGTGCGAGTCCTTGTTTCTAGGAAAAAAGAAGGAAAGTGAGGGGAATTCTCCTTGTGCTATAGTGTGCTTTAAAAAAAAAAAATTTCTAGGGACAGAAAACTCTAGGTAGGGAGAGTGTCAGTTTCTTTCACTGTGCGAGTCCTTGTTTCTAGGGACAAAGAAGGAAAGTGAGGGGAATTCTCCTTGTGCTATAGTGTGCTTTAAAAAAACATTTTTTCTAGGGACAGAAAACTCTAGGTAGGGAGAGTGTCAGTTTCTTTCACTGTGCGAGTCCTTGTTTCTAGGAAAAAAGAAGGAAAGTGAGGGGAATTCTCCTTGTGCTATAGTGTGCTTTAAAAAAAAAAAATTTCTAGGGACAGAAAACTCTAGGTAGGGAGAGTGTCAGTTTCTTTCACTGTGCGAGTCCTTGTTTCTAGGAAAAAAGAAGGAAAGTGAGGGGAATTCTCCTTGTGCTATAGTGTGCTTTAAAAAAAAAAAATTTCTAGGGACAGAAAACTCTAGGTAGGGAGAGTGTCAGTTTCTTTCACTGTGCGAGTCCTTGTTTCTAGGAAAAAAGAAGGAAAGTGAGGGGAATTCTCCTTGTGCTATAGTGTGCTTTAAAAAAAAAAAATTTCTAGGGACAGAAAACTCTAGGTAGGGAGAGTGTCAGTTTCTTTCACTGTGCGAGTCCTTGTTTCTAGGGACAAAGAAGGAAAGTGAGGGGAATTCTCCTTGTGCTATAGTGTGCTAAAGCATTCCTCATCAACCATCTTTGAAATCCTTGTTTTTTGGACAGTCAGGGAAATTGTCGTTGTGCTATTCTGTGCAAAAGCAATCATCCTCAACCATATTTAGAAATCCTTAAGTAAAGGGACAGAGAAGGACACCTGAAGGTAGCCCTTATTGCTTTTTTCCCATCTCCCTGCAGGCCATCTATTAGAATGTCTGGAAGGCAAACAAGGAGAGGCAGACAGTCAGGAGGCAATAAAAGAGGGCAAGCAGGCTCTGTGTCTGGGGGCAACAGTGCTGGTCGTGGACGCGGTGCATTGTCATCAGCACATGGCCATGGGACACGCTTGTCCTTCTTTTCGGCAGCTGGACATGTTGAGCCACATCATGCCGAAGACTTGGTAGAGTGGATGACCAAGCCCTCCTCCTCCTCCTCTCTCACCCAGGCTAAGGGTACTGGCAAAGCAGCTGCCAAAGCGTCCTCTTCCCTGGTATCAATGTCAGACTCATCATCAGTCACTCCTTCCCTAGACCCACCATGTCCTCCTCCTGAGGAGTCCCCCGAACTGTTTGAGCACAGTGTTGGGTACATGCTCCAGGAGGATGCCCAGCGTTTCGAAGGGTCTGATGATGAAACCCAGCTAGAGGAAGGCAGTAGCGTGAGAGCAGACAGAGGGGATGCTCAAGAAGGACATCAATCTGGCAGTCATGTTCCAGCAGCTGCAGCATACTGCCAGATTGGCTCCAGTGATGAGGAGGGAGGGGATGATGAGGTCACTGACTCCACGTGGGTGCCTAATAGGAGAGAGGAGGAGGAGGAGGATGAGGAGGAGGCACATCTCCAACGAGGCAGGATGCCCTTTGGTGGCCAGCGTAAGGGCAGTACACTGACGGAATCACACCGCAGAGCTCCGCCTGTGCAGGGCGCTGCCTCTGCCCGTCATTCAAAAAGTTCCTTGGTGTGGGCCTTTTTTGAGGCTAGTGCATCAGATCGCACAGCTGCTGTTTGCAACATATGTCTCAAGCGTATATCGCGTGGCCAAAACATCAGCCGCTTGGGTACCACATGCCTGACCAGACATATGTTGACCTGCCATGCAGCTCGTTGGCAAGCCTACCTCAAAGACCCACACCAAAGAACAAAGCGGACCTCTCCTTGCACCGCATCAGCTGGGATCTCCAACCCCACTATAACTTCAGTCCTCTCTGAAACATGCACTGAGAGGAATGAAGGTGTAGAATTAGGTGTGTCACAGCCAAGTACTTGCGGCCACTCTGCTAGCAGTACACCGACGTCCGATTCTAGCAGGCAAATTTCCCTGCCCCAGCTGCTGGACCGTCGAAAGAAGTTCACTCCCAGCCATCCACATGCCCAGCGGTTGAATGCTAGCTTGGCTAAATTGCTAGCGCTTCAACTGCTGCCTTTTCAGTTGGTAGACTCGGCCCCCTTCCGTGAGTTTGTGCAATGTGCGGTTCCTCAGTGGCAGGTTCCCAAACGCCACTTTTTCTCACGGAAGGCTATTCCGGCTCTCTACCGGCATGTGGAAGGCAATGTCTTGGCCTCGCTGGACAGGGCGGTCAGCGGTAAGGTGCATATTACCGCTGACTCATGGTCCAGCAGGCATGGACAGGGACGTTACCTTTCTTTCACGGCCCATTGGGTCACTCTTTTGGCAGCTGGGAAGGATGCAGGACAAGGTGCAGTAGTGTTGGAGGTTGTTCCACCGCCACGCCTCCAAAATGCTACTACTGGTTGTGACACACCTCTCTCCTCCACCCCCTCCTCTTCTTCTTCCTCCATGGCCTCTTCCTGTGGTTTGTCCTATGAACCAGCGGTGCTCCGTAGCCGTTCACGGGGCTACGCAAGTACGCAGGCAAAAAGATGCCATGCCGTGCTTGCGCTGGTGTGTTTGGGGGACAGAAGCCACACTGGGGCAGAGGTCCTGTCTGCTCTGCAGGGCCAGGCCGAGAGGTGGTTGACGCCACGCCAGCTTAAGCCAGGAATGGTGGTTTGCGACAATGGCACCAACCTCCTCTCCGCCCTCCGACAGGGACAACTGACCCATGTGCCCTGTGTGGCTCACGTCCTTAACCTGGTGGTGCAGCGGTTCTTGGGCAGGTACCCGGGCTTACAGGATGTCCTGAGGCAGGCCAGGAAAGTCTGTGTGCATTTCCGCAGATCTTATAATGCCAGTGCTCACCTGGCTGAGCTGCAAAAGGAGTTGAACCTGCCCAAGAACCGCCTTATATGTGACATGCCCACCAGGTGGAACTCAACGTTGGCCATGCTGCAGCGGCTGCACACGCAGCAGAGGGCCATCAATGAGTACCTGTGCGACTACGGCACCAGGACAGGGTCAGGGGAGCTTGGTTTTTTTTCTCCACGCCAGTGGGGCATGATCAGGGATGCATGCACTGTCCTGGCACCATTTGAGGAGGCCACGAGGATGGTGAGCAGTGACAGTGCATGCATCAGTGACACTGTACCTCTTGTCCACCTGTTGGAGCACACGCTGCGTGGAATAATGGACAGGGCACTTGAGGCAGAACAGAGGCAGGAAGAGGAGGACTTCCTTGCCTCTCAAGGCCCCCTTTACCCAGACAGTGTTCCTTCTGTCCCACCCATCGCACAGGAAGAGGAGGAGGAGGAGGAGGAGGAGGATTGTGTCAGCATGGAGGTGGAGGCTGGCACTCAGCATCATCAGCAGCAGTCTTTTAGGGATGATTTACAGTCCCAAGAAACCAGTGGACTTGTACGTGGCTGGGAGGAGGTGGCTGCGGATCATGTCGTCCTTAGTGACCCAGAGGACTCCGGAGCGAATGCCTCAGCAAACCTACGCTGCATGGCCTCCCTGATCCTGCAAAGTCTGCGGAAGGATCCTCGTATTCTTCGGATCAAGGAGAGGGACCATTACTGGCTGGCCACTCTCCTTGATTCACGGTACAAGGGTAAGGTTGCGGACCTTATGTTACCGTCGCAGAGGGAGCAGAGGATGAGACAACTCCGGGAGGCCTTGCAGAAAGGTCTGTGCAACTCGTTCCCAGAGACTGGGAGGTTACAAACTCCTGGTCCTGGACAACGAGTTGCTGAGGCTTCGGCCAGTCAAAGAAGGAGCGGTGGGGAAGGTGGCCGTCTGACCGATGCGTTCAGACAATTCTTTAGTCCGCAGCCCCAAAGTATGATCGGTTCCAGCAACCATCGCCAGCGTCTGATAAACATGGTGCAGGAATATCTAGGGGCAAGGTCAGACTTGGACACCTTCCCCACCGAAAATCCTCTGGCTTACTGGGTCTTGAGGATGGATCACTGGCCAGAGCTTGCACAGTATGCAATTGAGCTACTGGCCTGTCCTGCATCCAGCGTTCTTTCGGAACGCACATTCAGTGCTGCTGGAGGATTTGTCATGGATCACAGGGTGCGCCTGTCCACCGACTCGGTTGATCGACTGACTTTCATCAAGATGAACCAGTCTTGGATCACCACCAGCTACCACACACCTGATGCTGATATAACAGACTAATTGATTTTAACATGTCACATCCCTTCAAGACTGATGCTGATGCTGAGTGCCTGTGCTGTTATGTTGACTGGCTATCCTCCTCCTCCGAGTCCTCAATGATACGATTGATGATGATAGCTTGGAAGATCATTTTTGTTTATGGGTGCCGCCACCAGTGGCTAAGGCCCAATTTTTCAGCCCCTGTTTTACAGGGGCGTGTAATTACAATTTTTTTAGCAATAATTTGCCATAGGGCTCATTGCTGTGCTCCAAGTACAGTATCTGTGAGGGGTTGGAGTGTTGTGGCACCAGTGCCTAAGGCCCAATTTTTCAGCCCCTGTTTAAAAGGGGCGTGTCATTACAATTTTTGAAGCAATACTTTGCAACAGGGCTCATTGCTGTGCTCCAAGTACAGTATCTGTGAGGGGTTGTAGTGTTGTGCCACCAGTGCCTAAGGCCCAATTTTTCAGCCCCTGTTTAACAGGGGCGTGTCATTACAATTTTTGAAGCAATACTTTGCAACAGGGCTCATTGCTGTGCTCCAAGTACAGTATCTGTGAGGGGTTGTAGTGTTGTGCCACCAGTGCCTAAGGCACAATTTTTCAGCCCCTGTTTAACAGGGGCGTGTCATTACAATTTTTGAAGCAATACTTTGCAACAGGGCTCATTGCTGTGCTCCAAGTACAGTATCTGTGAGGGGTTGTAGTGTTGTGCCACCAGTGCCTAAGGCCCAATTTTTCAGCCCCTGTTCAACAGGGGCATGCAATTACAATTCTTGATCTAATAATTCACAGCAGGGCCCATTGCTGCACCCACCAAGAGTAACTGTCAGGGCTTACAGTGTTGTGGCACCAGCACCACCATCAAAGGCCCAATTTTCACTACCACTGTTCAACAATTATATGTAATTAAAATTCCTGATATAATAGTTGACAGCAGGGCGTTCCAGCACCAACCAAGAGTAACTGTGAGTGCTTACAGTGTTGTGCCAACACCAACAACTAAGGGGCCTATTTCTGCAGAGTATATACGGCAGGTCCCTACTTTCAAACATCCAACTTACAAACGACTCCTACTTGCAAACGCAAGAAGACAACAGGAAGTGAGAGGAAATCTACCACTAGGAAGGAAAATTCTCTCCTGTAAGAATAAATATGGGAGAAAGGTGTCTCCTCTGTACTGATGCTTTATCAGCAATCCTTGTTTCAAGAAAAACACCACATTTCAAAAACAGTTGTCATTGGGACGGAAAGTGAGGTGAAATGTTCTGAACAGGGGCACAGACAGCAAAACAAATGTTACAGGGGTGATAACCCTTACCTATGTTTTCCAAAAAGTTTAAAAATAGATTTTTGGGCTGGAGCTACACTTCAACAATGTACCTGTTCAAAATTACAAACACATTCTACATAAGAACAAACCTACAGTCCCTGTCTTGTATGCACCGCCTGTATACGGCTGTTCAGAGTATATAGGGCCTTTTTTATTTTATGTGCGGGGTTCCCCTTAATATCCATACAAGACCCAAAGGGGCTGGTAATGGGCTGGGGTAGGGGGGGGGGGGGTCATGGGGTAGCTATGCCATTTTTCTTAAAGATTTTCATCCATATTACCGGGACCAGACATTGCATTAAAGCCGCAAGCAGTTTTAAATGGCTTTTTTTTCCTTTAGAAGTGTCATTTTGTGCAGGGACAGTTCTAAACACGGGAAACACGTGGCACTTCACAGGCATACTTTAGACACCCCCCAGGTACGATATTTAAAGGAATATTTGACTTTTTTTTTTTTCACTTTATGCATCATTAAAATGACTGCTCCCGAAAAACGACCGTTTTTAAAACTTCTTTTTGCATTGATACATGTCCCCTGGTGCAGAACCCGGGTTCCCAAACCCTTTTTAGGACAATAACATGCATAATAGTTGTTATAATTAGCACTTTAGAATTCGAACGTTCGCATCCATTGTATTTAATAGGGTTCTAATGTTCGTACGAACTTTCGGTCCGTTCGCGGGTTCTGGTGCGAACCGAACCCGGGGGTGTTCGGCTCATCACTAATCTCAACTAATTGGCAAGCAAAGAACTGTTTATTGTGTGTGTTACAATAAAAGAAGTGTTGGATCCTTATCGGTGTGTGGAACTCTGGTTGATGGGAGTGAAGGGGAAGTGTCAGCACAGAAAGACTTGGTTGTGAATAGAAACACACAGGCCCGAGAAGAATACTTGGTACTGGCCTTCACCTCATCTGCTGCAATGGGGAGGACATGGGCCGTAGCGCATCTCACCCTCACGTACAACATACCCCTAGACATAGAGAAGAGGGTGAGGCCGCTACATATATATATATATATAAGTAGCGGCCTCCTCACTCCCCTCTTTCTCTTCAGCCCGTCTCTCTCTTGTCTAGGGGTATCTTTTAGAGGGGAAGGGAGCGGGGACACTACGCCAGGCCTTTGTCACAGGTGTCAGTGTGATACAAGCAAAGTTCTTTCACCTTCGGGTCAGTGCTGTGCACCTGGAGCCTCCACTGAGAGTTACCTTGAACAATGTCTGTCAGGAAATGAGCCCCACACCATTAAAGTTCAACACTTCTTTATTCTTCTCGAATGAACACAATCAGTTGAACTCCCTTGGTAGAAACAGAACAGAAAAGGAGGTGTGGATGCGAATAGGCCCAGACACAATGTGTTCTCCACTTTCCTTCCTGAAAGTGGGTTGCAGTCTCCGAATGAGGGGGGAATTTCCTTCCAAGCGGTCCCTGGTGAGAGACTCACCCGTCACTGGCAATCTGCTGCACCAGGTCTTCGAATGAGGAGCTCCCCCCGGTCCATTACGCTTTCCGGATTCGGGTACCCACTCCCGGGGTTCCCTAGGATCTCCTTCCCTCGCGGAACTCAGTGTTGGGCACTGAGCTCCGGACCTCCATCTGAGTACCTCACCCCAGGCTAAAGGTGCCTGAAATGGAACACGACCTCCGGCTGTCCTCTATGCCTAGGCCCGCCTAGAGAACCAACACGAACCACCGTCCACAGGCTGAAGGTGCCCTGGACTCCGACCCCGTGACCAAGATGGCCGGCCACTTTATACCCTCTCCCAGCAAGCACGGCGGGTTCCCCGCCCCACCATACCGCTGCCGAGGGAGGACAAAAAGGAGGCATGACACACAGCAATGATTCAACCCCAGCCCAGGGCGACACCGCCACCTGCTGGGCTGCAGGGAATTACACTTCACCAATGTCTCTGTCAGGTTCAAATTTACACCCGGGAAAGTACATACCTGATATATATATATATATATATATATATATATAAATATATAGATATACATACACACGGAATAAAATTTTAAGACCATGTATTGTTTTTAGAAGCTAGGCTTTCCTTATGCCTCAGCTAATTAACCTGTTGGACTGGTTCATGAAGCTCAGGACAGGAAGTGATGTAGGCAGGAAGTAGGGGGTAGGGAAAAGGACTTGAACACAGCCATGTATTTTTTTTCTGACATGTTGGTGTTCTATCTTTCACTTGGATGTTATAAGTTGCAGTGAGTAAATACAACTGGGTAAAACAAAAACTGTCTCTGTCTTCATTTCAGGCTGCGAAGCAACAATATATGATTATTTTAAAGGGGGGTGGTCCTTTTCTATACCCACTGTATGAATTGTAGGACAGGAATGTGGTGCGAAAATGTTGATTAGTTTTTATATAACATTACTCTACAAATACGAAACTGTCATATTACTGAAAATGCTATCAATTTTATAATACGTATTTCACTGTGTAAAGAAAAAATATTTATTGGAAATGAATAAATATGCAATTCATTTAGAAAAAAAAAATAGCATCTATATTATAATAAATCTTACAGATTTATTTTATTATTATTTTTTTTATTTATTTAACCACTTAAGCCCTGGATCATATTGCTGCTTAATGACTGGGCCACTTTTTGCGATTCGTCACTGCGTCACTTTAACTGACAATTGCGTGGTAGTGCGACGTGGCTCCCAAACAAAATTGACGTCCTTTTTTTTCCCCACAAATGGAGCTTTCTTTTGGTGGTATTTGATACACCTCTGCGGTTTTTATTTTTTGCGCTATAAACAAAAATAGAGCGACAATTTTGAAAAAAAAACAATATTTTTTACTTTTTGCTATAATAAATATCCCCCAAAAAATATATATAATAAAAAAAAGTCCTCAGTTTAGGCCGATACGTATACTTCTACATATTTTTGGTATAAAAAAAAAATCCCAATAAGCATTTATTGATCAGTTTGCGCAAAAGTTATAGCTTCTACAAAATAGGGGACTGTTTTATGGCATTTTTATTAATAATTATTTTTTTTACTAGTTCTAGCGGCGATTTTTATCATGACTGCGACATTATGGCGGACACATCGGACACTTTTGGCACTATTTTGGGACCATTGTCATTTTTACAGCGATCAGTGCTATAAAAATGCACGGATTACTGTAAAAATGACACTGGCAGTGAAGGGGTTAACCACTAGATGGCGCTGCAGGGGTTAAGTGTGCCCTAGTGAGTGATCCTTACTGTGAGGGGGTGTGGCTATACGTGACACGTCACTGATGACCGTTCCCGATCACGGGGGAACGGTCATTAGTGACAGTGTCACTAGGCAGAATAGGGGAATGCCTTGTTTACAAGGCATTCCCCTGTTCTGCTCTTGCCGACTGCGATTGCGGGACTCCTGGGAACATCGAGTTCCCGGTACCCGCAGCCGCACTCGTGAGGCGGGCGCCCGCTGGGCTGCAGATTTAAAGGGACGTACCTGTACGCCATTCTGCCAACGTACATCGGCGTGCGCCGGTCGGCAAGTGGTTAAGGAATTATTCAGAACATATAAAGAGAACTCCACAATGAATAGAAAATGAAATAAAAATAATTACACGGCGCTTCCTGAAAAGGAGTAAGAAAGCACATTCCATATTGTCTTTTGAAGCTCAACTTTTTGAAGATTGGTTTGCAGTAAGGTATAATAATTGGGCAACATCATATTAGTAACATATCACATTATACATAGATGTGTGTACAGAGACCCGTGACTTAGAGGAATTTGGCGGGTTACGGAAAAGGCTTTGTCAGGGTGCTGACAGGACAGCGAGCATATACACTCACCGGCCACTTTATTAGGTACACCTGTTCAATTGCTTGGTAACACAAATTGCTAATCAGCTAACTGGCAGCAACTCAATGTGCATTTAGGCATCTAGACGTGGTGAAGACGACTTGCTGAAGTTCAAACCGAGCATCAGAATGGGGAAGAAAAGGGAATTTAAGGGAATTTGAACTTGGCGTTGTTATTGGTGCCAGACGGGCTGGTCTGAGTATTTCTGGGATTTTCACACACAACCATCTCTCGGGATTACCGAGAATGGTGGGGAAAAGAGAAAATATCCAGTGAGCGGCAGTTGTGTGGAGGAAAATGCTTTGTTGATGTCAGAGGTCAGAGGAGAATAGGCAGACTGGTTTCAGATGATAGAAAGGCAACAGTAACTGAAATAACCACTCGTTACATCCAAGGTATGCAGAATGCCATCTCTGAACAGAGAACACATCAAACCTTGAAGCAGATGGGCTACAGCAGCAGAAGACCACACCGGGTGCCACTCCTGTCAGCTAAGAACGGGCAATTGAGGCTACAATTCATACAGTCTCACCAAAATTGTGCAATAGAAGATTGGAAAAACGTTGCCCGGTCTGATGAGTCTGGATTTCAGCTGCGACATTCAGATGGTCGGGTCAGAATTTGGCGCATGGATCCATCCTGCCTTCTATCACCGGTTCAGGCTGGTGGTGGTGTAATGGTGTGGGCAGGGCTTTTTTTCTCAGACAATAGGTGCAGGAACTCCCCTTTTCAGAGTCACTTGTTTTCTCCGCCCCCTACCCACCTCCGAGCAACGTCCCTTGGTTCCATCCCCTACCCACCTCCCAGTACCACCCCTTTTAGACAATACAGAACCAAGTATCATTTTGTTGTGCTAAGTAATTTGTATGGAATTTGGTTTCCCCTTCAGCCAGCAACAATAGATCCCCCTAACAATGTACCACCCACAACAAAATCCCCCCCCCACCCCCCAGCAACAATAGACTCCCAGCAGCATTAACAGATCTCCGCACAGCCAGCATTAATAGACTCTCTGGCAGCCATCAACAATAGACCCCTCCCCCAACAGTAGATCTCCTTCAGCAACAACTGACCTCCCAGCAACAATAGGTCCCCCACCAGCAACACTAGACCTCCTCAGCAATAATAGATCCCCCTCCAACTAGAACAGATCCGCCAGCAGTGAGCATCAATACCCTATAGCACACCCCAGCACCCCTTGACATTACATACATTTAGTCCAGGAGGTGCCGGAACTGCGTTCCCCCACGTTCCCGCTAAAAAAAAGCCCTGGGTGTGGGGGATATTTTCTTGGCACACTTTGGACCCCTTAGTACCAATTGAGCATCGTTTAATCACCACGGCCTACCTGAGTATTGTTGCTGACCATGTCCATCCCTTTATGACTCCAGTGTCCCCATCTTCTGATGGCTCCTCCCAGCAGGATAATGTCACCATGTCACAAAGCTCCAATCATCTCACCACTGGACAATGAGGTCACTGCACTCCAATGGCCTCCACACTCACCACATCTCATCCAATAGACCACCTTTGGGATGTGGTGGAAGGGGAGATTGACTATCATGTCACTATGGAGCAAAATCTCTGAGGAACGTTTCCAACACCTTGTTGAATCTATGCCACTAAGAATGAAGGCAAAAGGGGGGTCCAACCCGGTACTAGCAAGGTGTACCCAATAATGTGGCCGGTGAGTGTAAATCAAATAAGCAATCCAAATTGTATTGACAGTTTAGCTGAGATGAGATGAATGCATAAAAAAAAAAGAAAGAAAGAAGGGAAAGAGGGAAGAAAAAAAAAAGAAGGGAGGTAAGAGAACGTCCAAAGTTCTCTGTGGCCCGTTGGGATCTGAAAGTCCACCATCCAATCCTGAAGCATCTCATAGATTTTATCATTTCTAAAATACTACTTAAATGGATGTCTATATTACCAGATCTATTATTCAGTTAGATAAATATGAAGTGCCACAGGACTGAAAAAATTATTGATTTTATAATAAATATTTTTTACTGTGTAGAAATACTGTATAAATAATGACTTCTATGTTAAATCGTTTATTAACCACTTAAGCCCCGGACCAATACGCAGCATAAAGACCAGGCCCCTTTTTGCGATTCGGCACTGCGTCGCTTTAACTGACAATTGTGCGGTCGTGCGATGTGGCTCCCAAACAAAAATGACGTCCTTTTTTACCCACAAATAGAGCTTTCTTTTGGTGGTATTTGATCACCTCTGCGGTTTTTATTTTTTGCGCTATAAACAAAAGTAGAGCGACAATTTTGAAAAAAATGCAATTTTGCTATAATAAATATCCCCAAAAAATATATTAAAAAAATATATATTTAAAAAAAATATTTTTTCCTCAGTTTAGGCCGATACGTATTCTTCTACATATTTTTGAAAAAAAAAATCGCAATCGCCGTTTATTGATTGGTTTGCGCTAAAGTTATAGCGTTTACAAAATAGGGGGTAGTTTTATGGCATTTTTATTATTATTATTTTTTTTTACTAGTAATGGCGGCGATCAGCGATTTTTTTCGTGACTGCGACATTATGGCGAACACATCGGACACTTTTGACACATTTTTGGGACCATTGTCATTTTTACAGCGATCAGTGCTATAAAAATGCAGTGGTTACTGTAAAAATTACGCTGGCAGTGAAGGGTTTAACCACTAGGGGCGCTGAAGGGGTTAAGTGTGCCTTGGGGAGTGATTACTACTGTGTGGGGGCTTGGCTACGAGTGATTACACAGAGCGGAGATCGGTGACATTGTCAGTAGGGGAGCGGGGGAGATGTTGTGTTTACACTAACATCTCCCCGCTCCATCCTTCCGTGAGACGATCGCGGGGATCCCCGCGACGATCGAGTCCGCGTGACCCGTGGTCTGACTCACGGGGAAGGCGGGGGGGTCGCGAGCGCGCCACCGGCGGCGCGTGCGCGCGACCCCGACGTCGGGCAGTTAAAGGGGACGTACAGGTACGTGATTGTGCCTGTACGAGCCATTCTGCCGACGTATATATATATATATATATATATACAGTGGCTGGTCCTTAAGTGGTTAATCAGTTGGAACAAAACAGTATTGACATATTGGAATTTGTATTGATTTTATAATACTTCTTTTTGCTGTGTAAACATACTATATAAAAAAAGGCTTAAATAATAATAATAATAATAATAATATTGTATTCCATACCTACTAAGTAAATAAGGTTGAAAAAAAGACACAGGTCCATCAAATTCAACCTCTATGTGTGGGCGGCTATGAGTTTTATGGGTTTGAAAAAACACCCTACAAGCAAAGGCTAATTTTTCTATAAGAGGGGAAAAAAATAAAAAAATAAATCCTTTTTTGTCTTTTATTATTATTAGTTAAAAAAAAAAAAAAAAATGAACTGCCATAATTTAGGACATCTTGCAAAGGGTGGGCCAACTCAATTTTGAACCTTGAAGAAGGGGGGCATATCCCGAAAGCTTGTCCTTAAAAATTGTATGTTAGTGCAAATAAAAATAAAAAAAAAGTATCACGGACAGTACACAATTGTCTCAGATTTTACAATACATATTTTTAACTGTGTGTAAAAATACAATATAAAAAAAAAAAAAATGAATATTTATAAAATATATTATAGAGTTAGAAAAAAAAAAATGAAATACCCATATTTAAAATAATAATGTTTTTTATCATACATATTTTTTACCGTGTAAACTACTAGAAAGAAATACGTTTTATATTATTAAATATATTATTAGTTAGAAAAATGTACTTCCATATTATTCCATATTTCATAATAAACATTTTTGTTCTGTGTAGAAAAGAATAAATACAATATTTATATATATA